>LR738714.1:252418153-252535504 GCA_902687465.1 Secale cereale
ACCCCTAGACCCAAACCCTAGCCAAAACTGCTATATATGGACACCCCCACGTCCAAAAATGGCCTTCTTCCTCCTCCTCATTTTCCGTGCCTATCCAGCCTCTCCTTGCCACTTGGCGCCGTCGCCACCACGCTCCAGCCAGTGGCAGAGCGCCACGTCGCCCCCCAGCGCCCCCTCCACCACTCAGCTGCCACCACCTGGCCTCCTCCACGCCCCACCCTTCCTCCACCCGCCGCGGCCCGCGGAACCCAGATCGCGGCACGCCCCGGGCCTGATCCGGGCCGAGCGCCCGCGTCGCTGCCCCGCAGGTGCCCCGAGGACTTCGCTCGCGCCGCTGCCATCGTTCTCAGGCGCCCTGCCGGACCCTGCCGCCGCCATGCACCGGCAAGCGCGTCGCCCCGCGCCGCAGCGTCCCGCTCCCGGCTTCCCCGAGAGCTTTTGCTCCGCCGCCCGCCGTCGAGGTGCCTCGCCTCCGGCGACCTCGACTAGCACCAGCCCCGCCGCCGTGGAGAGCTCAACGTCGGCGCTCGAGCTCGCCGTCCCTCTGCCGCCGTCATCCGCCGGCCGGCCCCCTTCCTCCTTCGCCCGGATCCGCCACCCCCGCACCTCTCGGCGTCGAGCACGCCTGCCGGAGAGCGCCGCCGGCCAAGTCCCGATCGGCCCGGCGTCTGTGCCCTGAGCCACCGACGGACATGTCTGGCCAGGACCGGACATGTCCGACCTCCTTCCCCTCGCCTGTGACTCTGCCATGTGGGCCCCAGCCAGCGGAGACGTCTGTTTGCTCCCGGACACGTCCGCCCCTCCGGAGGTCTATTTTTCTTCTAAATCCCCGATTCTTGTAAATTTGTTGCATACTTTGTATGGCTGTAACTTTTTGCGTGTTTATCCAAATTGAATGAATAATATGTGAAAATGTTCGTTGTGATATGCTCTTCATTTTGTTCCACAGTGGCATGCTTGTTTGAGTTCACCTTGATGCCCTAATCATCGTTGCAAGAGTGCTATATGTTTAAAACTGTTGTTAACTGTAATTTTGTTAGCATGTTTGAGATGTGATAACTTTGTGCATGTTGGTCCAAATGGAGTGTATTATATTTCAAAATGTTCATTGTGAAGTGCTCTACATGATGGATGCTGTAGCATTCATGTTAGGTGTCATATGGCCATGTTTTCTCTGTTGCAAAAGTGCATGTGGTTGTTAAGTGGTGAAACTTGTTATGAGATGCTGATTTCACTTGTTCATTCCTATTGATGTGTTTGTCTTCATGCCACATGTCTATATGTTCTAGAAGCACAATCGTATGGTCTTTGTTGTGGTGCAATCCACTTTCCATGATATGCCTTGAGGTGACTTAAAAAAGCTTGTAAACATGCCATGTCGTTGTTGCTGTTTTATACTTAGTGAAAAAAACTGCTAAGTCTGAAACGGTTAAACCTGATGCTATGTTTGCTTGATGCCCCACTCAAATCCATGCATGTTTTAGTATGTCAAATGATAATGTCTTGTTGTCCATGTTATGCTCTATCCATCCATGCCCTTATTTGCACATATGGCCTGTTGTAGCTTATTTATTTCTTGCTCTCAAGTTGCTATAAATTTACCTGTCAGCCTGTTATCAGCATGATCAATTTGGTGAAGCTTGTTGTTATTGATCCATGCCTCCTATGGAGATGATCCAATGGAGTTGTTTGATGTATGATATGTCTATTACATGTCCATGATCTTTTTACACTTAGTAGAGTTGATATGCTTGTCATTTTGTGCCTCCGAAGGCAGCATCGTGATGATGTTTTTGCCTTCCCAGATTTTGTCTAAGTCTGGATAAATTTATTGCAACTTGCCATGCTTGTATAATTATGTTTCAGCAAGTTTTTGGGTGTGCCCTAAGTTCATGCTTGTTAAGTATCATGTCTATTTCACATCCATGCCTCTTGTTATCATGTTGAACCGTTGCTCCGTTTTGAGCGTGTTATATATGAAACTTGTGTGGTTTTGCATGTAGAAGCATAATATCATGTTGTTTTCATGCTTGGAGTGTGTTTGCTTGTTGTTTGGATGCATCTTGCATATTTGCCATGCTTGTCTTGTTTTGCTCATATCTTCTAGGCCGTAGCTCCGAATTAAACAAACTTTATATGTAACTTGACTAGAATTTCGAGTAGATCATCTTGGTGCATGTTAACTTGCTGTTTAACAACTTTTAACTTAAGGTTTGTTCAGATCTGGACCAATTTCGAAACGTGCATATGAGGGCTTACCGGAATTGTTATATGTTGATTCCGGCCTCATTTAAACTTGTTGGTTTGTGTTGTTCTTGTGTGATTCATCCCTTGCCATGAATTGCATCATATAGACTTGTCTTGCATCATACATGGTTGAGCATCTTGTCATGTTCTTGAGTGGTGTGTTTACCATGTTGTGTGCTTTCTTCTCGCTAGTTCTTTTCCGTTGCGATCGTGAGGATTCGTTCGGCTACACGTGGTTCGTCTTCGTGGCTTCCTCTTTGTCTTCTTCATGGGATCGTTCTTCTTCCTTGCGGGATCTCAGGCAAGATGACCATCACCTTGGATACCTTTACTATCATTGCCATGCTAGTTGTCTCGATGCTATCGTTATATGTCGCGCTACCCATCTTTTATTGTCAGCCCCTCTCCTTGTTACCATGAAACCTCTAACCTTGACACCTTCCCAGCAAAACCGTTGTTTGGCTATGTTACCCGCTTGCTTAGCCCCTCTTATAGCATTGTTAGTTGCAGGTGAAGATGAATATCGTTCCATGTTGGGACTTGTTGTTGGAATATCACAATATCGATTATTATTATTAACACACCTATATACTTGGCAATGGGTGGAAGGCTTGGCCATTTGCTCGGTGTTTTGTTCCACTCATGCCACCTTAGGAGCCGATAAACCGGCGTTATGTTCCTTGATTTTGCGTTCCTTACACGGTTGGGTATATGGGGACCCCTTGACAGTTCGTCTTTGAATAAAACTCCTCCAGCAAGGCCCAACATTGGTTTTAATTTGCAACATAATAAAAACTTCATTAATTGACTAATTGCGTAGGGAGTTAGCGCTACCCAAGGATTCTTCTACATACAGGGGGGCAGTGTTGATCGTGTTGGTCCCAAACGGGGAGACTGCGGGGCCACCACGGGGAAACTCGAGGATTGGCTCCCGTAGGCTCGCCCATCTGGTCGTGTCCTGAGACGAGATACGCGCGGCTACTATCAGGGTGTCGACACACCGGGAGGTAGGGCTGTGCATTTTGAAACCGAACCGAAAAACCATACCAAAAATAAACCGAACCGAACCAATTTTATGGTTTTTATGGTTTATGGTTTTGGTATGGTATGGAATTTTCATACCGTTTTGAACTTTGGTTTATATGGTATATACCGAAAAACCGAACGGTTAACCAAATAAACCGAAGTAAAAAATAAATTTATATTTCTTGAGACAAACAACCATACAAGTTGTCATTTTTCTTGAACATGAGTCAAATTCACTACTAAGCATGTACATTTTTCTTGTAACATAGTTACTTTTCTCTTTAAAAGATGCTAAGCACGTCCATAATCATTAAGGGATGAATATATGCATGCATATATACTTATATATATATAGTTATATACTATTTATGTAAAATAGTATGTGTTTTGATTGGTTTTGAGTCATAAATTTGTAAGTTATTATTACGTCATTTTCAAATTCGCGTCAACTTTGGTTTTTATGGTATATACCGAAACCATACCGAAATAATTTGGTATATACCGAAACCGAACCGTATTTTCATTTCATACTGTATTTACCGAAGTATTAATACCGTACAAACCGAAAAACCGTATAAACCGAACCATGTAAACCGAATAAACCGAACACATAGAGTGACCGGGAGGTCTTGCTGGACTTGTTTAACCATTATCGAAATGTCTTGTGCACCGGGATACCGAGCCTGATCGGATTGTCCCTAAGATAAGGGGTAATATTATTATTATCTCTATTGATCGTGAGAGCTTGTGATGGGCTAAGTTGGGACACCCCTACAGGGTTATGATCTTTCGAAAGCCGTGCCCGCGGTTATGTGGCAGATTGGAATTTGTTAATGTCCGGTTGTAGAAAACTTGTCAGAGGATCCGAACTAAAATGCACGAACCGCGTGAGTAACCGTGACTGTCTCTTTTCACTTTCAGAAGAGAACACGGTGGGGTTATGTTTGACTCGTAGGTAACTCAGGATCTTTAGCGACCGTTTGCGTAGATGCTCATCTTATTCTTGTACTCGTAAGTTAGCCACCATACTTTTGCTTAGTCGCTGCTGTAGCCTCACCACTTAACCTCTTCCTACCCAGTTAAGCTTTGCTACTCTTGTTACCCATGGTTATGGGATTGGTGAGTCCTCGTGGCTCACAGATACTACGACAACAGTTGTAGGTGCAGGTTTCCGATGACTTGACTTGAGAGCGATGTTACCTTTTATTGGAGTTATTTCTTCTTCTTCGTCAGTCTTGGTCTAGGTTCCTAGTCGGCAGCCTGGGATAGCAGATGGATGTCGTTGAGTTTTTCATGTTTGCAACCGTAGTCGGATGCCTTGTTTTGATGGTGTTGTATTCATGTGACTTGTATGAATTGTTGTATCCCCATGTATGTATGTAATGGTACGATGTAATGATATCCATCTTGCTAAGCGCCCGAAATGCGGTTGTGCCCCAATCACGTACGTGTCACGTGATCGGGATAGAATCGCATCTTGGGCCTGACAGGTGGAGGGTGCGCAGGAGCTCCTCCTTGCGGTCGCTGGATCTCTTGGCAGCTTCCTTCTTCGTGCACGGGCGTCCCGCGCGGTGGGTCGCGCCGTGGGGTTGCGTGCCTTGCAGCGTGGATGACGTCTTCACACGGAGGTGGTGGAGGCGCTTCATGGGCCACGTCGCCCGCAAAGGGAGGCGGGCGAGGTAGCGAGAGGGATGGGGCAGGAGAGCCCTAGCGGTGCTGTCGATCTCGGCGATGCAGTCTAGCCAGCCCTTGTAGAGGTCGTCAACGGGGTGGTAGAGCAGGAGCTCACGGGCCATGAGTAGCGCAGCTGCGCGTCCGCGGGTCCGCGAAAGTTGTGGGACGACGAGTCGGCCGGGATCAGCGACGGGGTTGCGGTGCGTCCATCCAGTCGCACTGAGGGGTGCAGCGACGAGGCCTGCTTCTCGTGCCTTGCCGGGCCGGTGGCTGCGTTGGCGGCGGGCGATGGAGAACGGCGAGGAGGTCCGCCGGCGGGAGCTGTCTGAGCGATGGGGGCGGCAAGGGCGGCCTATCGCTCAGAACAAGCCTGGCGAGCGTCAGCCATGGAACCGGTGGAGCGATGAAGTGTCGACCGACGGAAGAGAGGTTTCGGCACACCCCTACCTAGCGCGCCAAATGTCGGATTTCAGGTTCCTCAAACCCTTGATAGGTTCGAACTCTAGGGTGTGCACGAAGAACACTCTCTCCCCAACGCACTCGCCCTCCGATTCCACAGCCTAGCTCGACGAACTCAAAGAACAAGGGACATAGAGGATTATACAGGTTCGGGCCACCTTGCGGTGTAATACCCTACTCCAGTGTGTGTGGTGCATTGCCTCATGGGGCTGAGGATGACCTAGTACAATGGTCGAACAGCCTCTGGAGGAGAGGTGTTCTTGGGCTCGAATGAGCTTATGGTATGTGAAAGGTGGAATGGATATGATCCCTTCTAAGGTTGGATCCGCTCAAGATCAGACCCCCCCCCCTCTATGGTGGTGGCTATGTCCTATCTATAGTGGCCTTGGTCCTCTTCCCCTGAAATGTTGGCGGGAAGGGATCCCACAACGGCCAAATTTGAAGGGTAACAGCTAGTACAAGTTATCCTGACAAAAGTGGTCTTTGCCTGCCAAAGGCTCTGGTGGTGAAGCCGCGCCGAGCTCCACAATGACCTCCATTCTGCCGCCCTGACGGTCCTTGGTCTTGTTGCACCGATATGGAAACCTTTGCCTAATTCCTTGGTACTCCGCGCCTGCGCTTGCCCCCTTAGCACCAAAGGGGAAACTGGTACAATGCCCGCTGGCGCCCGTCTAGCCTCGATCGTCATGGCTCACGTCACATGAACCTCACGAGGTGCACCTTGCATAGATATCTCCACTCCTCGGGAGCCATCCTAGAGAGGCTGCCCCCTAGGGAGGTCTTGTCGTCGTCCGCCTCGCGAGGCTTGGCCCCTCACGAGGGTCTTTTGTTGCAGTTGCTAAAGCTAGGCCATAACAGGCCGTTGATGGAGCCATGCCACGGGACGCAGGCAGGCAAGTCTGGGTACCCCTGTTCCCAGAATGCCGACAGATTCGACGGTATTGTAATATGAAGCTACCCAGATGAACCTTACATGTCCAGGTACATGAGACCGGTTCCACCGACAGACATGCAACTTGTTTTGCATAAAGGTGGCTAGCGGGTGTTAGTTTCTCCTACTTTAGTTTAATCGAATTTGACGGTGGCCGGTCCTTGAAGAAGGTTAAAACAACAAACTTGATAAATTACCATTGTGGTTTTTTCGGAAGGTAAGAACGGTTCTTGCTAGAAGCCCATAGCAACCACGTAAAACTTGGAACAACAAAGTAGAGGACGCCTAAGTTGTTTTTGCAGGGCATGTTTTATGTAATATGGTCATATGTGATGTCACATATGTTGTTGTATGAGATGATCATGTTTTGTAATATCGACAACCGGCAGGAGCCTTAGGGTTGTCTCTTAATTATTATATGAAATGCAAGCGCCATGTAATTGCTTTACTTTATCGCTATGAGTTAGCAATAGTTGTAGAAGCAATAGTTGGCGAGACGACCCCGACGCAATGATGGAGATCAAGGTGTCGAGTCGGTGACGATGGAGATCACGATGATACTTCGGAGATGGAGATCAAAAGCACAAGATGATGATGGCTATATCATGTCACATATTTTGATTGCATGTGATGTTTATCCTTTATGCATCTTATTTGAAGATAAAAGTGTTCTCCCCGAGTATGCACCGTTGCTAAAGTTCGTTGTTTCGAAGAACCTCGTGATGATCGGGTGTGATAGACTCTATGTTCACATACAATGGGTGTAAGCCAGATTTACACACGCTGAATACTTGGGTTAAACATGATGAGCCTAACATGTACAGACATGGTCTCGGAACATTGGAGACCGAAAGGTCGAACGTGAGTCATACAGTAGATATGATCAACATAGAGATGTTCATGATTGATGACTACCCTAGCTCACGTGATGATCGGACATGGGTTAGTTGATTTAGATCATGTATCACTTAGATAACTTGAGGGATGTTGATTTAATTTGGACTTCATTAGTCATTTGATTAATTGAAGTAATTTATCATGAACTTAGTCTTAATAGTTTTGCATATCTATGTTGTAGATCAATGGCCCGTGCTACCGTTCCCTTGAATTTTAATGCGTTCCAAGAGAAAGCTAAGTTGAAAGATGGTGGTAGAAAATACACGGAATGGGTCCGTAACTTGAGGCTTATCCTCATTGCTGCATAGAAGAATTATGCCCTTGATGCACCGCGAGGTGACATACCTGCTACATGAGTTGATGCAGATGTTATGAACGTCTGGCAAGCTCGATATGATGACTACTCCAAAGTTCAAAGTGCCATGAGGCTTAGAACTGGGACTTCAAATATGTTTTGAATGTCATGGAGCATATGGGATGTTCCAGGCATTTAAATTTATATTTCAAGCAAATGCCCGGGTTGAGAGATATGAAGTCTCCAACAAGTTCTATAGCTGCAAGATGGAGGAGAATATTTCAGTGAACACATACTCAAAATGTCTGGGTATCATAGCCACATGACATAGCTCGGAATTGATCTTCCAATTGAGAGTGTTATTGACAGAGTTCTTCAACCATTGCCACCATGCTACAAAGGCTTTGTGATGAACTATAATATGCAAGGGATGGAGAAAATAATTCCCGAGCTCTTCGCGATGCTGGAATCGGCGGAGGTAGAAATCAAGATGGAGCATCAAGTGTTCATGGTTAACACGACCATTAGTTTCAAGAAAAAGGGAAAATAAAAGAAAGGGAACTTCAAGAAGAACGACAAACAAGTTGCTGCTCCCATGAAGAATGAAACTAAGTGATTCTACTGTAAAGGAAGTGTTCACTGGAAGCGGAATTGCCGTAAGTATTTGGCGGATAAGAAGGATGGCAAATTGAACAAAGGTATATTTGATATACATGTTATTGATTTGTTCCTTACTAGTGCTCGTCGTAGCGCCTGGGTATTTGATACTGGTTTGGTTGCTCAAATTTGGAACTCGAAACAGGAGCTACCGAATACGGGAAGATTGGCTAAGGATGAGGTGACAATGCGCGTTGGGAATGGTTCCAAGGTCGATGTGATATCTTTCGGCACGCCACCTCTACATCTACCTTCGGGATTAGTTTTAGACATCAATAATTGTTATTTGGTGCTAGCGTTGCGCATGAACGTTATATCTGGATCTTGTTTAATGTGAGATGGTTATTCATTTAAGTCATTGAATAATGGTTGCTCTATTTATATAAGTAATATTTTTCATCGCCATGCACCCTTGAGGAATTGTCTATTCTTATTAAATCTCAATTGTGGTGATACACATATTCATAATATTGATGCCAAAAGATGCAAAGTTTATAATGATAGTGCAACATACTTGTGGCCCTACCGTCTTGGTCATATTGGTGTAAAGCGCATGAAGAAACTCCATGCGGATGGACTTTTGGAATCACTTGTGTCGGCGTTCTGGGAAAGGGGGTACCCAGACTTGCCTACCCGCGGCCCGTGACGTGGCTCCATCGGCGGCCTGGTACGGCCCAGCTTCATCACCCAAAACTCAAGACCCTCGCGAGGGGCCAAGCCTCATGAGGCGGACGACGGCAAGACCTCCCTGGGGGCAGCCTCTCTAGGCTAGCTCCCGAGGAGCGGAGATATATATGCAAGGCGCACCTCACGAGGTTCACATGACGTGAGCCATGACGACCAAGGCCAGGCGGGCGCCAGCAGGCACAGTGTACCAGTTTCCACTTTGGTGCTAAGGGGGCAAGCGTAGACGCGGAGTCCCGAGGAATCAAGCAAAGGTTTCCATATCAGTGCAACAAGACCAAGGACCGCCGGGATGGAAGAATGGAGGTCATCATGGAGCCCGGCGCGGCGTCGCCACAAGAGCCTTTGGCAGGCGAAGGCTACTTTTCTCAGGATAGCTTGTACTAGTTGTTCCCCTTCAAATTTAGCCGTTGTGGGATCCCTTCCCGCTAATATTTTGGAAGAGGACCAAGGCCACTATAAATAGGACTTAGCCACCACCATAGAGGGGGGGTCTGATCCCTTCAGCTCAAGTGATTTCGGAGAGACCCATTCCACCCTTCATACATCATAAGCTCATCCAAGCCCAAGAACACCTCTCCTCCGGAGGCTGTTCATCCATTGTACTAGTTTATCCTCAGCCCCACGAGGCAATCCACCACACACATTGGAGTAGGGTATTACACTGCAAGGTGGCCCGAACCAGTATAATCCTTTGTGTCCCTTGTTCTTTGAGTTCGTCGAGCTAGGTCATGGAATCGTAGGGCGAGCGCGCTGGGGAGGGAGTGTTCTTCGTGTGCACCCCAGAGCTCGAACCTCTCAAGGGTTTGCGGAACCAGAAATCCGACATTTGGCGCGTCAGGTAGGGGTGTGCCAAAACCTCTCTTCCGTCGGTCGACGTATCACCGCTCCACTGCTTCCATGGCTGACACTCGTCGGGCTCGTGCTGAGCGACGGGCCGCCATCGCCGCCTGCGTCGCTCAGACAGCTCTCGCCGGTGGACCTCCCCGCCATTCTCCATCACCCGCCGCCAACGCAGCCACCGGCCTGGTGAGGCACGAGCAGCAGGCCTTGTCGATGCACCCCTCGGTGAGGCGGGATGGACGCACCGCAACCCCGTCGCTGACCCCACCCGGCTCGTCATCCCATGGTCGACGTGGACCCGCGGATGTGCAGGCTGCGCTGCTCATGGCGCGGGAGCTCCTATGCTACCGCCCCATCGATGACTTCTACGAGGACTAGCTAGACCGCATCACCAAGCTCGTCAGTGCCGCTAGGGGCTCTCCTGCCCCTTCCCTCTCGCTACCTCGCCCGCCTCCCTTTGCGGGTGACGTGGCCCATGAAGCGCCTCTACCACCTCCACGTCAAGACGTCGTCCACGCCCCAAGGTGCGAGGCCCCGCGGCGCGACCCACCGCGCGGGGTGCCCGTGCATGTAGAAGGAAGCTATCAAGAGGTCCAGCGGCTGCAAGGAGGAGCTCATGCGCTCCCACCACCATCACGTCGAGACCGTGCGCCCGCTGCAATGGCGGCGCATGAGAACCAAGACCAAGCTCCGCCTCCACGACGGGCTTCGGTGGCCACAGCAGGCTGCCGGGCCTTCACCCCTGAGCTACGCAATGTCGTATGGCCAGGGAAGTTCAAGCCTGACCTGCCTCCACGCTACGACGGCACCCTCGCTCTACTGAGTTCCTGCAACTTTATGAGCCGAGCATCGAGGCGGCCAATGGCAACGAGAAGATTATGGCGAACTGGTTCCCCATTGCTCTCAAGGACGGCGCACGCTCAAGGCTCCTGAACCTGCTCGCGGGATCGATCTCCTCCTGGGGTGAGATGCGTGAGCGTTTCATCGCCAATTTCCAGGGCACCTGCGACCGCCCGCCAGCCACAGGTGACCTGCGGCGTGTCAAGCAGCAACCAAGGGGAAACCCTGCAGAAGTACATTCAGCGCTTCAACAGCGTACGCCTCAAGATTCCCAAGGTGAAGGACGAGGCCAACATCTCAGCATTCTCCGATGGCGTCCGCGATATCAAGATGAAGGAGGAGCTCACCATTCATGAGGATCTATGCACAGCCCTAGAGGTGTTCAACATAGCGACCAAGTGTGCGAGAGCTGAGAAAGGGCGCCTTTCCCTCGTCGAGCTCCCCGTTGCTGACCCCGAGGACAAGAAGGCCAATGCTAAAGACGCGCAGCGCAAGGGGGTGGCCGTGCTCATGGTAGAACCAGAGATGAAGCTTGGCCGGGACCACCCAGAGTCGTCAAAGAGTAGCCGTCCATTCTGTGCCTTCCACAACGTGCACAGCCACAACACCAACGACTGCCAGGAGCTCAGGGCTATCCGTGTTGGGCGCTTTGGCCGATGCCCCGAGCGCAACGACCGAGGCTACGACCGTGGAGGAAGCCGAACTTGGGGGCGTTGGGATGACCGCGGCCCCTGTCAGGAGTGGCGCCATCAGCCTCGTGAGGAACGTTGGCACGACAAGCCTCGCGAGGGCGCCTGGAGGGACCAGTCTCATGAGGACCACCCTCAGGGCAAGGCCAACCTCCCTCCGCTGCCACCGCCGCCAAGGAGGAATGACGACCAAGATGAAGGGGTTGGGGGCTTCCAGGAGTCTTGCACCATCGCCTGCATCTTGGACGGTGCGCAGGCTCCAGCCTCTCAGTGCATCTTCAAGCAGTTTGCCCGAGAAGTGAACGCTGCTCTTCCCATGATAGAAGCCACGCGGCTGCTCAAGTGGTCCAAGTGCACCATCACCTTCAGCTCAGCTGGCCAGCTCAAGTGCGCGGCAACCGCCGGCGCTCTCCCAATGCTTTGCGCACCCATCATCAGCAACGTCCAAGTCACCAAAACCGTCATCAATGGCAGTGCTGGGCTCAATGTTCTCTCCTTTGACATGTTTGACCGTCTCCAGGTGCCATATGACCAGCTGCAGCACACCAGGCCTTTCTCGGGAGTGACCGACTGTAATGCCCAGTATGTGACTATGCCTCCCACGTGTCGAGGCATGACTTAAAGACATAAGCACATACTAGAATGATCTCAAGTATGGTATCTTTGCACAACTCATGTAAAAGAGGGGATGAAAAGGTAAAAGAGTAGTTGGCTTACATTCGCCACGTCACACAATGTAATACATTAACATTCATCATCCAACTAACATCAGAGTCCGACTACGGACGAAGATCCAAACGAAAGATACCATAAATAAAGCAACACAAGGCTTGATCGCCCCTAGTGGAAGCCACTACTGATCGTCGGGATAAGACACGTAGTAACGACCACGCTCTTCATCGAACTCCCAATACAGCTCTGAACCACCACCTATGTAGTTCTCATCGGTACCTGCATCTAGTGTTGTGTATAATTTGTGAGCAACGGAGGACTCAGCAATCCCGTTCCCGGGTAGCAATACTATCAAAGCCTTAGGTGTGGAAAAGGCTTAAAACAAGGTTGCAGCAGCACTAGCACTAACTTACGGGTTTAGAGCGAGGAGAGAAACAAGTGCCAACGATCGTCAAAGTGATCACGAAGTGATCCTAACTACTCACGTCAAACATAACCCCACCATGTTCACTTCCCGAACCCCTTCGGAAAGATACCATCACGGTTACTCACGCTGGTAGTGTATTATGAACAAGGTGTCAAGTTTTCTACAACCGGATATTAACAAATTCCCATCTGCCACATAACCGCGTGCACGGCTTTCGAAAGATCAAACCCTGCAGGGGTGTCCCAATTTAGCCCATCACAAGCTCACGATCTGCGGAGTCGCAACTCCAAGGTGGGAAGACCCGAGTATTCTCGGAATCCCGTGCTCAAGATATTCCGACAAAGGTAAAACTAATACAGCAAGACCTCCCGGCGTGCCGACACCCTGATAGTAGCCGCGCGTATCTCGTCTCAGGCCATGACCGGATGGGACAACCTACAGGAAAATACCAAATAACTTGGGTTTCCCCGAGGCGGCCCTGCAGTCCGCCCAGTCGGACCAACACTCATGAGGAGCACTGGCCCGGGGGTTGTTAATTAAGTCCACGGGATAGCTAGTCCCTATGCAAATTTTTAGTTATTAGGCAAGTGTAAAACCAATGTTGGGCCTTGCTGGAAAAGCTTTAGCACTGAGCGAGTTATCAAGGGGGGCCCATAAACCCCAACCGTGTTAGGGACGCAAAATCAAGGATTATATCACAGGTTTAACGGTTCCTAGGGTGGCATGAGTGGAACAAAACACCAAGCAAGAGGCTTAGCCTTCCACCCATTACCAATATATAGATGATTTAGTTTAACAGTTTATATATTGTGATATCCCAACAATAACTTCAACATGAAGCAAGAATCTTCAAGTCTTCACCTGCAACTAACAACGCTATAAGAGGGGCTGAGCGATGCTTACGTAGCCAAACAACGGTTTGCTAGGTGGGTGGTTAGAGAGTTTCATGGCAACAATAGGAGGGCTGACAAACAGACATAGGCATCGAGGCAATATCTAAAGAGCGAGACATCCAGCATAGGCAAAGATAGTAGTGATATCTGGGTATGGTCATCTTGCATGTTGATTCCACGGAGGGATCGTAACCTTGCTCCTCAAACTCAGCCTCGGTAGTAACCTCGAACTCCGAATTGGCTCCCGGCTCTACTCAACACAAGATCACAACACGGCAAAATATCAAACATGGTGCAATGCACAATCAACATGATGCAAGTCATAACAAGGAATGCGAGTATGATGTGCGTATGCATGTGGAAGCACTTGAGCCTAAGGAGAAGATGATGGAAAAGGCTTCATCTTGGAAAAACAAGCAAGCCACTGGATAGAGGGGAAGATTTCAGTTGAAATCGATATAAAGATCACCGGAAACGGACGCACGGTTTGCAAATGGCAAGCAAAGCAATATTCACGCAAAACTGCAGTCTACAGCAACATGGCATCTTTGGAGCAAGAAATAATTATGCTACATCACTCAAACATGGAGACAAAGGGCATGGATGTGCAATAGACATGATACTAAACAAGCATGAACTTAGAACACACCCAAAAACCTACTGGAACACACTTAACCAAGCATGGCAAGTTGCAAAAAATTTATCCAGACTTAGTCAAAATCTGGGAAGACAAAAACATTATCACGATGCTGCCTTAGGAGGCACAAAACAACAAGCATATCAACTCTACTAAGTATATAAAGATTATGTACATGTAATTGACAGCATACATCAAACAACTCCATTGGAGCAACTCCATAGGAGGCATGAATCAATAACAACAAGCTTCACCAAATTGATCATGCTGATAAAAATCTGACAGGTAAATTTATAGCAACTTGAGAGCAAGAAATAAATAAGCTACAGCAGGCCATATGTGCAAATAAGGGCATGGATGGATAGAGCATAACATGGACAACAAGATATGATCATTTGACAAACTAAAACATGCATGGATTTGAGTGAGGCATCAAGCAAACATAGCATCAGGTTTAACAGATTCCAGACTTGGCAGTTTTTTCACTAAGTATAAAACAGCAACATTGGTATGGCATGTTTACAAGCTTGTTTAAGTCACCTCAAGGCATATCATGGAAAGTTGATTGCACCACAGTAAAGACCATATGATTGTGCTTCTAAAGCATATTGACATGTGGCATGAAGACAAACACACCAATAGCAATGAGCAAGTCAAAACAGCATCTCATATCAAGTTTCAGCACTTAACAGCCACATGCACTTTTGCAACAGAGATTAACATGGCAATATAACACCTAACATGAATGCTACAGCAACCATCATGTAGAGCACTTCACAATGAACATTTTGACATATCATATGCTCCATTCGGACCAACATGCACAAAGTTATCACATCTCAAACATGGCATCAAATTTACACAGACAACCAGTTACAGCAACATGCACTCTTTCCATGAAGATTAAGGCATCGAGATGAACTCAAACAAGCATGCCATAGTGGAACAAAATGAAAAGCACATCTCAACGAACATTTTGATATATTACACGCTCAAAACGGATCTACGAGCACAAAGTTATTGCATGACAAAGACGGCAACATATTTATGGAAACTGGGGACTTAGTGGAATTTTTATACCTTCGAGAAAGTCAACTCTGGATGAGGATATCCGGGAGGAGACGGAGCGGATCGGGGCGAGGCATTTGGTACGGGGAACGGGTGGATCTAGTCCAACCTCTCAGATCCGGCTGGACCCTCACCGGAGTCGAGCAAGAAGAAGGCGTAGGCGGTGCTGGTGCGGCCGGAGACGGCGGTGGCCGGCGGGATGCGGCGGCGGCGGTGGTCGGCTGGCGGGCGGCGGTGCCGGGGTGCGGCGGCGCCGGCGGCGGAAGTGGCGGCGGCGGGGCGCCCGTCGGGTCAGCGGCGGGGCGGCGCGGTCGAGGCGGCGAGGCGGCCGGCGGCGGCAAGGCGGACCGCGGCGAAGGGTCGCGGCGGCGGGGACGCTCGGGCGGAGGCGGATGCTCGCGGGCCGGTGGGCGGGGACGAGCCCGGTGGGCCCGCGCGGGAGGAAGCGGCGGCCGGCGGCGGCTGCCACGTGGTGGCTCCGGATTGGGCGCGGGGCGGCGGCTGGACGCGTCCGGCGCGGTCTGGACGTGTTCGGCGGCGCGGAGGAGCTGCGGGACTAGGGTTTGCCCGAAATCCGGGGGAGAGATGCATATTTATAGATTCTGGGAGCTAGGAAGGTCCAAATGGGGAGCGGTTTTCGCCCACACGATCACGGTCCGACGACTGAGAGGATGGGAGTGGTTGTGCTGGGTTAGTGGGCTGTTGTGGAGGGGGTATTGGGCCAAAAGGAAGAGGAGTATGCCCACTAGGTTAATCGTTGGAGTATCAAACGACCTCCAAACGCGATGAAACTTGACAGGCGGCCTACACATACTAAAACAACAACGCACGACAAGTCTCACCTCATTCTGGGAACGTTACACAGCCACATACGAAAGAAGTACTCGGGGGTGCCACGGACACGTGTGTGAGTGTCGGAACTCGAAACGGACAACGGGAAGAGACGAGCGGGACCGGGTGCAAGTGCAACACAATGCAATGCAATGCACATGATAAGATGACATGGATGAAATGCACACATGCACACGACAAAACGAAGAAACCCGAAATGAAAGAAGAGCCCAGAATGGAATTGATGAAGTCAAAGTTTCATATATAGCCATAAATGGAAAGTATCACATCTGGGGTGTTACAAACTCTCCTACACTACGAAAAGATCTCGTCCCGAGATCTAGGACTGGAAGAAGGAAGGGTACTCGGAATGAAGGTGATCTTCTCGTTCCCACGTAGCTTCTCGGTCAGTATGGTGTGACCACTTCACTTTCAAGAACTTGATGTACTTGTTGCGGGTTTTGCGCTTAATTTCTTCAAGGATAGAAACAGGGTGCTCACGATAAGACAAGTCTTGTTGAAGATCAATCTTCTCGAACGGAATGGTGCGTTCAGGTGTCTTGAAGCACTTGCGGAGTTGAGACACGTGAAACACATCATGAACATTTGCAAAGTTGGAGGAAAGCTCGAGTTGGTAGGCTAGATCACCTCTTTTGCCAAGAATATTGAAATGGCCCACATATCTAGGAGCAAGCTTTCCTTTGATACCAAATCTTTGGGTTCCTTTCATAGGAGAAACACTGATATAGACATGGTCCCCAATGTCGAAAGCCAAATCACGATGCTTGCCGTCATAGTAGCTCTTTTGACGCGATTGCGCGGCTTTGAGATTCTCACGTATGACTTTGCACATTTCTTCAGCTTATGAGATCAAATCATTTCCAAGAAGTTGACGTTCACCAGTCTCGGACCAGTTGAGAGGGGTACGACACTTTCTGCCATAGAGGATTTAAAAAGGAGCTTTGTCGGCACTTGCTTGGAAGCTGTTGTTGTAGGAGAATTCGGAAAACGGGAGACAATCTTCCCATTTCATACCGAAAGTGATGACACAAGCTCTCAGCATGTCTTCGAGGATCTGGTTCACTCTTTCGACTTGACCACTAGTCTAAGGGTAAAACGCCATGCTGAAGTGAATTTTTGTGCCCATGGCTGACTGAAAGGAGTCCCAGAACTTGGATGTGAACAAACTTCCACAGTCTGAGGAGATGACTTGATGAATGCCATGCAAATAAACAATTCTGGAAGTGTACAGCTCTGCCAGCTGAGCTGTGTTGATGGATTCTTTGACGGGAAGGAAATGAGCTACTTTAGTTAGCTTGTCAATCACTATGAAGATAGCATCATTCCCCTTCTTGGACTTAGGAAACCCAGTGACGAAATCCATTTCAATGTGATCGAATTTCCACTCGGGAATAGGTAGAGGTTGAAGGAGACCGGCTGGACGTTGATGCTCTGCCTTCACTCTTCTGCAGACATCACATTCATTGACGAATTGGGCAATCTCCCTTTTCATGCGAGTCCACCAGTATGATTGCTTCAGGTCTTGGTACATCTTAGAACTTCCGGGATGAATCGAGAGTAGGGAGTCATGTGCTTCGTTCATTATGAGCTTCCTGAGATCACCCTTGGGAACCACTATTTTTTCCTCAAAGAACAAGGTGTCTTTCTCATCAACGCGATAGCACTTGTACTTGGGAGTACCCTTAGCAATACCATGTTTCACTTTCTGCACCATAGCATCACTGAGTTGGGCCTCACGAATCTGATCTTCCAAGGTAGGAGCAACTTGAAGGTTTGCAAGAAAGCCTTGCGGAACAACTTGGAGGTTGAGCTTCCTGAATGATTCACAAAGTTCAGGCTGGAACGGTTTGAGAAGGAGACTGTTGCAATATGCCTTTCTGCTCAAGGCATCTGCAATGACATTGGCCTTGCCAGGTGTATACTCAATGCTTGGATCATACTCTTGAATCATCTCGACCCAACGAGTCTGGCGAAGGATAGTTTGGCTGAGTGAAGATGTACTTCAAGCTCTTGTGATCGGTGAAGATGTCCACTTTTCTTCCCAACAGAAGGTGTCTCCACGTGATCAAGGCATGTACAACTGCTGCTAGCTCGAGATCATGTGTGGGGTAATTCTTCTCATTTGGTTTCAAATGACGAGAAGTGTATGCCACAATCTTCTTGTCTTGCATGAGAACACCGCCAAGACCTTGCAAAGAAGCATCACAAAAGACTTCGTAGGGCTTGGACTCATCCCGAGGAGTAAGAATCGGAGCAGAAATGAGCTTCTCTTTGAGTGTTTTGAATGCCACATCACAATCAGGAGTCCAGGAGTACTTGACATTCTTCTGCAACAGGTTGGAAAGAGGCTTGGCAATCTTGGAGAAGTTCTCAACGAACCTTCTGCAATAGCTAGCGACACCAAGGAAGCTTCGGAGTTGCTTGACATTCTGCGGGGGTTCCCAGTTGACAATAGCTTCAACTTTCTCGAGGTTCACAGAAATGCCCTCGGCAGAGATAATATGGCCAAGATATAGGACTTTATCCAACCAGAATTCATATTTGGAGAACTTCGCATAGAACTTGTGTTCACGGAGCCTGTCCAGGACCAAACGGAGGTGCTTGGCATGGTCTTCTTCATTCTTGGAGAATATCAAGATGTCATCCAGATAGACGAGAACAAATTCATTGGTGTAGGGGTTGAATACGAAGTGCATCATCCTCGAGAAGGTGGGTGGAGCATTTGCAAGGCCGAAAGACATGACCGTGTATTCATAGGAGCCATAGCTTATTCTGAAAGAAGTCTTGTGAATATCCTCTTCACGGATACGAATCTGATGGTAACCCATCCGGAGATCGAGCTTCGAGAACACCTTTGCTCCTTTGAGCTGCTCGAACAATTCATTGATATTGGGGAGTGGGTACTTATTCTTTATTGTCTTCTTGTTCAATGGCCGGTAATCCACGCAAAGGCGTTCCGTGCCATCCTTCTTCTTGACAAATAGAACACCATAGCCCCAAGGAGAAGTACTAGGCCTGATTAGACTCATACGTTCTTGCTCATCGAGTTGTTTCTTCAGATTCTTCAACTCATCAAGGGAAAGCTTGTACGGACGCTGACATGCTGGCTCGGTACCGGGCTCGAGTTCAATGACGAATTCAACTTGACGATGTGGAGGCATGCGTGCAAGCTCTTCAGGGAAAACATCATCATATTCATTGACCACCGGAATCTGAGAAATGGCATTAATCTCGCCCTTCTCATTGAGAGAGAATAACCTGATTGTGTTATCTCGAGCTGCGAAGATAATCACGTCTTCATCAAGATGAGTTAGCTTGACTTCCTTATTTGCACAATCAATGTTTGCATCATGCTTGGAGAGCCAATCCATCCCAAGAATAAGATCAATGTCGGAGTTGCCGAGAATAACTGGAGAAACCAGAAAACTGTAATGACCCATGTGAATAGATACATCCGGAGCCACTGAGTTGGAAGTCATGTGTTTGCCCGGAGAAATAATTGATAACTCCTTTGGTAAAGTTACTGTGCCCACGTTGTTCTTGGATGCAAATGGACATGACATGAAGGAAAGTGATGCACCATAATCAAATAAGACTTTTGCAGGAATTGAGTTAACCGGAAGATTACCAATTATCACATCTGAAGAATTCTGTGCTTGAGCTGCATTCATCAAGTTCACTCTTGCATGCTTGGGATTGTGCTTGACAATAGCATTGCTGACAGGTGGAGGAGGCGGAAGGCGCCTTTGAGTACACTTGTTTGCATAGTGACCTTACTGGCCGCACTTGTTGCAAGTCACTTCTGAGAGAGGCCGGTGATAAGGACCACTTGATCTTGAAGCTTGAAACTGAGGCTTGGACTGATTGCTTGGGTTGGGTGGGTGGGAGAAACCACGGCCACAAGAGTGCTTGTTGTTGTTTGGAGGACGGAGCACTGGAGGAGGCGGAAGCCAGAACTTCTGCTGCTTTGCAACCACTTGGGAAGAAGAGGAGGAGTGAACAGCATCTCTGATCCTCTTTTTGGAAGCTTCAATCTTGAGCTGGGTTGCCTCTTGCTTAAGAGCCATATTGCAGAATTGGTCAAATTCATCCGGCTCGAACAAGGTGAGAGCTAGTTGGAGTTCATCCTTCAGACCACCACGGAACTGATAAATCTTGCTCTTGGCATCGGGGATGTCTTGCTTGGCATAGCGGGCAAGATTCTGGAACTTGACATTGTATTGATAGACGGACATGGTGCCTTGCTTCAGGTTGCAGAATTGCTCACGCATGCCTTCAATGACACTGGTTGGAATGTGGTGAGAGCGGAAATCCTTGCAGAAGTCAGTCCACGATATCTCACGTCCACCTCTGGAATCTTTGTACTGCTGCCACCAATCAGCAGCTTGATCTTTGAGTTGGAAGGCGGCAAACTTGACATAATCCTCAGGTCTCACGTTACTGCATTCAAAGTGCTTTTTGATGTCTGTTATCCAGTCTTCAGCATCTAGCGGATCCACACAGTAACTGAAAGACTTCGGTTGGTTTGCCAGGAATTGGTTGAGAGTCGTAAAGTGAGGTTGATTGAACAGATTGCCTTGGCCTTGGTTCCCATGACCACCTTGATTTGCTTGGTTGGCTTGAAAGTTTTGCATCATTTGCATAAGCATCTGGGTGTTCTGGTTGGTCGCTTGCATAATTGCTCTCCAGGCCTCAGACGGAGGAGGAGGGGAAGGAGGACGTTCAGGAACAAGCTCCTCTTCACCCTCTGGGTTAGCGTTGGGAACCTTCTTAGGAGCCATCCTGAATGAGATGACAACTATTAGCCATTGATTGAAAATATATAAGCTGAATCAACGGCTAGAAATTGCAACATAAATCTTCACAAGAACATTCGGACAAAATGAACGAATGTATTCCATGGTTTAATGATACAACAATCTTCTCGAGAAGCCATTTGGGAGAACAAAAGGTAAGCAAAACATCAAGGAGTAGATAGAACAAATACATGATAGAAGCTTCGTCCCACATGTTCGTGCTGAAAGCTCATGGAACGTGTTACAAAAGGGTTTTGCAATCCCCGAATCATCATAGCCAAGGACCCTTTAAGATGCAACTCCCGATTCGAACAACGCCCATAAAACCTCTTC
Source organism: Secale cereale (assembly GCA_902687465.1). NCBI lineage: Eukaryota > Viridiplantae > Streptophyta > Magnoliopsida > Poales > Poaceae > Secale > Secale cereale. The sequence continues at coordinate 252,439,074 of LR738714.1, forward strand.
ACTTGATGTTGAACCCCGAACTCCATATCATGCACTCGTTGGAAGAATGCCTACGAGCTACTAGAAGAACCCACCTATTAATTTCCGAAGGTTTCCGATTATGCAATCGGGAGTTGGGGATACAGGGGAAGCACCGCGCACTCAACTCTAATCCTACATCCAGCTGTATCCATCCTTCAACACATGACCAGTCATCCTCGAAACTGTTTACCTCGGACCTCGGAAACGCATCAGCTATACAAGCTGTGGCAATACTCCTGAACTACCTCCCCAGTATTGGGTGACGTCGGGGTTATCTCACCACTAACCGCATAGAAGAGTTTTCGATGTCGGTCGTCTTAAGTATTCTAGAACTGATGCGATACATTTGTGACGACAACACCTCGGAGCTCAACTCCCCGGGACACTGCCACAACCCCTAAATGACAGGAGCCATCGAGAACAATGTTCTCGTCACAAAGATATCGGAACAATCCAAACAATACTCGCGTGATCCTAAAAAAAATTAGTGAATTTTTTAGAGTAGAAGAGATAGAACATCGTCAGGAGTCCTCACCAGAGCGATGAAGGGATGAGGAGTAAAAAGAAATCCTACTCTCCGATATATATATAGGACTCAAAACATTTTTATGTGTGTGCCTAGACTCAACCGTCAACGATTCGATCAATCAGGGGGGCTCCTAAGTCGGAGAAGGCTCTGAATACCAACTTGTAATGCCCAGTATGTGACTATGCCTCCCACGTGTCGAGGCACGACTTAAAGGCATAAGCACATACTAGAATGATCTCAAGTATGGTATCTTTGCACAACTCATGTAAAAGAGGGGATGAAAAGGTAAAAGAGTAGTTGGCTTACACTCGCCACGTCACACAATGTAATACATTAACATTCATCATCCAAATAACATCAGAGTCCGACTATGGACGAAGATCCAAATGAAAGATACCATAAATAAAGCAACACAAGGCCTGATCGCCCCTAGTGGAAGCCACTACTGATCGTCGGGATAAGACACGTAGTAACGACCACGCTCTTCATCGAACTCCCAATACAGCTCTGAACCACCACCTATGTAGTTCTCATCGGTACCTGCATCTAGTGTTGTGTAGAATTTGTGAGCAACGGAGGACTCAGCAATCCCGTTCCCGGGTAGCAATACTATCAAAGCCTTAGGTGTGGAAAAGGCTTAAAACAAGGTTGCAGCAGCACTAGCACTAACTTACGGGTTTAGAGCGAGGAGAGAAACAAGTGCCAACGATCGTCAAAGTGATCACGAAGTGATCCTAACTACTCACGTCAAACATAACCCCACCATGTTCACATCCCGAACCCCTTCGGAAAGATACCATCACGGTTACTCACGCTGGTAGTGTATTATGAACAAGGTGTCAAGTTTTCTACAACCGGATATTAACAAATTCCCATCTGCCACATAACCGCGTGCACGGCTTTCGAAAGATCAAACCCTGCAGGGTGTCCCAATTTAGCCCATCACAAGCTCACGATCTGCGGAGTCGCAACTCCAAGGTGGGAAGACCCGAGTATTCTCGGAATCCCATGCTCAAGATATTCCGACAAAGGTAAAACTAATACAGCAAGACCTCCCGGCGTGCCGACACCCTGATAGTAGCCGCGCGTATCTCGTCTCAGGCCATGACCGGATGGGACAGCCTACAGGAAACTACCAAATACCTTGGGTTTCCCCGAGGCGGCCCTGCAGTCCGCCCAGTCGGACCAACACTCATGAGGAGCACTGGCTCGGGGGTTGTTAATTAAGTCCACGGGATAGCTAGTCCCTATGCAAATTTTTAGTTATTAGGCAAGTGTAAAATCAATGTTGGGCCTTGCTGGAAAAGCTTTAGCACTGAGCGAGTTGTCAAGGGGGGGCCCATAAACCCCAACCGTGTTAGGGACGCAAAATCAAGGAACATAACACCGGTTTAACGGTTCCTAGGGTGACATGAGTGGAACAAAACACCAAGCAAGAGGCTTAGCCTTCCACCCATTACCAATATATAGATGATTTAGTTTAACAGTTTATATATTGTGATATCCCAACAATAACTTCAACATGAAGCAAGAATCTTCAAGTCTTCACCTGCAACTAACAATGCTATAAGAGGGGCCGAGCGATGCTTACGTAGCCAAACAACGGTTTGCTAGGTGGGTGGTTATAGAGTTTCATGGCAACAAAAGGAGGGCTGACGAACAGACATAGGCATCGAGGCAATATCTAAAGAGCGAGACATCTAGCATAGGCAAAGATAGTAGTGATATCTGGGTATGGTCATCTTGCCTGTTGATTCCACGGAGGGAACGTAACCTTGCTCCTCAAACTCAGCCTCGGTAGTAACCTCGAACTCCGAATCGGCTCCCGGCACTACTCAACACAAGATCACAATACGGCACAATATCAAACACGGTGCAATGCACAATCAACATGATGCAAGTCATAACAAGGAATGCGAGTATGATGTGCGTATGCATGTGGAAGCACTTGAGCCTAAGGAGAAGATGATGGAAAAGGCCTCATCTTGGAAAACCAAGCAAGCCACTGGATATAGGGGAAGATTTCGGTTGAAAACGATATAAAGATCACCGGAAACGGACGCAGGGTTTGCAAATGGCAAGCAAAACAATATTCACGCAAAACTGCAGTCTACAGCAACATGGCATCTTTGGAGTAAGAAATAATTATGCTACAGCACTCAAACATGGAGACAAAGGGCATGGATGTGCAATAGACATGATACTAAACAAGCATGAACTTAGAACACACCCAAAAACCTACTGGAACACACTTAACCAAGCATGGCAAGTTGCAAAAAATTTATCCAGACTTAGTCAAAATCTGGGAAGACAAAAACATCATCACGATGCTGCCTTCGGAGGCACAAAACAACAAGCATATCAACTCTACTAAGTATATAAAGATCATGTACATGTAATAGACATAGCATACATCAAACAACTCCATTGGAGCAACTCCATAGGAGGCATGGATCAATAACAACAAGCTTCACCAAATTGGTCATGCTGATAAAAATCTGACAGGTAAATTTATAGCAACTTGAGAGCAAGAAATAAATAAGCTACAGCAGGCCATATGTGCAAATAAGGGCATGGATGGATAGAGCATAACATGGATAACAAGATATGATCATTTGACAAACTAAAACATGCATGGATTTGAGTGAGGCATCAAGCAAACATAGCATCAGGTTTAACAGATTCCAGACTTAGCAGTTTTTTACAAGTATAAAACAGCAACATTGGCATGGCATGTTTACAAGATTGTTTAAGTCACATCAAGGCATATCATGGAAAGTGGATTGCACCACAGCAAAGACCATATGATTGTGCTTCTAAAACATATTGACATGTGGCATGAAGACAAACACACCAATAGCAATGAGCAAGTCAAAACAGCATCTCATATCAAGTTTTAGCACTTAACAGCCACATGCACTTTTGCAACAGAGATTAACTTGGCAATATGACACCTAACATGAATGCTACAGCAACCATCATGTAGAGCACTTCACAATGAACATTTTGACATATCATATGCTCCATTTGGACCAACATGCACAAAGTTATCACATCTCAAACATGGCAAAATATTTACACAGACAACTAGTTACAGCAACATGCACTCTTTCCACGAAGATTAAGGCATCAAGATGAACTCAAACAAGCATTCCACAGTGGAACAAAATGAAGAGGACATCTCAGCGAACATTTTGATATATTACACGCTCAAAACGAATCTACGAGCACGAAGTTATTGCATGACAAAGAGGGCAACATATTTACGGAAACTGGGGACTTGGTGGAATTTTTATACCTCCGAGAAAGTCAACTCGGGATGAGGATGTCCGGGACGAGAAGAAGCGGATCGGGGCGAGGCGTTTGGTACGGGGAACGGGTGGATCTGGTCCAACCTCTCAGATCCGGCCGGACCCTCGCCGGAGTTGAGGAAGAAGAAGGCGGAGGCGGTGGTGGTGCAGCCGGAGACGGCAGCGGCCGGCGGGATGCGGCGGCGGCGGTGGTCGGCTGGCGGGCGGCGGTGCCGGGGCGCGGCGGCGCCGGCGGCGGAAGTGGCGGCGGCGGGGCGCCCGTCGGGTCAGCGGCGGGGCGACGCGGTCGAGGCGGAGAGGCGGCCGTCGGCGGCGGGGATGCTCGGGCGGAGGCGGAGGCTCGCGGGCCGGGAGGGCTGGGGACGGGCCCGGCGGGCCCGCACGGGAGGAAGCGGCGGCCGGCGGCTGCTGCCACGTGGCGGCTCCGGATTAGGCGCGGGGCGGCGGCTGGATGCGTCCGGCGCGGTCCGGACGTGTCCGACGGCGCGGAGGAGCTGCGGGACTAGGGTTTGCCCAAAATCCGGGGGAGAGATGCATATTTATAGATTCTGGGAGCTAGGAAGGTCCAAATGGGGAGCGGTTTTCGCCCACACGATCATGGTCCGACGACCGAGAGGATGGGAGTGGTTGTGCTGGGTTAGTGGGCTTTTGTGGAGGGGGTCTTGGGACAAAAGGAAGAGGAGCTTTTAGCCCACTAGGTTAACCGTTGGAATATCAAATGACCTCCAAACGCGATGAAACTTGACAGGCGGCCTACACATACTAAAACGACAACGCACGACAAGTCTCACCTCATTATGGGAATGTTACATGGCCATATACGAAAGAAGTACTCGGGGGTGCCACGGACACGTGTGTGAGTGTCGGAACTCGAAACGGACAACGGGAAGAGACGAGCGGGACCGGGTGCAAGTGACAACACGAATGCAATGCAATGCACATGATAACATGACATGGATGAAATGCACACGCGCACACGACAAAACGAAGAAACCCGAAATGAAAGAAGAGCCCAGAATGTAATTGATAATGTCAAAGTTTCATATATAACCATAAATGGAAAGTATCACATATGGGGTGTTACAACGACGGCTCCACCACCCTAGTCGGGCAGATCCGGCTCCCCGTTACCTTCAGCACATGCGACAACTACCACACCGAGCTCATTGACTTTGACGTCGCCTACATCCGTCTCCCATACAACGCCATTCTTGGGTATCCGGCCCTGGCCAAGTTCATGTGAGTGACTCACCATGGCAACAACGTCCTCAAGATGCCAGGAAGTCGCGACATCATCACCATCGCGTGCGAGAAAAAGGACGTTGTGTGCTCCCTTGAGCGCGCTTACCAGGTTGCGGCAGTCAAGGACCCAGACAACGAAAACATCATCTACCCCCCTGAAGCCACCCCGAAGAAGAAGAAGCAGCTGCTCGCCCTGGAGCCTGATGAGGTAGCTGCACCAGACGGCCACGCCTGAGGATCCACGCCCATGGACGAGGTGCCTCCCTCCCTCACATAGGGAGGTGCGCCTGGTGCCCCTCTTAGGTTGGGCTCGGGGGCTCTCCTCTGGAGGGCCTCCGACCTAGCCAATGTTACGAGGGAGGCACTCGGGCACCATGTGGAGGTGTGCTTCACTGCACGTTTCCCTCACGAGAGCGCAAGGTGCGAAGCTCCAAGTGCTCAGGAGTTCATCGACCAGACCATGGAAGACTTGCAGGTACCAAGGGCAATGAGGGGCGACCTCCCCCCCCCCCCCGCACCACGAAGTGCAGCTGTCGTCCTAGGCTCGGGCGACGGGCAGCGCGTCTGCGTCAACATGCCAGGACTCAACAGAGTCGCATCTCATGAGCTCTACTGGCCATCTTAGGTGGGCTGGTGCGAGGGCCCACCTCAAAGCTATGTCTGCATGCCCTTCGGCTTGCCGAACTAGGCAGCCCTGTACCAGCGCCACATGCGGGGAGTCCTGGCGGCTCGCGGGGCCAGGCATCAGAAGATCCTGGTAGAAGTAGCGTCAGTTCTTCGCGGGCTCTCGGAACCTCAGGAGCCACGCGAGGTCCCGGAATCAGGCGGCTCGTGAGGAGCAACATCAGCAGTGAGCGTCTTCAGCTACATCAGCATCTCTCCAGCATCGGTGCCAGGTGACTCTGTTTTAGTTTGTTCATTTGGGGGTGCCCCTCGGGCTGCATCATCCCCAAGTCGCACGGGCCTGTCCCTGCGACATGTATCCTTTTGCATCTTTAGCTTACCCTGTTAGGTGCGCCCCTCGGGCTGCATCATCCCCAGGCCGCATGGGTCCGTCCCTGTGGCATGTACCACATTCGCATTACCTGAATTAGCTCATTTCCTTCTATGAATTACCTTATGATCATCACCTGCTCACTCACCAACTCTTTTGGCCTCTCGCGCTACCGAACAGACTCCAGCTCATCCCGCAACGGTGGCTACCCACGTTGGCACGGTGCTTGTGCTCGGGTTCGTCCTTGCAATGCTGATAAAATCTGAGAGATCGAGCTCTGGCTCGCAGCCCGCCTCGCACACGTCACCTTACCAGATCCTCAGTGCCTTTGTCTTCCTGCGGAAAGATCAGTGGCATGGCGGCAGACGCGATTGTGAATTGTGTTGTTTCATCATACTAACCCGTAGAAGTCTCCGGAGCCTATCAACAGGGGGCCCTGCCGGCTATTCCCTTCTCACGTAATTTGCTTGCACGTTAAAGGGGGGCTCCTGAGCATCACGTCTCAGGAACTCCTACTGATTCTCTAGCCCTCACCCCCTGGCCTTGACAACGGCAACGCGACCTGGCATACCAGCAGCGGCTGAGCTCTGCTCGAGGGTTGGGACCCGAGGACGCAGAGCATCTAGAAGAGCGAGAGAAGGGGAGGCCGGCGCGGAACACTAAGGCCTAATTTCGCGTTTCCTTCCCGAGGGTTGTTCGTACGTCAAGGAGGACTCCTGAGCATCGCGACTCAAGAGCCTAACTGGTCACGTAGCCCCTCACCCCCTGGCCTCCTCCTGGCGATCCGGACAAGTCAGCGGCGGCTGAGGTATGCGCGGGGCCAGCTCTGCCGACGCAGAACACTAAAGCAAGCGGGCCGAAAATGCGACATCCCGGGCGCATTGCCGCTGAAGAACGGACCAGGCGCACCATGCGAAGAATCACGTCAGGCCCGTCAAGATAAGTCGCGGATCTATCTATTATATACTTAAAATAGAAGACAAATAAGCTACCACGTTTATCCACATATGCTAATATTATTTGCACTGGTATATTCAAATAATAATAGCTGAGATTAAAAAAAATTACGTAACATGCTAACATGTACTCCCTCCGTCCCATAATGTAAGACGTTTTTTCACACTAGTGTAGTGTGAAAAAACATCTTACATTATGGGATGGATGGAGTATTATTTACCAACTTGTTGGACTAGCACGTTGTCACGTCTATGCATAAGACTCAATCATGTAGGCAGGAATCGTTCGGGCCACATATTAAGAAAAAAGGAGTCCGAACAACATACGTCTAAGATACCACATGTGCGTCTAATATCAAACCATCCAGCTGTAATCACGTGACAGAAGATACATGACCGTGCGTCCATCTAATTCCAAATTCGGCATCTGCATGCCAAAAAATAAGGATAACTACAACCTGAATATAGAACTCCACACGGAGCCTTGATAAGAGGAAAATCCACATGGAGTCTTGATAAATAAAAACTCGCATGGATCGATCAAGGTAACAAATCAGAAAGGCACCCAGCCGGCCACATCCAAACCCAAGAGACAAATCCAACCAATTCTCGAGGAATCAATGTCTTTAATCTATTATCTGATTAGAGCGCCACCAAGAAAGTCGAAGTCTGCGGCCAGAGCACCATCACCAAAATTGAAGATTGTCGGCTATGTGATGCCAGCCAAATATCAAAAAATCGTCAAAACTCTGAAGTGACTGCATCTCAATGCCCGATGAAGTCAGGATAGGTCTTCTAAGCTGCCTCTCACCTGAATCAGGTTCGTATATATTACTAGGAAATATGCCCGTGCGTTGCAACGGGAGAAAAACAATCAGAATATGCAGATATGATAGAGATAAAAAATAGTCTGAATCAAATATCAGGATGAAATAAGGACATCTAAAATATCATTTCACAAACTATGCCTGAATGTCATGATGATATAAGGGACTTCAAAAAAGTCATTTTAAAAATAAAAAAGTGTTGGCCTCATAACGACTTGATTTTCTAAGGCACCACAACGAAATATTTTTTGGCTGAGCAAACTGCATTGACGGATTATGCCTGAGGTAGAGTGATGAATGATGTGTCCCGCCTTGGCTTAGCGTAGCGATATTTTCCATAACAAGTAAAATTGTGGTACCAGAATAAACATAGTTGTGTATGAAGGCAAATTAACATTTATTCATTTTTATATAATTTATAAAAACGAACCCATAGAAAGTTGTGTGAATAGTTTGGGCTCAGCGCTGCTCAGAACAAGGAAACCTTTTTCTAACCCGTCGTGCGAGGGACTAAGTAAAATCATAGAAACAGCCTCTACAAATCCCCTAATAAAACCTCTACAAAGTGATGGTTAGTTTGTTTTTGTTATTTACGAAACTGTTTCAAAAAAAATTTGTTAAAAATTTCATGGACATTTTTTTAATTATAGAATATCTTTTGACACGATATTTTTGTACAAATCATGATCATCTTTTTCTGACAAACATTTATTGAAATTGTGATTTTTTTAATAATATGTGAACAGCTTTTTAAAATCACGAACATTTTATGATTTATTTTTCGAAACATGCAACTTTTCTAAATTTATATATTTTTGGAAAATCCGGAATTAATTAATTAAAGAATGAAAAAAACAGAAACCATAAAAAGAAGGCAAAATTGGAATAAAAAAACAAGGGCAGGGTGCCAGGATGAGGTATCGAACCCTGCTCTCGCCTGGGTGAAACGGGCACCTTAACCACTACGCTGCACTCACACACATGAATTATAAGTGTATCATCTTAGAAGTTCCGCACCGGGCGTCTTTTTTCAAAACGAATTGTTAATTCCACTTATGGGTGGCATGATGGATAATTATTAACAACTTCAAGGGCAAATATCATGACAGACGACCAGAAGCAATATCTCCTTTATTTAGTAGGTAATAGAGATGAATTAATTTATTTATTTATCAGAATAGAAGTTGCATAGATAGTTGACTAACAATTTCAGAATCCTTTCACAGCCAAAAACCTATGGTGTAGAAGAAGCTTACAATGCATTTGGTTTCACCTCAGGTTGCATAGATAGTTGACTAACAATTTCAGAATCCTTTCACAGCCAAAAAACTATGGTGTAGAAGAAGCTTACAACGCATTAGGTTTCGCCTCAGGTAACGTAATGGGTTTCGGTATGGAGAAGCGTTGCTTTCGATTTTCTTTTATGGAATACTGGCTTTCTTTGGTTTGTGCGCTTTTGTCCGGTTTACTAATCACCTTCCGCTCGGCTATTTTCGACCCTGGGAAGTCCCGTATCAGAAAACGCTGCCAGCAAATACGCAGTACGCGAACCAAACATTATCAACCGGTTTCAGAAAGCGTGGGTATCAAGAACCGTAGCAAATCATCGAAACAAACATGTCGTTAGTGCTTACCAACAACAAAACAAACTAGAACATTCAAGTGAAAGTATAGAGAATGTGGGATTACCTCAATCATACAACTGATCAACAATTTAAAACAAGCAAATGCTAATTATATTTTGTTTGCATTGATTTGGCAAAATTGTTCATGTTACTGTCAACATCAAAAGCATCATGCTATTATCCGAAGGAATTTGATACACTGAAAGAATATGATAATTATATTCAAGCATATAACACTTTTTATGAGTATGCATATAGTACTTTTAAGTTCGTGAAATCCATGAAGTTAGAAATGAAATTAATTTATTTCTTCATATAATGTAAAGGTAAAGAAGGTGAGACGACCATTATAATGTTTTCTAGATTAGACCTCCGAGTTTGCCATGAAGGACACGATACAAAACACAGGGAGATCAAGTTAAGCAATGCTCAGGTATGTCTATACTCTATACTTCTAAACAATCTAATTAGTATTTCTAACTGTGAGGATATTAATCTCCAAATTTGCATGACATTTGATTATTCACCCAAATGAAGCATGTGGAATCAACAATAACAATCCCCGAATAACAAAAAAGATTTTACAAACTTCATATTACCACAAGGCTGCTTCTAATAACAGAGCAAGTGCATAATGCATGCCTGTTACTGAAATTTTAATCGGACTTCCACCATTGCGGCTAAAATTAACACGCTTTCAGCTTAACACCATTAGGGGCGATAAAACCAGAACTAGACTGTGGGGAATATTTTCTTATTGTTCAAATAAGAATGTAATTATTGCAAAAATTCATACAGTAAGTCCAATGATGTTACAAACAAATATAATAGATTTTTCATTGATTTAATAGGTTTGTGCCTAAAGCCAACCAGCGCCAGAAGAATATATGCAGATCTACACAGCCGAAAAAGAAACAAGCACGGAAAAGGTCTAAGTAATTAATGTGCACGCCTAAGCAATTCAATCTACTACGAAATAACCGTTCACGTACAGACATATTTCAGGAGGAAAAAGTCCATTTTAAACCCTGAACTCGTAGACGTTCGGCGCAACAAACCCCAAAGTCGAAATCTCGATCGATTGCACCCTGAACTATGCAATCCCGGTCTAAATCGAACCTTCGAGTCGTTTGGATGGCCGGGATTAAGGAGATTTCGCTAAGGATGCCCGTCTGTACCCCGCTGGGCCGGCCCGCTTTAGTTTTTTCTGTTAAGAAATAAAAATTCACAAAGGGCGCTACACCCTGCTCTTGCTGGGCCGGCCCGCTTTTGTTTTTCCTTAAAAAAAACACGATGTGGCTCGAACGCGCTGGGGTGTCTATTCGTCGCGTTACATGAGTCCCGATAGGGTCTCTCTCACTGAAGAGAATTCATGAGTGGGCCGGCTCGCGAGGTGTATATACAGCGTAAACCGAAAAAGTAAAAGTAAAAAATTCGAAGTTCCAAGTATCGAACCCTGGCCGCCTAGCTAAGGCGGCGCTGCTGCTAGCGGTCCCAGCTTACGCCTCGAACATGCTCTGTAAATAGATTATAAGGCTACAATAACTAATTGTCGATAATCTTTACGTACAAAATATATTTTATAAAATGTTAATCAACATTTGAAAAAAATATTAAATTGGTACAGAGAAAATGATTCTATTGTATACTCAAGATTTACACAGAAAACAAAATGTGTATAAAAAAGTTGATCATGTAGTTAAAAAATGTTCGTGACTTCTAATTGTGTTCCTGAGATTCAAAAAATATTCATATACTTGACAAAATTCTACATATGTCCGTATTTTCAATAAGAAAATCAGTATTTTAAAAAATGTTCCCATTTCAAAATTGTTTGCAAAACATTCGTGTTTTGAAATTTTGTTCTGGTGTTTTGAAAAATGTGCATGCTCCAAAAGTTTGGTTGAATTTTCCAAATTTGTTCACAAATTTGAAAAGTGGTTGCTTTTCATAAAACACTCATCTCTTTTTTCAAAAAACTATTTTGTGCCCAAAATTTAAAAATATTGGAATCTGGAGATGATTTTTATAATTTTGTGCTGCTATATAAACATATTTGCCAGTTTTTTTTAGCGGTACATATTTGCTAGCTACCTCAAGTGGTAGTACCAAATCCTGGGTTCGAAACTTGTCAAGTGCGCTATCTTTTAGTGTTATAGGCTTGCGCTACAGTACTGGTTCGCTATCGGCCGCCAGGTTTCATGGGCCGGCCCAGTCAGACTTCCGCTAGTGCGTACGTCCGCAATTCTGCTGCAAAGAGCGCTCGGTCAGGCTTGTACGTCCGCAATTTCTGCCGCAAAGAGCAATAAAAAAATAAAGAGATTTTTTTCTGAGAAAATAAAAAAACAAATGGGTTGGCCCAGCGCGGAGGACGGGTGTTTCTTGGCCCACCAGATAGACAAATCCCGGTTGACATTTGCCAGGGTTCAATTTAGACCGGGATTGCATAGTTCAGGGTGCAATCGACCGGGATTTCGACTTGGAAGTTTGTTTCGCCGAACGTCTACGAATTTAGGGTTTAAAATGGACTTTTTCCATCTCAGGATGGGACCATGCAAAGCTAGGTCCCTTATACAAATTAGGAAAATGTGGGCATGTCCTTTTGAGAAAAAAGATATGCCTAAGTAATTCAATCTACTAGGAGCACAAAATCAGATCATCTACACATTTCAAAAAAAAACAAGGGCAGGTCCAACGGAGGAAAACATAAGGCATGCCTAAGTCATTCAATTTACTGGGAAATAGGCTAAAAAGTATATCCGCCAAACACATCCCATGTGTACATGCATGCACTTGCATCTAATTCTAACGGAGAGATATATTGGACTTAACGGGAAGAAAAATAAACAACGGTACGAGGCACAGTACAAAAAAACAAGCGCCAACCTATCTAAACGCTGGATATATTTGAGCCTCTATAAACACTAAAGACAAAATAAATCATTTATGGGATATATATATATATATATATATATATATATATATATATATATATATATATATTATATTATATATATATATACATATATATATATATATATCAATTGATCAAGATTTCGAGTTGTACTAGATAAATATAAATATCTTCTATTATTTATCAAAATGAATCGTGACTCATGTTTATTCACCAATACTATAACATAACAATTTTACTTGACTGACTCCGTATATGCAGGAGAAGAAAGTTTACCAAAAATGATCGAGATGGATAGCAATAAACAAGGAGCGTAGAAATATTTTACAGAAGGAGTACATTACATGCAAGAACTTACAAGATTGAGGCACAAAACCAGACACGTCATGTGATGGATCGAACTGCTTCTAAGATATGATATGACAACTTCTTTGGGAAAACGTGACTCAGACCTGCAGTGCTATTCTGACAATTGAGTCATATCAGTTATAATGGAATCACATCTGAATTATTTGTCTCTCAACTTCTTCGGGATGCTAACTTTATGCTTTTGGGTGATTTTTTTTAGGATTTCGCTTTTCACAACAATACGTGAAAGTGTTATTGCGAAAATTGTGGTACATATCATAATACCTGGTAAGCATATTCTGCTAATTTGAATGATAACTTTCATATTAAATTTACTCTGCACTATAACAGTGGTATGTAAAAATTGCTGAACTTATTGGATGGGAAGATCTGAGAAGCACCAAGCAAACCATTTATGTTTACCAAGATAGAGAGATAGTGCTTGACACCGATCAGTATAAGGGGGTTCTTAGATAAGTGTCAAAAATTAGCACTATGAGAAGCATGTAAAATTATATTATTCGAAATACATTCATACATGCACTTTTGTGAGTTTTATGTTCTTGGAAACATCCCTTCTATCCTACATCCTTTTCAGTTGAGGAGAACCATGAAAAAAGCTTCAGTATTATAGGTATCTCCTACAGCACATGTGAAAAATATAAAATCTATTGAATATTAGTTAACACATATAGGCCAAATTCAGTTAATACATGCAAGTCTTCTTCCTTTGTCTTAAATACAACCATTATTAATATAACTTGCTAATATATGGTAAAAACAAATAGAATGAATACACCTTTTATCCAACAAATATTGAACTCTTTTTGCTACAGGAAACTTCATATAATTAGCATAGATGTGTTGAAGAGACAATAATCAAAGTTGTGTAGAATGTCAACTAAAGAACAATATGGGTTCAATTCCCTAAAAAACCGCAAGGCACATCAATGGCAAGTGACATAACTATAAACAATATCCTAGAACACTATGAAGAACACGGTCGTCCAACCCGACGACAAAGCTCTCGGCCAGTGCCACAAACAGAAGAGCAACGCCACTCAGGGAAACGAATCTCTCATTTTCTCCAGTGGCCTCCCCGGCGAACGCTTTGCCTCGCAGCCTTGCTGCTTGGGGGCGCAAAATCCTTCTCTCCCGTAGAAAATTTCTACACTGAAAAAGACCAAGAAAGTCTGGAGACCGTAAGCATCTCCTTCTCATATCCATAGCAAATCACCATAAAGAATCTATGTCATTCCTGGAGGTTAGAAGACCAAGATCTAGGAAGGAAGGAGAGGAAGAGGAGTGATTACCTGGAGGAGTGCCGCCGCTCAGGTTCAAGTGGACCCAACTCCATGGCCATCCAATTGATGTTGCGGGAAGAAGCAAGCACGTGTGGTCGAGCTGGGCGACCTACCACCGTCGGGAGCCTACAACCACCGCACTCCGCCCCAAATCCTACTTCTCCCCCATCCTCTTTTCTTGGTAGGATCTAGCAACAAGTTTTTTTTTTCGAAACGGAGGCATAAGATTTGCCTCATCCATTAAATAAGAAGAGAGTTTAGAGTGTTACACATGGTTCACATACACGGCATGATAATTACTCACGCGAAATAATTTCCCCTAAATTCTTAGCACCCGCGGTAACCCAAAGCTTGGCCTCCTCTAGGATGATGTTCAGGAGAATGGGCGGCGGCGCGCACTTGTGTCGGAACACCCGAGCATTTCGTTCGTTCCAAATAGTCCAAGACACAAGCATGGTGAGGGAGGCCATGGCTTTTCTATTGGGATTTTGACTGCCTGTTCTCTTATCCCACCATGCGTTGACGGAGTCCGCAAGGTGCCAGTTGGAGGTGTCCATGTGTGCAAGACCAAGCCTCTCAATAATTGATCTCCAAAGCCTAAGCGTGTAGCGACACTTGAAGAAAAGATGTGCACCCGTTTCTTGTTCTCTTTTGCATAGTTGGCAAAGGCCACAGTTTGCCCAACCACGCTTCTCCAACCGATCGGCTGTCCAAATCCTATTTTGTAATGCCAACCAAGCGAAAAACTTCACTTTTGGAGGTGCCCATACTTTCCAAACCATGAGATCCATGGGGGAAAGAGTTAAGCCAAGAAATTGAGCTTTGTACGCAGTGGACGCACTATAGATCCCATCATTAGAGTGCTTCCAAACAATATCATCCTCGATCTGCTCGTTAAGGTGAAAATCATGCACGAGCATCCAAAGGGTGAAAAATTCCCGGATGTGGTCAATGGAGATTATGGTGCCGGGCTTGATCTGGAGGATCCATGCGTTCCCATTGAAGGCCTCGCGCACTTTCCATTTTTTCCTTCTCGAGGCGCCAAAGATAAGCGGTGCAATATCCATTGGCTTGCGACAAAGGAGCCAAGGGAAGTCCCAAAACGGTGTTTTTGCGCCATCGCCAATGGTGATAGTGGTAGAGGCATAGAACAACTCGCGGTCGTCGTCGGTGCAAGGGTTGCCAATACCCACCCATAGTTTGTGAGGTTCCTTCCATTCATACCAAAGCCATCGAAGGCGTAGAGCACGAGCAAATTTGTCTGTGTTGAGCACGCCTAAACCCCCATACTCCTTTGGTCGACACACCTTTTCCCAGTTTACCTTGCACTTGGCCCCGATCGTTTTGTCTGAGCCGGACCAAAGGAAAGCCCTCTCAAGTTTGTTAATGCTGTCAAGAGTGCCAGACGGAACAATTAGTGGCGTGATGGAGAACACCGCTTGAGATGAAATGACCGACTTGACGAGGGTCGTGCGGCCGATGGTGGTGATATCCTGGCCTTCCCAAGTGACCAATTTTCCGGCTGCTTTGTTTTCAAGATATTGGAAATCCACCCTCTTCAGTTGTCACACAGAGAGCGGTAGACCAAGATATTTCATGGGGAAAGATGCACGAGCCGCCGGCACGCTTTCAAGAATGTGCTCGAGATTAAGATGATTGCATCGAATTGGCACAACCGAGCTTTTTTGGAAGTTTGTGCGCAGACCCGTCACCTCTCCAAAGCATCTCATGATTGAGGCAAGGTTGTCAATGTCCCTCTTGACTGGAGCCACGAAGACCGCCGCATCGTCCGCATATAGTGAAGTTCGCATGAAAGACCCCCGTCCACGAATTTTATGAAGGAGACCTTTCCCAGTGGCCAAGTCAAGAATCTGGTGTAGAGGATCAATTGCGAGGACGAATAAGAGTGGTGAGAGGGGGTCCCCCTGTCGAAATCCCTGGCCGTGTCTGATTGGGGGGCCGGGCAGCCCGTTAAGCATGATGCGCGAGGATGATGAGGATAGAAGCGCGGCAATCCAATCCCGGAATTTGGGGGGGAAACCGAGACGGAGACGTTGAAGAAGGTCAAGAAAATAACCCCATTTGACCGAGTCAAAAGCCTTTTTAATGTCAAGCTTGAAAAGAAGGGCGGGGGTCTTGTTCTTGTGAAGCAACCTCGCGAAACTCCGAATGTACATGAAGTTGTCGTGAATGCTTCTCCTTTTAATGAATGCACTTTGGGCATTGGAGATGAGGTCGTCCATGTGGGGAGCTAATCGAAGCGATAGAATCTTGGCAATGATTTTGGCGATGGCATGGATGAGGCTAATGGGCCTATAGTCTGAAATGCCTTCTGCACCCTCCTTTTTGGGCAAGAGAACAACATTGGCGGAGTTGACCCATTGCAGGTTGGCGGTGTGAAGGGAATCGAAGCATTGGATAACCCTCATAATATCATGTTTGATAACTCCCCAACACTTTTTGAAGAAAGTGCCCGTGAATCCATCCGAACCGGGCGCCTTATCAGAGGGCGTATCCTTTACGGCCGCCCAAACCTCCTCCTCGGTGATTGTATCAGCAAGGTCATGCAAATCATGGTGCTCGGACCCAAGCACTTCCCAGTTAAAATCTATATTGCTCGAGCCCCCCCTACCCATGACCTCGGAGAAATGACCATGAATGATCTCCTCCTTTTCCTCGTGCCCGGTTACCCAACCATGCCCGTGTTTGATCCGGTGGATGTGATTTTTCCGTCTTCGTCCATTTATGCGGCTGTGGAAGAATTTTGTGTTCGCATCACCCTCTTTCAAATTTGTGATCCTGGCGCTTTGCCTCTTCCTAGCCCTCTCAAGCACCGCCAAACTAATCACCCTCCGTTTGAGCCTAGAGCGGAGGTCACGCTCCTCGGGGGAGAGGGGCCTTTCCTCTTGAGCAATGTCAAGGCGGAGAATCACCAGAAGGGCTGCGTGAAATTGGACCTTTGCCCTGGAGAACAACCTACTGCTCCACTCCATGAGACGAAGCGCTGTTTTCTTTAGCCTGTGATGAAGGACTTGATAAGTGTAATGCCCCGGATGTAATACTTTCCCTTTTGGGCATATAATATATCTCCGGCTTCATCTATTTCCATTCCGGGTTCTTTGTCTTTCGGGTTTTCGTCGTTTTGTCGTGTGAGTGTGTGGCATTCATTCATATCATGTAGACATGTGCATTGCATTGCATTTGTGTTGTCGGTTGCATCCGGTTCCACGCGTTCCTTCCCGTTGTCCGTTTCGCGTTCCGGAGCTCCCTCACGTGTCCGTGACGTCCCGTAGGCCTACTTTGGTGTTTGGGCGTGTTAAGTTACCGGTGTGCCGCGAGGTTGTTGTGTGTGTTGTTGTTTTGTTGTGTGCAACCCGCCTCTCAAATCTCGTCGCGTTTGGACTCCGTTGGCTATCCCATCAGTTATTCGTGTGGGTCCAAAGTGCCTTCACTTTGTGTCCCAGAAACACCCCTACGGCAGCCCACTACCTTCTCCTAGGCCCATCTAAACTACCCCACGATCGGATCCATCGGATCGCGATCGGAGGGCTCCTAACACCCCTAAATCCCCAAACCCTAAATTCTGCTATATAATAGACCCTAGTCTATTTTGGGCATCTAGCTTCTTCCTCCTCTCTCCCCCTCATTTTTTTACTCAGATCTGGCCAAGCCCTCCTCTCCACTTGGCTGCCTCCACCGCAGAAAATTCGTCGCGCGCCAGCCTCGGGATCGATCCAATCGATCGATCGGAATCTGAGCGTTGACTCTAGCCGCGCCAGGCCTCGTTGCCTCGTTGCCACCGCACCCTCGCTGGGATCCCGCCGGCGCACTGGCCTGGCCAGGGACCACTTCCCCGCTGGGCCCTTCGCCCGATCGACCGACCGCGCCAGGCCGCGTCGCTCCTGGATCCGCCCCAGGACCACATCCCCGTCGGTTTTCCCCTCCAGCCCGAAGGCATCGCTGGGCCGAGCCCAAGTCGCCACCGCGCCTCCGACCGACGCCGCTCTCCCCACTCCTCCCTCGCCTCGCTAGCGCCTCCTTGCGGGCCTCGCCTCGCATCGCCTCGGGTGGGCTGCCGCCTCGCCTCGGGCTCCCGCACCAGGCCGCCGCGCGGGCCGTCTCCAGGCTGCCACGCTCCAGCGCCGACCGCCGTCGCCGCGTGGGCCGCGGGCCGCCGCCTCCTTCGTCGCCAGCGGGCCGCCTCGCCTCCAGATCGGGCCGGATCCGCCGGATCCACTCCACTGGGCCGCGTTGACTTTTCTGTTGACCGGAGGTAGTCTCTTTTTCTGCTAAGTCCCAGATCTAGTAGTTGCTGATGCTATATTCCAACGGTGATATCTTTTAGTGTGTTTGTCCGATTCGCGCAAATAGCATGTCCAGACGTTCGTGGGATCGTGCACTACGTTTTATCTTTTGGTGTCATGCATGTTAGAAGTCATCTAGGTGCTTGTTTTGCTGTTGCAAGAGTGCATCCCGGTATAACTGCTGCTATGTGATGTTTTATGTCATCTTTGCATAGTGATATCTTTTAGCTCGTTTGTCCGAATGATGCAAATGACATGTCCACGTGTTCGTCTTGCCATGCTCTACATGTTGTATGTGCTAGTTAGCATGATAGATTTATTCTTGCCATGTTTATCATCATTGCAAAGTGTCATGTGGCTGTGATGTTGTTTCACTTGTTATGAAATGCCATCTTGTTGAGCTCGTTGCTATCGTTGTGTTTATCTCCATGAAGCATGCTTGTGTGTTTCGGAATCACCATCATGTGTACTTTGATGAGGTGCTTACCACTTGCCATGTTTAGTTTCGAGGTGACTTAAACTTGCTCTTTTAGATGCCATGATGAAATTGCTGTTTTAGGACTTGAGTGGATCTTGATTGTTCTAGGACAAAGCATGATAGTTTTGGAGTGGATCTTGATTGTTCCTTGTAGTATATATTGTTGTCTCTCCATTCATGTTCTCACATGTTTATTTGAGTGGCTGTAGCATGTTTATCTTTTGCCCCAAAGTTTCAATAAAATTCTGCTGCCAGAATTTTATTGTCAAGTTCAATATGTCTAGGCTTATTGCTATTGACCCGTGACTCCTTTGGGGGTGCACCTTTGGAGTTAATTGCTGTAGTATATGTCTAGTTTGTGTTCTAGGTCTTTGCCATGTTGTTTGAGAGCTGTAGCTTAATTATTTTGTGCTCCGAAGTTGCTATGTTGCTGTAATTTTCAGCTTTCGCTCATTTCTTGTTTCGGGCATAACTTTTAGCCCGTAACTCCGATTTCAGCGAATCTTATATGAAACTTGATTGATTTTCTGTGTAGATTCATAATATCATATTGTTATCATGTTTTGAGGTGTTTTTCTTGAGTGCTATTTTCCATGCTCCGTGTGCATCCTTAGTGCATCGATCATGCATCCATCATTTTCGAGTGCGCATTGCATCTTGTTGATTTGTGCTTGGTGTGATTGTATTGTTTAGAGCCGGAAGCTGAGACCGAGTACGAGTACGAGCACGAGGTTTCCAACGAGGTTGAGCACGAGGACCCTTCTTACGATCCGAACGACTTCTCTTCAGGCAAGATGACCGAACCCCGATAACATTACTATCTTTGCCTATTGCTAGTAGTTCCGCTCTATAGTTTGCCTCGATGCCCATGATCTTCTTGTCAGCCACTTACTTGTAACCATTGCCATGTTTAACCACCCTACCTACGCAAACTGTTGCTTGGCTAAGTACGCTTCGCTCAGCCCTTCTTATAGCATTGCTAGTTGCAGGTGAAGATCGAAGATGCTTGCTTCACATGAAGTTTGGTTGGGTTTTATCACACTATATAAATGCTTAAAATGAAATCATCTATATATTGGCAAGGGTGGAAGGCTAAGCCTTTTGCTTGGTGATTTGTTCCACTCATGCCGTTAGGAACCGTATAAACCGGTGTTATGTTCCTTGATTATGCGTTCCTAACACGGTTGGGGTGTATGGGACCCCCTCGATAAACCTCTAAGTGCTAAGTCTTTTCCAGCAAGTCCCAACATTGGTACTATTTGCCTAATAACAAATTAAACTTGCATAGGGAGTTATAAACCCTTTTTCTTAATCAACAACCACGGGCCAGTGCTCCACATGAGTGTTGGTCCGAAACGGGGAGCCTGCGGGGCCACCTCAAGGAAACTCGAGGTCTGGTAAAAACCCGTAGCATCGCCCATCCGGTCGTGTCCTGAGACTTAGATATGCGCGGCTACTATCAGGGTGTCGACACGCCGGGAGGATTTGCTGGATTAGCCTTACCTTAGTTTGGTATATCTTGAGCACGGGATTCCGAGAATACTCGGGTCTTCCCACTTTGGAGTTGCGACTCCGTGGATCGTGGGCTTGTAATGGGTCAAGTTGGAACACCCCTGCAGGGTTATGAACTTTCGAAAGCCGTGCCCGCAGTTATGTGGCAGATGGGAGCTTGTTAATATCCGGTTGTAGATAACTTGACACGATGTTCCAATACACTACCAGCGTGTGTATCGTGACTGTCATTTTCCGAAAGGGATTCGGGAGATGAACACGGTGGGGTTATGTTTGACGTGTTGTAGCTAGGATCACTTCGTGATCATCTTTCGACCGAGGCACTTCTCTTCTCGCTCTCTATTACGTAAGTGAGTGCTAGTTGCTGCTGCAGACTCTTGTTGTTCCTTCACCTCTTGTTCTTTCTTCAGTCTTGTCCACACCCAAGGCTTAAATAGTCGTGTTACCCGGGAACGGGATTGCTGAGTCCTCTGTGGCTCACAGTTACTTCACCACACCAGATACAGGTCCAGTTGTGAGCTATCCAGGTGATGGCACCGAGCTGGATTGGGAGTACGACGAGGAGCGTAGTCGGTACTATGTTCGCTATCCGGATGATCAGTAGTGGAGACTCCTACTAGGATTCGATCCGCCTGTGGTTTATTTATCTAAGTTTGTTATCTTGACATTTGGATTTTGCCCTTAGAGGGTTGTGATATTCTTAATGTATGATGTTTGAGACATGTATTGTATTTGTGTGACGTGGCGAGTGTAAGCCAATTATTTATGTTTACAATCCCCTCTTTTACATGAGATGTGCAAAGATTACCAAACTTGAGATCATTCTAGGATGGACTTATGCCTTTAAGTCGTGCCTCGACACGTAGGAGGTATAGCTCCATCCTGGGCATTACAAGTTGGTATTCAGAGCCTTCTCCGACCTAGGAGCCCCCACTGTTTGATCGAATCGTTGACGGTCGAGTCTAGGCACACACTGAAAACATTTTGAGTCCTATATTATATCAGAGAGTAGGATTTCTTTGCTTCTCATCCCCTTTCTCTCTGGTGAGGACTCCTGACGACTACTCTTGTCTCTCCTATCTTCAAAAATTGCACCAAATTTTTTTTAGGAATCCCGCGAGTATTATGGGATTGTTTCGATGTTCTTGTGACGAGGATATTGTTCTCGATGCCTCCTGACATTAGGGGTTGTGGCAGTGTCCCGGGCAGTTGAGCTTCGGGGTATTGTCGTCACAAGCATATCGCGGCAGTACTAAATACTTATGACGGCCGACATCGAAAATCTCTCCTATACGGCCAGTGGCAAGATAACCCCGACATCACCCAGTACGGGGGAGGTAGTTCGGGAGTATTGACATAGCTTGTTATAGTGGATGCTTTTCGAAGGTCCGAGGTAAACAGTTTCCGAGAAAGACTGGTTATGTGTTGAAGGATGGATACACCTGGATGTAGGTTTAGAGTTGATTGCGCGGTGCTTCCCGTGTATCCCCAACACCTGACTGCATAACTGGAATCTTTCGGAAATTTATAGGTGGGTTTATCCAGTAGATCGTAGGCATTCTTCCAACGAATGCAGGTTAGTGAGTTCGGGGTTCTACATTGAGTGAAGTGGTTATATGACCGATGTTACTATCAGGAGTTGCATCTTAAAGGGTCCTTGGCTATGCTGATCCGGGGATTGCAAAACCTTTTCGTAACGCGTTCATATGCTTTCATCACAAAGATGTTAGAACGAAGCTCCTATCTTGTGTTTGTTCCCATCTGTACCTTGTTGTTTTCTTATTTTCATTTTGTCCCCTGTGTGGCTTCTCGTGAAGATTGATGTTATCATTTAACTGAGAATTTCATCCGTTCCTCTTGTTCGAATGATTTCATTCGTAACTATTGTTCGAATGATTATTGTGAATACTTGTTGCAATTCATTCCATTGATTCAGCTTATACCTTCTGTCAATCAATTGCTGATTCGTGGTCATCTCTTTCAGGATGGCTCCGAAAAAAACTCCCAACGCTAACCCAGAGGTGGAAGAGGTCCCAGATCATCCTCCTTCCCCTCCTCCTCCGCCTGAGGCTTGGAGAGCGATTATGCAGACTACAGCTCAGAACACCCAGTTGTTGATGCAGATGATGCAGCAGATGCAAGCTAATCAAGCTAATCAGGGTGTTCCAGGGAACCAAGGCAACTTCTTCAACCAGCAGCAACATGCTACTCTCAACCAGTTCTTGCCAACAATCCTAAAGCTTTCAGTTACTGTGTCGACCCTCTTGATGCTGAAGATTGGTTAACCGACATAAAGAAGCATTTTGAGTGCAGTAACGTGAAGGAAGATGATTATGTGAAGTTTCCAGCCTTCCAACTCAAAGATCAAGCAGCTGACTGGTGGCAGCAGTACAAAGACTCCAGGCCAGGTCAAGTGATCTCTTGGGAGAATTTCTGCAAGGACTTTCGCTCGCACCACATTCCAACAAGTGTCATCGAGGGTATGCGTGAGCAATTCCGCAACCTGAAGCAGGGCTCCATGACAGTCTATCAGTATAATGTCAAGTTCCAAAACCTCGCCCGCTATGCTAAGCAAGACATTCCTGATGCCAAGAGCAAAATCTACCAGTTCCGTGGAGGTCTCAAAGATGAACTTCAGCTTGCTCTCACCTTGTTCGAGCCGGATGAATTCGACAAATTCTATAACATGGCTTTGAAACAAGAAGCAGCTTAGCTCAAGATGGAGGCTTCTAAAAAGAGAATTCGAGATGCCGTTCACTCTTCCTCATCGTCTCAGATGGTCTCGAAGTATCAGAAATTCTGGCTTCCTCCTCCTCCAGTGATTCGAGCTCCTTACAACAACTCCAACAACTCCAACAACCCCAACAGCAACAAGAACTTTGGTGGACGTGGTTTCTCCCACCCACCCAACCCGAGCAACCAGTCGAAGAAGCAGTTTCAGTCTCAAGGCTCCAAGTCCAGTGGCTCTCATTTCCGTCCTCTCTCAGAAGTGACTTGCAACAAATGCACTCAGAAAGGTCACTATGCCAACAGATGTCCGAACCCGAAGCGTCTTCCACCTCCTGCACTTGTGAGTTCAGCTATTGTCAGGCATGATCCAAAGGCAGCAAGGGTCAATCTGATGAGTGCAGCGCACGCGGAGAATTCTTCTGATGTCATTTTGGGTAACCTCTCAGTTAACTCTTTTCCAGCTAAAGTGTTATTTGATTCGGGTGCTTCATGTTCTTTCATGTCTCAACCATTTGCATCCAAGCACAATATTGCCACTTCAAATTTGCCTCAGAGGTTGCAAGTCATTTCTCCGGGGAGACGTATGACTTCTAGTGTCTATGCTCCGGATGTATCTATTCGCATGGAAGATTATCGCTTTCTGGCTAAACCGGTGGTTCTTGGTAATTCTGACATCGACCTCATCCTCGGAATGGATTGGCTTTCTCAGCATGATGCTCACATTGATTGTGCACAGAAGGAAGTCAAGATGACTCATCCTGATGAAGATGTGATTATCTTTGCCTCAAGGGATAACACTATCAGGCTTTTCTCTCTCAATGATAAGGGCGAAATTAATGCCATATCTCAAATTCCGGTGGTGAACGAATATCAAGACGTCTTTCCTGAAGAACTTCCAGGCATGCCTCCACACCGTCAGGTGGAATTCGTTATTGAACTCGAGCCGGGTACTGAGCCAGCATGCCGGCGTCCGTACAAGCTCTCTCCGGATGAATTGAAGGAATTGAAGAAGCAGGTTGATAAGCAGGAGAGTATGGGTCTCATCAGGCCTAGTACGTCTCCTTGGGGTTGTGGTGTCTTATTTGTCAAGAAGAAAGATGGCACGGAGCGTCTCTGTGTTGATTACCGACCATTGAACAAGAAGACGATTAAGAACAAATATCCGCTCCCCAACATCAACGAACTCTTCGAGCAGCTCAAAGGAGCTAAAGTGTTCTCTAAGCTTGACCTCCGAATGGGCTATCACCAAATTCGCATTCGCGAGGAAGACATTCCCAAGACGGCCTTCAGAACGAGCTACGGTTCATACGAGTATACCGTCATGTCCTTCGGTCTCGCCAATGCTCCTCCTACCTTTTCGAGGATGATGCATTACATCTTCAACCCCTATACTGGCGAGTTTGTGCTTGTGTATCTGGATGATATTCTGGTGTTTTCCAAGAATGAAGAAGATCACGAAAAGCACTTACGTCTAGTTCTTGATCGACTCCGAGAGCATAAGTTCTATGCCAAGTTCTCCAAGTGCGAGTTTTGGCTCGATAAGGTTTTGTACCTGGGCCATATCATCTCAGCTGACGGTATTGCGGTTAATCCCGAGAAAGTTGAAGCAATTGTCAACTGGGAAGCTCCTCAGAACGTCAAGCAGCTCCGCAGTTTTCTGGGTCTTGCCAGCTATTGCAGAAGGTTCGTTGAGAACTTCTCCAAGATTGCCAAGCCTCTTTCCAACTTGCTTCAGAAGAATGTCAAATACTTTTGGTCTCCAGAGTGTGAAGTGGAATTCAAAACTCTCAAAGAAAAGCTCGTCTCTGCTCCAGTTCTGACTCCTCCAGATGAATCCAAGCCCTATGAAGTATTCTGTGATGCTTCTCTTCAAGGTCTTGGTGGTGTGCTTATGCAAGATAAGAGAATTGTGGCATACACTTTTCGGCAGCTGAAGCCAAGTGAGAAGAACTATCCCACACATGATCTCGAGCTAGCAGCTGTGGTACATGCTTTGATTACGTGGAGACATCTGTTGTTGGGCAGAAAGGTCGACATCTTCACTGATCACAAGAGCTTGAAGTACATCTTCACACTGCCGCATCTGAACCTCCGCCAGACTCGTTGGGTTGAGATGATCCAAGAGTATAATCCCAACATTGAATACACTCCTGGCAAGGCGAATGTGATTGCAGATGCTTTGAGCAGAAAGGCATATTGCAACAGCCTTCTTATCAAGCCGTGCCAGCCTGAGCTTTGTGAAGCATTCAGGAAACTCAACCTCCAAGTTGTTCCGCAGGGTTTTCTTGCAAATCTTCAAGTTGCTCCTACCTTTGAAGATCAAGTCCGTGAGGCCCAACTCAGGGATTCCATGGTGAAGAAGGTGAAACATGGTATTGCAAAGGGCACTCCAAAATACAAGTGCTTCCGTGTTGATGAGAGAGATACCTTGTTCTTCGAGGACAGACTCGTTGTTCCCAAAGGTGATCTCAGGAAGCTCATAATGGAAGAAGCACATGATTCTCTCCTTTCCATTCATCCTGGCAGTTCCAAGATGTATCAAGATCTCAAGCAGTCTTACTGGTGGACATGCATGAAAAGGGAGATTGCCCAATTCGTGAATGAATGTGATGTTTGCAGAAGAGTTAAAGCAGAACATCAACGTCCAGCCAGTCTTCTCCAACCTCTTCCTATTCCCGAGTGGAAGTTCGACCACATTGAAATGGACTTCGTCATTGGTTTTCCTAAATCCAAGAAAGGGAATGATGCTATCTTTGTGGTGATTGACAAGCTTACCAAAGTCGCTCACTTCCTGCCAGTCAAAGAATCAATCAATGCAGCTCAATTGGCAGAGCTGTACACTTCGAGAATTGTATCCTTACATGGCATTCCTCAAGTCATATCCTCAGACCGTGGAAGTTTGTTCACATCCAGGTTCTGGGACTCCTTTCAGTCCGCCATGGGCACTAAGATCAGGTTCAACACTGCTTTTCACCCTCAGACTAGTGGTCAAGTCGAGCGCGTGAATCAGATTCTAGAAGACATGCTCAGAGCCTGTGTCATCTCCTTTGGCATGAAATGGGAAGACTGCCTTCCATTTGCCGAGTTCTCTTACAACAACAGCTTTCAAGCAAGTGCAGGCAAAGCTCCGTTTGAAATCCTCTATGGCAGAAAGTGCCGTACTCCTCTCAACTGGTCTGAAACAGGCGAACGTCAACTTCTTGGTAATGACTTGATCTCAGAAGCCGAAGAAATGTGCAAAGTCATACGTGAGAATCTCAAGGCCGCTCAGTCGCGTCAGAAGAGCTACTATGACGGCAAGCATCGTGATTTGGCTTTCAACATTGATGATCATGTCTATTTCCGTGTGTCTCCAATGAAAGGCACCCAAAGATTCGGTATCAAAGGAAAGCTTGCTCCTAGATACGTCGGACCTTTCAAGATTCTTGGCAAAAGAGGCGATCTAGCCTATCAACTTGAGCTCCCTCCCAACTTCGCCAATGTTCATGATGTCTTCCATGTGTCTCAACTCCGCAAATGCTTCAAGGCACCTGAGCGCATGATTCCGTTTGAAGAGATTGATCTTCAACAAGACCTGTCCTACCGAGAGCATCCAGTTGCTATTCTCGAAGAAACCGAACGCAAGACCCGCAACAAGTCCATCAAATTTCTGAAAGTCAAGTGGTCACATCACACCGACCGAGAGGCTACCTGGGAACGAGAAGATCATCTTCGTTCCGAGTACCCTTCCTTTTTCCAGTCCTAGATCTCGGGACGAGATCTTTTTGTAGTAGAGGAGAATTTGTAATGCCCCGGATGTAATACTTTCCCTTTTGGGCATATAATATATCTCCGGCTTCATCTATTTCCATTTCGGGTTCTTTGTCTTTCGGGTTTTCGTCGTTTTGTCGTGTGAGTGTGTGGCATTCATTCATATCATGTAGACATGTGCATTGCATTGCATTTGTGTTGTCGGTTGCATCCGGTTCCACGCGTTCCTTCCCGTTGTCCGTTTCGCGTTCCGGAGCTCCCTCACGTGTCCGTGACGTCCCGTAGGCCTACTTTGGTGTTTGGGCGTGTTACGTTACCGGTGTGCCGCGAGGTTGTTGTGTGTGTTGTTGTTTTGTTGTGTGCAACCCGCCTCTCAAATCTCGTCGCGTTTGGACTCCGTTGGCTATCCCATCAGTTATTCGTGTGGGTCCAAAGTGCCTTCACTTTGTGTCCCAGAAACACCCCTACGGCAGCCCACTACCTTCTCCTAGGCCCATCTAAACTACCCCGCGATCGGATCCATCGTATCACGATCGGAGGGCTCCTAACACCCCTAAATCCCCAAACCCTAAATTCTGCTATATAATAGACCCTAGTCTATTTTGGGCATCTAGCTTCTTCCTCCTCTCTCCCCCTCATTTTTTTACTCAGATCTGGCCAAGCCCTCCTCTACACTTGGCTGCCTCCACCGCAGAAAATTCGTCACGCGCCAGCCTCGGGATCGATTCGATCGATCGATAGGAATCTGGGCGTTGACTCTAGCCGCGCTAGGCCTCGTTGCCTCGTTGCCACCGCACCCTCGCTGGGCTCCCGCCGGCGCACTGGCCTGGCCAGGGACCACTTCCCCGCAGGGCCCTTCGCCCGATCGACCGACCGCGCTAGGCCGCGTCGCGCCTGGATCCGCCCCAGGACCACATCCCCGTCGGTTTTCCCCTCCAGCCCGAAGGCACCGCTGGGCCGAGCCCAAGTCGCCACCGAGCCTCCGACCGACGCCGCTCTCCCCACTCCTCCCTCGCCTTGCTAGCGCCTCCTTGCGGGCCTCGCCCCGCATCGGCTCGGGTGGGCCGCCGCCTCGCCTCGGGCTCCCGCACCAGGCCGCTGCGCGGGCCGTCTCCAGGCCGCCACGCTCCAGCGCCGACCGCCGTCGCCGCGTGGGCCGCGGGCCGCCGCCTCCTGCGTCGCCAGCGGGCCGCCTCGCCTCCAGATCGGGCAGGATCCGCCAGATCCACTCCACCAGGCCGCGTTGACTTTTCTGTTGACCGGAGGTAGTCTCTTTTTCTGCTAAGTCCCAGATCTAGTAGTTGCTGATGCTATATTCCAACGGTGATATCTTTTAGTGTGTTTGTCCGATTCACGCAAATAGCATGTCCAGACGTTCGTGGGATCGTGCACTACGTTTTATCTTTTGGTGTCATGCATGTTAGAAGTCATCTAGGTGCTTGTTTTGCTGTTGCAAGAGTGCATCCCGGTATAACTGCTGCTATGTGATGTTTTATGTCATCTTTGCATAGTGATATCTTTTAGCTCGTTTGTCCGAATGATGCAAATGACATGTCCACGTGTTCGTCTTGCCATGCTCTACATGTTGTATGTGCTAGGTAGCATGATAGATTTATTCTTGCCATGTTTATCATCGTTGCAAAGTGTCATGTGGCTGTGATGTTGTTTCACTTGTTATGAAATGCCATTTTGTTGAGCTCGTTGCTATCGTTGTGTTTATCTCCATGAAGCATGCTTGTGTGTTTCGGAATCACCATCATGTGTACTTTGATGAGGTGCTTACAACTTGCCATGTTTAGTTTCGAGGTGACTTAAACTTGCTCTTTTAGATGCCATGATGAAATTGCTGTTTTAGGACTTAGTGAATTTTCACTAAGTCTGAAATCTGTAATGTTCCGATGCCATGTTTGAGTGATGTTCTAGGACAAAGCATGATAGTTTTGGAGTGGATCTTGATTGTTCCTTGTAGTATATATTGTTGTCTCTCCATTCATGTTCTCACATGTTTATTTGAGTGGCTGTAGCATGTTTATATTTTGCCCCAAAGTTTCAATAAAATTCTGCTGCCAGAATTTTATTGTCAAGTTCAATATGTCTAGGCTTATTGCTATTGACCCGTGACTCCTTTGGGGGTGCACCTTTGGACTTAATTGCTGTAGTATATGTCTAGTTTGTGTTCTAGGTCTTTTCCATGTTGTTTGAGTGCTGTAGCTTAATTATTTTGTGCTCCGAAGTTGCTATGTTGCTGTAATTTTCAGCTTTCGCTCATTTCTTGTTTCGGGCATAACTTTTAGCCCGTAACTCCGATTTCAGCGAATCTTATATGAAACTTGATTGATTTTCTGTGTAGATTCATAATATCATATTGTTATCATGTTTTGAGGTGTTTTGCTTGAGTGCTATTTTCCATGCTCCGTGTGCATCCTTAGTGCATCCATCATGCATCCATCATTTTCGAGTGCGCATTGCATCTTGTTGATTTGTGCTTGGTGTGATTGTATTGTTTAGAGCCGGAAGCTGAGACCGAGTACGAGTACGAGCACGAGGTTTCCAACGAGGTTGAGCACAAGGACCCTTCTTACGATCCGAACGACTTCTCTTCAGGCAAGATGACCGAACCCCGATAACATTACTATCTTTGCCTATTGCTAGTAGTTCCGCTCTATAGTTTGCCTCGATGCCCATGATCTTCTTGTCAGCCTCCTACTTGTAACCATTGCCATGTTTAACCACCCTACCTACACAAACCGTTGCTTGGCTAAGTACGCTTCGCTCAGCCCTTCTTATAGCATTGCTAGTTGCAGGTGAAGATCGAAGATGCTTGCTTCACATGAAGTTTGGTTGGGTTTTATCACACTATATAAATGCTTAAAATGAAATCATCTATATATTGGCAAGGGTGGAAGGCTAAGCCTTTTGCTTGGTGATTTGTTCCACTCATGCCGTTAGGAACCGTATAAACCGGTGTTATGTTCCTTGATTATGCGTTCCTAACACGGTTGGGGTCTATGGGACCCCCTCGATAAACCGCTAAGTGCTAAGTCTTTTCCAGCAAGTCCCAACATTGGTACTATTTGCCTAATAACAAATTAAACTTGCATAGGGAGTTATAAACCCTTTTTCTTAATCAACAACCCCGGGCCAGTGCTCCACATGAGTGTTGGTCCGAAACGGGGAGCCTGCGGGGCCACCTCAAGGAAACTCGAGGTCTGGTAAAAACCCGTAGCATCGCCCATCCGGTCGTGTCCTGAGACTTAGATACGCGCGGCTACTATCAGGGTGTCGACACGCCGGGAGGATTTGCTGGATTAGCCTTACCTTAGTTCGGTATATCTTGAGCACGGGATTCCGAGAATACTCGCGTCTTCCCACTTTGGAGTTGCGACTCCGCGGATCGTGGGCTTGTAATGGGTCAAGTTGGAACACCCCTGCTGGGTTATGAACTTTCGAAAGCCGTGCCCGTGGTTATGTGGCAGATGGGAGCTTGTTAATATCCGGTTGTAGATAACTTGACACAATGTTCCAATACACTACCAGCGTGTGTACCGTGACTGTCATTTTCCGAAAGGGGTTCGGGAGATGAACACGGTGGGGTTATGTTTGACGTGTTGTAGCTAGGATCACTTCATGATCATCTTTCGACCGAGGCACTTCTCTTCTCGCTCTTTATTACGTAAGTTAGTGCTAGTTGCTGCTGCAGACTCTTGTTGTTCCTTCACCTCTTGTTCTTTCTTCAGTCTTGTCCACACCCAAGGCTTAAATAGTCGTGTTACCCGGGAACCGGATTGCTGAGTCCTCTGTGGCTCACAGTTACTTCACCACACCAGATGCAGGTCCAGTTGTGAGCTATACAGGTGATGGCACCGAGCTGGATTGGGAGTACGACGAGGAGCGTAGTCGGTACTATGTTCGTTATCCGGATGATCAGTAGTGGAGACTCCTACTAGGATTCGATCCGCCTGTGGTTTATTTATATAAGTTTGGTATCTTGACATTTGGATTTTGCCCTTAGAGGGTTGTGACATTCTTAATGTATGATGTTTGAGACATGTATTGTATTTGTGTGACGTGGCGAGTGTAAGCCAACTATTTATGTTTACAATCCCATCTTTTACATGAGATGTGCAAAGATTACCAAACTTGAGATCATTCTAGGATGGACTTATGCCTTTAAGTCGTGCCTCGACACGTAGGAGGTATAGCTCCATCCTGGGCATTACAATAAGGCTCTGTGTGGTCCAGTCGCTCACTCCAAGCTTTTTGAACCACTTCGTTGAAGCCAGGCAAGGATACCCAAATATTCTCAAATTTGAAAGACCGTGGTCTCCTAGGGCCCTTATCATCCGCCAGCAGCAGGGGGCAATGATCCGAGAGGGAAGACGACAAGGCATGAAGCACATGCATGTTGAAAGTTGTATCCCAAACCGCATTGCAAAAGAAGGAGTCTAGCTTGCAGAGGGTCGGGTTCTCCCTCTCATTACTCCATGTGAAGCGCCTACTTTGGAGGTGGATTTCCTTGATCTCACAAGATTGCAGCGTAGAACGAAACCAGTTGATCCTAGCTAGGTTCACATTTCTCTTGTTTTTGTCTCTAGCCCGGTAAATTTGATTGAAGTCCCCAAGAGCAAGCCATGCCACACCCGTCGGAGGCTTGTGGGAGACTAGCTCGGTGAAAAACGCATCTTTGCACGAGTGATCGGTGGGACCGTAGACGGAGGTGAGTGAGAAACACACGTCAGTCGTGCGTATCCGAACCATGGTCGAGAGGCAATAAGTCGAGGTTGTGACCCCGGAGACATCGACCACATTATCATCCCAGAGTAAAAGTATCCCTCCTCTAGTCCCGTTAGCCGGGCGTTGTGCGATTTTTTTTTAGTCTGTTGCCCGCAAGGAAGGCAGCCACAAACTTGTCCACATTGTCGAGCTTTGTCTCCTGCAGGCAGGCAAGCTGGCACGAGGAGGCAGCAATAGTAGCGCTGACGGTTGCCCTCCTAGCTGGGCAATTTAGTCCTCGGATATTCCAGCTTAAAGTGTTGTGGGGACCCCGACTCATAAGTCGTGATCACCGAATGCACGTGTACAGTGATCCCAGAGATCAATGCTCACTGAACACACAGAAGCTGAATAACAAGAGTCTCACATCCTTACATACCGTGTTACACAAATAGGACCATAATGGTCAAGCCTTGAGTATATCATCGCAGCGGAAATCTTCAACGACAACATGGACCCATGCCATCTGCCTTAACCCTACAGGCATTCTGACTGGGAAGCGTCCTAGCCCGCATGCTCGTCACCAAGAAATCTCCATCATAACCTGTTCTCTCCTGCCTGGCCAATAAAATAACCAGTGGCAAGCCAATGAGTACATTGAATGTACTCGCAAGCAACCCAAGTGTGATAACAGAATATTTATGCAAGGCTCTACTGCTAGGTTGGCAGTTTTGCGAAAAGCTAGTTTTTCATATGCAAGTATGATCAACATGTAACATGGATATGCATGTGTCTGTAACAAGTAACAGGAGGTCACAGACATCATATCGAGAAAGAGTTGTAATCAACTCATACTCAAGCTCATTGTGACTTCCTCACAATCACATCAACAATATCACTGAACCATGTTGACTTCATCAATATCTCTGAATCGTGTTGTTTCCCAGAAACTTATGGACATAGTCTAAGTAGCACCACCCAACTGTCCTTGACCGCGGACACGTCTATTCGAATAGTTTGACACTCTGGAGAGGTTGCACACTTTACCCACAAGATCCGGGGAACTTCCGTGTCATCCACGACCCGCGATACCTCAAGTATCCGGGGTAAGCACCCGATCACTATCTTTCCCTAGACGACACTAATATGGAGTCCACTCGATTGGTAACAGCCCCATGCCAAACATTTCACATTTCAAGTTTGTGGAGACTCGCTCCGATATTCATCACATACCACTGACACGGGGTACCAACGGTGTGTCCGGTGCCCTGTAAAGACAGTCATGGCCGCCTATCCAAGCACGACCCCATCCCGAGAGTGACCTCATGTCACCCCCCGTCACTAGTAATGCGGGCACCATGCTAGTATCGACCTAGGTAATCAATAATGCCCTTTTCCCATATAAGGGTAGAGTGGTTGCGCATGTTTGGTTGGGACGGTAGTCACACATAAATCTAATCCGTCTCTGTAAACAACACTTTCGTCAAGCCTCGGCACACTACTTCTCACCAAGTAGTGCCCTAGCTCCTCATCAACTCCCAGGGGCATTAGTGGCACCCACTGGGTCATTTGCAAGTATGTCAGACCATACTTGTTTCACTCAATGCATAACCCCGACCCATTTTGCGTAGCAACCTTCTATAGCATACATCTATCTACTCCCACCCACATAACCCTCATAGGAAGGTAGGGTCATGTTTGATGCAAGTTTCAACAGTAAAGTAACAGGGGTAGCAACCAACGTGGTTTCCACCTCAACATGATTCCGACGCATTGAATATAAAGGTGCTATGAGACATGCATAAAAATGATTCTTGAACATGGTCAAAGGGCTGCTTGCCTTATTCTTCAGAGTCTTCAAATCTTTTGGTCCATCTCCGAATACTCCGTTTATCACGTCAACTAACGATGGAAACAATCATAATAAGCAACACAATCAAAGCAACAATAAAAGTGCTCTAAAAATAGGAGTTGGACTTTTCTAGGATACCTCTGGTCATATTAGGGATGACCAAGGTGGTTTCATAGGTGTTGGATCAATAGGTAGTTGGGAACATTTCAATATGATGGAACCAAAGGGCTTATGGTTTTGGAAGAAGTATACAGAAATAATTCCTTGAATGATGAGCAAAGGTACCCATCATCAAGTCATAATTTTAGAAGCATTTAGGAGTTGGTTTCACTGGATTTGGAATTGAAATGAATTTCCTAGGATTTTCCAAAGCTGATAAATAGGAAGAAATGGCTCATTATTTGGTGGGGTACAGAAACTATCATTAAAAA
Source organism: Secale cereale (assembly GCA_902687465.1). NCBI lineage: Eukaryota > Viridiplantae > Streptophyta > Magnoliopsida > Poales > Poaceae > Secale > Secale cereale. The sequence goes on from LR738714.1 coordinate 252,472,915, forward strand.
TGTTCCAAAACTAAGTTTGGACATGACATGCATCTAGGAACTTGAATCACTGCATTTGGATCCAGAATGAGCTCTCTGTGATTTTCTAAAGTTAATCACAGAAAGTGGAAAATGGGCATTTGATAAATATTTGTATAGGAAAAGTTTCTGGAATAATGTGCATGTTGCACCATGTGATAGGGCATGATTTTAGGAGCTACCAGAAATTTGAATCATGCAATTTGGAGTTCATATGAATATTCTAGGTATTTTTGAAGTTGGCAGAATAAAGAAAAAGGAAAAGAATAGGGGTTATACCCTTATGCAGCGCTCTGGGCGAAAGATAGCTTGCGGGCCGGCCCAGCGGCTCGGCCGCACGTGAGCAGGGGGGCCATGCCGGAAGCGTCTTTCGGTGAGGCACTTTCGCGCGGGGGAGGCGGGCTGCGCCTGAAGCCGCCTCCACTTAAAACGGCTGGGCCCGTCGGCCGGGTCGCCGCCAGGTGGGCCCTCCCCGCAGGGTCGTCTTCCTCCCCTCGCTCCCGCAACAGAGGGGAGGGGAGGCTCGGCCGCGCGACGCCGGCGCCTGTCCTCGGCGGCACAGGCCACCCCCGGCCAGGGCGCGGCCATCGGTGGGGTCCCCGGGGAGCGGCACATCCAGGAGGCCCCTTGGGGCGGCAGGGGAGGGGCCAGAGAGCACGAACCTGAGTGGGGGGCCGCGGCGGCACTCCGGCCATGGAGGAGGTATGAGGCCACAGGAGGAGGAGTGGGGAGGCGTCAGAGGGTCAGGAGAGGGAGAGGGAGTCCATCGGGGCCGCGAGGGGGCTCGGGGCGGCCTATAAATAGGGGAGCGCCGGTCCACCGAACACGCGTGCGCCGGCGAGGTCTTGGCCGTTGCTGCAGGCCACGGGGGGAGCAGCGAGCATGTCTAGGGCGTTCCTGGAGCTGATCCACTCCCAGAAGAAGAGAAAGGAGGAGCGGGGAGGCGTCAGAGGGCCGCGCGTGTGAGCTTGCTCACTGGAGCGCTCGGGCGGCCATGGCGCCCGTGCGGGCAGAGGTGAGAGAGGGGGGAGAGAGGAGGGGGCCGACCGCCCGGCAGGTTGCGGACGTCGAGGCCTCCTCGGGGGACACGAGGGGGAAGCCCAAGGCTGTCGGGCGCCCCTGATTGGAGGTGGCTACAGTGCGCCAGGGCACTGTAGCGTGCTCCAGAGCGCGAACTTTGCATGCCCTGGCATGCACACGGTGCCATTGGCGTGTCCACTTGTGTCTAGCCGTGTCCAAGGGGTAGAGGGAGTAGTAAAGAAAGGGGGAGGCAGTCTTGGATGCTCTAGGAGCCACTGGAGGGAGGAGAGAGGTGAAGGAGGAGAAGAAGGTGGCTGTCCACAAGGGTAAAAATGGGGTTTTTACCCTCCAATAATTGAGCTAAGGTCAGGGGAATGTTACTGGGGGTAGAATAGGACTGGGGGAAGCTGTGGTAAGAATTTGGGGTAAGGGGGAATAGTAAAAGAGGTCCAACAACTTTTTTGGTAAATGAACAGAAGGTGTTTGATCAGTGTTTGGTCAAGCAAATGACATCCACTTGACATGGGACTAAACAGGATCAAATGTCACATATAATTAGGCCCCTACACCAAATTTGAGCTCATTTGGGCAAAGTGGCCAATGTAACTTTGGTGAACCCTAGAAATGAACAGAAATGGTTTCACCATGTTTGAGTCAAGCAAATCATTTCCCCTTGATGCACCACTTGGTGTAGCATCATCATTTGGGGTTATGAACATGTCCACAAAGTTTGAGGCTCCAGATAAAAAGTTGACAATGTAAAGTTGTTCAAATTTGAATTTGAACAGAAGTGGTTTTGGGGTGATCTGATCAAGTTGCTCTATTCCAAATCTTGTGCCACTTGGTCTAGATGCCTTATTAGGCCATTCTAGCATGTGCACCAAATTTGGGAGCATTTGGACAAGTTTGGCAATGTAGAGTTGCTCAAACTTCAAATATGGGCAGAATGGTTTTGAAGGGGTTTGAGGATGTTTCCTTGATCTTCAAGGCATGAGGCTTTGCAAGATCATCAAATATGTCATATATGACATGATAGAATTTCCCTGGAATTTTTGGAGAATATTTCCTTTGTAAATATTTCAAAAGCTTGAAATATCCAGAAAGGGTTTTGGAAGGATTTGTCCAATATTTTGAACATGACCATGTGTTGAAACTCTTATATATGGACAATATATGTCCTATGAGTCTCCCTGAATTTTGGCAAATATTTTTGAAATGATTAAATAATTTTTCCCTATTAAAGGCCATTTCTGGCCTTAAGGAAAAGCTTTTAAATAAAATATAAAAATAACTTTTAAAATTATACTTTTGTGGTTTCTGGGAGTCCTATGTCTAATAGGATTCAAATAAACTTTTGGAAAGATTTTTCACACCCTAAATAAGGTACTTGCAGTGCAAACCTCAATTCAGGGGTTTTTGGAAAACTAATTTTAGAAAATACCATTTGGCCAAAATATTTTTATAAGAAAATTCTATACTGGTCTATACACATGGCATGATCATTGGAAAAAGGTTTTGGGTCAAGGAGATGAAGTATAAGAGTTGGAGGATTTATTTGATTTTTAGGGCACTAGCAAACAGTAGACAAAAGTCAAATCAAGCAAAGTCAAAAACACTCAAAAGTTTTTGCAAATCCACATTTTTAACATGAAATCAAGCTTAAGCAATGTGTCATGAAAATCAGGGTGTGACAGACCTACCCCCCTTACAAGAATCTCGTCCCCGAGATTCCCAGACTAGGCGTGGAAAGAAAGGCGGAGCCTTGGATACGGGGTAGTCTTCACTTCTTCTTGTTGGTTCTGCTTCCGAGCGGTGCTCCTTTGAATCTTGAAGTGCTTGATGGTATGGCTTCTCGCTTGATGTCGTCCTTGATGGAGGTTGCTGAGGGGTCTCTTGCATAGGTTAGGTTGGGTTAGCTGTCAAAGGCTCGGTGATCGATGTCCTTGCGGGCATCGGGCTAGCTAGGAGGTAAGAAGTACTTCCAGAGTGGGGGCTCGTGGAAGATTTGGTGCACGAAGGGTATCTCAGGTGGTAGATCCAGCTTGGGAGCCGTCTACCACATGACTTGCAGTGATCTCAAAGGATCCAATGAACCTTAGTGCGAGCTTCCCCTTGACGTGGAAACGCTTGGTTCCCTTCAGAGGGGTTACCCGCAGGTACATGTGGTCCCCGATATGGAAACTCATGTCCCGACGGTGAGTGTCAGCATAGCTCTTTTGCCTTGACTTGGCTGCCTTCAAACGTTCTCTGACTAGTTGGACTTGCTCTTCCGTTGCACGGAGAATATCCGGTCCAGGACTAGTCCTACTCCAGCCTCTGACCAGTTGAGGGGTGTGCGATATCAGCGTCCGTACAACACCTCAAATGGTGCCATCTGAAGGCTCGACTGGTAACTGTTGTTATAGGAGAACTCGGCAAAAAGGGAGACAATCCTCCCACTTGGCTCCATATGCCAAGACACAGGCTCGGAGTCATGACTTCGAGAATCTGATTGACTCGCTCGGTCTGACCTCCGGTTGGTGGGTGGAAAGCCGTGCTGAAAGATACTTGGTTCCCAAGGCTTCTCGGAACTTCTTCCAGAACCTAGAGGTGAACTGGGTTCCTCGATCTGACACAATTCCTTGGGAAAGCCATGAAGACTTACGATTCGGTCGATGTAGAGAGCTGCCAGCCGGTTGCCATCATAAGTGGTCTTGACAGGAATGGAATGGTCCACCTTGGTCAAATGATCGACTATGACCCAGATAGAGTCATGTCCTCTATTCGACCTTGGTAATCCAGTGACGAAGTCCATTCCGACTTTATCCCACTTCTACTCAGGAACTTTGAGTGGTTGAAGCAATCCAGCAGGTCGCTGATATTCAGCTTGACCCTTTGGCACACATCACACCTTGCAACATAGGTTGCAATCTCTCTTTTCATCTCGTGCCACCGGAATCGTGCCTTCAAGTCTTGATACAATCTTGGTGTGAGCGTTCCTTCGACACGGAAAAGCTCGGCTCCATTGGGGAGTGGTTTGCAGATACGCCCGGTCTTCGACGCGGAAGTTTCTTCTTGATGACGGTGGTCGGTGTAGATCTTCCTTCTTGACAGGGCGGTCTTAAAATGTCTTCTATCCAGCTGTCTGTCTCTTCTTTGTCTTCGGGCAGACAAGTAGGCCATCAAATAATGATGTTACCCAACTTGTCCAATAGCTTCATGAGGTCTAAGGGGTACGCAAGGTAAGCTGGGGTATTGGTGGTGGTCTCGGAGGAGTATTGCAGAGGCCTTCCTGACTCTGAGTCAAGGCCCGTGGTCAGAGTCTGACCAGGTGGTGGCTTGGTGGGGCTTAAGGGTTTCAAGGATTCTAGTGAGTGAGTGAACTTATATCATCTTATCCTTAAGCACAGTTTCTAAGATGCCAATAGCTCTATCTAGTACTCCGAACGGAAAAGCATCTTCTCGCAGAGACCAACCTCAATCACCACTCATTGCCATACATATCCTCATGATTCTCAAGAGACGGTCTCACAAAATTATACTTGTCTAAGATCCCCAAATCCATAGGCACGTCTACCTCTAAAATCCAAAGGTAGATCATACATGCTGCTAAGCTGAAATTAATCTCCACAATCCAAGCACTCAACCTAATCTTGCAAGGCTCACGACAAAGCATCTCTATTCTAAGGAAACACGTCATATGCCACTCCAAGATTTGTTTCCTTCCTATAGATCAACTCCAATAGCCCGGTAATTACCATCAATCACCACATAATCCAACAATTCCTATAAATCCGATGTCTACGGTGTTCCACAAGATCTCAAATCTCTATAATACCCAAATACTTGAAAGGACTATGCATCACGATAGTATGTCCACCAAATTCCCATCATCCGGGTCAAGTAAACTCCAAGATCACGACTAAATAGATCCCTGAATCAACTCCGACAAATAAACCAATCTCCTAGGTTATCGTCCACCGAGAAGCATGATATCATAATCAGGATCATAGGCCTAAATCCAATCTTACTCCGAATCATGCAGACATATCCAGCATTATACCAACCAGAATCACCTACATAAATCCAAATTTCATGCCCATCGGGCACTCCTACATACTTCCCCAAAGTCATGATCTCATCAATATGAAAACCTCATAATCCATCAAGGTCTCAGATAATTCCTCGAAGTCACTGATGTAATCCACCAGGTCATCTGTCCAATATCCTCGAACTGGTCTATCTATGGCATCGTCAGACCTCGTGCTATATCAGGATGAAAATGTGCTCACTCATCGTGTCCACTAGCTCCTTTACGAACCCAGTGTTGTGCAAGGTTACAAAGGCTTAACAGGTTCTCTCGCTTTACCATGGGTTAGGCACATGGTTAAGGATTCGTGCTGGAGTGTCTCGGAAGTCTCAAAGGGTCTAGGAAGAGGGTTACTGGTCTGGAGGGTTAAACATAGCTCTACGGAGTTGCACTTGGTCACGGGGGTTGTATCAGAAGTCTTCAGTGCCAGTTGGCTGTCGAGGTAGAATCCTTGATGCATCTTGTCTTGCGGGTCTTCAATTGGGGAGAGAGAGAATAGAGGGAAGAAGCAGCGTAGAGGATGGAAATGCCTAAAGGGGGTGCTATAGTGCAGGTGCAACAAACAGGTGCAAAAAGGTCGAAACAAAAGAAACAAGGCAAGGAAGGTGATATAGCCATGCACTCGTTGCCTGGGGCAAAAGTGCGACTTATATCAAAACACAAACGAATAAAAGCAACAACACACAATCATGGTCCTATTCGAACCATCATATGGACTCGACTGCGCATAGGGGGTACACGACTCATCCTACCCTAGGGGTTCTCGGACTCTGTGTCGTGACTTGTGCCTCGTGCAGTCTTCTGAGCTTCCTCGGATGTTGCTATGCCCCTTGTAGTTGCTTGATGAATGATCCGGGTTGAGCCTGAAGAACCTTCAACAACTTCTCGCCTGAGGAGGTGATGTGGTGAAGGTGCCTCCTTGTAGCTGGCGTTGACTTGGTCTTCTCTTGTCTCTTTAATCATGACGATCCCTTGTGCCTTCTGGGGCGTCGGGGGTACCAGGTAGGCAATCCATATGTAATGATAATAACAAAGCATAATAGAGGTCCAACATGTCGATTTCGTTGATGAAAACATCGACACCAAGAGCGGAGAATGAAGAGAACCGTTTTCCTGCTCACCATAGTGAGGCGGACCAAATGGCAAGGTTCTCATCCACCGGTGGTTGTCGATACAACAACGGTAGTGACATGATTACTCTATTAGCGATGTATATCATGATTTTGCATAACCTATTCCCTGGTCATCGTAGGCTAGGGTTGCTCCATCTTGGGGGCTCTTGTCAAGGGTACCACAATCTTCTGGGTCTTCATGTCCCCATCCATCGAGGATGTAGTTTCTGTTGGTACCGTCTTGTTGTGGTGTCACCAATCTTGTGTGCAAAAGTGGTGCGTGAGTGTTCGGCAAGGTGCACTCCACGAGGATTTACAGAAAATCCATTGGTCAGGGGCATAGGGGGTTTAGTGACCAAGGTTTTGAAGGGGAAGAGATCGAGCATAGCCTAGTTTTCGAAAAACTGAGAAGGGAAGAGAAGTATAGATAGTTTTGAAAACTACTAATAGTTTTGGAAAATAGTTTTACTCTAACTAACGACCATGCTAACTAAGGCTTCCTACAGTCAGGATGGCTCTGATGCGAGCTCTGTGGGGACCCCGACTCATAAGTCGTGATCACCGAATGCACGTGTACAGTGATCCCAGAGATCAATGCTCACTGAACACACAGAAGCTGAATAACAAGAGTCTTACATCCTTACATACCGTGTTACACAAATAGGACCATAATGGTCAAGCCTTGAGTATATCATCGCAGCGGAAATCTTCAACGACAACATGGACCCATGCCATCTGCCTTAACCCTACAGGCATTCTGACTGGGAAGCGTCCTAGCTCGCATGCTCGTCACCAAGAAATCTCCATCATAACCTGTTCTCTCCTGCCTGGCCAATAAAATAACCAGTGGCAAGCCAATGAGAACATTGAATGTACTCGCAAGCAACCCAAGTGTGATAACAGAATATTTATGCAAGGCTCTACTGCTAGGTTGGCAGTTTTGCGAAAAGCTAGTTTTTCATATGCAAGTATGATCAACATGTAACATGGATATGCATGTGTCTGTAACAAGTAACAGGAGGTCACAGACATCATATCGAGAAAGAGTTGTAATCAACTCATACTCAAGCTCATTGTGACGTCCTCACAATCACATCAACAATATCACTGAACCATGTTGACTTCATCAATATCTCTGAATCGTGTTGTTTCCCAGAAACTTATGGACATAGTCTAAGTAGCACCACCCAACTGTCCTTGACCGCGGACACGGCTATTCGAATAGTTTGACACTCTGCAGAGGTTGCACATTTTACCCACAAGATCCGGGGAACTTCCGTGTCATCCACGACCCGCGATACCTCAAGTATCCGGGGTAAGCACCCGATCACTATCTTTCCCTAGACGACACTAATATGGAGTCCACTCGATTGGTAACAGCCCCGTGCCAAACATTTCACATTTCAAGTTTGTGGAGACTCGCTCCGATATTCATCACATACCACTGACACGGGGTACCAACGGTGTGTCCGGTGCCCTGTAAAGACAGTCATGGCCGCCTATCCAAGCACGACCCCGTCCCGAGAGTGACCTCATGTCACCCCCGTCACTAGTAATGCGGGCACCATGCTAGTATCGACCTAGGTAATCAATAATGCCCTTTTCCCATATAAGGGTAGAGTGGTTGCGCATGTTTGGTTGGGACGGTAGTCACACATAAATCTAATCTGTCTCTGTAAACAACACTTTCGTCAAGCCTCGGCACACTACTTCTCACCAAGTAGTGCCCTAGCTCCTCATCAACTCCCAGGGGCATTAGTGGCACCCACTGGGTCATTTGCAAGTATGTCAGACCACACTTGTTTCACTCAATGCATAACCCCGACCCATTTTGCGTAGCCAACTTCTATAGCATACATCTATCTACTCCCACCCACATAACCCTCATAGGAAGGTAGGGTCATGTTTGATGCAAGTTTCAACAGTAAAGTAACAGGGGTAGCAACCAACGTGGTTTCCACCTCAACATGATTCCGATGCATTGAATATAAAGGTGCTATGAGACATGCATAAAAAGGTTTCTTGAACATGGTCAAAGGGCTGCTTGCCTTATTCTTCAGAGTCTTCAAATCTTCTGGTCCATCTCCGAATACTCCGTTTATCACGTCAACTAACGATGGAAACAATCATAATAAGCAACACAATCAAAGCAACAATAAAAGTGCTCTAAAAATAGGAGTTGGACTTTTCTAGGATACCTCTGGTCATATTAGGGATGACCAAGGTGGTTTCATAGGTGTTGGATCAATAGGTAGTTGGGAACATTTCAATATGATGGAACCAAAGGGCTTATGGTTTTGGAAGAAGTATACAGAAATAATTCCTTGAATGATGAGCAAAGGTACCCATCATCAAGTCATGATTTTAGAAGCATTTAGGAGTTGGTTTCACTGGATTTGGAATTGAAATGAATTTCCTAGGATTTTCCAAAGCTGATAAATAGGAAGAAATGGCTCATTATTTGGTGGGGTACAGAAACTATTATTGAAAATGTTCCAAAACTAAGTTTGGACATGACATGCATCTAGGAACTTGAATCACTGCATTTGGATCCAGAATGAGCTCTCTGTGATTTTCTAAAGTTAATAACAGAAAGTGGAAAATGGGCATTTGATAAATATTTGTATAGGAAAAGTTTCTGGAATAATGTGCATGTTGCACCATGTGATAGGGCATGATTTTAGGAGCTACCAGAAATTAGAATCATGCAATTTGGAGTTCATATGAATATTCTAGGTATTTTTGAAGTTGGCAGAATAAAGAAAAAGGAAAAGAATAGGGGTTATACCCTTATGCAGCGCTCTGGGCGAAAGATAGCTTGCGGGCCGGCCCAGTGGCTCGGCCGCACGTGAGCAGGGGGGCCACGCCGGAAGCGTCTTTCGGTGAGGCGCTTTCGCACGGGGGAGGCGGGCTGTGCCTGAAGCCGCCTCCACTTAACACGGCTGGGCCCGTCGGCCGGGTCGCCGCCAGGTGGGCCCTCCCCGCAGGGTCGTCTTCCTCCCCCCCGCTCCCGCAACAGAGGGGAGGGGAGGCTCGGCCGCGCGACGCCGGCGCCTGTCCCCGGCGGCACAGGCCACCCCCGGCCAGGGCGCGGCCACCGGTGGGGTCCCCGGGGAGCGGCGCATCCAGGAGGCCCCTTGGGGCGGCAGGGGAGGGGCCAGAGAGCACGAACCTGAGTGGCCGCGGCGGCACTACGGCCATTGAGGAGGTATGAGGCCACGGGAGGAGGAGTGGGGAGGCGTCAGAGGGTCAGGAGAGGGAGAGGGAGTCCATCGGGGCCGCGAGGGGGCTCGGGGCGGCCTATAAATAGGGGAGCGCCGGTCCACCGAACACGCGTGCGTCGGCGAGGTCTTGGCCGTTGCTGCAGGCCACGGGGGGAGCAGCGAGCATGTCTAGGGCGTTCCTGGAGCTGGTCCACTCCCAGAAGAAGAGAAATGAGGAGCGGGGAGGCGTCAGAGGGCCGCGCGTGTGAGCTTGCTCACTGGAGCGCTCGGGCGGCCACGGCGCGCGTGCGGGCAGAGGTGAGAGAGGGGGGAGAGAGGAGGGGGCCGACCGCCCGGCAGGTTGCGGACGTCGAGGCCTCCTCGGGGGACACGAGGGGGAAGCCCAAGGCTGTCGGGCGCCCCTGATTGGAGGTGGCAACAGTGCGCCAGGGCACTGTAGCGTGCTCCAGAGCGCGAACTTTGCATGCCCTGGCATGCACACGGTGGCATTGGAGTGTCCACTTGTGTCTAGCCGTGTCCAAGGGGTAGAGGGAGTAGTAAAGAAAGGGGGAGGCAGTCTTGGACGCTCTAGGAGCCACTGGAGGGAGGAGAGAGGTGAAGGAGGAGAAGAAGGTGGCTGTCCACAAGGGTAAAAATGGGGTTTTTACCCTCCAATAATTGAGCTGAGGCCAGGGGAATGTTACTGGGGGTAGAATAGGACTGGGGGAAGCTGTGGTAAGAATTTGGGGTAAGGGGGAATAGTAAAAGAGGTCCAACAACTTTTTTGGTAAATGAACAGAAGGTGTTTGATCAGTGTTTGGTCAAGCAAATGACATCCACTTGACATGGGACTTAACAGGATCAAATGTCACATATAATTAGGCCCCTACACCAAATTTGAGCTCATTTGGGCAAAGTGGCCAATGTAACTTTGGTGAACCCTAGAAATGAACAGAAATGGTTTCACCATGTTTGAGTCAAGCAAATCATTTCCCCTTGATGCACCACTTGGTGTAGCATCATCATTTGGGGTTATGAACATGTCCACAAAGTTTGAGGCTCCAGATAAAAAGTTGACAATGTAAAGTTGTTCAAATTTGAATTTGAACAGAAGTGGTTTTGGGGTGATCTGATCAAGTTGCTCTATTCCAAATCTTGTGCCACTTGGTCTAGATGCCTTATTAGGCCATTCTAGTATGTGCACCAAATTTGGGAGCATTTGGACAAGTTTGGCAATGTAGAGTTGCTCAAACTTCAAATATGGGCAGAATGGTTTTGAAGGGGTTTGAGGATGTTTCCTTGATCTTCAAGGCATGAGGCTTTGCAAGATCATCAAATATGTCATATATGACATGATAGAATTTCCCTGGAATTTTTGGAGAATATTTCCTTTGTAAATATTTCAAAAGCTTGAAATATCCAGAAAGGGTTTTGGAAGGATTTGTCCAATATTTTGAACATGACCATGTGTTGAAACTCTTATATATGGACAATATATGTCCTATGAGTCTCCCTGAATTTCGGCAAATATTTTTGAAATGATTAAATAATTTTTCCCTATTAAAGACCATTTCTGGCCTTAAGGAAAAGCTTTTAAATAAAATATAAAAATAACTTTTAAAATTATACTTTTGTGGTTTCTGGGAGTCCTATGTCTAATAGGATTCAAATAAACTTTTGGAAATATTTTTCACACCCTAAATAAGGTACTTGCAGTGCAAACCTCAATTCAGGGGTTTTTGGAAAACTAATTTTAGAAAATACCATTTGGCCAAAATATTTTTATAAGAAAATTCTATACTGGTCTATACACATGACATGATCATTGGAAAAAGGTTTTGGGTCAAGGAGATGAAGTATAAGAGTTGGAGGATTTATTTGATTTTTAGGGCACTAGCAAACAGCAGACAAAAGTCAAATCAAGCAAAGTCAAAAACACTCAAAAGTTTTTGCAAATCCACATTTTTAACATGAAATCAAGCTTAAGCAATGTGTCATGAAAATCAGGGTGTGACAAGTGTTGACAGGTTGTAACATCATTGATAACTGAGGCAAACACATTGGACGTGAAGTCATCGATGAAACTGCCACATACAACCCAAGCAGCTAAGTAAACTGGAGCTACTGATACAACTCACACAAGAGAAAGCAAAAGCTAACGGAACCACCCTGGGCCTAAAGGAAAGCTTGTCTAACATAGCAACAGATGAACTCCCAGCCGCCAAGCTGACAACTTAGGCTTCCGCCGGCTGCGACCCCAGGGCCCCGTCCTGGTCGACCATAAGCTCCGTGGCACCCTCACCAGCATGGTCGATCAAGGCGTCCTCTACGCCGTTGACAGCAGCGTCATCAAGATGAAAAAACTCCCTCACGGCCATAATCACTTCTGGAGCTAGCTTGTCCTTGAACTTGGCTGTGAACTTGTCCAGCGTGTCCACCGTCACATCTTCTCCATCCCTGATGATTCCAAGACTGCGGCACACGAGCTTTTCCACCTCCTTGGCCGCTGGAGCAGCAGCCTTTTTGTCGCCGGAGCGCCTAATCCTTTGAAGCGAAAGGCCGCCTCTTGTGACGATTTTGACGCCGGCAAGCGTCTTACGGCGAGCCGTGGGAGCCCTTGGCGGAGAAGATGCAGGCGAGGCGAGGATGCCCAGCTGCCGAGCCTCGAAGATGGGCGCCAGCGCAGCCCCGCTGCCCTGGAGGCAGAGGCCACGTGACGGGGAGGGCGTGTTCCGCGACTGGCCGTCAGCATCCAGTGGGGAAGGACTCGAAGCCAGGGGGTCTGGCAGGGGACGGCAAGGGCCGTAGCAGCGTCACAGGCGAGCAAAGCTCGAGCATGGACGGGCTGGGTACGCCGAGGGGCAGGGAGGAGCTCCTGTCGTCAGCACGCGTCGACCTCGGGCTTGCCGGCAGGACCGTAGTAGGGGAAAGCGGGGGGCACGCTTGGGGGGTGAGGCTAACCGCCGATCGACGCCTGGCAGAGCGAGGAGAGGCCGAGCGCAAGGGGCTGCGACCACGAGCACCAGTCTCTAGGGAGGGCAACAGCTCGAGGGCACGCACTGCCTCGCCACTGCCTGAGCCAGAGCCAACAAGGGGGGCAGCCAGCGCGAGCACCGCGACAGGGTTGTAGGCGCGCCGCCGCCCACCCGAACGATCCCTGGTGCGCGCATCCCCCCGGTGCGCACGCGAGTTGCGAGAGAGAGAGCGCTGCAGCATGGCGCCCCATCCCTCACGCGAGCGATCAGCAGGACGCCCACGACGGCCATCACGGTCGCCTTCGTCGTCGTCGCGCCTGTCGGGGCGACGCTCAGCACGCCCCTGCTCGGCACGCCGGTCCCTGGGGACGATGGTGCCGTCGATGACCCGCCGGTACCAGGTGAACTCGTGGACCTCCAGGGGCGGAGGGTTGTCGTCGTCGTCGGCCGCCTTGGAGTGATCCTCATGGAGGTCAAGGTGAATGAGGACGCGGTGGCGAAGCCCTCGACGCCCATGGCGACGGTGCCCGCGAGCCGGGAGGGTGAGCCACTTCACCTTCGGGATGGCGCTGGGATCAGCCGTCCATGCCCAGAGGGCCAGATCCCTAGTGTCTTCTTTGCGTCGAGATCGCGGCTCGATGTAGTCGAGCGAGCAGCCACGGCCGATCAGGAAGGTGGCGATGTACTCGTTCCACCCGTGCAGAGGGACGCCCTCCAAGCACAGGCGGACGTGGTGGAGCATGTCTTCGTTTTCTGCGTGCGCCTCAAGCCTCCACTCGCGCACGAAGATGCGGTAGCCGGCGCCGGGGAGGTTTCCGCGGGACACAGCGTCGGCACAATGATGTTGATGCATGAACCGGACGAAAAATTGCTCCGGGAAGTGCTTGACCACGTCAACATCAGCCGGGCGCGCACCCAGGGCCGCAGCCAGCTCCGCGGCGACCTGCCTGCATGGGACGTCCTGGCGCGCGCCCTCCAGCCAAGCCACCACGGCGTTGGTGGAGAGCAAGGCCGACTCCGCTTGCGTCTCGGGGGTGGCGGGGACGACGACGAAATCGACCTCCGGCCGGACAGAGGCGTCGTCGAGGCGTGGCATGGCAGCCCGAGGAGCAGCGACCAGCAGAGGCGGGCGTGGTCGAGGAGAATCCCAGCCACGACCAGGCCGCGGCGCCGTCGGACTCGAAGCAGCAGCAGGGCGAGGCAGAGGTGGCGGTGGCACTACGGGGCCGTCAATGAAGCTGAGCGGCCTCCACTGGTTCTTGCAACCACGCGACTTGTGCCCATTAAGAAGGCAACGAGAGCAGCGGATGGGCTCGCGGCAAGTCGAGGGTCTGTGCCCGCGGGCGATGCACTGACAGCATCGGCCCAAGAGCCAACGGGTGATGGCAGGCGGCTTGAATGCCGGAGCGGCGACAGCCGGGCGGCGCGGGCCATTACGCGGCACGACGAGCTGCCAGTCGCCGGTCGCATCGCCCGTCGCCTCGTCCTCGCGCCCCGCGCTCGTCCTAGCAGCCGGCATTGAAGGCGGAGTGGAGGAGGCCAGCTGCCCCAACTCCCCGCAGTTAAGACGAGGCTCGATCTGAAGCTGCGAGGAGCCCGCAGCAGAGACGGCACGCCCGGACCCAGCGAGGGTGCGGCCCGGAGGCGCCACAGCAGTCAGCGAGCCGGGGACGAATACCACCTGAGCAGATCCATCGATGAGGCCCTGACCGGCGGGCGGCGGATTGAGATCTGAAGGCGTCGAGGACGGGGGGCCGTCAGCGCCCGCGGCAGCGCGGGCCGGGCCAGGGCACCAGCCGGGGCACCAATGGGCGGCGGCGGCAGGGGCATGAACCATGCGGCGTTGAAACCACCGCCGAGCGTCGCGGCCAGCGCCGCCGGCGCGGGCGCGCGAGGGGAGAGCGTGGGTGGGCACATGGGGCGGCTATAATGATGAACGGATGTGGTTTTGATCTAGCAACAAGTTGTGGATGAATCTTTAGATCATGTAAGGAACAAAGAGAAAGGAATGGGAGGAGAATGAGAAGGGGAAAGGGATGAATGGTAGTACAGCCGTATAGATGCTACATATTTTTTTAACGAGATGCAAAATAGAATAAGGAAATGTGTGTCCCTTCATACCGCTTACCCCTATTCCATCTATCAAACACTGCTCTCTGGTGCTTGCATCCAGCGGCCTACAAGCGCCCGCTCGAAGCACTGGTTTTTTTCCTGGGCGGGATGGTAAACAATATATAAGAATTGTACGATTTCATTTATTCAATCATAGAGAAAATTTGCATTTCTAACGCAATTGGGTATTAGCTACTAACTTTGTATTGAACGCTAATTATATTTAGGGATGGAGGTAGCACATAATATATATTTTTAGAAAGTTATTAAATCAAGGATTTTTCGTTCAAAAACTACACAATCCAATATTCCGAGATGGATTGGGATCATATTGAATAAATAGACAAATAGGAAAATGTTAAGCATTCATTACAAATAAATGCTTACAGAACTGAAATAATAGACTAAGGTGACTTAACCAAGCCTCAGTTAAGGGACATAACATGTAAGGTAGAAAAAACAATTGAAAGGAAAATCTTGAACGGATCTCAATGTAAAATTAAACGAATGTAACATCAACTAAGACATAACGCGAATGAGATTTAGCAAGACTATTAAGTAAAATAGCAAAAACATGGGATTTATTAAAAAACAACTCTAGCCGCGCAATTGCGCGGGTGAACCCGCTAGTTATATACTTAAAACAGAAGACAAATAAGCTACCACGTTTATCCACATATGCTAATATTATTCGCACCGTTAGATTCAAATAATAATGGCTGAGATTATTTTTTTTCGTAACATGCTAACATGTATTTACCAACTTATTGGACTAGCACGTTGTCACGTCTATGCATAAGACTCAATCATGTAAGCAGGAATCGTTCGGGCCACATGTTAAGCAAAAAGGAATAGTTCGGACAACATACGCCTAAGATACCTCACGTGCGTCTAATATCAAACCATCCTGCTGTAATCACGTGATAGAAGACACATGACCGCGCGTCCATCTAATTCCAAATTGGGTATCTGCATGCCAAAAAACAAGGATAACTACAGCCAGAATGTAGAACTCCACATAGAGCCTTGATAAGAGGAAATTCCACATGGAGTTTTGATAAAGAAAAACTCGCATGGATCGATCAAGTCAACAAATCAGAAAAGTACTCAGCCGGCCACATCCAAACCCAAGAGACGAATCCAACCAATTCTGGAGAAATCAATGTCTTTAATCAATTATCTGATTAGAGCGCCATCGATAAAGTCGAAGTCTGTGGCCAGAGCACCATCAACAAAATCGAAGATTGTCGGCTATGTGATGCAGACAAATATAAAAAAGCATCAAAACTTTGATGTGACTGCATCTCAATGCCCGATGAAGTCAGTATAGGTCTTCTGAGCTGCCTCTCACCTGAATCAGGTTCGTAATATTATGAATTTGATTTATTTATTTATCAGAATAGAAGTTGCATAGATAGTTGACTAACAATTTCAGAATCCTTTCACATCCAAAAAACTATGGTGTCGAAGAAGCTTACAACGCATTTGATAACGCCTCAGGTAACGTAATGGGTTTCGGTATGGAGAAGCTCTGCTTCCAATTTTCTTTTATGGAATACTGGCTTTGTTTAGTTCGTGCACTTTTGTCCGGTTTCCTAATCACCTTCCGCTCGGCTATTTTCGACCCTGGGAAGTCCCGTATCAGAAAACGCTGCCAGCAAATACGTAGTACGCGGTCCTAACATAATCAGGCGGTTTCAGAAAGCGTGGGTATCGAGAACCGTAGCAAATCATCGAAACAAACGTGTCGTTGGTGCTTACCAACAACAGAACAAACTAGAACATTCAAGTGAAAGTATAGAGAATGTGGGATTACCTCAATCATACATCAGATCAACAATTTAAAACAAGCAAATGCTAATTATATTTTGTTTGCATTGACTTGGCAAAATAGTTCATGTTACAGTCAACATTAAAAGCATCATGCTATTATCCCAAGGAATTTGATACACTGAAAGAAAATGATAATTATATTCATGCATATAACACTTTTTATGGGTATGCACAAAGTACTTTTAAGTTCGTGGAATCCATGAAGTTAGAAATGAAAATAATTTATTTCTTCATATAATGTAAAGGTAAAGAAGGTGAAACGACCATTTTTATGTTTTCTAGATTAGACCTCCGAGTTTGCCACCAAGGACACGATACAAAACACAGGGAGATCAAGTTAAGCAATGCTCAGGTATGTCTATACTCTATACTTCTAAAGAATCTAATTAGTATTTCTAACCGTGAGGATATTAATCTCCAAATTTGCATGACATTTGATTATTCACCCAAATGAAACATGTGGAATCAACAATAACAGAGCAAGTGCATAATGCCTGCCCGTTACTGAAATTTTAATCGGACTTCCACCATTGCGGCTAAAATTAACACGTTTTGAGCTTAACACGCTTAGGGGTGATGAAACCAGAACTGGACTATGGGGAATGTTTGCTTATTGATCAAATGAGAATGTAATTATTGCAAAAATTCATACAGTAAGTCCAATGGTGTTACAAACAAATATAATAGATTTTTCATTGATTTAATAGGTTGTGCCTAAAGCCAACCAGCGCCAGAAGAATATATGCAGATCTACACAGCCGAAAAAGAAACAAGCACGGAAAAGGTCTAAGTAATCTACGTTGCGCGGATACTTCAGAAAGTGCCCGTATCAAGCCGGATACTGCCCCGATACTCGGATACTGCCCCGATACTTCCCGATATGTATCCCGTAAGTATCCCTCGATATTTTGATATTAAAAAAAAGAAAATAATGTTTGATACTCCTAGGATACTTCTACGATACGTTTTGGATACCTGAAAACCCACGTTCGACGTGAAATCCCCTCAATAATAAGGACGCACCTTTGAAGATTCCCAACATGAGTGTGAGTTCATGTGAAAACATGTCTATCAATGTTTTTTATTCAATTGAAAGGTGAGCAAAAGAGAGTCGATGCATTGATTGGAACAACAAACCTGGTCAAATCTCACTGCCAATTAATGGAAGTGGACTAAGTGCAAGAAAAGAAAGGGGTAATCGTATTGAGGCATGCTTTGACCTAGAAGCTCCTTAATTTTTTTCTTCATATTTGCAATAATAATATATGTAACATCTATATATAAACGTATCCCCGTATCCATGTTTTTAGAAAATTGACGTATCGGGCATATCCCCGTATCGCGTATCCGATACGTATCCAAGTATCCGTGCAACCTAGTAAGTAATTAATGTGCACGCCTAAGCAATTCAATCTACTACGAAATAACTGTTCACGTACAGACATATTTCAGTATGGGTCCATGCAAAGCTAGGTCCCTTATACAAATTAGGAAAACGTGGGCATGTCCTTTTGAGAAAAAAGATACGCCTAAGTAATTCAATCTACTAGGAGCACAAAATCAGATCATCTACACACTTTAAAAAAAACATGGGCAGGTCCTACGGAGAAAAACAAAAGGCACGCCTAAATCATTCAATTTACTTGGAAATAGGCTAAAAAGTCTATCCGCCAATCACATCAAATGTGTACATGCATGCAATTTCATCTTATTCTAACGGAGAGACATGTTGGACTTAATGAGCAGAAAAAAAAAACGGTACGAAGCACAGTACAAAAAAACACTAAAGACAAAATATATCATTTATGGTTAAATATATGTATCAATTGATCAAGATTTCGAGTTGTACTAGATAAATCTAAATATATTCTATTATTCATCCAAATGAATCGTGACTCATGTTTATTCACCAATACTATAACGTAACAATTTTACTTGACTGACTCCTTATATGCAGGAGAAGAAGGTTCACCACAAATGATCGAGATGGATAGCAATAAACAAGGAGCGTAGAAATATTGTACAGAAGGAGTATATTACATGCAAGAACTTACTGGATTGAGGCACAAAACCAGACACGTCATGTGATGAATCGAACTGCTTCTAAGATATGATATCACCACTTCTTTAGGAAAACGAGACTCAGACCTGCGGTGCTATTCTGACAATTGAGTCACATGAGTTATAACAGAATCACATCTGAATTATTTGTCTCTCAACTTCTTCGGGATGCTAACTTTAAGCTTTTGGGTGATTTTTTGGGAATACGTTTTTCTCAACAATATGTGAAAGTGTTACTGCAAAAATTGTGGTACATATCATAATACCTGGTAAGCATATTCTGCTAATTTGAATGAGAACTTTCATATTAAATTTACTCTGCACTATAACAGTGGTATGTAAAAATTGCTAAACTTATTGTATCGGAAGATTTGAGAAGCACCAAGCAAACCATTTATATTTACCGAAATAGAGAAATAATGCTTGACACCGATCAGTATAAGGGGGTTCTTAGATAAGGGTCAAAAATTAGCACTATGAGAAGCATGTAAAATTATATTATTCGAAATACATTCATACATGCACTTTTGTGAGTTTTATGTTCTTGGAAACATCCCTTCTATCCTACATCCTTTTCAGCTGAGCAGAACAATGAAAAAAGCTTCAGTATTATAGGCATCTCCTACAGCACATGTGAAAAATCTAAAATCTATTGCATATCAGTTAACGCATATAGGCCAAATTCAGTTAATACATGCAAGCCTTCTTTGTCTTCAATACAACTATTATTAATATAACTTGCTAATATATGGTAAAAACAAATAGAAAGAATACACCTTTTATCCAACAAATATTGAACTCTTTTTGCTATAGGAAACTTCATTTAATTAGTACGGATGTGTTGAAGAGACAATAATCAAAGTTGTCCAGAATGTCATCTAAAGAACAATATGGGTTCAATTCCCTAAAAAAATGCAAGGCACATTAATGGCAAGTAACATAACTATAAACAATATCCTAGACACTATGTAGAACACGACCGTCCAACCCGACGACAAAGCTCTCGGCCAGTGCCACGAAAAGAAGAGCAACGCCACTCAGGGAAACGATTCTCTCATTTTCTCCAGTGGCCTCCCCGGCGAACGCTTTGCCTCGCAGTCTTGCTGTTTGGGGGCGCAAAGTCCTTCCCTCCCGTAGAAATTTCTACACCGAAAAAGACAGAGAAAGTCAGGAGACCGTAAGCATCTCCTTCTCATATCCATAGCAAATCACCATAAAGAATCTATGCCATTCCTGGAGGTTAGAAGACCAAGATCTTGGAAGGAAGGAGAAGGAGAGGAAAAGGAGTGATTACCTGGAGGACTGCCGCCGTTCAGGTTCAAGTGGTCCCAACTCCATGGCCATCCAATCGATGACAGCAGCAAGAAGCAGGCACGTGTGGTCAAGCTGGGCGACCTGCCACCGTCGGGAGCCTACAACCACCGCACTCCGCCCTAAATCCTACTTCTCCCCCGTTCTCTTTTCTTGGCAGGATCTAGGAACGAGTTGTGGATGAATCCTTAGATCATGTAAGGAACACAGAGAAAGTTATGGGAGGAGAATGAGAATGGGGAAAGGGATGAATGGTAGTACAGCCATATAGATGCTACATATTTTTTTAACGAGATGCAAAATAGAATAAGGAAACGTGTGTCCCTTCCTACCACTTCCCCCTATTCCATCTATCAAACACTTCTCTCTGGTGATTGCATTGGGCGGCCTGCGAGCGTCCGCTCGAAGCACTTGTTTTTTTCCTGGGCGGGATGGTAAACAATATACAAGAATTGTATGATTTTATTTATTCAATCATTGAAAAAAATTGCATTTCTAACGCAATTGGGTATTAGCTACTAACTTTGTATAGAGTGTGAATTATATTTAGGGATGGAAGTAGCACATAATATATATTTTCAAAAAGTTCAATCAAGGATTTTTCGTTCAAAAACTACACAATCCAATATTCCGAGATGGATTGGGATCATATTGAATAAATTGACAAATAGGAACATGTTAAGCATTCATTGCAAATAAATGCTTACATAACTGAAATAATAGACTAAGGTGACTTAACCAAGCCTCAGTCAAGTGACATAACATGTATGGAAGAAAAAACAATTGAAAGGAAAAATTTGAACGGAACTCAATGTAAAATCACACGAATGTAGCATCAACTAAGACATAACACGACTGAGATTTAGCAAGACTATTAAGTAAAATAGAAAAAACATGTGATTTATTAAAAAACAACTCTAGCCGTGCAGTTGCGCGGGTGAACCCGTTAGTTATATACTTAAAACAGAAGACAAATAAGCTACCACGTTTATCCACATATGCTAATATTATTTGCACCGTTAGATTCAAATAATAATGGATGAGATTTTTTTTAAGTAACATGCTAACATGTATTTACCAACTTATTGGACTAGCACGTTGTCACGTCTATGCATAAGACTCAATCATGTAGGCAGGAATCGTTCGGGCCACATGTTCAGAAAAAAGGAATAGTCCAGACAACATACGCCTAAGATACATCACATGCGTCTAATATCAAACCATCCAGCTGTAATCACGTGACAGAAAATACATGTCCGCGCGTCCTTCTAATTCCAAATTGGGCATCTGCATGCCAAAAAACAAGGATAACTACAGCCAGAATATAGAACTCCACACCGAGCCATGATAAGAGGAAATTCCACATGGAGTCTTGATAAAGAAAAACTCACATGGATCGGTCAAGGTAACAAATCATTTATCGAGACAAAATAAATCATTTATCGTAAAGACAAAATATATTTCTGCCTCTACAAACACTAAAGACAAAATATATCATTTATGGTTAAATATATATATCAATTGATCAAGATTTCGAGTTGTACTAGATAAATCTAAATATCTTCTATTATTCATCCAAATGAATCGTGACTCATGTTTATTCACCAATACTATAACGTAACAATTTTACTTGACTGACTCCTTATATGCAGGAGAAGAAGGTTCACCAAAAATGATCGAGATGGATAGCAATAAACAAGGAGCGTAGAAATATTTTACAGAAGGAGTACATTACATGCAAGAACTTACTGGATTGAGGCACAAAACCAGACACGTCATGTGATGAATCGAACTGCTTCTAAGATATGATATCACCACTTCTTTAGGAAAACGAGACTCAGACCTGCGGTGCTATTCTGACAATTGAGTCACATGAGTTATAACAGAATCACATCTGAATTATTTGTCTCTCAACTTCTTCGGGATGCTAACTTTAAGCTTTTGGGTGATTTTTTGGGAATACGTTTTTCTCAACAATATGTGAAAGTGTTACTGCGAAAATTGTGGTACATATCATAATACCTGGTAAGCATATTCTGCTAATTTGAATGAGAACTTTCATATTAAATTTACTCTGCACTATAACAGTGGTATGTAAAAATTGCTAAACTTATTGTATGGGAAGATTTGAGAAGCACCAAGCAAACCATTTATATTTACCGAAATAGAGAAATAATGCTTGACACCGATCAGTATAAGGGGGTTCCTAGATAAGGGTCAAAAATTAGCACTATGAGAAGCATGTAAAATTATATTATTCGAAATACATTCATACATGCACTTTTGTGAGTTTTATGTTCTTGGAAACAACCCTTCTGTCCTACATCCTTTTAAGTTGAGGAGAACAATGAAAAAAGCTTCAGTATTATAGGCATCTCCTACAGCACATGTGAAAAATCTAAAATCTATTGCATATCCGTTAACACATATAGGCCAAATTCAGTTAATACATGCAAGTCTTCTTCCTTTGTCTTAAATACAACTATTATTAATATAACTTGCTAATATATGGTAAAAACAAATAGAAAAAAATACACCGTTTATCCAACAAATATTGAACACTTTTTGCGACAGGAAACTTCATATAATTAGCACTGATGTGTTGAAGAGACAATAATCAAAGTTGTGCAGAATGTCAACTAAAGAACAATATGGGTTCAATTCCCTAAAAACCAGCAAGGCACATCAATGGCAAGTGACATAACTATAAACAATATCCTAGAACACTATGAAGAACACGGCCGTCCAACCCGATGACAAAGCTCTCGGCCAGTGCCACGAACAGAAGAGCAATGCCACTCAGGGAAACGAATCTCTCATTTTCTCCAGTGGCCTCCGCGGCGAACGCTTTGCCTCGCAGCCTTGCTTCTTGGGGGCGCAAAATCCTTCTCTCGCGTAGAAAATTTCTACACCGAAAAAGACCGAGAAATTCTGGAGACTGTAAGCATCTCCTTCTCATATCCATAGCAAATCACCATAAAGAATCTATGCCATTCCTGGAGGTTAGAAGACCAAGATCTAGGAAGGAAGGAGAAGGAGAGGAAGAGGAGTGATTACCTGGAGGAGTGCCGCCGCTCAGGTTCAAGGGGACCCAACTCCATGGCCATCCAATCGATGACGGCGGGAAGAAGCAGGCACGTGTGGTCCAGGTGGGCGACCTGCCACCGTCGGGAGCCTACAACCACCGCACTCCGCCCCAAATCCTACTTCTCCCCCGTCCTCTTTTCTTGGCAGGATCTAGCAACAAGTTGTGGATGAATCCTTAGATCATGTAAGGAACAAAGAGAAAGGAATGGGAGGAGAATGAGAAGGGGACTCCGCCCCAAATCCTACTTCTTCCCCGTCCTCTTTTCTTGGCAGGATCTAGCAACAAGTTGTGGATGAATCCTTAGATCATGTAAGGAACAAAGAGAAAGGAATGGGAGGAGAATGAGAAGGGGAAACGGATGAATGGTAGTATAGCCGTATAGATGCTACATATTTTTTTTAACGAGATGCAAAATAGAATAAGGAAACTTGTGTCCCTTCATACCGCTTAGAGCATCTCCAGCCGTTGCACCCCCAAGACGCGCCGAAAACCGCCGCTTGAAGGCGAGCCGACGCTATTTTAGACTTGGGTGCTAGTGCGTTCCCAGCCGTCGCCCCTAGGTCGCCCCCAGGCGCCGATGTGGGTCCAGTATCGGCGCTTTAAGCCCATTTTCGGCGCTGGATTGGCCCAATTTCCGCCGCAAAACGGCTCACGTTCGTCGTATTTCGACGCTCATTCAAATAAAATCATCACATAAGGAATTAGAATCATCACTGAAAATCAAATAGTTCACCACATAGTTCTACAAATTATATAGTTCAAACAAATAATAAAAACACTCATATTTCATTGCACGTCGAGCTAGGTGTTGCCCTTGAGCCTCCATAGGTGCTCCACTAGATCATGCTGCAGCTGATGATGCATCTGTGGGTCTCGGATCTCCTGGCGCATGTTGAGGAAGGCCGTCCATGTTGCAGGGAGCTGGTGATCCACTTGGGCAAGAGGACCCTGCCTGTAATATGGTTCAGTGTCAAATACTGGCTCTTCCTGCTCGCTCTCAATGATCATGTTGTGCAAAATGACACAACAAGTCATGATCTCCCACATTTGATCTTTCGACCAAGTCTTAGCGGGGTACCAGACAACAGCAAATCGAGATTGGAGCACGCCAAATGCTCGCTCGACATCCTTCCTGCAAGCCTCCTGAACCTTCGTAAAGTGGGAGTTCTTGCCTCCTGGCACAGGGCTTGAGATAGTCTTCACAAATGTTGACCATCTCGGATAGATGCCATCTGCTAGGTAGTACCCCTTGTTGTATTTGTGCCCATTGATCTCGAAGTTCACCGGAGGAGAATGGTCCACGACGAGCTTGGCAAAAACAGGAGAGCACTGCAGCACGTTGATGTCATTGTGAGTTCCTGGCATACCAAAGAAAGCGTGCCAAATCCAGAGATACTGTGTGGCCACTGCCTCAAGTATCACACTTCAAGCTCCTTTGGCACCTTTGTACATCCCCTGCTAAGCAAACGGGTAGTTCTTCCATGCCCAATGCAGTGTCTTCAGCATTGGGTGATCGCAAGTACCTCGGTCCAAACACTGCCACCACAGCCCTGCAGAACTTGTAGGTGCACTCAATGATCGTGGACTCGGCCATGCGCCCATAGTCGTCGAGTGAATCACCTGGAGCCCCGTATGCAAGCATTCTCATAGCTGTCGTGCACTTCTGGATTGAGGTGAATCCAAGTGTGCCGGTGCAATCCTTCTTGCACCTGAAGTAGTTGTCGTACTCCCTGAGTTCATTGACTATCTTGAGGAAAAGCTTTCGGCCCATCCGATAACGGCGCCGGAAAACTTTGTCGCCGTGCAGTGGAGCGTCGGCGAAGTAGTCGGAGTAGAGCATGCAATAGCCTTCAAGCCGATGCCGGTTCTTTGCTTTCCGTTGCCCCGGCGCCGAGCCGCCTCGCCTCAGCTTTGCATCGCCGGCAAGCAAGCCGGCCAGGGCGGCGAGGACCATGAGGTGTTCTTCGTCCTGGGCGGAGGCGGCGGCTTCCTCCTCGAGCAATGCCGCGAGCACCTGATGGCTTCTCGCCCCTCGTTGGTTACCCCAAGTGGAAGGTTGAGATGTAGCGTAGCGGCAAATTTCCCTTGGCAAAGATACCAAGGATCGAATCCCGTGAGACTCCGAGGGTCGACAAGTAGGTGTCAACGGCGCCAGAAACTTAGCGGTTGACGGGACCTGCACACAGATACAGATAACTTTGCTCCCAACGAGTACAGAGAGGTTGTCAATCCCTCCGGCCTTGTTGTTTACAAAGGATCAAACACAAGAGATAATAATGATAGCTATGACTACAACTAGGAAATAAAAACAGGAAGTAAATAGAAGGCGTGATCAGCGGTGGTAATATGGACCGGGGTCCCATGATGTTCACTAGTGATGTCTCTCTCCCAAAAGATGATAAAACAACAAAGCGAGGTAAACAAATTATAGCTGGGCAATTGACAGGATTATGTGCGCAAACCAATGCTAACTATGCTGCAAAGAAAGGTAGAGGCTCAAAAGCATGGGCGGTACGCCAAGGCAAGTAGACCGAAATCCATCTGCATCTACTACTAATCATCCACCTTGAGATATCTATCCAGAACATCTCGCTGGTATTAAGTTGCGAATCCCACCCAAAGTGTAAACTCAAAGCAACAGACAATTGCAGTAAAAGAACTTTGCGTAAAGTAAACAATCCTTGCACCCGCAAGTACAAGCACCGTTGTTTTCTCCCTTGTGGCAACAACACATCCCCTAGACTCATGTTTCTGTCACTCAAGCTAGTCATCAGGGGGCATGAACCCACAATCAAGCATAATGCTCCCTCTTGGAGTTACTACCTACTACTTGGCCAAAGCAATAAACAGCAACGAAGAACATGCAAGAATTACTCAAGAACAAAGATATAAAAGAGGTGAATCAAATATATTACTCAAACACAATCTGAACATAGTCTCATAATCCATCAGATCCCAGCAAACTCAGCAAAGCAACAACAGAAATATTACATATGTGCCTCGATCATGTAGGGCAGCTCACGAGGTCTAAACCATGAAGAGCAAAGAGGGGAGGAGAACATCACATAGCTACTGATCATGGACCCATGGTCCAAGGTGGACTACTCACGACTCATCCGAGAAGCGTCCATGGTGGTGGAGAAGCTCCCGGTGGTGGTTCTCCCCTCCGGCAGGGTGCCGGGAAGAGTTCTCCTGATGCTCCCGATCTTGGAAGCGCTGCGGCGGCGGAACAGAGGCGAGATCGCGAAAAAGGGTTCTGTCCTCGAGGGTTTCGGGACGAGAGGGATATATATGCGAAGGGGGGCAGCCAGAGGCGGAGCAGGGGCCCCAGGCGCCCCCCCTGGCGCGGCCAGGGGTGGGGCCGCGCCAGGTGGCCGCCTGGGCCTCCCCTGGCTCCCCTCTGGCCCATCTTTGGTTCTTCGCGAAGCTTCTTGTACGCTGATTTTTCCTATATTTTTCCTGGAATTTTTGGAGCACTTTTAATATGGGGGAAACCTGAAATAGAAAAACAGCAGAAAACAGGAACTGGCACTGTGGTGCACTGAGTTAATAGGTTAGTCCAAATATGATCAAAAGTGTATGAAAGTGCATCAATATCATAGCAATATCACACAAAAGAAGCATGGAGCAAGCAGAAATTATAGATACATTTTGGGTGTATCAACATCCCCAAGCTTAATTCCTGCTCGTCCTCGAGTAGGTAAATGATAACAAGCATAATTTCTGTGGTGACATGCTACCAACCATATAAGAACTTTTTAAGTAAAGCAATCAAGGCATGTAATTCAATTCAAGTCATAACAAGCAAGAGTCTATATTAGCATTGTAACAAGCAACATAAGAACATAAAGGTGCAAGAGCTCTCGCTGTCCGTGACTCGAATGTCTCCAAATGGTGTTTGCGTGCAAGAAAGGGGATAGGGATATACGAGAGAGTAAAACATAGTTTTTGTATTGTTGAGAACTTAATCTACTAAAGTTTCACACTTGGTCTTCTTTGGAATCTTATCTTGACTCATCCCCAGACCACTAGCCAGGTACAAGTCAAAATGATCCACTCCCATTCGATATTTTGAGCACTCATGCAATGGATGAGCGTAAGCAAGAAAGTTGACAATTAGGATGGCAAAGAGAGAAAAATGATTTAGGGGGAAGACAAAAAAGATGTGAAAGGCTCACATAAATGAGGACAATCATAGGCGAGAGAAAGCCAAATGATAGATATGATGTGAGGAGTAGGGATTGCCATGCAACAGATGCACATATGAGCTAAGGTAAGCTCTCCAATGGAACTAGTGGGGGTGCATCCAACTTGCTCGCTCAAGAAGACCTAGAGCTCTTTTGAGGAGGCTCATCATTGGAATATACAAGCCAAGTTCTATAGTGTGAAGGTCCCCACATAGCTATATGCATGAATGATAATCTCTATGGAGTACAAGGTATAAGATGGAGTACGAGTGTGGATCTCTCAAAAGGAATAGTAGTGTGCCCCCTTCTCTCTTTTTATTTCTTTTTTCTCTTTTTTCTATTTTTTTATATTTTTTTGTGGCCTCAATGGCTCTTTCTATTTAACTCTCATTTGTCCTCTTTGGGATCTTTTGATTTTGTCCTCTTTGGGATCTTTTCCTCACTTTAGGGGCAACACTCTATATATTACAAGAAGTATAGAAGATCTTTCACACTTTACAAAAGTACTCAACATAAAGAAGATGAAACTATCATGATGTATGCAAATGTATGCCTCTGCCAGTGTAGCAGGATATGCAATGATACTAGCGCGTCATGTAGCAATGATTAGGGCAAGGCCCAACTAGCATGCGGCTCATCGATCAAGCAAAAAGCATGTATGACATGAAGATCAAGTCATGAGAAGATGGATGTTGCATGGCAATGTATCTCGGAAAGGCTATGGAAATGCCTTGATAGGTAGGTATGGTGGCTGTTTTGAGGAAGGATATAATGAGGCTTATGATGACAGAGCGTATCGTGCCAAGGATTTGGATGCACCGGCGAAGCATGCGCCAACTCTCGAGGTGAGAAAGGGCAATGCACGGTACCGAAGAGGCTAGAAAAATATGGCTAGGTGGAAGTGTCAACTTTCGAATACTCACATTAGTCCGAAGAACTCATGTACTTATTATCGGTAACTCTCAATCTAATTAGGAGGTTCACAAAGAGACAAGTACCCCGAGGAGGAGTGTATGGGGGGTTGGTTATCCTTGCGCATCCTCGACTCATGGTACGTGAGTGTACTCTAATATTCGATCCCTCCAAAGATTAGTGATCCATCTAGTAGCTAAAGTTCTCAACTATTTTGTAGGTTTTCGAAAATAAACATGGATTGCCCAAAATACGACATCTATCACTAATAGGCTAAAGCTCTTGACACCAAAAGTTCAGACATTACTCATGGCAATACCTCAAAACTATTACAAGTTACTACTAAAATTAAATAGCAACCTCAATTACCTACTTTAAGTTAAGACACACAACTCAGTGCAACAGGCAAACTCTCTTAACAAGATAAACATGAAAACTCAAGAGAGTTCAACAACTAACTAAACAAAAGCTCTTTAAAAAGAAAAGCATGAAAACTAAGAGCTAAACATGACAGCAGCTAAGAAAAGACAAAGAACACACACAGCAAAGATAAGCATGAAAATCCTATGTTGTGTTCTAGGTTGAAGTGGAGCGTGTTTCTCTCCCACACAAAGAAAGCTGGGTTCTAACTTGTTATGAACAGCAAGCAAAGCTAAAGAAAACTAAAAAAAGGAAACTAAGAGCAAGACGCTCCAAGCATAGCACATAACGCATGAAGTGATAAATATAGTTGAACGAAAGACGAACTGATAATTGTTGATGGAGAAGGGGATGCATGGGGGCATCCCCAAGCTTAGACGCTTGAGTCTTCTTGAATATTTCTTGGGGGTGCACGGGGGCATCCCCAAGCTTGAGCGTTTGACCCTCCTGAATCTTCTTTTATCATCTTCCCTCGCACACTTGAAAACTCCCTTCATACATAACTCATCATAATCTGATTAGCGAGGTTAGTACCCATAATAAAATAATTTTTTCCTACTGGAAATAAAGATAATCTTGAAGAGCTACTATTTCTCAAGATTGCCAAAAGTTTTTTGCAAAGAAAAAGCAAGCTCAAGGTTTGCAAAACGAAGAAAAGGCAAAACAGGACATAATCTGTGAAAAACAGACCAGCAGGTAGTAAATAATTTTTTCGGGGCACTTCTGCAACTCAAATCAAAAAACTCAGAACAGACGCTCGAAAGCCAATTGTATAGAGCACGCTGTCAAAACAATTCAGATCAAAAAGATGATCGGGTGATTTTATTCGAATTTTTCTGTCCAAGGACAGAATCTGTTTTCTGGACAGCACGTCACAACTTTTGAACTTTCTTGCAATCGGAGGCTAAACTTGGCACAAAGCTGAAAAGAAAAGATACAATGATGATGCTACTGTAGTAACAAACAACAAGACACAACAAAAGCAAAATAAAACCTAATTCGTTGTGGGCTGCCTCCCAAAAGCTCTTTCCTTTATGCCTTTAAGCTAGGCATGATGCAAAAAGAGAAGATCAAGTTTTATCAAGAGTAAGAGAATAGCTAGCCCGTGTAACAGACTCAAAAGGCAACTTAATCTTCTTTCTAGGGAAGTGTTCCATCCCTTTCTTGAGAGGGAATTGGAATTTTATATTCCCCTCTTTCATGTCAATGATAGCACCAACGGTGCGAAGAAAAGGACGTCCCAAAATAATTGCATATGAAGGTTCACATTCAATATCCATAATAGTAAAATCATCGGGAACATAATTGTCATTAACAATGATAAGAACATCGTCGATCTTCCCCAAAGGTTTCTTTACGGAAGAATCAACAAGACGAACACCAAAAGAACAAGGATCAAAAGGTTTCAATTCAAACATATCATACATTCTTTTGGGCATAACGGAGGTACTAGCTCCAACATCACATAAAGCATAGCAAGAGAAGTTATTCAACTTAATTTTAATCATAGGATCCCAACTATCTTCTAGCTTTCTAGGTATGGAGGCTTCTACCCTAAGCTTCTCCTCCCTAGCTTTGATAAGAGCATTAGTGATATGCTCTGTGAAGGCAAGGTTAAGTGTGCTAGTGTGGGGGTCTTTAGCCATTCTTTGTAAAAAGGTGACAACTTCTGAGAGACTACAATTATCAAAATCAATTTTATCATTATTGAGCAGAATTGTAGTGTCATCTTCTTTGTTTGAATTGCTCTCTATTATAAGAGTTTGGACGTCTTCCCAAGTTTGGGGAAGTGTGGGAGCAACTTTAAACAGGGGCTCATACTTTTTTCCTGGAAGACCATGCCATGGGCATAACTCTCCATTAAAACTAACATAATCACAAGGTTTATTACTTTTGTAGATCCCGACAGTGGTGATTGGCGTGATGGAAGAAGGGGTGTACTCCTCCCACTTAGTGTTTTTGGTGGAACCCATAGCAGTAGCAAGCAAGATAACTATTTTTGTGTTTTTTGGTAAGGGACACTAAAGCAAAAACTGAAAGGTAAACTAACAAGACTAAAAAGCAAAGATAAAAGATAGCGTGCAACTCCCCTATCTTGAAGAGTGGAGTCCCCGGCAACGGCGCCAGAAACTTGCTTGATGGCTTATCGCCCCTCGTTGGTTACCCCAAGTGGAAGGTTGAGATGTAGCGTAGCGGCAAATTTCCCTTGGCAAAGATACCAAGGATCGAATCCCGTGAGACTCCGAGGGTCGACAAGTAGGTGTCAACGGTGCCAGAAACTTAGCGGTTGACGGGACCTGCACACATATACAGATAACTTTGCTCCCAACGAGTACAGAGAGGTTGTCAATCCCTCCGGCCTTGTTGTTTACAAAGGATCAAACACAAGAGATAATAATGATAGCTATGACTGCAACTAGGAAATAAAAACAGGAAGTAAATAGAAGGTGTGATCAGCGGTGGTAATATGGACCGGGGTCCCATGATGTTCACTAGTGATGTCTCTCTCTCAAAAGACGATAAAACAGCAAAGCGAGGTAAACAAATTACAGCTGGGCAATTGACAGGATTATGTGCGCAAACCAATGCTAACTATGCTGCAAAGAAAGGTAGAGGCTCAAAAGCATGGGCGGTACGCCAAGGCAAGTAGACCGAAATCCATCTGCATCTACTACTAATCACCCACCTTGAGATATCTATCCAGAACATCTCGCTGGTATTAAGTTGCGAATCCCACCCAAAATGTAAACTCAAAGCAACATACAACTGCATTAAAAGAACTTTGCGTAAAGTAAACAATCCTTGCACCCTCAAGTACAAGCATCATTGTTTTCTCCCTTGTGGCAACATCACATCCCCTAGACTCATGTTTCTGTCACTCAAGCTAGTCATCAGGGGGCATGAACCCACAATCAAGCATAACGCTCCCTCTTGGAGTTACTACCTACTACTTGGCCAAAGCAATAAACAGCAACGGAGAACATGCAAGAATTACTCAAGAACAAAGATATAAAAGAGGTGAATCAAATATATTACTCAAACACAATCTGAACATAGTCTCATAATCCATCAGATCCCAGCAAACTCAGCAAAGCAACAGCAGAAAGATTACATATGTGCCTCGATCATGTAGGGCAGCTCACGAGGTCTAAACCATGAAGAGCAAAGAGGGGAGGAGAGCATCACATAGCTACTGATCATGGACCCATGGTCCAAGGTGGACTACTCACGACTCATCCGGGAAGCGTCCATGGTGGTGGAGAAGCTCCCGGTGGTGGTTCTCCCCTCCGGCAGGGTGCCGGGAAGAGTTCTCCTGATGCTCCCGATCTTGGAAGCGCTGCAGCGGCGGAACAGAGGCGAGATCGCAAAAAAGGGTTCTGTCCTCGAGGGTTTCGGGACGAGAGGGATATATATGCGAAGGGGGGCAGCCAGAGGCGGAGCAGGGGCCCCAGGCGCCCCCCTGGCGCGGCCAGGGGTGGGGCCGCGCTAGGTGGCCGCCTGGGCCTCCGCTGGCTCCCCTCTGGCCCATCTTTGGTTCTTCGCGAAGCTTCCTGTACGCTGATTTTTCCTATATTTTTCCTAGAATTTTTGGAGCAGTTTTAATATGAGGGAAACCTGAAATAGAAAAACAGCAGAAAACAGGAACTGGCACTGTGGTGCACTGAGTTAATAGGTTAGTCCAAATATGATCAAAAGTGTATGGAAGTGCATCAATATCATAGCAATATCACACAAAAGAAGCATGGAGCAAGCAGAAATTATAGATATGTTTTGGACGTATCAGCACCTCCTCCTCGTCGGAGTCCATCGCGGCCGGGGCAGGCAAAGCACCGAACACGTAGCGGGCGTCGTGCGCAGACTCATCGGCGGGCGTCGGAGCGGCGAGGGGAACTCGGGGAAAGTGGGGGGAGTCGTCGTTGGGGGGATCTTTCTTTGTTTCACGGCGAGGAACGGCGAGATAGCGGTGGCGGCGGAGAGGTGGCTAGCAACGTCGGGATCGACAAGGTGTCGGGGAAGGAGATGGGAAAACGGGGCGAATCAATGTGACTTTTCGCCTAACAGTGGGGTCCCGGGCGATTTTCCCTTCCGCCGGTGCCCCAAGCGCCCCCAGTGCACCGGGCTCGGTCTGGGCGCGCCGGCTCAGAAAACGGGCCGATCCAGCGGATTTCAGTGTCTTGGGGGCGTGACTGGGCCGTTTTTCGGCGCCGGCGCTAAAAAACGGCATGAGGGGCGTCTTGGGGGCGCGGCTGGAGATGCTCTTACCCCTATTCCATCTATCAAACACTGCTCTCTGGTGCTTGCATCCGGCGGCCTACGAGCGCCCACTCGAAGCACTGGTTTTTTTCCTGGGCGGGATGGTAAACAATATATAAGAATTGTATGATTTCATTTATTCAATCATAGACAAAATTTTCATTTCTGACGCAATTTGATATTAGCTCTTAACTTTGTATTGAACTCAAATTATTTTAAGAGTACAGGGGGGGGTTACCGGAACCCCCGGGTGAATAATGGGCCTCATGGGCCATAGGAGGGGAGCACACCAGCCCATAAGGGGTGACGCGCCCCCTAAGGAAGGAGGTCGAATAGGATAAGGAAGAGGGGCTTTGGCCCCCTGACGAGGACATGAATAACTTGGATACGACCAAAAATATTGCGTACATGTATATTTGTGAGGTAATTTCTAATGCAAACTATGCAATAATTTATTTATGTCATTCAGGACAAGAATACTTCAAAGACTTTTGTGCCATGTCTAATTGCAGGTGTATGGGAAATTTGGACAATCCACATATGAAGATAAGGGAAAAAGAGAAGTTTAGGTGATGTTCAAAAAGTTCTCTCACGTCACTTTTGGGTCAAGAGAAGATAGAGTCCAAGTCTCTCACGTTTTGGACTCGGGGTTAGTTTCATACACCTGCAATTCTGACATTGCAGCAAAAAGTAGATTTCATACACTTTCCAACCCAATTGGATTCACTTTCAAATTCTTTCGGAGAGTTTAGTTGTGGACGAAACAATCTGACATTGCAGCAGAATCTGAGTCAAACTACAAGTCCAAAGGTGTTGCATCACCTTCACTTGGGCCCATGAGCCTTGTATGACCTTGGGTTAGTTTTAGGCTGTCTTGGGACGTCCTCCCACCTCCTTGGCCGCCACCCATTGCTCCTATATAAGTATATCCATCTAGTAGCTTTTCGCTTGAGATTTGTTAGTCAAAATTTAGCCATTACAACTTTGTGTACTTCGTTTCTGTCCAGCAACCAGACCAAGACCACTTACGGATCCCCATCTTTACCAATACTTCATCTACATTTGCAATATTCAAATTTCTTTATCATATGCTTGCTTGTTCTTCAGTTGCATGCAGGAATAGACCTTCGTGGTCAGGCTGATCGTGCTTCTGGCATCGTTAGTAACCCCTGGAGATTGCTTTAGCGATTGCTAAGGCGCAACGTCATGCACGTTTGTAGTCAGATTGTCAAAGGCGTCTCCACCAAATCGATAATTATCATCTCATCGAAAGATCGGTCCCCTTGCCTCTATCAAGTGGTATCTGTTTTCAGGTTGCTCGGTGAGATATTTCTAGTTTTTTGTAGTCTAGATTGCATCTGTTCTTCATACCTAGAGTCCAAGATAAAGCCACAAAAAAAGTTACTTCTATTCATTCTTTATCCAAGCCAGTTTGAGCCTTTACAATTTTATTTTCATTGTTTGCATAGTTGAATTATCGGTTGCATCGTCGTATCGAGTTGCTGGTCTTAGTGTCTAGTTTGTTTAGACTTTCGAGTTATGTTCACATTAGTCACGTCGCCGCTGCATCATTATCTCTTCCGCTGTCCACCACCCCATCCATCAATTTCCACCACATGCTACCCACCATTCATTGCCATAATCATAGTTGAGGTCCTATCACATCTTCGCTTGATCCAATCTGCATCTTATCCAGTTTGTTTTAAAAAGAGGGAGAGAAAAAAAAAGCAAAAAAGTCGGAGAAAAAAAAACAAAAGTGAGGACAAAAAAGATAAAAAAAATTGGATCTATCTAGAGCCAATCCCATAGCTGAGTTCGGATTGGAATCAGTTTTGTACATTGTTCAGTAAAACAGGCATATCTTCCTTATACGAAGTCCATTTTGGCTCCCTGAGTACTCAAATTAAAGCTAGCGACGAGCCACTTCTAAATAGTTGTATAAGCTAGTTCAATATTTGATACCTAAAATCGGGTTCTAAATAGGTATTTTTTCCCTCCGAAGTTCGTGAATGCAGCTTGTTCCATTTTTTCAGGCCAGTTTTAAAAAAATTGACTCCTCATATCAACTCGTAATTGATTGATTCTTGTTGCGTTTGAAAGCTTGAGTCAGTAGAATTCTGTAGAAAAATTACTAAAAAATTGGCACAAACTTTTTCATACGAAAGTTGAAGAGAGAGTTGTTGGTATATCGTGGTTGGCAGTTGTTTTCTCATCATTATCTTTATCGCAATTGTGATTTTCACTTATATCTTGCTATCGAGAGCTCCTTCATATCATTTCTTGATGCTCGTCGTGCTACACCGTGACCTCATTAGTGTTCCAGGCTCGCGTCTCTAGCACGGTCTAGCCTAGGACCAGCACAGTGCCGTTTTTGAGCGTTTATTTAGCATTGCATCTCTCTAAATTAATTATTGCTAATCTTTTGCTACCATATATTTAAGTCTTCCAAGCTCCACATATTTCTACACCGTGTATACGTACATTTCCCTGGCAATCGTTTTACTCAATCTTAGGAGTTACTTGACACCGCTGGTTGCCTGTCACCACCTGCTGCATGGTAAGAACTTGTAATATATTGATATTTGATTTACTATGAGAGCTTTACTACCACAACCTAGTAGTTTATAGGAACATTATTCTCGAATTTTGTTTCTTGTTTCTACTAATCATGATAGGTACCAGAGGTAGAAGTTCTTGGACGATGGATACATCTTCACCATCACGAGATGTGGGACAACACACACAAGCCCACAGTCAGGTTATCTCTTTACCTTCATTTGAGGGTAAATTTAATCTTGTTATTTATCTTGATTGGGAGTTTGAGGTAGAAAAAGATTGCTAGCCATGATTTTTCTGAACTTGAGAGAGTACAAGCTGCCACTAGAGCATTTACTGGTTTTGCTTCTATTTGGTGGAGTGTGCATTGTAAGAAAAACATTGATAACCAACCACTAGTAGGCATCGGTGCTATACAAACGGTTTTTAACCTCTTTCCGCGACGGTATTTGGAACCGTCGCCTAGTGAGTGTGGGCGATAGGGGGGGGTCCTTCCCACACGACCCAGAAATCGTCAGGGATAGGCCCTCCCGGGACACCAAATGAGCTCGTGTGCGATCGGGCGAGGCATCGAAACCTAATCATTTCCGTAGGTATGTACATCCCACACGGTGAATCCCAGAAAAACATTTCCGTAGGTATGTATATCACACACAGTCAATCCAAGGAATACGTTTCCGTTCTTACACTACAAAAAAACACACTTCCGTGATGATACGTGTTTGTCACAGTAGGTCTCGTTTTTTGTCATGCATGTACATCCATGACAAATTTATGACAGAATGAAGATAGTCATACCTGTGCTGTCGTGGAAGTGTTCCATGACATTACCAAAATTATCATCACGGAAGTGCCACTTCCATGATGATAGATCGCGCGTCACAGAAGTGCTTTCATCAAGGGTGACCGACATGTGGCATCCACCGTAACGGAACGACGTTAAGCTATTGGGTCCGGTTTTGGATCCGATAACCCGCTAACAGCCCCGGCCAATGGGGATTTTCCACGTGTAAAATCATCATTGGCTGGAGGAAACACGTGTCGGCTTACCGTTGGGACAGATGTCATCCATTCATTGGACCCAAAGCGCCTATGATACACCGACACGTGGCCCGGCCCAACAGAGGCCCAATCCTATGAAAAGGCCGACCCGTTTGACTTGGTCAAAAGCTGGTTGCCCGGCCCATGGCAAGCCTGTTAACGGCATGTTCGCATATAGCCCATTTACAGCCCGCTAACCCAGGGTCCGTTTACGGCCTATCCGAATTAGGCCGAGTAGTGTCATCTGGGTCATCCAATATAAATCCAGCCCGTTTTAACTTCTGGCCCATGTATGGCCCATGACGTCTTTCGGCCCATATGAGGCCCTTATTACTCTCGACCCATTAACGGCCCGTTGTAAAACTGGCCCATAATGAACAGTGTATCACTTTATACCCATTAACGGCATGTGGTGAAACTGGCCTGTAATGAACACTATATCACTTTATACCCATTAATGACCCATTATTCAGTTGGGCCATTTCCAGCCCATGTTATCTTTCGGCCTTCTCGTGGCTCATTTCCACATTCGTTTACTTACGGTCCGTTAATGTCATTTTCTGCTTGTGGGCCAAATTCAGCCTGTGGTTACAGTCGGCCCGTTTGTGGCCCGTTAGTACGTTTGGCTGTTTTCATAGCGTCATCAAAATATGGCCGATTAACGAAGCCCGTTATGGTCGGTCCATGAACAGACGATTTCAACTCTAGCCCATTTACGGCCATAATGTGGTCTGTTATTGGCCCATGTTTGGCCAACCGATCATATGGCCCGTAGAAGGCCCATTGATGATACGGCCCATAGAAGGCCCATTGTGTCTACAGCCCATAGAAGGCCCATTGTTTCTACGCCACGTAGAAGGCCCATTGTTTTTTTTTGAAAGAAAGAAGGCCCATTGTTTCTACGGCCCTTAGAAGGCCCATTGTTTCTACGGCCCGTAGGAGGCCCATGTGTTGGAAATATGCCCTAGAGGCAATAATAAAAGGATTATTATTATATTTCCTTGTTCATGATAATTGTCTGTTATTCATGTTTGAATTGTATTGTACGGAAACAGCGATACATGTGTGAATACATAGACCACAACGTGTCCCTGGTAAGCCTCTAGTTACTAGCTCGTTGATCAATAGGTGGTCACGGTTTCCTGACCATGGACATTGGATGTCATTGATAACGGGATCACATCATTAGGAGAATGATGTGATGGACAAGACCCAAACCTATGCCTAGCACGGGATCATGTAGTTCGTAATGCTTAAGCTTTTCCAGTGTCAAGTATCTGTTCCTTAGACCATGAGGTTGTGCAACTCCCGGACATCGTAGGAATACTTTGGGTGTGCCAAACGTCACAACATAACTGGGTGACTATAAAGGTACGCAATGGGTATCTCCGAAAGTGTCTGTTGAGTTGGTACGAACCGAGACTGGGATTTGTCACTCCGTATGACGGAGAGGTATCTCTGGGCCCACTCGGTAAGACATCATCATCATGAGCTCAAAGTGACTAAGGAGTTAGTCACGGGATGATGGATTACGGAATGAGTAAAGAGACTTGCCATGACGAGATTGAACAAGGTATCGGTATACCGACGATCGAATCTCGGGCAAGTACCATACCGATAGACAAAAGGAATTACATACGGGATTAAGTGAATCCTTGATACAGTGGTTCATCCGATGAGATCATCGAGGAACACGTGGGAACCAACATGGGTATTCAGATCCCGCTGTTGGTTATTGACTGGAGAGTCGTCTCGGTCATGTCTACATGTTTCCCGAACCTGTAGGGCCTACACACATAAGGTTCGGTGACGCTAGGGTTATAGAGATATATGCACACGGAAACCTGAATGTTGTTCCGTGTACCGGATGAGATCCCGGACATCACGAGGAGTTCCGGAATGGTCCGGAGGTAAAGAA
Source organism: Secale cereale (assembly GCA_902687465.1). Taxonomy (NCBI): domain Eukaryota; kingdom Viridiplantae; phylum Streptophyta; class Magnoliopsida; order Poales; family Poaceae; genus Secale; species Secale cereale. The sequence goes on from LR738714.1 coordinate 252,511,005, forward strand.
TGATGTATAGAAAGTCCAGTTTCGGCCATCGGGAGAGTTCCGGGGGTCACCGGTAGTGTACCGGGACCACCGGAAGGGTCCCGGGGGTCCACCGGGTGGGGCGACCTATCCTGGAGGGCCCCGTGGGCCGTAGGGGGAGGGGGACCATCCCCTAGTGGGCTAGCGCACCCCCCATGGGCCTCCCCTCCTGCGCCTAGGGTTGAAACCCTAGGGGTGGGGGCGCCCCCTTAGGCTTGGGGGGCAAGCCACCCCCTTGGCCGCCCCCCCCCCCAAGGAGATTGGATCTCCTAGGGCCGGCGCCCCCCTGGCCCCCTATATATAGTGGGGGAGAGAGGGCAGCCGCACCTCAGCCCCTGGCGCCTCTCCCCCCCGTTACACCTCCAACTCCTCCCGCAGGGTCTCGGCGAAGCCCTGCAGCTTTTCCCGTTGCATCCACCACCACGCCGTCGTGCTGTTGGATCTCCATCAACCTCTCCTCCCCCCTTGCTGGATCAAGAAGGAGGAGACGTCGCTGTACCGTATGTGTGTTGAACGCGGAGGTGCCGTCCGTTCGGCGCTGGGATCATCGGTGACGAGGATCACGACGAGTACGACTCCATCATCCACATTCCTTCGAACGCTTCCGCTCGCGATCTACAAAGGGTATGTAGATGCACTCCTTTATGCTCGTTGCTAGATGACTCCTTAGATTGATCTTGGTGAAAGCGTAGCAATTTTTTGAATTCTGCTACGTTCCCCAACACCATGTTGACTACATCCGATGGGCATCAAAGTTCGCCACCAGTGCAAATATAGGGAACACCCTATACTATACAAAAATGGCTTGCTGTTTTCTTCTGCCGGTGGCTGCGGTCGGCCAGAAGGGCTCCAAAGAAGTGGCTCGGTTGAGACCAGCGACATCGATGCAAACGCGAAAGTGGTCACTCGGGTTGCGGGTAGGTGAGCTTGGCATCGCGCGGTTACGCCCACCGCGTATGAGACTTGTGTACTAAAGTTCCTCGGTCACTTGGTTGATGAAGTCCTGAGCCCCCAGCGCTGTACGGCTCACGCTGGGCCCACAAAAATGCGCGTCGAGACACGCCTGTGGGTGGTGCCCGAACACCTCCCTCGAGACACTGGTCAGGCCCGAGACACTCCAGAGGAGAGCCCCCGAGCCCAACCTGAGGGGGCATCGGGCACGCCTCCCTATGCAAGGGCATAGGGCGCCTCGTCGGCAGGCGCGAGTCCTGAGACAGAACCGTTAGGAGCCCATGTGTCCTGAGGTCCGTTGGCGGGCAGGTTCTTCTTCTTCTTGGGGGCGGTCTGCAGAGCGAAGACGGCTCCATCCTCGTCGGAGCTCTCGACCGCCGCGGTCTGGTAGGCATGCTCCAGGGAACGCACGGCTTCCTTCTCGTCGGAGGCGATCATGATGACTCCGCCACTCCCGGACATCTTGAGGACATTGTAACCATGATGGGTCGCTGCCATGAACTTGGCGAGGGCAGGATACCCGAGGATGGCGTTGTACGGGAGGTGGATGTTGGCGACGTCAAAGTCGATGAGCTCGGTGTAATAGTTGTCGCGGTCTCCAAAGGTGACGGGGAGGCGGACCTGTCCCATCAGGAGTGTGGAGCCATCCGTGACTCCGTAGAATGGCTTGGTCGGGTGGAGCTGATCGTACGGGACCTGGAGCGTCTTGAAGGTCTCGACAGAGAGGAAGTTGAGCCCCGCTCCACCGTCGATGAGGGTCTTGGTCACGAGGACGTTGCTGATGGTCAGGGTGCAGAGCATCGGGAGGGCGCCTGGGGCTGCGGTACACTTAAGCTGGTCCTTGGGGTCGAAGGCGATGACCTGCTTGGTCCACCTGAGGTTGCGCACGACGTCAGGCCTGGGAAGCGCCGCATTCACCTCGCGAGCGAACTGCTTGAAGACGCGATGGGAAGCCGGAGCATGGGCTCCTCCCAAGATACACGCAACTGCATGCGGTTCCTGAAAGCCCCCTGCTCCATCTCCCTGGCGGTCGTCGTCGTTCCTTCTTGGTAGTGGTGGCAGCGGAGGCAGACCTCCGTTGCCCTGAGGGCGACCTCCACGAGGCTGGTCGCGCCAGGGGGCGTCACGAGGCTGCTCCTGCCAGTGGTCTTCTCGAGGCTGCTCACGCGACCCTTGGCGCGAGTTCTTGTCATCCCAGCGTCCTCCGCCACGGCCTCCTCCGCGGCCGTAGCCGCGGTTGTCACGCTCAGGGCACTGCCCGACGCGCATCGCCCTGAGCTCCCGGCAGTCGTTGGTGTTGTGGCTGTGAACATCGTGGAAGACGCAGTACGGATGGTTGTCTCTAGGGGGGTCGTTGTAGCCGCAGCCACACTTCACTTCTGGCTCTGCAGCCAGTATGGTGGGTCCCTTGCACTTTGCTTCTTTGGCCTTGGTCTTCTTGTCGTCCGCCTCCGCTTCAGGCAGCTCCTGGAGGGAGAGGCGTCCTTCCTCCGCCCTGGCGCACTTTGCTGCGAGCTTGAACATCTCGAGGGCCGTGCATAGGTCCTCGTGGGTGGCGAGCTCCTCCCTCATCCTGATGTCGTAGACACCGTCGGAGAATGTTGAGATGATGGCCTCGTCCGAGACCCTGGGGATCCGGAGGCGCATGGTGTTGAAACTTTGGATGTACTTTTGCACGGTCTCTCCCGGCTGCAGCTTCACGCGGCGCAGATCCGCGGCCGCCGGGGCTCGGTCGCGGGTGCCCTGAAAGTTGGCGATGAAACGCTCGTGAAGCTCCCCCCCAGGAGGAGACGGATCCCACGGGGAGGTTTAGGAGCCAGGAGCGTGCGCCATCCTTGAGAGCCATGGGGAACCAGTTTGCCATGACCTGCTCGGTGCCGTTGGACGCCTCGATGCTCAGCTCGTAGAGCTGGAGGAACTCTGTGGGGTCGGTGGTGCCATCGTAGCGCGGAGGCAGATCCGGCTTGAACTTGCCGGGCCAGACGAGGCGCCGTAGCTCGGGAGCTAAGGCGCGGCATCCAACCACGCTCATGATTGCAGGCGCCCCTGCGCCTGCGGTGCTGGTTCTTGGGGCGCTGGCGCCACCACCTCCTGTGGTGCGTGTGATGGCTTCTCGCCCCTCGTTGGTTACCCCAAGTGGAAGGTTTGAGATGCAGTGTAGCGGAAGTTTTCCCTTGGCAAAGATACCAAGGATCGAATTCCCCTGAGACTCCAAGGTTCAACAAGAAGGTGTCAACTGCTAACGGTGCCAGATACTTAGCAATCAACTTGGACCTGCACACAGATACAAATAACTTTGCTCCCAACGAGTACAGAGAGGTTGTCAATCCTTCCAGCCTTGTCGTTTACAAAGGATCAAACGCAAGAGATAATAGTGATAGGTATTGCTGCAACTAGTAAGTAAAGACAGAAAGTAAATAGCGGATGTGATCAGTGATGGTAATATGGACCGGGGTCCCATGATGTTCACTAGTGATGTCTCTCTCCCAAAAGACGATAAAACAGCTATGTGAGGTAAACGAATTACAGTTGGGCAATTGACAGAATTATGTGCGCAAACCAATGCTAACTATGCTGCAAGAAAGGTTGAGGCTCAAAAGCATGGGCGGTACGCCAAGGTAAGTAGACCGAAATCCATCTGCATCTACTACTAATCATCCACCTTGAGATATCTATCCAGAACATCTCGCTGGTATTAAGTTGCGAGTCCCACCCATAGTGTAAACTCAAAGCAACAGACAACTGCATTAAAAGAACTTTGCGTAAAGTAAACAATCCTTGCACCCGCGAGTACAAGTACCGTTGTTTTCCCCCTTGTGGCAACAACACATCCCCTAGACTCATGTTTCTGTCACTCAAGCTAGTCATCGAGGGGCATGAACCCACAATCAAGCATAACGTTCCCTCTTGGAGTTACTACCTACTACTTGGCCAAAGCAATAAACAGCAACGGAGAACATGCAAGAATTACTCAAGAACATAAATATAAAAGAGGTAAATCAAATATATTACTCACGCACAATCTGAACATAATCACACAATCCATCGGATCCCAGCAAACTCAACATAGCAACAGCATAAGGATTACATATGTGCCTCGATCATGTAGGGCCGCTCACGAGGTCTAATTAGTGAAGCACAAAGAGGGGAGGAGAACATCACATAGCTACTGGTCATGGACCCATGGTCCAAGGGAGACTACTCACAACTCATCCGGGAGGCGTTCATGGTGGTGGAGAGATTCCCGGTGGTGGTTCTCCCCTCCGGCAGGGTGCCGGGAAGAGTTCTCCTCGTGCTCCCGATCTTGGAAGCGCGGCGGCGGCGGAACAGAGATGAGATCGCGAAAAAGGATTCCGTCCTCGAGGGTTTCGGGACGTGGTGTAAATATATGCCAAAGGGGGGCATCAGCGGAGGCCTGGGGGGCCCAGGCGCCCCCCCGGCGCGGCCAGGAGGGGCGCCGCGCCACCAGGGCGCCTGGAGCCCTGGTGGCCCCCCTCCGGCCCTACTTCGGCCGTGTGGAAGCTTCCGGAACGCTGATTTTTTATATAATTTTTCCGGGATTTTTCTGGCAGTTTACGTAATGGGAAAACCTGAAATACAAAAACAGCAGAAAACAGAAACTAGCACTGGGGTGCACTGAGTTAATAGGTTAGTCCAAATATGATCAAAAGTGTATGGAAGTGTATAAATATCATAGCAATATCACCCAAAAGAGGCATGGAGCAAGCGGAAATTATAGATACGTTTTGGACGTATCAACATCCCCAAGCTTAATTTCAGCTCGTCCTCGAGTAGGTAAATGATAACAAGCATAATTTCTGTGGTGACATGCTATTAACCATATAGGAACTTTTCATAGTCACATGACAAGTGCTTACTGAGACAATGAATCTGTAGTAATTAAGTTGCCTCATGAGAAAATCACAAAGAACTGAAAGTTTTACAATATGATACTGAAATACTCAAAAGATTTGTAATGAGCATGGTGTGCAAATATGATAAAGTGATATCTCGCTTGCCCCCTTTAGTGAAGCAAAACATAAATGCAGGGGAACCTCCAAGGTTTAAGTGACGACTAGATACAATGATTTCAGAATAAACGATATCATAATCATGCAAAAGACAATGCTACTTTGGGACAATGCACATTACACTCAGAATGACAATCTTGCTCTTAATAGTTGGTGCTTTAAAAGAAGGTGGAGACTCTCGAACCGTGGATTTTCTTGGCAAAGTTGAAAACCCGTAGTCGGAAACAAAAACTAAACATGTACCAGAGCTCTTGGTTTTAAAAACAGAGGTAATAATTATTTTTTTAGATTATGCATGTTTCGTCAACGAATGCTAGCAGATAACTCAATTACTTCTCGAGCTGGACAAGTTTCGAGGAACGGCTCCCGAATGAGGACGATCACATCCTCTTAATCTCCTTTGTTTATCACTGCCAAAGTTTTCTAATTTCTCATGAACAAAGTGTGAAGGAGGGTTTGTTTGTTATATTATTTTTGAGCCGGGCGCACTCTTTGCCATTTCCTTCTCGTATTATGGGTTTGCACATTAGACATGCAATCCCGGGGTGAAGCTTGTCCAACTTAAAAAGATCATGAATTAACTACTACTTCCTCATGAACTAAAACAGAGGCACAAAAGAGGAATGCCTTTTTTTTCTTGAATAATTTCGAGATGGTACATGAAAGTCTTCGTTAGGAATGGCAGGTAAATACCATGTATAGGAAGGTATGGTGGACTCATATGGCATAACTGGTTTAAAGGATTTTGGATGCACGAGCAGTCAGTCCGCTTAGTACAGGCGAAGGTTAGCAAAAGACTGGGAGCGACCAACTAAAAGAGCAATGACGGTCATAATCATGCAGAGCGACAAAGCAACATTGAATCAGGCATGGAAGTTATATCGCTACTCAGAAATTAAAGATCATCAAGGCTTGGTAGACTTTCTTTACAGTCTTAAATATGCGTGAGCATACGCCAAGTCAATCAAAATAAATTCTTGAAGGAAGATATTACTAAACCATACCACATCATAGGCAAACAAATCATGTTGGTACTTCAATAACACATTGAGAACCCCCCAGCTATTTGAGACTAACCATAAGAAAACATGAACTACTAAGCATCATTATGCACATAGCATTTTATCATAGACATATCGACCAGTGCAACAGAAGCCAACTCTCTTAACAAGATAAGCATGAAAACTAAAGAGAGTTCCAACGACCAATTAAACAAAAGCTCTTTAAAAAGATAAGCATGGAAACTAAGAGTTGAACATGATAGTAGCTATTGAAAGACAAAGAACACACACAGCAAAGATAGACATGAAAATTCTATGTTATGTTCTAGGTTGAAGTGGAGCGTGTTTCTCTCCCACACAAAGAAAGCTGAGTTCCAACTCGTTATGAACAGCAAGCAAAGCTAAAGAAAACTAAAAAGGAAACTAAAAGCAAGACGCTCCAAGCATAGCACATAACACATGAAGTGATAAAAATATAGTGGAACGAAAGACGAACTGATAATTGTTGATGGAGAAGGGGATGCACGGGGGGCATCCCCAAGCTTAGACGCTTGAGTCTTCTTGAATATTTCTTGGGGGTGCATGGGGGCATCCCCAAGCTTGAGCGTTTGACACTCCTGAATCTTTTTATCATCTTCCCTCGCACACTTGAAAACTCCCTTCATACATAACTCATCATAATCTGATTAGCGAGGTTAGTACCCATAATAATATAATTGTTCCTTGCTGGAAATAAGGATATTCTTGAAGGTCTACTGTTTCTCAAGATTGCCAAAAGGTTTTTGCAAAGAAAAAGCAAGCTCAAGGTTTGCAAAATGAAGGAAAGGCAAAACAGGACAGAATCTGTGAAAAACAGACCAGCAGGTAGTAAATGATTTTTTCGGGGCACTTCTGCAACTCTAATAAAAAAACTCAGAACATACGCCCAAAAGACAATTGTATAGAGCACGCTGTCGAAAAACTTCAGACCAAAAAGATGATCTGGTGATTTTATACGAATTTTTCTATCCAAGGACAGAATCTGTTTCCTGGACAGCACGTCACAACTTTTGAACTTTCTTGCAATCAGAGGCTACACTTGGCACAAAGCTGAAAAGTAAAGATACAATGATGATGCTACTATAGTAACAACATCAAGACACAACAAAAGAAAAATAAAATTTTATTCATGTGGGCTGCCTCCCAAAAGCGCTTTCTTTTATGCCTTTAAGCTAGGCATAATGCAAAGAGGAATCAATAATCATCATAATAATCGGAGTTATAAATTGCTTCAAATGGTTCCTCAACAAGTTCACTCTTGTTCCTTCTAGGAAAGGGGTACACACCTTTTGCCTTCCCGCGTAAGCGGATTTGTCCCTTACCTATATCGATGAAGCCTTTTACTGCTCGGAGGAAGTCCCTTCCAAGCACTATATTTCCTTGGTTTGGCTTCATGAGGAAGAAATCAATCATTGCAATCCCTTTAAGGAATTTAATTGGTACGTCTTTTATTCTTCCCTGGATTTCAGAAATATCTCCATTAGTGTGTTCATGATAAGATGATAATCTATCCATGTTAAATTTTAAAGAATCATGAACAATTTTTGGCATAGTAGAAACCATAGATCCAATATCACAATGAGCAAGGAAGTCTTGATTAGAGATGCTAATCATAACCAAAGGCTCCCAATCATTGTCTATTTCCAAAATATCTCTCTTATTGGGTTTTGTTTTCTCTACCTTCATCAAGTCTAGAGCATCCATTCTCTTCTCAATAGTAGCAAGTCTATCTATAACAGTATCAAAATTATGATCATAAACAAAGTAACTAGATATACCATGTATAATTTCAAGGGCTCTAGCTTCATCACACTCTAGGAAATCTCCTTCAGCTATAATATCAAGAGAGTGTTTACACCATTTAAAAAGACCATGGTAAAAATTTCTAAGCACAATTTTTATAGGTATCCAAGGCATAATTCTTCTATGTGCATCAGAAATTCTGTCCCATGCCTTCTTCATATTTTCTCCATCCCTTTGATGGAAATCTAGGACTTCTGATTCCCTCAAAGCACCAAATCCTAACATGCTTGACTAAACAAAAAGGACTACCAACAAATAATTAAAATATTTTTTATGATTTTCGATAAAAGATACTAAAGCAAAAACTGAAAGGTAAACTAACAAGACTAAAAAGCAAAGGTAAAAGATAGCGTGCAACTCCCCTATCTTGAAGAGTGGAGTCCCCGGCGACGGCGCCAGAAAACTTTGCTTGATGGCTTCTCGCCCCTCGTTGGTTACCCCAAGTGGAAGGTTTGAGATGCAGTGTAGCGGAAGTTTTCCCTTGGCAAATATACCAAGGATCGAATTCCCCTAAGACTCCAAGGTTCAACAAGAAGGTGTCAACTGCTAACGGCGCCAGATACTTAGCAATCAACTTGGACCTGCACACTGATACAAATAACTTTGCTCCCAACGAGTATAGAGAGGTTGTCAATCCCTCCGGCCTTGTCGTTTACAAAGGATCAAACGCAAGAGATAATAGTGATAGGTATTGCTGCAACTAGTAAGTAAAGACGGAAAGTGAATAGCGGATTTGATCAGTGATGGTAATATGGACCGGGGTCCCATGATGTTCACTAGTGATGTCTCTCTCCCAAAAGACGATAAAACAGCTATGTGAGATAAACGAATTACAGCTGGGCAATTGACAGAATTATGTGCGCAAACCAATGCTAACTATGCTGCAAGAAAGGTTGAGGCTCAAAAGCATGGGCGGTATGCCAAGGTAAGTAGACCGAAATCCATCTGCATCTACTACTAATCATCCACCTTGAGATATCTATCCAGAACATCTCGCTGGTATTAAGTTGCGAGTCCCACCCATAGTGTAAACTCAAAGCAACAGACAACTGCATTAAAAGAACTTTGCGTAAAGTAAACAATCCTTGCACCCGCGAGTACAAGCACCGTTGTTTTCCCCCTTGTGGCAACAGAACATCCCCTAGACTCATGTTTCTGTCACTCAAGCTAGTCATCGAGGGGCATGAACCCACAATCAAGCATAACGTTCCCTCTTGGAGTTACTACCTACTACTTGGCCAAAGCAATAAACAGCAACGGAGAACATGCAAGAATTACTCAAGAACATAAATATAAAAGAGGTAAATCAAATATATTACTCACACACAATCTGAACATAAACTCACAATCCATCGGATCCCACCAAACTCAACATAGCAACAGCATAAGGATTACATATGTGCCTCGATCATGTAGGGCAGCTCACGAGGTCTAATTAGTGAAGCACAAAGAGGGGAGGAGAACATCACATAGCTACTGGTCATGGACCCATGGTCCAAGGGAGACTACTCACAACTCATCCGGGAGGCGTCCATGGTGGTGGAGAGACTCCCGGTGGTGGTTCTCCCCTCCGGCAGGGTGCCGGGAAGAGTTCTCCTGGTGCTCCCGATCTTGGAAGCGCGGCGGCGGCGGAACAGAGATGAGATCGCGAAAAAGGGTTCCGTCCTCGAGGGTTTCGGGACGCGGTGTAAATATATGCCAAAGGGGGGCATCAGCGGAGGCCTGGGGGGCCCAGGCGCCCCCCCGGCGCGGCCAGGAGGGGCGCCGCGCCACCAGGGCGCCTGGAGCCCTGGTGGCCCCCCTCCGTCCCTACTTCGGCCGTGTGGAAGCTTCCGGAATGCTGATTTTTTATATAATTTTTCCGGGATTTTTCTGGCAGTTTACGTAATGGGAAAACCTGAAATACAAAAACAGCAGAAAACAGAAACTGGCAATGGGGGTGCACTGAGTTAATAGGTTAGTCCAAATATGATCAAAAGTGTATGGAAGTGTATAAATATCATAGCAATATCACCCAAAAGAGGCATGGAGCAAGCAGAAATTATAGATACGTTTTGGACGTATCAGTGTGGTCTTGGTGCTGCGGGACAGGGGGGTCGCGAGCTCCTGCCTGGGGATGCAGGATCACCTGGCAGCTCTCCTCGTCGCGCGCATGGGCCCTGCGTGGCGGCTCCCGCCGCGGAGCCTCGCGCCTGGCCTCTTGGCCGGTGCCGTAGAGTGGAGGTGGAGCCGGGACACCATGGCCCTCGTTTCCTGCCATGGGAGACGGGGGACGGGAGGAGTGAATTGGTGCAAGTGCCTCCCCGGCGGCGTTGACGATCTCGGTGATGCGGTGGAGCCACTCATCATAGAGGTCATCCGTCGGGCGGTAGCGCAGGAGCTCCCGCGCCATCAATAGCATAGGCTGCTGGTAGACCGGTCCGCGATGGACCAGCGAGGACGACACCGCGGCCGTCGAGGATGACGGCGTCGCCGTGCGGCCATCGCGCCGCACGGATTGCAGCAGCGACGATTCCTGCTGCTCGTGGACGGCCGGGTCGGTGGCCGCGTTGGTGACCAGCGAGTTGGGACGGAGCGGCGCACCGTTGCCCGCGGGCGCCGTCTGAGCGATGTTCGTGGCGTGGCAGGCGGCGCGTGCTCATCGTGTGTCCACCATGGTAGTGGAGCGAATTCGACGATGTGAGCGGGACGAGGTCGTCGGAGAGGCGATATCTCGACATGCCCCCTACCTGGCGCGCCAAATGTCGGATTACGGGCTCCGCAAACCCAAGAAGTTTGAACACAGGGGCGTGAACGAAGATCTCTCCCACTCACGTCTACCTAGCGTCTCGCCCTCATCCAGTGAAGAGATTCAAGCGTGCAACAAGTAAAGCACACAAGAGTTTACCCAGGTTCAGGCCACCTTGCGGTGTAAAACGCTACTTCCTGCTTTAGTGGATTGGCCTCGGGAGAGCTTGAATATGGATGAGTACAATAGTTCCTGAGCTCAGGATGACAGCTCAGGAGGGTTAGGAGGCAAGGGTTCTTGCTCCTTTGTGTGAGGGCTGAGTTTCTAGATCTAATCAACCTGCCCCTCATAGTGGGGATCCTAGCTACTTATATAGGCGGCCAGGATCCTCTTCCCCCGAAATGTTTAGGCGGGAAGGGATCCCACAACGGCCATTTGAGCGGGAACACAAGGACGTTCTTGTCCTGGCAAAAGTGGTCTTCACCTGCAGAAGTATCAGGCGATGACGCGTTGGTGGGCTCGGTGGTGACATCCTCCCTGTCGTCCTTGCGGTCTTCGGTCTTGTTGCATCGAAGGGGAAACCTTTGTCCTGCTCCTCGGGAACCTGCGCATGCGCTGTCTCCTTTGCACCGAAATGGCAACTGCGCCGCTGGCACGCGCTGGCACCCGCTGGAGCGATGCGTCACTGCCTCCTCCTGAGGCAGGCTGGCCTTGGATTCTCCGCCCCTCCGGAGCTACCTAGCCGAGGCCGCTCCCGAGGGGGTCTTGATGTCGTTCTTCTCGCGAGGCCTAGCCCCCTCGCGAGGGTCTTGAGGAGCTGGTCGATCAGCTGGTTCGTACTAGGCCGTGATAGGAGCGCATCACGGCCGGCAGACAGGCAAGTCTGGGTACCTTGGTTCCTAGGACGACGACATGTCTCTCACACATGCTCACACGCTCTCTCCCGAGGTGTCTTTCTCGCACACATGCTCTCGATATAACCCTCCCTCCCTCTCGTAACCATTTACGACTATTTTTTATCACAAGCACTCGCCCAAGCATACACACGCACAATCCCCATCGACCCTTTCTATATACATAGACCTGCCTACGTGTCTCCTATATGCACAATATCTTTAGGACAGTCTCTCACTCAATGTCTCACACCTCTCTTCCTAATTGACGAGTATGATTCTAGCAGAGCATTATGTAGGATGCCCCTTAAAGTTAGGTTGGATGAATAGTAATATCAGAGATAAAGGGGTTATCTTTGTCCGAGAACCTAGGGTTACAAAACCTAGACGCCTTTGTCAGTGGACATAGAGTCCTTCACAATATGCTATCTTTGTCTTGTAGGACTAGTCATCCATGGGTCTCCCTAAATGCGTCACGGGCCGACCAATGTGGCACAGGACGGAACCAAACGAAGGGCCTCGCCTCGACCCACCAGACCTCACACGGTGACACACCCTCTGCCCCCACGTCTCGTTATCTTCTCACACCCACACATACCAATACAGACACCACACACACAAAAAATATGCTCCTGGTGCCTCTATCCACTTCCCCTTGCATATACACACTCAAGGGAATCTCTCGTCATGACGTCATATTCATCTCTCTCTCTCTAGACCACTCTCATTTCTTGTGCTATCTCTCCCACGCCCCGCCCCCTGCCGGCCACTCTATCCATGCCTCTCTCGAATACGTAATACACACAGATACCTCTCTAGGCCCTGCCAAATGCATCAACTACACATTCACACATGTTACATCACGTACCCATTTGATCTAAAAATCCCTCTCTTCACGTCGATTTCGCATACAACATTCCTTTTGAATAAAGTGTGGCTAAAAAAATATTTTATAATTTCTACATATATACAACATTACAAAGTTATATGGAGGAGTATGAACGCTTGCATTGCATGATGCCCACAATGATATTTATTCCGCACTTTGAATTTGTATATTTTTATACTATATATAAAATTAGTCATAATAAAGAGAAATGAAGAGCATCTCTCTCTCCATCGCATACCCTCCCTCTACGTCCCTTTCACGTACGCACACAAACTATCTCCAGATCCTCTAAAAGTAAGCCCCCAGCACATTCACGCATGTTTCATCTTTCTCTCGCGTATATACAGTGACGATCATTGTATTTGAAGCAAAAGCACGATACGTACATTGGACTTCAGAATCCACTCATTATAGTCACCATTTACGTTTTGTGGTTATTATACAGTCACGGGCTCACCGTACAACTCTGTATTTGCTCAAGACATGACTAGTTGACCAGTTAAACGCTCCACATGGCACCTCTAGTATTGCATCACATTATCTCACTACCATCGGGCCCACCTGTCGGCTTGTATCTACTCTACATCTACACTCTTATAAAATACTAGCAAGATGCCCATGCGTTGCATGGAACATCAAGATGCATTTGTATAAGTAGTTTATCCTGTGGGAGAAAAGGATGAACAAGGGAAGGCCTTATTTGCAAGTGTGGAGAGGGGTGTGGGTATCTTTTTGCAAAATTACCATAGTTTCCTTCCTATCCGTCAGATATAGATCGGACGACCTATATTGCAGGATGGTAGGCACATGATCATCACCGACTATGCTTTTTATAAGAGTAGGGATAGAATACACTCTTATAAAAAACAGAGTTGGTGATGATGGTGTGCCTGCCATCCTGCAATATAGGCCGGCCGATTTATATCCGACGGATAGGAAAAAACTATGACAATTTTGCAAAAAGGTACCCACACACCTCTCCACATTTGCTAATAAGGCATTCCCTCGTTCATCCTTTTCTCTCACAAGATAAACTAGTCATGCAACGCACGGGCATCTTGCTACTAAGAATGAAAACAAACGACAAAAAAATATTGGACGGTGGTTCAAAGTCATGACCGCGGGCATAGCGGACAAGGTGGCCTTGTATTGGCATGCTGAGCCATCTGTTTTAACACGGAGGAGCTGGTGTGGTGATTATATACACACACACACACACACGCATGAACACGAACTGCATGCACGCAACACTCACACGAACACATGCACACACACACGCCCGCAACACTCACACGTACACACGCAGCCACGCACGCACGCAACATTCACACGCACACACACACGCATGCATGCACACACCAGTACACCACACGACCAACACATACTCTCACGCTCAAGTGCTCAACCTACACGTGCACGCGCACACATCACGCCGTGTCAGACACATACACAACCAGGTGATTCCCGCGCACGGGGTGGAGTCTTGTCGTGCCTGCGTAAATTTGTGTTTATCTGACCTTTTCCCTATGCGAACTGACAGGTGGGACCCACTACGAACGTGTTCAATTTAACTAGTCAACATGGTGCCACACAGACTATTTGGCCGATCAACATAGTCCAATCCGATGCCGAACCATGAGCAAGTGACCGTATAATCACCGCAAAACGTATATAGTGACCGTAATCACCTTATTCTGAAGTTCGGTGAACGTATTACACTTTTCTCTTTATAGGCCCTCCAAAACTACATCTCTACACGTTCTCACATGTTACATCTAACAACTATGCAACACAGCACCACTACTACTCTCTAACACAATAAATCATATGTGTTTTTAGTTTTACTAGATATCATATTGTTACTTAATTATTTGGTTTGCATACATTAAAATTGCCTTTGAAATGTATGGCCAGTATCATATACCGCACGAGAAAAATCCCGCCCTTTCCTATTTAATCGGATTTGTATCGATGGATCGTGAGAAACGACAAAACTATAGTACTATATACAGTACAAGTGACAGTTCATTGGGCCGTCGTGTCGTGTACTCCTCTGTCGTAAGAGTGGAGCGCTCGCTTTCATAAATCTTCTAGTCCCTTTCATCGACATGTGGGGCATCAAGCTACCGGGTCCACGTGCCATACCGGAATACAGTGCAGAGCAGCCGGGGTGAAGTACCCAGTCATGGCGCCCGCGTAGTAATGAGAAATGAGGCGTCAAATCACAAAGCTGCACCTTTCTCGCAGTTAAGTTGGAGGTACGAAGTAATAATGCTAAAAAAGAAGAAGTTGGAGGGACGAAGCAGCCATCATTTCACTCGTTGCTGAATCCGTTTCTCCCTCATCTTCTTCAAGTTAACCGAGTGTTGCTTCTGCTGTTTTCTGCCTCACGTGGGAAGCGGATCGGCTTGGTGAAGCACTGACACGTGGGACCGCATGTTAGCAAACATCTAGGACAACGTCCTCTAAAAATAAGAAACCTCCCCCGCCATCCGCGCGGCGAAATCACCTCCTTTTTACTAATCTTGATTCTATAATTTTTTAGATCAATATAATTGAGATTTGTATAGATAGCACACATGAGTAAAACCAAGTGGTACGGTTAAGGGCATCCACAATGTGTAGCCAAATGTGAAAATAGATTTTGGCATCGTGGGAACCAATGTGGACAGTGTTGCCAAAGCCAAAAGGATGGAACCGAAGCTCCCTGATTGATTGATTGAAGTAATAGAAAAATGCAACGTCTCTCCTCTTTCTCCCGTGCTTGGACGCATGTACAGTATAGAGGATAGAGTCTACTCACCTGTCCCTTCTATCACAAATCACAAAGCAGTGAGGTGTCAAACCACAAATCACGGACGAAGCAACCATCATTTCACTCTTCACTGACTCCGCTTCTCCATCGTCTTCTTCGAGAAACCATCTTACCGCACTAAGCTGGACGGACGACGCTATTATGTACGAGTAGTACTAGTACATTTACGCGTCCTTTGGTTCAACGAACTTCCTGGATGCAAATAAGGCGGTTGTCTCGGCTGGCAGGCGGCACTTGCGAACGACTTATCGTGGTCTCCCTCAATGGTGTTCTCCGTCGAACGCACTTCACCAAACCACAACGTTCGAGATATCGTCGACGTCACCGCAATGGGGAAGGAAGTCAAATATAGTTACTACCTCCATTTTTTTGTACACAAGGCCAGTATATCAAAATTACAATTTGCAAAAGGCCACTAACGCTAATCGAGGCAAAATTGATGGGGTTTGCCTCGTACTAGCAACCAAGGACATTAATATCCCCTGCATGCATGCAGAAGTGAGAAGGTTGGTTTGCATGGCGCTGCATTAATCAAGCGATGAGGAGTGAGATGGTTTGCTCTTTGGACTTTGGAGAAAAAAATACGCATTAATTGACACGTGAAACGAGGATTTGTATCGATTAATCCCACGAAGGAAAACTCCGCCTTTCTTTTTTAACACTAGTACTCCTAGTACGTAGTACTACCTCCGTCCTGGTTTATTGGTCCTCATCGTATTTCGTGCCGAAATTTGACCATAAATTTAACTAACAAAATGTTCATGCATGTCACAAAAAATATCATTGGAAACTATGTTCAAATACAAATCTAATGATACAATTTTTGTTAACATGCATTAATATTTTGTTAGTTAAATATTTAGTTAAATTTGGCCACAAATTTCAAGGAGGACCAATAAACCAGGATGGAGGTAGTACTAGGTACTTATCCTGTTTGGGTCTAGGCCTTGCCTTGCCATACTTTGCCTCACATTTTTGCCAAGCTTGCCTAAAGTTTTCAAAATGAAAAGGAGGTACACTTGCGCACGGTTGTCGCGGTCGCATCGCACTCTCACAGGTCGCTCCTGCACGCTGCGGTCGCACCGCACCCTCACATGCACAGTCGCTCCTGCACGCCACAAACCCAACCAAGGGAACGCACCCTCACTGACACGTGTTGTCGCATGTGAACAAACCAAACTCAGCCATCCTACCGCTGACACATAATTTTCGTTCATAGAGTATGTTTATCCAACCGCATGTTGGGGACTATCCGTACGGCCCGTGCGGTGGTCTCTTGAGGAAGAAGAAGAGGTGAGGAAGAAGGGTTAGGAGACGTATGATATTCATCCAACCGCTTGAAATGGTAGACTGACCCAAGTCACGCGACTTGCATCCAGCAAAAGATCCATAAAACAAAAACATAAAGAAAAACTATCACTCCTCGCGGAACGAGACGGCCTCGTCGTTTTTGGTTGCCGGCGCGAACCAGCCGTAGCTGCCGACGTGTGTCTCCGCACCGTGGTTGTCCCTGGCCTCCAGCTATTCGTTCACGCGAAGCGTGCGGGCACTCTGCACGGACGAGAGCACCGCCCGGTTCAAGTCGAGGACGTCCGGTTCCGCCTGCAGGAGGGCCTCAATGGCAGCGGCATCCGCGCGCTCCGCGTCGAGTCGAGCCTCCGCCGCCCGGTTCAAGTACAGGACGTCCGGTTCCGCCTGCAGGAGGGCCTCAATGAGAGCGGCATCCGTGCGCTCCGCGTCGAGTTGATCCTCTGCCGCCCGGTTCAAGTCCAGGACCTCCGGTTACACCTGCAGAAGGGCCTCGATGGCAGCGGCATCCGCGCGCTTCGCCTCATGTTGAGCCTCCGCCGCCCGGTTCACATCCACGAGATTCGATTCTGCCTGCAGGAGAGCCTCGATGGCAGCGGCATGCGCACGCTTCGCGTCGAGTTGAGCCTCTGCCTCCCGGTCCTCCTTTAGTACCGCCAGGTTGAACCGCTGGTCCGTCTGCGCCATGGGGGACTCGGACGCCAGCACGAAGTCGACGTCCATCGTCTCATACCCATCGGGGGCCTTCTGTGCCGTGACCTCCGCCATGAACTTTGGATCGGCTTCCTCCTCCTCATAGCTTGGCTCCAGAGAATTTGGGGATTGGCCTGTCGTAAAGCGAGCTTGGGAACGGAGGTCTCTGGTGCCGACCGCCGCCGCGATTTCTGTGCGGTGCACCAGCGTCAGCATCTTGTAGTACGTGATCTTGCGGCACACCATGGCTTTCCGATGAACTAGGGGACGCTTGATGCGTTCTAGGGGATCAAAAGGTGGGGGAAGGGGCTGGAGTAGGCCGAGCAGCGAAGGTTCTGGTGTGAATAGTGGTTCCGGTGACGACCGGTCAATCAGTTTTGACTGTACATCGCTCTTGTCACGTTCGCGTTGCAGCCCGGCACGCTGGACCCTCCACATCGCTCACCGAATGGAATGCGCTTTGTCTTGCGTTTTCGCTCGCTTCTGGGACCACATTTGAGAGCAAACCGACGTCCCTCCCCTCCCCCACCCGCGTCATTTTATGCGGAGTAAATAAAAACAGAGGGAGTATACTACAGATGAGGATCCCCTGATGTGGCCGAACCCATTGAGTAACTGACATGCGGGGCCTAGCAAGCATGGGGTCCGCCAGTAAGTGACCGAAAGGGAGGTTAAGGCAGGGATATGTATGTGAAAGGAGCTTCCAATGATATAATTTTCACATTATACATCTCATGTACTATTAATCTTGTCAATAGTCAAATGCGGTTTTGAAAAACGCATTAGAGCATGGTTAATAATATAGCTAGTCGATGGCTATAAGGAACTGCCATGTCATCTATCGATCTCGTCAACATGTGTCGGGGCATGAACCGAATGCGATGTCAAAACTAAGACACGAAGCGACACGTAGTGGAGGCAAAGTGAAACTTCAAATGAATCATTTGTTTGTATGCATATCGGAGAAATTACAAATAAACATTGGAAATACAACCATGGTCTAGGCCCACATGCGAATGATACTCGGCGGAATGTTCAAATGAGGCATGCGGGAGGATGGACTCGACCGGAGGGCGACATGATCGATGGAGAGGAATGAGAAATAAGCAAACGCCACAAGATTATACTTGAATGGCTCAAATAAACAATAAGTTGTCTCGCTTGGCCTACATAGTGAAAGGCCTAATGCGCAACGTGGAGCACTGACGCTCGAATATGGCCGGGAAAACAGGGGAACCAACATGTGGGGCAAACCTGTTGGGACGACGTAGCGCAAACTAGTCCAATGGAGGAGTTAGCCCATGACCTCCTCGCCACCGGCAACCGTTCATGTGGGTCGTGGGGGCCAACAACATGGCGCAGCTCCAGCACCGCCTCTGGACACGGCGACCGTGGTGAGCGACACGCTCATCGTCGCTAGACACGGTCAGTTTCAATGTGCCGAGGGTGGCGTTAGTGCTGTGGCACGACCAACATTATGTTTTGTTTGTGCCGAAGGTTGCCCCATCAAAGCATTGGGTAGCCAAAATTTTGGTTGAGGTTTTGGTTGAACATGATTTGGCCGACATCGGCAAGAAAAATGAACTAGAGTTGGCTAGAGTTCATTGGCATGCCAAAAAAAATGGCAACCATCCAAACAAAGACCAATCTTTGGGTCATGACCAAAATTTTGATAAGGTGCACTTTGGCCACAATCCAAACACACGCCAACACCCGGCTCGTTGAGGATGCACAGAGCGCCGGGACGCGTCCGCGGACTGGTGTAGCGTGGCCAACTGCATCCTCAGGACCTGAGACCATGCCGGGTCGTCTTGCTTTTTCAATGACATGCGTCGATCGCATGTGAGCAAAGGGCATCTCCAACGTTGCCACGACCGCAGCTGACTACCCTGGCACACCAAAAACCCTCGCCCCTCGCGCCGTCGCGTGGTGTGTTCCCAGCCTGCGCCAGCTGCCCGCATTCATGCCGTCCGTTCGTATGCCATCGTTAAGAGGCTCGGTGCCCGAGGAACCAACTCCGACGACTTAATGACGCACCAAGACGCTTGGCCTCACCGGAATGCGCTACTTAAAGCGCCAACGCCCAGCTAACCTCCACACCATAGCGCATTGTCCTCCTACCTGGCACCACATCCGGCATGACTGCAAGCGCGAACACTCTGCGGGAGAGCTTGTCTTCGGGGATGGAGCTCGAGGTCGCAACCCTCGCTCAAGTCACCGCACAAGCGGTGGCCACACTGGCGGCCGACGACGGGAGCACCGTCAACCGCGCGTCCTACTTGCCCCTATCCAACGTCCGGCACCGCCGAGGTCGAGGACTCCTCCAAGGATGAGTAGGGCATGGGAGGCGGCAGGGTATTGTGTGCCAACTGGCCGGTCCATCTCCCGTGTTCTACTTTTCCTCGCCGGAGACCACTCCTTCACCTGACGGGTCTTGAACCCCGCCCCCGTACATGGAGATCGCAGATGGAGGACGTCGGTCGCCGCCGTAGAATAGGTTTAGGGTCGGGTTTCTTTTATTTTTCTGTCCTATAAAATTTTGAAATGTTATGAAAATCTGCCGTGTTTTCATTAATCTCGGCCGGTGTATATGAACTTTCACAATAATATAGTATATTGTAGGAGTACTAGCAAGATGCCCCTGCATTCCACGGAAGATCAAGATCCTGTGGGAGAAAAGGATGAATGAGGGAAGGCCTTATCTACAGATGCACATTCACGCATTTCACATCTATGGGAACCTACGAAAGGGTTAACGTAAATTGCCTCTCTCTCTCTCCTCCCCTGATTTTCATGGTGGTGGGCCCCTCCCTCTCCCCAATCTACAATCAACAACTCACAGGTTTCACATTATGTTAATTACGTAACTGGGACTACGTGGGTGTAGCATTACTGATTCTAAGAAAACCAACTAAGCCAATCTCCCAGCATATGGCGCGGGAAAAGACCCGACCGCGCCGTTTTAGTCGGGATTACCGGATTACTAGTAGTAGTATCGATGGATCATGCGAAGCAACACATTTTCTTGAGGGGGCGAAGCACCTAGTTTAAAAGGAAAAAAGGTGGTACACTCACAACACCCCTGTCGCGGTCGCATTGCACCCCACACACGTTCGGTCCTGCACACGACTCACGCAAACGGAATGCGCTTCGGCTTGCCTCTTCACTGACACGTGGGACTGCACTTGGAGAAACCGACCATGCGCGGAACTCCCCCCGCCCAGCGCACAGAAATCCTCCCCCACCCAAAAATTCCCCCAAATCCTAGATTCAACCGCCCTTCGGCCAACTAGCCAATAATATTCCCCAAACCCCCCTCCCCCCGTCCCCCTCCACTCCACTCGCTCCGCCAAAGCCGCCTCCCCACCACGCCGATACGTCGGCGCCGCGGTTCGTCGAGGGGACGCACATCGATCCTCTCGCTCCCACAGTACGCTCTCATAGACTGCCGTCCTCTAGCAGTGCCGCCACCACTGGCGACGTTCTTGTGGAGGCGCACAGCGGTCAGCGCCGCCACCGCTGGCGACATTCGTGTGGAGACGCACGGTGGTCAGCTCCTCCCACGGTACGCGCATTCTAGACCGAGGCCCCGCGCATGCCGGTGTAGCTGAATGTTACCTGATAGTCGCCGTTAATCTCACTGTTTGATGAAGTAGTTTACAGTCAATATGCTCTGCTTAAGAAGCTTCCTTGCCCTATTCTGCACTCAATCTGCTTAGCTGAGATGGCATGCCAAGGCCGATTAGTTGCTAAAATATCTTGCCATATATTTATTGTGACGTAGATTGCCATGGTCTAGTAGCCAATCTGTTAGGTGAAATAGCTCTGCACCATTTTATACTCGATCTTTGTTGCTGCGATGACCTTCGATAGTTCGATGGCTCTGTGCTCGGCCTCATTGACTGCTGAAACAGCCTGCCATAATTTAGCACTCAAATTTGTTTGCTGAATTAGCTTTACATATATTTCGTTACTTAGATCTGCTCGTCCAAATACCTTGCCATAGCTTTAGACATCGACCTAGGTATTTTATTATAGACTTCATAAAAAACATATATGTTTTCCTGTAATATCTAGTAGAAGAACTAATTTGTAAGTCTAACAGATGGACAGGACTTGGATAACTTCTGCTCGAAGATTCTCCGCTGCATATGTCCAGGGGGTTGAAAACTTCATGAACTTTATTAGAGCTGAGTACGGTGGTCCGAAATCAGACGTGCTTTGCCCGTGTAGCAGCTGTATGAATTCAGTTACAAGACCCGAGTCAACTGTGCAAAATCATCTACACTTGTATGGGATGCCGGTCACATATACTAGGTGGGTTCATCATGGTGAAGCTATGAACGTCAATGTTATTGACTACGTGGAAGCAAAAGATCACCATCTTGATCTGCCTGATGCTCAGGTGGAAGAGGAGGAGGAGGAGGAGGTGGTGGCAGAGCCAGTGAGTTTGACCAACATTGAAACAATGCTACGAAATGCTCGTGCATTCCGTGAACTTTCACCTGCAGAAGAAAAACGGTGGGCCCGCATGTTGGAACAATGCAACATGGTTGTCACCCCAGGAAATAAGTTGTCAGTATTCTCAACTATGGTCACCTTTCTTCAGGTGAAGACATCTGAGCGGATGAGCAACAAATCATTCGATGCGATGTTGGCTGCTTTCCGCAAAGCTTTCCCAGATGCGTCTGAGCTGCCACACACCTATAGTAAGATGAAGAATTTCCTTCATGCAGTTGGAATTGGATATGATATGATCCATGTTTGTAAGAATAATCGTGTTCTGTTCCGGAAGGATTATGCCAACTTAAGTGAATGCCCGAAATGCAAATCATCAAGATGGAAAGATGGCGATCCCATGAAGAGGATTCCTCATAATGTTCTGAGACATTTTCCAATTACACCAAGATTGCAGAGGTTGTTTTGTGATGCTGAAATAAGAGAGGGTGTACTGTGGCATTCTATGAACTAGGAGTATAGAGATCAGAATGTAATGAGCCATCCATCACATGGTAGTGAGTGGAAAAGCTTAAATCGGAAGCACGAAAAGTTTGCTGCTAACCCGAGAAACATTAGACTTGGCTTAGCTTCAGATGGATTTAACCCATTTGGCCACCAGAGCGCCACATATAACATGTAGCCAGTGCTTGTTATCCCTTACAACATGCCTCCAAATGTCTGCACCAAAGAATCAAACTACATGATCGCCTTGCTCATGCCAGGTCCAAAAAGTCCTGGAAAGGATATTGATTTGTTCATGGAGCCTCTTGTGGAGGAACTTCAATAGCTTTGGAGGGGTGTTCTCACTCAAGACCTATATAGCAGCCCACTAGCTCATTTCTTTCTGCGTGCTGTTATAATTTGGTGCATCCATGATTATCCGGCTTTGGGCACTATGTCAGGGTGAACGACACATGGTTACAATGCATGTGTTCGTTGTGACAAGAATCCGCTGTCATATGCAATACTTAGCAAGATCTGTTACATTGGACACCACCGTTTCCTTGCCAAGGACAAGCCGCATCCTAGAAAATACCGAAGACATGTGTTCAATGCAAAGCATGAAAACCGTGATGCGCCAAAGAGGCTCACCGCCGATGAGTTGCAAGTGGAATTAGAGAAGGTCAGGCATATTACACCAGGAAACCATCCTGATAATGGTAGCGGGAAAAGGAAGCATGACAGGGCAGAAGAGTGATTATTGTTTACCCGCAGGTCCACTTTGTGGGACTTGGAGTTTTGGAAAGATTTGGATCTGCGGCATAATCTTGATGTGATACACATCGAGAAAAATATATGTGATAACATTATCAGCACACTTCTTAATATTGAAGGCAAGATGAAAGATACCTTAAAATCTAGGATTGATTTGACACACCTGGGTATCAGAGAGGATTTGCAGGTGCAAGATGAAGGTAAACCACGGGATATGGCATCAGCTGTGTATGTCTTAGACAAGGTAAAAAGAAAAGAATTATGTGAGGTCCTGTCACGTGTGAGATTCCCACATGGACTTGCTTCCTACCCTGAAGGGAGAGTCAGTGCAGATGGAAACAAGGTACAAGGGTTGAAAACTCATGACTACCACGTCCTACTTCAAAGGGTTTTACCTGTTATACTTAGAGGATTGGGCCGCCCTGACTTATACAGAGCAGTTGCAGAGTTGGGACAATTCTTCAAGGAACTCTGCACTAGAAATATCAGGATAGATGCTTTGGAGCATCTTAGAGACAAGATATCAACTATCCTATGTGACCTTGAGAAGATATGTCCTCCAGCCTTCTTTGATGTGATGGTGCATTTGGCTGTTCATCTACCTGATGAGGCACTCTTAGAGGTCCAGTATAGTATGGCTGGATATACCCTATTGAAAGGCAGCTTGGCACTTTCAAGGGCTATGTTAGGAACAGAGCTAGACCCGAGGGTTCCATTGCAGAGGCCTACATTGCTACAGAAGCGTTGACATTCTGCTCAAAATACATTGAAACAGCTCACCAGCTTAACAAAGAGGTAGATGAAGGCAATCCCGGGCTCAATGTTTTCAATTATTCTGTTCGAGTTACAGGGAAGAGTCGACAAGAGGACAAACCTAAATATTTGGACAGAATGGTTTGGTATGTGTTGAATAACTGTCCTGAGATACTACCTTATATCAAGTATGTGACACCCCGAGACCAGTGTGCCAGGTGTCAGCCAGTTATTCGTCGTAGTTGCCATGTCATCTGCTTGCGTGTTGCATCTTGCCGTGTCATCATGTGCATTGCATCATCATGTTTTCAAAACTTGCATCCGTCCGAGTCCCCTCATCCTTTTCGTTGTCCGTTCTAAGCCCAGGCACACTTGCACGCGCCCGCGGTACCTCCGAATATTTATTTTATGAGTGGCCGAAAAATGTTATCGGAATGGGATGAAACTTGGCCTGTGGTCTTATTATAGTGTAGACAGGCCGCCTGCCAAATTTCATCGCATTCGGAGCTCGTTTGATAGCCCAAACATTAAATATAGCGGCACAAGTCGCCGGTTAAAACGTCACATGTTTTCGGTCTCCGAAAACCCCACATGCCTCTTTTCCCTTCTCTCCTCGCAGGACGAGACCCTCTCTGCACAACCCACTAGGCCTGCCTAACTCCCCCTCCGCTCGGAGCCGCTCGATCGAGATCGTACGGTCCGAAACGGAGCAAAAAAAACCCCCTCCTAACCCTAATTCTAGCCCCTTCCCTATTTAAACCCCTTCCCCATGCCATTTTTGGCGTCCACCTACCTCCTCCCTAAATTTCCGTGCCCCCAGCCCGCAGCCGCCACCTCCACCTCGCAGCCGCCGCCCCCACCTC
>LR738714.1:252535592-252605375 GCA_902687465.1 Secale cereale
GGGCCCCGATCTGGGCCCGAGCCGGCCCGTCGCCACCCGCCGTTCGCCCGAGCTCCCCGCCACCTCGGCTCTTCTCTCCGTCGCCGCCCCGCACCAGTGTCGCCGTCGCGCCTCCGGCCGACGACCTCGAGCCGACCATAGACGCCGCCGCCCTTAGAGCACGCCGCCGGCCTCGCGAGATCTGCCCCGCCCCAAGCTCCGCCGCCGTTGCAAACTTCAGCCGCCGCCGCCGGGAGTTCCTCCGGTCGCCGCCGGCCCCGGATTCGACAGGGGGACGCCGGATCTCCTCCCGCCGGCCACGGATCCACCCACTCCCGGCCTCCGCGCTCGCCGCCGTCGCCGGAGAGGCCCCCTGCGCCGCCGAGCTTCTTCCTCCGCCGGAGCACGACGAGCCAGCCGCCGCTCGCGTTGACTCCTGCCTCGCCGCTAGGCGGTCCCCGCGATCCCGCCGGGCGGCCGTGTCCGCCTGGAGCCGGACGTGTCCGCCCGCCTCACCTGTGTCTCTAACCCGTGGGCCCCAGTCGCCGGACGTGTCCGGTCGGGCACGGACATGTCCACCCCGAGAGGTTGCTTTTTCTTCTAAGTCCCCAAAACTTCATATTATGATGCATACTTTGTGATGTTGTAACTTTTTGTGTGATGATCCAAATTGAGTGTATAATATGTCCAAGTGATCGTGGTGATATGCTATTCCTTTTGTTCCATTGTGACATGCTTGTTTGAGATCATCTTGATGCCCTAATCTCTGTTGCAAGAGTGCTACTTGTTTAAAACTACTCGTATGTGTAATTTTGTTGCATACTTGTGATGCTTGTATCTTTGTCCATGTTTATCCAAATGGAGCATATGATATGTCAAAATGTTCATTGTGAAGTGCTCTACATGTTGGTTGTTGTAGCATTCATGTTAGGTGCCATCTTGCCCCACTCTAATCCATGCATGTTTTAGTATGGCAAATGATCATGTCTTGTTGTCCATGTTATTGTCTATCCATCCATGCTCTTACTTGCACATATGGCCTGCTGTAACTTATTTATTTCTTGCTCTAAAGTTGCTATAAATCTTACCTGTCAGACTTTTATCAGCATGATCAATTTGGTGAAGCTTGTTGTTATTGATCCATGCCTCCCATGGAGATGATCCAATGGAGTTGTTTGATGTATGTGAAGTCTACTACATGTCTATGATCTTTATATACTTAGGAGAGTTGATATGCTTGTTGTTTTGTGCCTCCAAAGGCAGCATCGTGATGATGTTTTTGCCTTCCCGGATTTTGACTAAGTCTGGATAAATTTATTGCAACTTGCCATGCTTGGTCAATTGTGTTCCAGCAAGTTTTTGGGTATGTTCTAAGTTCATGCTTGTTAAGTATCATGTATATTACACATACATGCCTCTTGTTGTGATGTTTGGGTGCTGTAGCATATATTTTCCTTGCTCCAAAGTTGCTATGTGGCTGATTGTGGGCAGCTTGTTGTATATCTTGTTTCGTGTGTATGTGTTGATCTGTTGCTCCGTTTTGAGCGTGCCCTATATGAAACTTGTGTGTTTTTGCATGTAGAAGCATCATATCATGTTGTTTGCATGTTTGGAGTGTGTTTGCTTGATGTTTGGGTGCATCTTGCACCGTTGCCTTGCTTGTCTTGTTTTGCTCATATCTTCTAGGCCGTAGCTCCGAATTAAACAAACTTTATATGAAACTTGACTAGAATTTCGTGTAGATCATCATGGTGCATGTTAACGTGCTTTTCAACAACTTTAACTTAATGCTTGTTCAGATCTGGACCAATTTTGAAATATGCATATGAGGACTTACCGGAATTGCTATATGTTGATTCCGGCCTCATTTAAACTTGTTGGGTGAAGTTGTTCTTGTGTGCTTCATCCCTTGCCATGTCTTGCATCATATAGACTTGTCTTGCATCATACTTGGTCGAGCATCTTGTCATGTTCTTGTGTTGTGTGTTTACCATGTTGTGTGCTTTCTTCTCGTTAGTGCTTTTCCGTTGCGACCATGAGGATTCGTTCGGCTACACGTGGTTCGTCGTCAAGGCTTCTTCTTCCTCTTCTTCATGGATCTGTTCTTCTTCCTTGCGGGATCTCGGGCAAGATGACCATCACCTTGGATACCTTTACTATCTGCCATGCTTAGTGTCTCGATGCTATCGTTATATGCCGCGCTACCCAGCTTTATTGTCAGCCCCTCTCCTTGTTGCCATGAAACCTCTAACCTTTGACACCTTCCTAGCAAACCATTGTTTGGCTATGTTACCCACTTGCTCAGCCCCTCTTACAGCGTTGTTAGTTGCAGGTGAAGATGAAGTTCGTTCCATGTTGGAACTTGTTGTTGGATTATCACAGTATATCTTATATATATTAACACACCTATATACTTGGCAATGGGTGGAAGGCTTGGCCTTTTGCTCGGTGTTTTGTTCCACTCATGCAGCCTTAGGAACCGATAAACCGGCGTTATGTTCCTTGATTTTGTGTTCCTTACACGGTTGGGTATATGGGGACCCCTTGACAGTTCGTCTTTGAATAAAACTCCTCCAGCAAGGCCCAACATTGGTTTTAATTTGCAACATAATAAAAACTTAATTAATTAATTGCATAGGGAGTTAGCACTACCCGAGGATTCTTTCTACATAGCAGGGGGGCCAGTGCTGATGGCGTTGGTCCCGAACGGGGGTTATGCGGGGCCACCATGGGGAAACTCGAGGATTGGTTTTACCTGTAGGATCGCCCATTCGGTCGTGGTCTGAGACGAGATACGCGCGGCTACTATCAGGGTGTCGGCACGCCGTGGGTCTTGCTGGACTTGTTTTACCATTGTCAAAAAGTCTTGTGCACCAGGAATTCTGAGTCTGATCGGGCCTTCCCTAAGATAAGGGGTAATATTATTATTATCTCTGCTGATCGTGAGAGCTTGTGATGGGCTAAGTTGGGACACCCCTGCAGGGTTATGATCTTTCGAAAGCCGTGCCCGCGGTTATGAGGCAGATTGGAATTTGTTAATGTCCGATTGTAGAAAACTTGACAGAGGATCCACAATAAAACACACAACTGTGTGAGTAACCGTGACTGTCTCTTTTCACTTTGAGAAGAGAACACGGTGGGGTTATGTTTGACTCGTAGGTAGTTCAGGATCTTTAGCGATCAGTACTAGTTTGCGACCGTTTGCGTAGATGCTCATCTTATTCTTGTACTCGTAAGTTAGCCACCATATATTTTGCTTAGCCGCTGCTGCAACCTCACCACTATCCTTTTTCTTACCCTTTAAGCTTTGCTAGTCTTGTTACCCATGGTTATGGGATTGCTGAGTCCTCGTGGCTCATAGATACTACAACAACAGGTGCAGGTGCAGGTTTCCAATGTCTTGACGTGAGAGCGATGATCGTTGTGTTAGAGTTCTTTCTTCTTCTTCTTCTTCTTCTTCTTCTTCTTCTTCTTCTTCTTCTTCTTCTTCTTCTTCTTCTTCTTCTTCTTGGGTTAGGTTCTGGGTCGGCAGCCTGGGATAGCAGATGGATGTCGTTGTTCTTTTCATGTTTACATCCGTAGTCGGATGCCTTGTATTGGTGTTGTTGTATTCATGTGACTTGTATGAATTGTTGTATCCCCCATGTATGTATGTAATGGTACGATGTAATGATATCCATCTTGCTAAGCGCCTGAGATGCGGTTGTGCCCCAGTCACGTATGAGTCACGTGATCGGGATAGAATCGTATCTTGGGCCTGACAAAGTAAGTGCTAAGTACTTCAGCTTATACATCGTAATCTACTAAACTTGCAGCACATTCTTATATATTTAGATGTTTGACACGATCACTATGTTGTGTAGCATCTACAAAAAGGAGTTACTACCGCAAAATCCAAGAAACATTGACAAACTGGTTATGGCAGGATTTGTGAAATGGTTCAAGAGCCATTTAAGCTTTTGAATTGCACTGTCAGTTTTTTTAATATATTGAGTACATAAGATGATCAGCTTGTCTATTTTCTAACCATAGGTTAAGAATATGCGGGAGGATGGGCAAGAAGTTGATGATGCCCTTTACTCACTAGCAACGGGTCCTGATACTCGGGGTAAGAAATTATGAATCTTGCGTTGTTGGAGATGTGCGCTACAACACCCTTGCACGAGACGAAGGTAGGAAGACACAAAATAGTGCCATCATGGGCACGGATACGTATGACAAAGAGACAACTGAAATGTATGCGAACATAACAGACATTGTTCAGTTGCAGTATATCTCCAGTTTCGAGGATCATTGGTGTGTAGTTCTGTTGTGCTGTCGTTGGTATAACCTGTTTTCCAGGATCGCAAAACCCAGAGCTGATGATTATTTGAAATCCATCAATGTCAAGGCAGCGTAGCAGACCAACGAGCCTTTTATTTTGGCAAATCAAGCAACACATATATTTTTCTTGGAAGACACATTTGGACGTAGCGATGACTGGACAGTATTACAAAGGTTTGAGCAGAGGAATTCGTTTAATGAAGTTGCACAACAAGATGATGCTTACACTACTCCTGATGTACAAGATAACACAGATGTTCCTAATATCTTTGAGAACCATCACGTCAATGACGCCGGCGAAAAGATTGCATGTCGTGCTGTGGACATACAAGAGTTGATCAAGAAGAAGCCAACGTTCGAGGACATTGAGGACGAAGAAGAAGATGACACCATGGGGAAATATGATTCAGACTGATACACATGGCGAAGATGTTGACGCTGCTACTACGGATGATGATTGCATTGCTTTTCCCGTATTTTCCTGTCAGAAGACGCTTTTTAATCTACTATGTGAAATGTGTTTGCTATGACAACTGAAACCTGATGAACATGTTGTTTAGTATTTTCCTGTGAGAACATCACTTGTTATGTATGCTGATTTGTGTTTGGTGATTGTATAATGACTAAAACATGATCACATTATTGTTTAGTTATACTCATATTTGGCTGTCAAACTTGAATTTGATGACATAGTTTGATGTTGGACTGCAATTTGCTTGACGTCTTCGAATGAGAACAAAGCTGACCCGACAGGGCCTCTGCTAATTTATTTATTTATTACCAAAAGGGCCTATGCTATTTATTTATTTATGAGCAAAAGGAGATACCCCCTGATTTTTGTTAATAGAAATCATTAGATGTTCACAACACTACGCTCAGCCTGCTACACAGGTTTCATTCATTACTAGTTTCAGCAAAGTGCTCATGTCATAGCCACTGAATACATCACGAGTGCTACATCACTGCAAATAAAGAGACAATCATCCTACAGAGCACATCGATTTTGCCCATTATCTTCACAAGCTCTATCATCTCCTCATTACTGTCAAGGACGTTCAGCAGCTGTTGCTTGGCCATGATCAGAGGAACTGCATCTTTAACCTTCTGCTCCGCATCTTCCTCTTTTTCCGTTCCTTCAGTTACTTGTCCAACACCCCAACCTGCTGGTATTGGGATTCCTTGTCTAACCAAATAATCAGCGTAGTTGCACTCCCCCACATCAGCAACTTCCCAGAAATACAAATCACACGAATCTTCCCTTTTCTGCACGAATCAAATTGGAAGATCATCAACCAAACTATTAAAAAAATAAGCAACTGAAAGCAGCAGAACAACACTTAAACATATTATTACCCCATGATTCAGGCATTTGTAGAAGACTCGACCAGGGTTAAGGATTGTGGTTGAGACGGGACGTATGACTTTGCGTGATTTGCAGAAGTGGCACCACACCAACGGCAGCGGGTTGCGATGAGCAACCAGCTGCGGTGCACGTGCCGGAGGGGGTGTGATGAGACCCACAGGCGATGGTACAGGTGGCGACTTGGCGCATATTTGGTTGTTGCCTGCTGAAGAGCAGGTGGACGAGCAGCCAGCGGACATGGTTGTTGCGGCGAGAGCTTCTGATGCTAGGCAGAGTAAGTAGAGAAGAGGAGAAGCAAACGTTGGATATGTCAGTTTCATTACTAGGAGAGTAGCATAGCACCATATATAGTCGTAGTCTAGGTTTGGAATCGAACCAGCTACAGGAGCACGTCTCTCTTTTTTCTAAAACTCAGCAACGTCTCTTTACTGGTACACTAGCTTGTTTTGTACGCCTTATCAAGTCTTTGATTCCTCCACCTGACATCTAGGACCCACCGGAAGGGCCTCTGTATTTCACGAAAAAAACGCGCCCCCCGCTGATAGGTCGGACCCACCAGCTATCTTCACACGCAAGGAAGTGCCTCCTTATTACGCACACAAAAATGAATACTCCCCCCTGCCAGATGGAACCCAACATCGTGGGAGGCTGACTTGTGGGCCTACCAAGTTGACGGAGACAGAGGGCTTTGTCAACTTAGTCAATATGAACGATTCTAGCTCCAGTTACCGTACGTTGTTCATCCAACGGTAGTAGTGCTTCTTCAACCTCTGGTCTTCTTGCTCCAGCTGCCCAAACCAACGCCGGTCGTGCCACGTGCTCCTGCCTCCCGTGGCTGGCTGTGATGCCGTTGAGGCCTCACCGCCCCTACTACTCCCACCGCTAGCCAGGGCAACCCTCTACTCACCCACACCCCCTGTTATTCTGCGGCGACTATAGCCTCACATCACAGCTGAAGTAGTGAACCCTCGTACTCCTCTCCGCGTGGGCATCCACTACCACGTCTTCCCCGGCTCCGCGTCGTTCCCTTCCTAGGCCTCTCCGTCGTCCACCGCCTTGGTGCTCTCGGCGCGGCATGGTCAATCTGGTCAACGACCGACTTCCATCGGAAGAGTACTGTACGTGGAGAGGCTGACGGCTGGGTCCACGGCCACAACCCAGTTTTTTTGTGATTTGCCAAATAAGTCACTTTGTCAGGCCTCTTGGGCTGCAAATATTTCTAGACGAGGAGAGCTTCATCCGGCTGGCCGAGAAATCGGCCTATCAGTAATGAGAAATGGGCTGTACATTTTGAAAACACATCAAACCGGCAATTAGTTTCAAATATCTTTTTTTCATTTCAAGATTTTATATTGCATTGATTTTTGTGCGTGGACAATTTGTTGGATTTTATATTGATATGCATTTATTTTTAAAATTAGTTTGAATGTGACTCGAAATTTCAGGATTAAAAACAGTTCGGACTGCACCGAAATATGCAAAATTTCGTATAATTTTTTAACCGTGGCGACAATATGGGCTGTAATGCTAACAAAAAGAATATGGGCTCCAAAAAAAACCTTAAGAATTAGAAAATGGGCTGTAAATTATTAGAAATAATGGCAGATGGGATGTATGATGTTTTCCACAGATTTGAGGCCTTCCTAAAAAAAGGTTGACGCACAAGAAGTGAATGTTGGATGTCCATCCAACGGCCATCGTGCTTCTTCAATCTCTGCTCTTCCTGCTCCAGCCGCTCAAACAAGCGCCGGCGAGACTGCCTGCTCCCTCCTCCTCGCGGCCGGCTGTGCTGCCGCGCAGGCCTCACCGCCCCACCGTATTCCCATCGCTGGCCTAGCCATCCCTCTACTCACCCACACCTGCTGTTATTCTCCGGTGATGGCAGACGAACCAGTAAACCCTCGTACAGTCGTACTCTCCTCCGCGTGGGAAACAATTGCCGAGTCTTCCCTGCCTCCGTGTCGTTCCCTTCCTAGGCCTCGCCGCCGTCCACCGCCCTGTTGCTCTCGGCGCGGCGTGGTCAATCTAGTCAATGACCGACTTCCATCGGAAGAGTACTGCACGTGGAGAGGCTGACAGCTGGGTCCACGACAGCCGCAAGGAAGTGCCTCCTTATTACGCGGAAAATAATTATTCCTCCACCCGACAGCGGGGACCCACCAGATGGGCCACCGTATTTGGCGAAAAAATGTTTCCCCCCTGACTGTTGGGACCCACCGGACGGGCCACTGTATTTCGCGAAAAAAACGTTCCCCCCGCTGTCAGCTCGGACCCACCGGAAGTGCTTCCTTATTACGCACAAAAAAATGAATACTCCCCCTGCTAGCTGGGACCCAGTATAGTGGGAGGCTGACTTGTGGGCCTACTAAGTTGATAGGGACAGAGGGATTTGTCAACTTAGTCAATATGCACGATTCTAGCTCCATTGACCGTACGATGTCCATCCAACGACCGTAGTGCTTCTTCAACCTCTGGTCTTCTTGCTCCAGCCGCCCAAACCAGCGCCGGTCGTGCCTCGCGCTCCTGCCTCCCATGGCCGGCTGCGATACCGCGGAGGCCTCACTGCCCCCTACTATTCCCACCGCTGTCCAGGCCCTGCGGCGACGGCAGCCTCACACCGCAGCCGAACCAGTGAACCCTCGTACTACTCTCCACGCGGGCTTCCACTGCCGCGTCTTCCCCGGCTCCGCGTCATCCCCTTCCTAGGCCTCGCCGTCGTCCACCGCCCTGGTGCTCTCGGCGCGACGTGGTCAACATGGTCAAGGAATGACTTCCATCGGAAGAGTGGTAGCCGCAAGGAAGTGCCTCCTTATTACGTGGAAAATAATTATTCCTCCACCTGATAGCAGGGACCCACCGGACGGGCCACCGTATTTGGCGAAAAAAATGTTTCACCCCTGACTGATGGGACCCACCGGACGGGCCACCGTATTTCGCAAAAAAAAACCGTCCCCCCCGTTGTCAGCTCGGACCCACCGGAAGTGCCTCCTTATTGCGCACAAAAAAATGAATACTCCCCCTGCTAGTTGGGACCCACCTTGGTGGGTGGCTGACTTGTGGGCCTACTAAGTTGATGGGGACGGAGTGCTTTGTCAACTTAGTCAATATGAACGATTCTAGCTCCAGTGACCGTACGATGTCCATCCAATGGCCGTAGTGCTTCTTCAACATTATGAGTGATACGGTTTTGTATGAGATGATCATGTTTGTAAAGTTATTGGCAACTGGCAGGAGCCATATGGTTCTCGCTTTATTGTATGAAATGCAATCGCCATGTAATTGCTTTACTTTATCACTAAGCGGTAGCGATAGTCGTAGAAGCAATAGTTGGCGAGACGACAACGATGCTACGATGGAGATCAAGGTGTCGCGCCGGTGACGAAGGTGATCATGACGGTGCTTTGGAGATGGAGATCAAATGCACAAGATGATGATCGCCATATCATGTCACATATTTTGATTGCATGTAATGTTTTTCTTATTATGCTTCTTATTTTGCTTAGTACAGCGGTAGCATTATAAGATGATCCCTTACAAAATTTCAAGGTATAAGTGTTCTCCCTGAGTATGCACCGTTGCGAAAGTTCGTCGTGCCGAGACACCACGTGATGATCGGGTGTGATAAGCTCTACGTCCAAATACAACGGGTGTAAGCCAGTTTTGCACACGCAGAATACTCGGGTTAAACTTGACGAGCCTAGCATATGCAGATATGGCCTCAGAACACTGGAGACCGAAAGGTCGAGCGTGAATCATATAGTAGATATGATCAACATAAGATGTTCACCAATGAAAACTACTCCATCTCACGTGATGATCGGACATGGTTTAGTTGATTTGGATCACGTGATCATTTAGATGGCTAGAGGGATGTCTATCTAAGTGGGAGTTCTTTAAGTAATATGATTAATTGAACTTTAATTTATCATGAACTTAATCCTGGTAGTATTAGCATATCTATGTTGTAGATCAATAGCTCGCGATGTAGCTCCCCGTTTATTTTTATATGTTCCTAGAGAAACTAAGTTGAAAGATGTTAGTAGCAATGATGCGTAATTGTTCCGTGATCTGAGGATTTCCTCACTGCTGCACAGAAGAAATATGTCCTTGATGCACCGCTAGGTGACAAACCTATGCAGGAGCAGATGCAGACGTTATGCACATTTTGACAAAAGCTCGGTATGATGACTACTTGATAGTTTAGTGCACCATGCTTTACGGCTAAGAACCGGGACTTCAAAAACGTTTTGAACGCCACGGAGCATATAAGATGTTCCGAGAGTTGAAATTAGTATTTCATACTCATGCCCGTGTCGAGAGGTGTGAGACCTCTGATAGTACTTTGCCTACAAGATGGAGGAGAATAGCTCAACCAGTGAGCATATGCTCAGATTGTCTCGGTGCTACAATTACTTGAATCAAGTGGGAGTTAATCTTCAAGACAAGATAGTAATTGACAAAGTTCTCTAGTCACTATCACCAAGTTAGTAGAACTTCGTGATGAACTATAATATTCAAGGGATGACGAAAGTAATTCCCGAGCTCTTCGCGATGCTGAAATTGGCGAAGGTAGAAATCAAGAAAGATCATCAAGTGTTGATGGTTAACAAGACCACTTGTTTCAAGTAAAGGCAAAGGGATAGAAGGGGAACTTCAAGAAGAATGACAAGGAATTTGACACTCCCGCGAAGAAACCCAAGTCTGGAGCCAAGCCTGAAACTGAGTGCTTCTACTGCAAAGGGACTGGACACTGGAAGCGGAACTGCCCTAAGTATTTGGCGGATAAGAAGGATGGCAAGGTGAACAAAGGTATATGTTATATACATGTTATTGATGTGTACCTTAGTAATACTCGTAGTAGTACCTGGGTATTTGATACCGGTTCGGTTGCTAATATTTTTAACTCAAAACAGGGACTACGGATTAAACGAAGACTGGCTAAGGACGAGGTGACGATGCGCGTGGGAAATGGTTCCAAAGTCGATGTGATCGCCGTCGGCACGCTACCTCTACATCTACCTTCGGGATTAGTTTTGGACCTAAATAATTGTTATTTGGTGCCAGCATTGAGCATGAACATTATATCTGGATCTTGTTTGTTGCGAGACGGTTATTCATTTAAATCAGAGAATAATGGTTGTTCTATTTTTATGAATAATATCTTTTATGGTCATGCACCCTTGAAGAGTGGTCTATTCGTGTTATATCTCGATTGTAGTGATACACATATTCATAATATTGAAGCCAAAAGATGCAAGCTTAATAATGATAGTGCAACTTATTGGTGGCACTGCCGTTTAGGTCATAATTGTGTAAAGCGCATGAAGAAACTCCATAGTGATGGACTTTTGGAATCACTTGATTATGAATCACTTGGTGCTTGCGAACCGTGCCTTATGGGCAAGATGACTAAAACTCCGTTCTCCGGAACTGTGGAGCGAGCAACAGATTTGTTGGAGATCATACATACTGATGTATGTGGACCAATGAGTGTTGAAGCTCATGGCGGGTATCATCATTTTCTGACCTTCCCTGATGATTTGAGCATATATGGGTATATCTACTTAATGAAACACAAGTCTGAAACATTTGAAAAGTTCAAAGAATTTCAGAGTGAAGTAGAGAATCATCGTAACAAGAAAATAAAGTTTCTACGAACTGATCGGGGAGGTGAATATTTAAGTTACGATTTTGGTCTTCATTTGACACAATGTGGAATAGTTTCACAACTCACGCACCCGGAACACCACAGCGTAATGGTGTGGCCGAACGTCGTAACCGTACTTTATTGGATATGGTGCGGTCTATGATGTCTCTTACCAATTTACCACTATCGTTTTGGGGTTATGCTTTAGAGACAGCTGCATTCACGTTAAATAGGGTACCATCTAAATCCGTTGAGACGACACGTTATGAACTGTGGTTTGGCAAGAAACCAAAGTTGTTGTTTCTTAAAGTTTGGGGCTGCGATGCTTATGTGAAAAAGCTTCAACCTGATAAGCTCGAACCCAAGTCGGAGAAATGTATCTTCATAGGATACCCAAAGGAGACAGTTGGGTACACCTTTTATCACAGATCTGAAGGCAAGATATTCGTTGCTAAGAATGGATCCTTTCTAGAGAAGGAGTTTCTCTCGAAAGAAGTGAGTGGGAGGAAAGTAGAACTTGATGAGGTAATTGTACCTTCTCCTGAATTGGAAAGTAGTACATCACATAAACTAGTTCCAGTGATTCCTACACCAATTAGTGAAGAAGCTAATGATGATGATCATGAAACTTTAGATCAAGTTTCGGCTGAACATCGTAGATCAACCAGAGTACGTTCCGCACCAGAGTGGTACGACAACCCAGTTCTGTAAGTCATGTTACTAGACCATGATGAACCTACGAACTATGAGGAAGCGATGATGAGCCCAAATTCCGCAAAATGGCTTGAGGCCATGAAATCTGAGATGGGATCCATGTATGAGAACACAGTGTGGACTTTGATTGACTTGCCCGATGATCGGCAAGCCATCGAAAATAAATGGATCTTCAAGAGGAAGACCGATGCAGACGGTAATGCTACTGTTTACAAAGCTCGACTTCTTGCGAAAGGGTTTCGACAAGTTCAAGGAGTTGACTACGATGAGACTTTCTCACCCGTAGCGATGCTTAAGTCTGTCCGAATCATGTTAGCAATTGCCACATTTTATGATTATAAAATCTGGCAAATGGATGTCAAAACTACATTCCTGAATGGATATCTCAAAGAAGAGTTGTATATGATGCAACCAGAAGGTTTTGTCGATCCTAAAGGTGCTAACAAAGTATGCAAGCTCCAGCAATCCATCTATGGACTGGTGCAAGCATCTCAGAGTTGGAATATATGCATTGACAAGTTGATCAAAGCATATAGTTTTATACAGATTTGCGGTGAAGCTTGTATTTACAAGAAAGTGAGTGGGAGCACTACAGCCTTTCTGATAAGTATATGTGAATGACATATTGTCGATCAGAAATGATGTAGAATTTTCTGAAAAGCATAAAGGAGTGTTTGAAAGGAGTTTTTTCAAAGAAAACCTCGGTAAAGGTGCTTACATAATAAGCCTCAAGATCTATAGAGATAGATCGAGACACTTGATAAGTTTTTTTCAATGAGTACATACCTTGACAAGTTTTTGAAGTAGTTAAAAATGGATCAGTCAGAGAAGGAGTTCTTGCCTGAGTTGTAAGGTATGAAGTTGAGTAAGACTCAAAGCCCGACCTCGGCAGAAGATAGAGAAAGATGAAAGTCATTCCCTATGCCTCAGCCATAGGTTCTATAAAGTATGCCATGCTGTGTACCAAATCTGTTGTGTACCTTATCATGAGTTTGGCAAGGAGGTACAAATGTGATCCAGGAGTAGATCACTGGACAACGGTCAAAATTATCCTTAGTTGCTGGATGACTAAGGAAATGTTTTCTCGATTATGGAGGTGATAAAGAGTTCGTCGTAAAGAGTTACACTGATGCAAGCTTTACACTATCCCAAATGACTCTAAGTATCAATATGGATGCATATTTGAAGTGGGAGCAATTAGCTAGAGTAGCTCCATGTAGAGCATTGTAGACATAGAAATTTGCGAAATACATACAGATCTGAATGTAACAGACCCGTTGACTAAACCTCTCTCACAAGCAAAACATGATCACACCTTAGTACTCTTTGGGTGTTAATCACATGGCGATGTGAACTAGATTACTGACTCTAGTAAACCTTTTTTGGGTATTGGTCACATGGCGATGTGAACTATAAAGTGTTAAGTCACATGGTGATGTGAACTATTGGTGTTAATCACATGGTGATGTGATCTAGATTATTGACTCTAGTGCAAGTGGGAGACTGAAGGAAATATGCCCTAGAGGCAATAATAAAGTTATTATTTATTTCCTCATATCATGATAAATGTTTATTATTCATGCTAGAATTGTATTAACCGGAAACTTAGTACATGTGTGAATACATAGACAAAACAGAGTGTCCCTAGTATGCCTCTACTGGACTAGCTCATTGATCAAAGGTGGTTATGTTTCCTAGCCATAGACATGAGTTGTCATTTGATCAACGGGATCACATCATTAGGAGAATGATGTGATGGACAAGACCCATCCGTTAGCTTAGCACTATGATCGTTTAGTTTTACTGCTATTGGTTTTTTCATGACTTATACATGTTCCTATGACTATGAGATTATGCAACTCCCGAATACCGTAGGAACACCTTGTGTGCTATCAAATGTCACAACGTAACTGGGTGATTATAAAGATGCTCTACAGGTGTCTCCGAAGGTGTTCGTGGTGTTGGCATAGATCAAGAGTAGGATTTGTCACTCCGAGTGTCGGAGAGGTATCTCTGGGCCCTCTCGGTAATACACATCATAATAAGCCTTGCAAGCAAATGACTAATGAGTTAGTCACGAGATGATGTATTACGAACGAGTAAAGAGACTTGCCGGTAACGAGATTAACTAGGTATTGAGATACCGACGATCGAATCTCGGGCAAGTAACATACCGATGACAAAGGGAACAACATATGTTGTTATGCGGTTTGACCGATAAAGATCTTCGTAGAATATGTTGGAGCCAATATGAGCATCCAGGTTTCGCTATTGGTTATTGTCCGGAGATGAGTCTCGATCATGTCTACATAGTTCTCGAACCTGTAAGGTCCGCACGCTTAACGTTTGATGACGATCGGTATTATGAGTTTATGAGTTTTGATGTACCGAAGGTAGTTCGGAGTCCCGGATGAGATGACAGACATGACGAGGAGTCTCAGAATGTCCGAGACGTAAAGATTGATATATTGGATGATTATATTCGGACACCGAAAGTGTTTTGGAAAGTTTCGGAATTTACCGGAGTACAGGAGGGGTTACCGGAACCCCTCGGGGGAAAGTTGGGCCCTAGTGGGCCTTAGGGAAGAAAGAGGGCAGCAGCCAGGAGGTGGCGCGCCCCCTCCCAAGGGGCAGTCCGAATTGGACTAGGGGAGGGGGCGCGGCCCCCTCTTTCCCTCTCCCTCTCTTCCTCTCTTTCCATCCCCCTTCTCCCTCTTGGTGATTCCTACTAGGAATAGGATTGCAATCCTATTCCTAGTAGGATTGCACCCCTTGGCGCGCCGTAGAGGGGCCGGCCGGCCTCCCCCTTGCTCCTTTATATACGGGGGCTGGGGGGCACCATAGAACACACAAGTTGATCTCTCCAGCCGTGTGCGGTACCCCCCTCCATAGAAACACACCTCGGTCATACCGTTGCAGTGCTTAGGCGAAGCCCTGCGCCGGTAACTTCATCATATCCGTCACCACGCCGTGGTACTGACGAAACTCTCCCATGAAGCTCAACTGGATCAAGAGCTCGTGGGACGTCATCAAGCTGAACGTGTGTTGAACGCAGAGGTGCCGTACTTTCGGTGCTTGATTGGTTGAATCGCGAAGAAGTTCGACTACATCAACCGCGTCACTGGACGCTTCCGCTTCCGGTCTACGAGGGTACGTAGACACTCTCTCCCCTCTCGTTGCTATGCATCTGGTAGCTAGATCTTGCGTGATCGTAGGAAAATTTTAAAATACTACGTTCCCCAACACCCTCTCCTGAGCTGCTCGAGCTCTAATGACTTCTCCGGCATGTCCGTGGTGGTCCATTGGTGCGTCCTGGTCCCGTTGGAGCTGTTGGACTAGCCCTGTCTCGCCGGAATCACCATCTCCGACGAGCTCTGCCCGCTGCAGCCGCTGGAGAGCTTTGTTCTCACACCGTCTGGCCACCCCTAGCCACGCTACGGGTACGGGCAGGTGCGCCTTGATCTCCTCTCCATTCCTATCCTCTCAGGTCTCATCGTCGGGTACTCCTCATCGGAGCAAGCGTCGCCACCGCGCCGCCCGACTCTGGTTCTCTCCCCTCCCCCTCTGACCTGACCGTTGAGGCCCGCTGTCAGCCCCTCAGGCCACGCCCGAAGCAGTATGAGTGGTGATGCCCCGCTGGTTTACGCCTTCAACGTCACCCCCTCTGGTTTTTCTTTTATTCAAAATTTAATTCAAATTTGACGAGAACTTTGACTAGATGTAACTTTTATTCTACAAGTCCAAATGAGTTGATTCTTTTTGCATTGTGTTCTTACTGGAAAATCCTAGCAGCACACCCAAGATGAGATTTTTCTCTATTGTCTAGAATTTTTGGTAATTTTTAGAAGTGTTCTTGATATTTTATTTTTGCCATTTGATTTATTTTTAGAAGGTGAAGCTTGTCTTGAAGGCATCCAGGGGGAGTTTGAAGCTGCTCTGCACTAAGGGAAGCCACAACAACATTTTCATGGTGTCTTTGCAATATCCATGATTTGCCACTTGAATATATACGATATTCATTGCATATAGTAATAAAATAAATAATGCTTGTGTTATTTAGATTGTCAAGATCAAGATACCTAGTTAACCGAAATGAATGCTTGAACTAGTGAGATATAGCTTGAGTAGTTGAGCTAAGTAAGTTTGTCATGACTATGGAAATATGAGCATCGGTATTATTTTCCTTATATGCATGATGAGTTATGTATGATAAATGCTAACTAAAAAAATGATGGACCTAGATATCTAGTAAGGACCAAAAATGTTGAAAGTTGAGTTTGTGCAAGTAGAACTTGAATGAGGTTGATCTGTTGTTTCTAAGTGATATGTGATGCATGATACATGGTTGCTTAAGCATGGCATATAGTGACTCGAGCATTTTATTTCAAGTTAAACCTGATGATAACTGAACTTGAACATAAAGTTGGTCGAGTCATGGTGCCACTGAATCGGGCTGACAAGTGCAACAACATTTGCCTTAGTATGGGGAGGCCGTTAGTCATCCTGTTGTCATGCCTTTTGTCGGTGCCTCCAATGAGGGAAGGTTATGGGCGTGCATTACCCTGGCCCGGTAAGCAGACATAACCTTGTGAGCCTGTTGTTGTTATGGTACCTTGTCCCCGTTTGGGACCATTTATTTGCCACGACGGTGTTCGTTTTGCCTTTGGTACGCTGGGGCCACCCAGGACTAAGCCCGTGTGGGGAGTTGGTCGGAGTGGCCGAAAGAGTGTCATGGCAATGGGTGAGTTCTGTCGGAATGTCGTCGGTCCACCCGAATGGGAGTGCGAGGCCATGGGTTCCGTGGTGTGGGTAAAGTGCGCTACCTCTGCAGAGTGTATTAATCTATCAATAGCCGCACCCATGGATAAGGGCCCAGTTCGTAAGTAAGTCACACCATGGATCAACACAGAAATCTTGCACACTAAGCTACTTGCATTGCACTAGTTGAAACATGATGAATTCAGTGAGGCATACTGTTGCGGTATCATTTGTTATCCGTGAGCGATCACCATTTGCTTACAAGGTAACCCGTTGAACCGGGTATGGTTCTGTTCGTTATCCATCATGATCGCCGTTCGGTTGCGAGGCAACCTGTTGGTAAGAGAGAGTCCGAGTGACTCAGCACACAAATTCGGTTTCACTACATGAGTAGCATGTTGCTGTTTGCATTTAACTTGATTAAATGTCATGATATTGTTTGTCATTATGGTTATGATTGTTGTGAGCTTGCAAGTACATTCAATGTACTGACCTGGTGTGTTATGCCAGATTTCAGGAAAGTCTAACTGGATCGGAGCGGTGCCGTGTCTAGATCGTGTCCACACCGGTGTCCCTGTGCCATGGAGTCCTGCTACGTCGTTGTTCCACTGCCATGTAGATGTCGTGCTTGAGGCCCCTCTATGATCACTAAATAATGTACATATTGTTCAGCCGCATCGAGTGTGCCGCCGGGCCTCGCTACTTGATGTTATATTGAACTATGCTTCCGCTAGTTTCAATAAAGCGGTGATTTTCTGTATCAAGATTTTGTGTATTGCCAGAAGACATGATCTCTGGGTTGGCAATGCAAGGCAAACCGGTTGCTCTGAGCCGGGGTGCCACATCTTGTCCAATATAGGCCCTTCGTTTGTAAGCAAGACAAATGTATCCAATTTAGGCAACATCATATTCTCATGAACGTTAGAATCATTACCAAGAAACGAAAGTACCTGGTAATTCAATTGGCGTGCGCGAGCTCTAGTAATTGGTCTAGTATGTATAATAGCAGGGGCAGTGGGTGTAACAATGATATTGATATCCTCATCATCCTCTCCTTCTTGAAATGAAGTTGTCCTCGACGGAAGCTCATCATCCTCACCCAAACAAGGCTTCAAATCTGCAATGTTAAAAGTGGGACTAACCCCAAAATCTGCAGGTAGCTCAAGTTTATATGCATTATCATTTATTTTCTCTAACACCTTAAAAGGACCCTCAGCACATGACATTAGCTTTGACTTTCGAAAATTAGGAAACCTATCCTTACTCAAATGTAACCAAACAAGATCTCCCGGTGCAAAGACAACACGTTTTCTACCCTTATCTCCAGCAAGTTTATATTTACCATTCATGCGTTCAATATTTTCTTTATATAACTCATGCATTTTAAAGATCAATTCAACACGTTGTTTAGCATCAAAATTAACCTTCTCCAAAGATGGAAGAGGCAACAAATCAATTGGTGCACGAGGTAAGAAACCATACACAATTTCAAAAGGGCACATCTTAGTAGTAGAATACAGTGAACGATTATAAGAAAATTCAATATGAGGCAAGCATTCTTCCCACATTTTCTTGTTATTCTTCAAAACAGCCCTAAGCATAGTAGACAAAGTTCTATTAACTACTTTAGTTTGTCCGTCAGTTTGGGGTGACACATAGTACTAAAAAGCACTTTAGTCCCTAACTTAGCCCATAAACATCTCCAAAAGTGGCTAAGAAATTTAGTATCACGATCTGAAACAATAGTATTTGGCACACTATGCAAG
Organism: Secale cereale; assembly: GCA_902687465.1. NCBI lineage: Eukaryota > Viridiplantae > Streptophyta > Magnoliopsida > Poales > Poaceae > Secale > Secale cereale. The sequence continues at coordinate 252,554,143 of LR738714.1, forward strand.
CGAATAATTTCACGAAAGAACAAATCAGCAACATTAGCAGCATCATCGCCGACTTGGTATGAAGTGTGCCATTTTTTAAAACCTATCCACGACAATAAATATGCTATCCCTCCCCTTCTTTGTTTGAGGTAAACCCAAAACAAAGTCCATAGATATATATTCCCAAGGACACTAGGTACGGGCAAAGGCATATATAAACCATGAGAATTGAGTCGTGACTTAGCTTTTTGACATATAGTGCAGTGAGCAACAAAACGTTCAACATCCCGTCTCATCTTTGGCCAAAAGAAATGTGTAGCAAGTACATCCTCTGTCTTCTTCATGCCAAAGTGTTCCATTAATCCTCCTCCATGTGCCTCCTGCAACAACAAAAGACGAACAGAGCTAGCTAAAATGCATAGCTTTGTTAGCACGAAACACAAATCCATCATTAATGACAAACTTATTCCATGTTCTCCCTTCTTTACAATTCTGCAATACATCTTTAAATTCAGCATCATGCACATATTGATCTTTGATGGTCTCCAAACCAAATATTTTAAAGTGATGTTGTGAATGCATAGTATAATGACGAGACAATGCATCAACAATAACATTTTCTTTAACCTTCTTGTGTTTAATGACATAAGGGAAAGTCTCAATGAATTCAACCCATTTAGCATGTCTACGGTTCAATTTAGCTTGACTTTTAATATGCTTCAAAGATTCATGATCAGAATGAATAACAAATTCTTTGGGCCATAAATAATGTTGCCATGTTTCCAAAGTCCGAACAAGAGCATATAATTCCTTATCATAAGTACAATAGTTTAGACTAGGCCCACTCAATTTTTCAGAAAACTATGCAACAGGTTTACCATCTTGCAATAACACACCTCCTAATCCAATTCCACTTGCATCACATTCAAGCTCAAAAGTCTTATTAAAATTAGGAAGTTGAAGTAATGGAGTATGTGTCAACTTATCTTTCAATACCGTGAAGGCTTCTTCCTGTGCAGTACCCCACACAAAAGGCACATACTTTCTTTGTAAGCTCATTGAAAGGTACAACAATGGTGCTGAAATCTCTCACAAAACACATATACAAACCAGCGAGGCCAAGGAAACTCCTCATGTGTGTGACCGTTTTGGGTTGTGGCCAACTCTCAATAGCTTCAATCTTGGCTTTATCAACCTCAATTCCCCATCGAGTAACAACATAGCCAATAAAAGATACTCGATCGATGGAAAAGGTGCACCTCCCAAGGTTACCAAACAAACGGGCCTCACGTAGTGCAATAAAAACAACACGTAAATGTTCCAAATGTTCCTCCAAATATCTGCTATAAATCAATATATCATCAAAGTAGACTACCACAAATCGTCCAATGAAAGAACGTAAAACTTCATTCATCAATCTCATGAAAGTACTAGCTGCATTAGTTAACCAAAAAGGCATGAGTAACCACTCATATAATCCAAACTTAGTTTTAAATGATGTTTTCCATTCATCTCCCAATTTCATACAAATTTGATGCTATCCACTACGCAAATCAACTTTGGAGAAAATAGTAGAGCCACTTAATTCATGAAGCATATCATCTAGCCTAGGAATAGGATGACGATAACAAATATTAATATTATTAATGCCTCTATAATCAACACACATACGCGATGTACCATCCTTTTTCGGCACTAGAATAATAGGAACAACACAAGGACTAAGGGATTCGCGTATATAACCTTTATCTAGTAGCTCCTGTACTTGACACATGATCTCCTTCGTCACCTCTGGATTGGTACGACATGGTGCACGGTTGGGTAGCATTGCACCAGGGGAGTAAGTCAATCTGATGCTCAATCCCTCGAATAGGTGGTAACCCCGGTGGTACGTCTTGTGGAAAGACATCAACGAACTCCTACAAAATGTTAGTGATAGCAGGAGGCAAAGAGGAAGTCACGTCCTCGAATGAAAATAATGCCTCTTTGCACACAAAAGTGTAGCAAATAGATTTGTTGAAATCTAGATCATCAATAGCAGAATTGGTGGCAAGTAAACATCCACTTCTCAGTTTAATTTCAGATGCAACATGAGATGATGGATTATTATTATGTTTCATTTGTTGCTCAAATTCTTTTGCCACAATGATTTTCACTCTCATTTTTCTCCTATTTTGCTTTACTAGCTCGATGAATATCATCTTTCAGAGTTGAATCAGGAGTCATAGGAAGCAAAGTAATATGTTTATCCTTATGAACAAGAGTATACTGATTGTTCTACCATGGTGTGTAGAATGTTTATCAAATTGCCATGGTCTACCAAGTAATAAGGAATATGCTTGCATGGGTACCACATCACAATCAACATAATCAGCATATGTAGCTATACTAAAATGCACACAAATAATATGTGTTACCTTAACCTTGCCGCTGTTGTTGAACCATTGGATGTAGTAAGGATGTGGATGTGGTCTTGTGGTAAGAGATAGCTTCTCCACCATCTCGATGCTAGCAAGATTATTGGAGCTCCCTCCATCTATGATGACGCGAACAAAATGTTCCTTCACAACTCCCTTTATATGGAACAAATTGTGCCTCTGGATTTGCTCAGCTTGTGTGATCTGCACACTCAAACACGTTGAGCAACTAAACAGTCATACCTGTCAGCGACGTCAGCAGCCATGTAATGTGTCTCTTGTTCAGAATCATTTCCAATGTGCTTTTCACGTGTAATAGGAGCCAAAGTCTCCTCATCATAGTCACTAGCGGACTCATACCCACCATCCTCAGAAGCACTCATGACACGCTGAGATTTGCATTCCCTTGCAAAATGACCTCTTCCCTTACAACGATGAAAAATAATATCACTTCTGTGCCCTGTTGATGCCATGGAAGAAGAGGAGCTCTGTGCACGCCCGATGGGTGTGCTCTTGGCAGATAGTGGTGATTATGCCTGCTTTCTGGTATCACGGCTGGAAGTGGTAACTGACGGAGGTGTCGGTGCTACAGAATGTGTGGAACTAGAAGATGCACGCGGTGCCCATGATGAAGGTCGACCTGCAGAAAAATTAGTCCGCACCAATGCCTGTCGATCCTGCACTTCACGTTCAGCTTTGCAAGCAAGCTGGAATAAACGAGTGATATTATTGTAGTCCTTATACTCTAGAATGGTCTGAATCTCTCTATTTAAGCCACCCATAAAACTAGTGAAATAACAAAGAGCAGCAGCAACACGTCTCTCCTCGGGATATTCTAAACATGTAAAATGTTGTTCGGTTTCTAACTCCCAAGTAAGATATATATCAGGAACATATACCCTCAAATGGTGGAATATTCAATTTTAGTTTAGGGAGATGGTCATGATCTCGTACCTGAGGGTGTGGTGCAGCCCAACCATTGCGATTATTTGCATGTGGAGGACCTGGTGGTTGTGGTACTGGTGGTTACACGTAGTTCTAATTTTGATCAACCTCATCCTCGTAATCTCCTGCGTAATCATCCTCCTCCTCAGCAGCAGTAGTAGCCACAGAAGTATCAACAGCAGCACCAACAGTTTGGCCAGGCTCAAGAGGGACACGGCTCGCTCGGCGGAGGGCTGTTTCGCAGCATGGAGGTGGTTGTTGTGGTTATTTTTGTTATTGCAATGGTGAAGGAGATGGAGGTAGACGTGCAAGCACTTCAGCAAATTTGGCATCCAACCTGGTGTCAGTTGACTTCTCAATGTCATCCATCCTCGCTAGTGTGTCGCCAAAACTGGTCCTCACATCTTCTACCTGTTGATCCATCATTTGCTGAAATTTATCATGCAACTCCTTGTTTGTCATGTTCTCCCAGTCAGTCTTGTCGACTTGTGATCCTGGCATGGTTAGCAGGAATAGAAGCACACAAAAATATGATCCTACATACTACTAGAAAATGGTGGTGGTGGGGAGTCACAAATCTGTCAAGGAAATCTCAAATTCTTACCAGTTCTCACCCAACAGCGGGTGGTGATCGGCAATCGTGGTAGTCAAAACTCTCAAAGCTTGGATAAGGCGATTACCAGGGAGAGTCAAACGCACGACGTAGACGTATGTGGATCTGGGAAGGCTTATAATATGGTAGCAAAAAGTGTCAGTAATAATCAATTCATAGATGCGAAGTTCAATAAATGCTCAACAACAGTACTGTGTTGGTCCTAGGCTAGACCGTACTAGAGATGTGAGCCTAGAACACTAACAAAATCAAGACGCTGCACAGAAACAAGGGAAAATGACACTCTGAATTTATTTATTTATTTCACTCTTTTTTTGCACTCCTTTATTTTTTTGCGCTGCCTTTTTTTTCTTCCGAAAATCACTATAATGGCGAGTGTCTCTAAACTCTTCCCAAGTCAAACTAAGATGATGGGCACAAAAAAAATTTACTAATTTTTTCCGGAAATCAGGCAGCAACAACCGAAAAGTGTGGTAAAAAATAGTATGATGGCACGTATCTTAAAATACCCAGAAAAGCCTAAAAATGGGATATGGAATAATATTTTCACCTACCAAATATTTGGCCTAAAAACTGCCCGGGTGTCTCCAGACTCCTTTTTTTTCGAGACCTACGCAGGCAAGGAAACACGAATCCGAAACTAGATGGATCATGTCGTGGAATTATCACGGGAGATGTCCTAGTGTGAGGACTTAGTCATGAGGCCAATGCATCTATGTGGTAGCTTGAGAGGGGTTGAGCGGAATCGAGAGACGCAACGCAAGACAAGGATTTAGACAGCTTCGGGTCCCGGGAAACATCATCCGGTAATAGCCCTACATGTTGTTTGAGGCTAGATCTCATTATGACCCTCATGGTGTCGCCGTAAACCGGCTCTTGGTGTCTAGCCCTAGAAATTGTTTCTTCTTGCTTGTGAGAACTTGTTCCTCTTTGGGGAGCCCTGCCCCTCCTTATATATGTTGAAGGGGCGGGTTACATGACTAGTCCTAGTAGGATTAGGATTCCTCTATTACAAGTGGAGTCCTAGTCTTGCTTCCTTTATAGGAGAATATTCCTTGTGCTTTCCTCATAAACCGGCCCACCATAACATGAACCGGCCTTCTGGGCCTTGGGCCTTGTGTCACACCCTGCATTTTGTAACATGTTATTTGTAACTTTGAAGCATGAAAATTTGGACCAGCAAATTTTTTTAGCATCATTTGGCTTTTATTTGGAATTGAGTTTTCTTCATGTGCTTTTTCTTGTGCTCATTAAAGTCAACTATGACCTCTTGTAGATTTCATCTCCTTATCCAAAACTTCTGCCCAATGATCATGCCAAGTGTTATATAACAGTATAGTATTTTCTTACAAAATTAATTTGGCCAAAAAGTATTTCATAAATTTAGTTTTCCAAAAACCCCTGAATTGAGATTTGCACTGCAAGTACTTGATTAAGGGTGTGAAAATTATTTCAAAAGATTTATTTGAGACCTAGTAGTCATAGGACTCCCAGAAAACACAAAGGTATAATTTTAAAAGTTATTTTCCTATTTTATTTAAAAGCCTTTTCTTAAGGCCAGAAATGGTCTTTAATAGGGAAAAATTATTTAACTATCTCAAAAATATTTGCCAAAATTCAGAGAGACTCATAGGACATATATTGTCCATATATAAGAGTTTCAACACTTGGTCATGTTCAAAATAATGGGCTAAACCCTCTAAAACCCTTTCTGGATATTTCAAGCTTTTGAAATATTTACAAAGGATTTTTTCTCCAAAAATTCCAGGGAAATTCTATCATGTCATATATGACATATTTGATGATCTTGCCAAGTCCCATGCCTTGGGAAGCAAGAAAACCTCCTCAAACCCCTTCATAACCATTCTGTCCATATTTGAAGTTTGAGCAACTTTACATTGCCAAACTTGTCGAAATGCTCTCAAATTTGGTGCACATGCTAGAATGGCCTAATAAGGCACCTAGACCAAATGGCACAATAATTTGAATAGAGCAACTTGATCAGATCACCTCAAAACCCTTTCTGTTCAAATGCAAATTTGAACAACTTTACATTAACAACTTTTTATCTGGAGCTTCAAACTTTGTGGGCATGATCAATACCCCAAATGATGATGCTACACCAAGTGGTGCATCAAGGGGAGATGATTAGCTTGACTCAATCAAGATGAAACTGTTTCTGTTGATTTCTAGGGTTCACCAAAGTTACATTGGCTAGTTTCTTCAAATGAGCCCAAATTTGGTGAAGCACCCTATTTTCTCATGTCTTTCAACCCTGTCAAGTGCCATGTCAAGTGGACTTCATTTACTTGATCAAACACTGATCAAACACCTTCTGCAGAAATTCTAAAACCTCCATTTTGACCACTTTCACTTTTCTCCATGGCCTCAACTTCTTACCACAGGCTCATTGAGTTACCATCCACCTCCAGTAACTCCCCCAGCACCTCAGCTCCATGATTGGAGGGTGAAACCCCAGTTTTACCTTGCTGTATAGCCAACTTTCACCATTTCACCAGCCCTCTCCCTCTCTCCTTGCACCTCCAGGGCATCCAAGGCCTTAGGGCATTTCTTTACTTCTCCTACAACGCACCAGACACTGTTGGGCACGCTGGAACGGACCAAGCCGGCGAGAGCACGCTGATGCCGGTCAAACGCACGCTCTGGAGCGCGTGAACAGTGCATCCCGCACGCTGGTTCCAGCCAATCGCCGCTCCCCGACAGCCTCGGGCCTCCCCCTCACGCCAGTCGAGGCGCCTCGACGTCCGCGACCTCCCCGGCGCTGTCCCCCCTCCTCCTGCGCCCTCTAGTAGCCACCGTCGCACGCGCGCTGGCCGCCCGCGGCGGCCACTCCTCTGCCTCGCACGCGCGCACCCCTCTGACGCTCCCCCGCTCCTCCTCTCACCTCTACAGGACGTGGAGCTCGTCCAGGAACTCCACAGACCCATTCCCCTAGCCTCCCATGCGCTGTAGCCTCGCCGGTGAGCTCGCCGGTGCACTGGACCACGGGTCCCCGTCGAGCTCCTATATATAGGCCCTCCCGAGCCTCTCCAACACCACCACCAGCCTCACACCTCTCCACTGAGACCCCCAACACCACCAGTTCGACCCCAGGACGCCCTAGAGCTCGGGATCGACCGGAGCTCCGCCGCATCGGGCCGCCGGCGATCTCGAGGTACAGGCCTCCCCAGCCTCTCCTTCCACTCATTTCGGAACCGCCACACTCCACTGATCCTTTCCCCTCTATTTCCCCCTCCCTTCGCAGTCGGAAACGACCTCGACCACCGCCCTCCGACGAGCCTCCGCCGTCCCACCTCGCCGCCGGTGAACCAGGGCTCCCCACCGTGCCGCACTACCACCGCTACAACCGCGACACGACGCTGAGTCCGTCCCTGGCCTCCGTTGCCGTCGCCGTGGCCGGAATCATCGCCGGTGAGCTCGCCGCCGCCGTGGCCGAGGGGTTAGAGATGACAGGCGGGCCCCGCCTGTCATCCCCCCACCTCTCTCCCCCTCCTCTGAGCCGCTGACCCACGGGCCCCGCCCGTCAGGTTTGAAAACCTGACGTGCGCGCGCGCTGGCTCCGTGCGGCTGGGCCAGTCCGCCTGGGCCGTGCACTGTGGCCACTTCTGGCCCAGTGCACAGGACCCCTTTTCTTTTTCTTTTCTGTAAATGTTTTAAACATTTATACAGAAAAGAATATTGATCCAAATTTAATAATTCCAACTCCTAAAATCTTGTAATATTCCAACTTATTTAATGGTACTACTTTCATTCAAATCCATGAAACTTTCCTGTACTGTTCAAATTTAAATTCAAATTTGGGCAGTATAACTCCTGTTCAAAAATCAATATATCCTATTCTGTAACTCCAAAACTCCAACTAAGATTTTTCCCCATCTTAGAAATCCCTCTAGTATTTTACAAAAATGAGATGACATTTTTCTGAGCACTTTGGTTTTTCTGTTTTATTTATATTCTTATTTTTCCGTTATTATTATGCGACGTATAGATCCCGTATTTGACGAAGTTGCTGTGGAAGAAGAAGGAGAAGGACTTGAAGACTTTGAAGACCAAGCCAATCCAGGCAAGCAGCCCTTTGACCATGATACACTTGTTCCTCGGAACCCGTTTGTTTCCGATACATGATGATAGGGTTACGATGGTAACCTAGATGAACCACCACATGATGCATGCTTTATTGTTGATCTTGCTATATGCTAGATGACATGCCATAGATGGTCATGATGCTTATATGATGCATGTGTGATATGAACCCCTCATAGTTGAAAACTTTGCATGAACCCATCGGGTGCCCCTAATGCCCGAGGGTGATGAAGTGTTAGGTCATCACTTGAGAAAAAAGTGATGTGCCGGTAATATCATGTGCATGATGGAATGATGGATTAGATTTATGTGTGACTACCGTCCCAACCAAACATGTGCAACCACACTACCCCTTATGGGACGGGGCTTTATTGATTACTTAGGTCGATACTAGCATGGTGCCCGCATTACTAGTGACGGGAAGACTTGAGGTCTTTCCCGGGACGGGGTCGTGCTTGGATAGACGGCCATGACTGTTTTTACAGGGCACCGGACACACCGTTGGTCCCTTCGGGTACGCGTGAACATTGAAATTAGGGCAAGTCCCGTGATCTATTGTTTGTACCCGAGGGCCGTGTGCCAACGAGTGGACTCTATGTTAGTGTCGTCTAAGGAAAGGTAATGATCGGGTGCTTACCTCGGATACTTGAGGTATCGCGGGTCGTGGATGACACGGAAGTTCCGCGGATCTTGTGGGTAAAGTGTGCAACCTCTGCAGAGTGTCAAACTATTCGAATAGCCGTGTCCACGGTCATGGACAGTTGGGTGGTGCTACTTAAACTATGTCCAGAATTTTACTTCATCAGTGTTGAGATGTGTGTGATGAGTCAAGTCTGGTGACTTGACTCGATGAGTTGAATCATATTCATGTTGATGTCGGTAACCTGTTCTCGAGGTTACGCGAGGTTATTGATGCATAACTTGACGATAGCCTATTGTTCTAGCTTTCTGCTAGATTGTTCATTATTGTTCCATTGCATTGTTACCACATCATGGGTTGCTTGCGAGTACATTCAAAGTACTCATTGGCTTGCCACTGGTTATTTAATTGGCCAGGCATGGAAGAGCAGGAATATGAGGAAGAGTTCTTTGGAGGCGAACATGCGAACTAGGACGCTATCCCAGTCAGAATGCCTGTAGGGTTAAGGCAGATGGCATGGGTTCTACCCGTTTATCGAAGACTTCCGCTATTTGAGTTATTTCCTATTCAGCCCGTGAGGCTCTACCTATGTAAGACTTGGCCATAATGGCCTTAATTCGTGTAAGACTATTTGTATGGATGTAAGACTCTTGTTATTTCAGCTTCTGTGTGTTCAGTGAGCATTGATCTCTGGGATCACTGTACACGTGCATTCAGTGATCTCGACTTCTAAGTCGGGGTCCCCACACCTTGTCATCCATCTAAAACACCCACCGGATCACCAATGAGTCGCCAGGCTCGTGAATCATCAGACCAGTGGACTGCCAGACTCATAAGTCGTCGATCCTCCGGCGGTTTACTAATGAAACGCCAAGTCCGGCCGGGTTATACTTCCGGCCGTGTTACGCCGCGGGGTATATCCCCGACAGATCTCGAGAACAAACCTAATATGAAAATAACTCAGATTGGCGGTGGATATATGGTGGTAGGATATGTAAGTGGTGGTAGGACATGGCAGCGGTGGTGGTATATGGTAGTGGTGGTGGGATGTGGCAGCGGTGGTAGTATGGCAGCAGCGATGATTATGGTGCGGCGATGGCGTGACAAATTGTGAAAGAACTCGAAACACTTAAGGACTATACACTAGGACCAGTAACTAGACACGATGATGCAACCGCAAATTCAACAAAGCAAAACCCTAAAAAGATTATGCAAAGGCTCAGATTGGTTCGGATATGATGAACTAACCCTAAATTATTTTTTTGGATTTTTCATGGACTATAGGTAGGAAGAACAGACTCGATCTTGCTATGAAAAACTGGAAAATCTCTCCGAGCAACCTGGAAATCTGATACCACTTGATAGAGGCAAAGGTGTCCCATCTTTCGACGAGATGGTGGCTATCGTTTTGGAGGAAGTCAACTTTGACGATCCGACTACAAATGTGCGAGGACGTCGCGCCTTAGCAATCGCTAAACCAACTACATGATGTTATTGACCACGAAGGTTTGTTTCCTGCAGGCAAACGAAGAACAAGCAAAAAACTGAGATTGCAATCTGGATATTGCGAATTTAAGAGGAAAGCTTTATTAATCAAGTGGGGTTTTGTGACGCCTTTGTCTGGTCGTTGAACACAAACAGAGTACTCGAAGTTGCAGCTATGGTGAACTTTTAATCTAAACAAAACCCAAAGTCTAAATGATGCCCTAAGGGCTGTATATATATATATATATATAGAGGGGGGGATTTCGTGGCCCCTTGGAGAAGGGTTCCAAAACCAACCCTAACTTTGTTTTACCAACACATACGGACTCTAAAAATAGCCTATACTTTAGTATTTCGAAATTACATGGGCCTGGCCCAATAATAAGGTGACGCGACACCTATAATATCCCATGGACAAAATTTATAAAGTGGCATCTTGTATATTTCGTCCAAGGCTTCATGCACTCATTATGGTGGCTTCAAAGTCCCGAAATCATCACTTGTAACTCCCTTCTTGTTCCCCTTGCGCATGCCATCATCTCCATGCTTGATCTTGCTACAATGTTCATCCTTATTGTCCAAGCTAGGCCCTTCATTTGTAAGCAAGACAAATGTATCCAATTTAGGTAGCATCATATTCTCACGAACATTAGAATCATTACCAAGAAACAAAAGTACCTGGTAATTCAATTGGCGTGCGCGAGCTCTAGTAATTGGTCCAGTATGTATAATAGCAGGGGCAGTGGGTGTAACAATGGTATTGATGTCCTCATCATCCTCTCTTCTCCTTCTCCGAGGGACTTCGTGCGTGCTTGATCCTACCTCCTTGCTTCTTCGTGTGAATTCAAATGGAGTTCGAAGATGAATGAGTTAACCTCTTGTCATTGGTACACTTCGTGTTTGATGAGTAGTAGTAGAGTCGATGGGGGTGATGGAGTGATTCTCTACATCATCTACCCCCCCCCTTGGGAGATATTCATCCATGGATCATGATCTTCATCACCATGGTGTTGGGACAAGGCCTTGACGTCGAAGATGTTGGTGTCACACATCGTATACGCCTCAACATGACCAAGTGGTATCGGGATGGTGCCGCCTTGTAAATCCTTCAAGATGAAAGAACATGACAAACACTTGGAAAAACAAATGAGGTTAGTGATAATGCAACACCTATCATTCATGTGGTGAAATACCCAACAAGTGTTGTTATTATTCTTATCATAATAAAGGACAAGGGGACATGGCATTGTATGGAAGCATATGATGCGATAACAACCAAAGGAATTAGGATCAAACAAGCAAGCATACATCACAAGTAAAATGTCCAAGTCTCCGAGATAAAAAATTATAGCATAGTTGCACTCACTATAAGTGAATATGAGAGATGCAACTATTGGAGACAAGTGACAATGATCAAGATATATTACGTGAGAGGCATGAACATATATGTCATCCACCCAAGAAAGCGATTAATAATGGAACATGGGTGATGCGACAAAGCAAGCAATCATAGTGATCAAGTTAAGCAAGCTAGTAGTGCGAAGATGCAACATACTAGAGATAATCATGGCATGTGTGCAAATAGTGGTCATGAATAATTCACATGTCATATCACAAACATGAAAGCAAGAAATGAGCAGAGTAGTATGATACGTCTCCAACGTATCTATAATTTTTTATTATTCCATGTTGTTATATTATCATTCTTGGATGTACTACAATCATTTTATTTCATTTTTTGGGACTAACCTATGACATAGTGCCAAGTGCCAGTTGCTGTTTTCTGCATCTTTTTTACATCACAGGAAATCAATATCAAATGGAGTCCAAACACCGCAGAACTTTTTGGAGATTTTTTTATGGGCCAGAACACACCCAATGGCCCAGAGCTGCACCTTGGGGGTGCCCCAAGGGGAGCACAACCCACCAGGGCGCGCCAGGCCCCCTGGCATGCCCAGGTAGGTTGTGCCCACCTCGGTGGCCTCCCGCACCCCCTCTTTACCCTAAAAATTCACAAATAATCTGAAAACCCTCGGGGAAGACCTAGATCAGAAGTTCCGCCGCCGCAAGGCTCTGTAGTCCACGAGATCCAATCTAAAGCCCTTTCCGGCACTCCGCCGGAGGGGGAAACCATCACCAATGGCCATCTTCATCATCCCAGAGGCCACCATGGTGAGGAGGGAGTAGTCCAACCTTGGGGCTGAGGGTTTGTACCAGTAGCTATGTGTTTAATCTCTATCTCGCGCGATCTCGGTATGTCATGATCTTAATATATCATGGTCTTTGTTAACATAGATGGATCATATGATGTTTCTCCCCTCTATACTCTTGTTGTGATGAGTTGAATCTTTACCCTTTGAAGTTTTGTCAAGTCGGATTGAATGTTCAGATTTGAGAACAATTGATATATGTCTTGCAATTGAATAGTCGTGGTGACAATGAGGTATCGTATTGATTCACTTGTTGTATGCTATGGCACTCAACTTGCAGATTCCCGCGGTGACATTGGGCTAATCTATCCATAGGGGTTGATGCATGTTTTTATTATCTTTTCTCCGATAGAAACTTTGGGGTCTCCTTGTAGTTCTTTGTGTGGATTGAATATTATGATCATGAAGTTGTTTGATGCATATCGTAGAATCAACTCATGGATATTTGTCGTTACATTGGAATATCTAGGTGACATTAGAGTTGGTTGATGTGTGTCATATGGTGTTATTTTAGTACGAACTCTTGGTTAGATTGATAGGAAAGAATAGCTTTGTGTTATTTTAGTACGAACTCTAGGATAGATTGATCGGAAAGAATAGCTTTGAGGTGGTTTCATACCCTACAAACAATTTCTATCTTTTGTTCTTCGCTAATAGGAATTTGGGAATGATTCTTTATTGCACTTTGAGGGACAATCATATGATCCAACTATGTTATCATTGTTGAGAGATTGCACTAGCGAAAGTACGGACCCTAGGCCTCATTTTCAAGCACTGCAATATCGTTTGTGCTCCGTTTTATCACTTGCTACCTTGCTGTTTTTTATGTTACTCTTACAAAAATCAATATCTACCATCCATATTACACTTGTATCACCATCTCTTCGCCGAACTAGTGCACCTATACAATTTCCCATTGTATTTGGTGTGTTGGGGACACAAGAGACTTTTTATTATTTGGTTGCAGGGTCGTTTGAGAGAGACCATCTTCATCCTACACCAGCCACGGATTGATAAACCTTACATCATCCACTTGAGGGAAAATTGCTACTGTCCTACAAAACTCTACGCTTGGAGGCCCAACACGAGTCTACAAGAATAAAGTTGCGTAGTAGACATCAAGCTCTTTTCTAGCGCTATTGCCGGGGAGGTGGGTGCATGAAGGTATATCTTTAGATCTATCAATCGAATATTTTACTTTCTTGTTTTATCACTAGTTTGGTTTTATAAAGAAAACAAAAAATGGAATTGAGGTTGCATCATATTATTCATCTCTATAATATCTTTCGCGAAAACGATGGGAAGGAAAATTGTGCTCAATTATTAGAAGAAGAATGCTATAAAATGTTTGGCATAAATGATGAGCATGATTGCAATGTTGTTAGTATGAATTCTTTAAATATACATGATGCGAATGATATGCAAAGCCATAAGCCTGTGGATGCTATGTTTGATGAAGATGATATTTTTAGCCCCCAAGATTTTATGTGGAAATTTATTATAATGGTAGCATGCCTCCTATTTATGATGATTACATTGATAAAAGTTAGGTTGGAAGAGTGTCAACTCTAGGTAGTAGTGACCCCACTATTTTGGAGGGTGTTGAATCTTATTACAATATTGATGAAAGTGGATTTGGAGAGGTCATGACTTTATTTAGTGATAGATCCACTATTTTGGAATATGTTTCAATTGACTATGACAATAAAGTTTCTAGGATGATTATTATGATGACATGTATGCCATAAAGAGTGATAAATCTTCAATGCTTGTGCATCATGAAAAGAGTGATGTATGTGATAGTTATATTGTTGAATCCATTCATGATGTTCCTGAAAATTATTATGAGGAAGGAACTTATGCTCTTACATATCTCAATAATATCAAGTTTCTTCTCTATGTGTTGATTGTTTTGAAGTTGCACTTGTTTTGCCTTCTTATTCTAGTTGATTCTTGTCCCCATAAGTTGTTTGATAACAAAATCCCTATGCATGGGAAGTGGGTTAGGCTTAAATGTGCTTGCCATGTGATTCATGATGCTCTATTTCATGTTTCAATTCTTATCTATTATGTGAGCATCATTGAAATCATCATGCCTAGCTAAAAGGCATTAAAGAAAAGCACTTGTTGGGAGACAACCCAACAATTATACCTACTATTTTTGTGTGTTAACATGATTATGCTTCTGTAGTAATCATGTTTTATAGCTTTTGTTTCAATAAAGTGCCAAGCAAAGCCTTAGGATCATGTTGGGTGATAGTAGATTTGATCTTGCTGAAAAATAGAAACTTTTGCGCTCACAAAAAAATTCTCATTTTTAATAGAAGAGTTATTTTGAGTTGATTCTTTTAGCAGAAGATTAATATATAAATTGTTCACGTGGTCCTAATTTTTCAGAATTTTTAGAGTTGAATAAGTATGGTGGTTGTGCAGATCATTACAGGCTGTTCTGTTTTTGACAGATTCTGTTTTCAATGCATAGTTTGCTTGTTTTCCAGTTTCTATGGCTTATATTGATCAACATAAATAGTAGAAACGATATGCTACAGTAGTCATTGTGTGGAAGCAATTATGAATCTTGTCTTTGATAGTACCAAAAGTGAATTATTTGTTTTATCATACTAACCATCTCATGAAGTTCCGTTAAGTTTTGTGTGATTGAAGTTTTCAAGTTTTGGGTGAGATACCAATATGAGGAGGATAAGGAGTGGCAAGACCCTAAGCTTGGGGATGCCCAAGGCACCCCTAGTAAATATTCAAGGAATACCCAAGCAACTAAGCTTGGGGATGCCCCGGAAGGCATCCCCTCTTTCATCTCCAGCATTATCGGCAACCTCACTTGAAGCTATATTTTTATTCATCACATCATATGAGTTTTGCTTGGAGCATCATTTTATTTTGTTAGGTTTTTCTTGCTGGTATTTAGAATAATGTGTTGTATCTTTTATTTCAATAAAAGTGTCAAGGATAGCCTTTACCATGCTTATTTTCAAGTCTACATGTTGCTGTTTGAAAACAGAGAGTTTGTCGCTGTTGCAAAAATTCCCGAGAAAAGTCAAAATGTGATAAAAGATTGAAACTTTTTGCACAACAAGCTATGACAAATTTCCTGCAGCATGTTAAATTTAAAAAAAAATTGAGTTAGGGAAGTATGGATCCTCTTGCATTCTTTACAGACTGTACTGTTTTGAATGATTACTATTATGTTTGCATTGTTTGCATATGTTTGCGTGTTTAATGATTCTATTTGAGGATAGGAGTATTAAATATGCATAGGCATTTAGTATACAATGTTGAATAATAATTTTAGTTATTTGCTACAATAGAGAATGATAAGGTTTTTGTATTGGTTTATACTAACTCATCTCACGAGTTCTTGTTGAGTTTTGTGTGGATGAAGCTTTTGAGATTTAGGAAAACCGTGATATGAGGAGAATTAAGGAGACACAAAAGCTCAAGCTTTGGGATGACCAAGGTACCCCAAGATAATATTTAAAGAAGTCTCAAGCATCTAATCTTGGGGATGCCCCGAAAGGCATCCCACCTTTCTTCATCAACAATTATCGGTTAGTATCGGTTGATCCTAAGTTTTTGCTTCTTCACATGAGATATGCTATTATTGAAATGTCATTTTATTTTGTTTGCTTGATGTTCTAATAAAATACTTAGATGTGAAAGTTTTTAACTAAAATAGAGCCCCCAAATAGTTGCCAGGGAGGCTAAGTAAGCGGCATTCACATCCCGTCAACAAAGCTCTTTTCTGGCGTAGTTGCTCAAGTGCTTCACTTATATCTTTTTGAGTACGGTGTGCTTCAGTATTTTTGAAGAAATTCTCTCTTGCTTCACCTAGATTAATTTGAGAGAAATAAATATGATGCTCATGTTCTTCGCTTATATTTGGTTGAGCTTATCAAAAGCAACACATAAAATTAGTCCCAAAGTGATAGATATCCAAGAAGGATATAAATAAAACTTTCATGAAGATAATTTGACAAAATAAACTTGATCCTTGTAATAGTTTTGAGATATAATGATAGTGATATGTGAGTCATGTTGATGAGTAAATGTGCTTTAGTAAGAATATTGGTGTTAAGGTTTGTGATTCCCTATGCAAGCACGAAAGTCAATAATCATGCAATGAAATTACATCCTAATTGTTGTGCATTATTCGGTGTTATTTAGGATCAATGCTTGCTTATGAGATTATTCATTTCATGGTTGGTCCCTTCCCAGTCTTTTGCTAGCCTCCATTTTGCACTAAGTATGATCACTACTTGTGCATCCAAAATCCTTTATCCCTGTTTTTCCACATGAGTCCACCATACCTACCTATATGTGGTATTCCCTTGCCATTCTAAGCAAATTTGTATATGCCATATCTAATTTTCCAAATGAATTTCCCTCTTGTGTGCCCGTACCGCTCGCGAGGCGGTGAGGGGTGGCCAATATTTTCCATGCTAGATGTGTTATTCTCACGATGAGTTTTATTGGCTTGTCATTGCACGAGAGTAAGGCAAAGGTATTAGGGATGCCCATTCCCGAAATGAAAAACAAATTTACTTTATGTTGTCAAATATTAAATTCCTTGGAAAGTGTTGGTATTGAACGAAACCGTGGATTCGGCTAGCCATGGCTTGTGAACGTTTGGTGGAAAATGAATATACTTTATTTTATGTTTGGGAACCGCCCATGATATATCTAGCATGGAAAGTGTTGGGAACCTTAAGTCATTTTCGTTGGTGGGAAAAGTATACCTCCCAAAATAATTTCATCTCTCAATTTAAGCTTTGAGCTTTGGCACCTCTACAAATCCCTACTTCCCACTGGGAAGGGCCTTTCTTTTACTTATGCAATTTTTATTTGAGTCTCCATCTTCTATTATAAAGCACCAAATAGGAAACACTATGATTGTACTTGAGCATTGGGTGTAACTAATATGCGAATGTGTTTCATGAATGGATCAATGGTTGAGCATGACAGGCTAGCCATTTCGTAAGACATGGTTTCTTGTTGATATGCTTGAGTATTTAAATCTCATGTCAAAACTAGACTATTTCTTTGAACCATATAAAAGTCCAAATGACCATGCTATAAAGAGAAGAATATGATATGAAAAGTTAGGCAGCATTCCACATCAAAAATTATGTTTTTATCATTTACCTACTTGAGGACGAGCAGGAATTAAGCTTGGGATGCTGATACGTCTCCAACGTATCTATAATTTTTTATTGTTCCATGATGTTATATTATCATCCTTGGATGTTTCACAATTATTTTACAATCATTTTTTGGGACTAACCTATTGACATAGTGCCAAGTGCCCGTTGCTATTTTCTGCATGTTTTTTACATCGCATGAATCAATATCAAACGGAGTCCAAACACCGCAAAACTTTTTGGAGATTTTTATGGGCCAGAAGACACCCAATGGGCCAGGGCTGCACCTGGGGAGTGCCCCGAGGTGGGCACAACCCACCAGGGCTTGCCAGGCCGCCCTGGCGCGCCTAGGTGGGTTGTGCCCACCTCGATGGCCTCCCGCACCCCCTCTTTACCCTATAAATTCACAAATATCCCAAAAACCCTCGGGGAAGACCTAGATCAGAAGTTCCGCCGCCGCAAGGCTCTTTAGTCCATGATATCCAATCTAGAGCCCTTTCCGGCACTCCGCCGGAGGGGGAAACCATTACCGATGGCCATCTTCATCATCCCGGCGACCACCATGGTGAGGAGGGATTAGTCCACCCTCATGGCTGAGGGTTTGTACTAGTAGCTATGTGTTTAATCTCTCTCTCTCTCTCTCTCGCATGATCTCGTGATGTCACGATCTTGATATATCATGGGATTTGTTAACATAGATGGATCATATGATGGTTCTCCCCTCTCTACTCTTGTTGTGATGAATTGAATATTTACCCTTTGAAGTTTTTTCATGTCGGACTGAATGTTCAGATTTGAAAACACTTGATATATGTCTTGCAATTGAATATTCGTGGTGACAATGGGGTATCATATTGATTCACTTGATGTATGCTATGGCACTCAACTTGCGGATTCCCGCGGTGACATTGGGCTAATCTATGCATAGGGGTTGATGCATGTTTCTATTATCTATTCTCCGATAGAAACTTTGGGGTCTCCTTGTAGTTCTTTGTGTGGATTGAATATTATGATCATGAAGTTGTTTGATGCATATCACATAATAAACTCATGGATATTTCTGGTGACATTGGAATATCTAGGTGACATTAGAGTTGGTTGATGTGTGTCATATGGTGTTATTTTAGTACGAACTCTTGGTTAGGTTGATCGAAAAGAATAGCTTTGTGTTATTTTAGTACGAACTCTAGGATAGATTGATCGACAAGAATAGCTTTGAGGTGGTTTCGTACCCTACAAACAATTTCTATCTTTTATTCTCCGCTAATAGGAACTCGGGAGTGATTCTTTATTGCACTTTGAGGGACAATCATATGATCCAACTATGTTAGCATTGTTGAGAGATTGCACTAGTGAAAGTACGGACCCTAGGCCTCATTTTCAAGCATTGCAATACCGTTTGTGCTCCGTCCTATCACTTGCTACCTTGCTGTTTTTTATTGTTACTATTACAAAAATCAATATCTACTATCCATATTACACTTGTATCGCCATCTCTTCGCCGAACTAGTGCACCTATACAATTTCTCATTGTATTTGGTGTGTTGGGGACACAAGAGACTTTTTATTATTTGGTTGTAAGGTTGTTTGAGAGACACCATCTTCATCCTACACCTCCCATGGATTGATAAACCTTAGGTCATCCACTTGAGGGGAAATTGCTATTGTCCTACAAAACTCTGCGCTTCTTGGCCCAACACGAGTCTACAAGAATAAAGTTGCGTAGTAGACATCATAGTATCATTGTATTGGCAAGAGGTCATATGTAAATGGCAATGGTGCATCGTGGCTCTCCCAACACAATAAGCATCAAATGCATGGGGCACAAATAAATCATGGCAATAGCTAGAAATATCTCCACCAATCTTGAAAATACACATACAAGTACTAGTATCAATCATCATGTGTAATGCAAAGCATGGGTCACAAATGCATGGAAAAGGCATAGGAATAAGCATGTCATGCAAAGTGAACATGGCAAGATGGGCATAGAATGTGTAATTGACAATAACCCATAACCATGTGAGGGACAAGTAGAAGAATTGCGCGAAGTCGTTGTGGGGAGGAAATTGTTGGTGAAACATCTCATGGGTTCCCAAGGCATCATTGCTCTCTAGAGCTCGTTTTGTCAACTCATGGTCTTGCGAGGTTGATGAGTATTCGTGAGTACCTATGCAAAACAAAGACAAAGAAAAGATTGTGTGTGTGTGTGGTATATGTACACATCATCCATTTTGATGCGCACACGCATGTGGTGGTTAGCACAAAATATTCAATTCTCAAACAAATGAGATGCATGATATAGAAACATGTCATCCATTATGAGTGAATAGTTGTTATG
Organism: Secale cereale; assembly: GCA_902687465.1. Taxonomy (NCBI): domain Eukaryota; kingdom Viridiplantae; phylum Streptophyta; class Magnoliopsida; order Poales; family Poaceae; genus Secale; species Secale cereale. Next base: position 252,574,033 of record LR738714.1, read on the forward strand.
TATAACACGATGGGGGCACAAATTTGAATAAGTACATGGCACAACAATAGCATTTTCATTCATGGGGAGCATATTGTGCACACAATTATGAGAATCATGCAATGGATGGGATGGCTCAAAATCTCCTAAAATGTATGATGAAACTATGGGGGGGGGGTCTCCTAATGAGCAATATCGAAAGCATAATATGGAGAAGTGGAACAACATAAAAAACAATGCATGTCTGAAGCTAGGTAATCATGGCATGGCATATGAGGGATATGATGCAAAGGAAGCTTGTCAATATCATCACATGAAAAACAAATTCCAATAACCATGGGCTTGTCATCTATGCCATAAGTGCAAATTGGGTTTATCTTAATGGAATATTCCATAAGTGCAGAGGATATCTCATCATAGTAACTACGCATATGCCATTAAAATAAACCCAATATGCACATATGGCATAGATGACAAGCCCATGGTTACTGGCATTTGTTTTTCTTGGGATGATATTTACATGCTCCCTTTGCATAATATCCATCATATGCCATGCCATGATTACCTAGCTTCGGACATGCATTGTTTTGTATATTGTTCAAATTCTCCATATTATGCTTTCGATATTGCTCATGAGGAGCCCCCATATTTTTCTAATACATTTTTGGAGATTTTGATCCATCCCATCCATTGCATGATTCTCATAATTGTGTGCACAATATGCTCCCCGTGAATGAAAATGCTATTGATGTGCCGTATACTTCTATGCTCAATTTGCGTCCCCATCGAGTTATACATAATAACTATTCTTTCATGATGGATGGCATATTTCTCTATCGTGCCTCAAATTTCTTTGAGCGTTGCTTATCTTATGATAACTCACACGTGCACATACACATCATGATGGATGATGTATGAATTTACCATGCACACAATTTCTTTGGTTTGTGTCTCTTTTGTGTAGGTCCCCATACTTACTCGTCAACCTCGCAAGAGCACGAGTTGACGAAACAAGCTCTAGAGAGCAATGATGACTTGGGATTCCATGGATTATCTTTTCCACCGCTTCCTTCGCGCAAGGACTTCACATATTTCTTCTACATGGCCCTCACATGGTTATGGATTATTGTCCATTATATCTCTTATGCCCATCTTGCCATGTTCGCTTTGCATGATATGCTCATTCCTATGCTTTTATCATGCATTTGTGGCCCATGATTTGCATTTCACATGATTCATGATTCTACTTGTATGTGTATTTGCAAGCTTGGTGGAGATATTGCTTGCTATTGCCATGATTGCTTTGTGCCCAATGCTTACGATGATACTTTGGTCATGATTCGCTTTCGTGCTTGTGATATGTCATGTGCATTCCCTATATCCACTATTTGCTCACGTTACATGATTACCATGCATTCTTCTAGTATGTTGCATCTTTGCACTACTAGTTTGCACGACGTGATTGATTTACTTGCTTCGTGTATTGCATCATCGATGATCCGTACTTGCTAGTTTCATGCGGTTGATGGCATCTATTCACATTCTTTACACATGATTGATATTGCTTGTTGTCATATGTCTCCACTTGTTGCCTCTCTCATGCTAAATTTCCCATCTATTGAGTGCAACAATGAATTTAGTCTTGCTAATGAGACTGTTCCCATATCATTCTCACATTTATTTGGAGAATTTGACATATTTCTTACGAAGCATTCTTGTCTTACCTCTTTGCACCATATGCCTAGTGCCATGAATATAGCCATTGTTGCATCATATTATTCATGCACTTTTTCTCCTAATGGTTATGTTCAAGAGAAGAGAACCATCATGATGGATGATGTGTTTATCTACCATGCGCATACGTTCTTTGTTTTATTGTGTGCATGTGTAGGATACTTGAACTTCTTGTCGACTTCCACTTCACGTGAGTTGACCATTCGAGCTCTTGAGAGAGAACCATCTTTCTTCACGACGCTTCTACATCGCACTTGCTTGTGCTTCGACATTGTGAAGGACGCACAAGGACACATTTTCAAGGTGATATACTTCTCTTTCGAGACACCCAAAACCATGAGCCTAGATATTGTGGATCACACTACTTGTGTTGCTTGCACCATGAGACTTATTTGTCATCTTGGACCCCTTGATTGCACACATGTTAGAGATCTCGCTTCAACTTGCCATTTTCACATCTCCATGCATCATGATATATATGCTATGTGTTGCATCCGACTTGTGGATTACTTGTCCCTATCATATGCTTGGTTGCAACAATGTCATCTTTTCACATATGCCATGTCCCATTGATTGCTAAATGCTTGACATGATTGCCTCACACATGATGAACAATTGCTCTTTCTATTGTGTTGAGTGCCATACTACCTTCACTACACCATATGCATGTTATGCTTGGATTGTCTTGCACTTGACCCATGTGTTTAGACACTTCATTTCCTTTGGTGTTGTGAATGATTCCTATGCCTACCATAGACCTTTCATTGAGCGCTTTTCCCATGCTTGCTATGACCTTGAGGTAGATGCTTGTTCACTTGTCAAACATATTTGCATCTCTACCTCACAAGTGCACATTTGTCCCCATGGTGTATTTTCTTGTGATCATTTGATGTGCTTACAATCCATGTCACAATCCTTTGCCCCGCCATATGTTATGCTTGATGAAAACACTCGTTGGGTGAATCACCTCTCGAATGCTTGGTTTTGCACTAACGCTAATCACATTTTTTCCAAGTGTTTGTTATCCTTGCTCCTTTCAAAAGAATCACTAGGTGGTATGACATTGGAGAGTGCACATTTCGGGCTTCAAGAAGACGAGTACTTGGTGATCATCCACTTCTACACGGCGAAGCCATCTCTTTCCCATGGTGATTTGGTTTTCGATCCAAGGTCGGATCTTTCCCAAGGGGGAGGGGATGATCCGGAGCATCCTACGGACATCACCATGTCAAGAGTCCATTTGGCAAGTGACACGTGTGACATCTACTCCACATACACAAAGGCAAATCATCTCCTTTACACATGTTCACTTGACTCCTTCGTGGATGGTATACTACTTGACACTTCTCCCATGTGCATGTATAGGTATTGTCAGAACTTCACCATTGACGAGGAGGAGTGCAAACACAAGAGAACACCTACATCAGACGGAAGAATGGAAGAGAAGAAGGAAGAAGAGAACGAGCAACTCAGGAGCTACCCGGATGATCTGGACCGAGACCCGGACGATCCAGACCCTGGCCTGGACTATCCGGGTAATATGCCCCCGGACACCCGAAGGCTGATCGACGAAGCCGGATCATCCGGATGGTCGCCTGGATCATCCGGACCCCTGACACCCGGATCATCCGGGCCACCATCCGGATCATCCGGACCCCACATGTGCGCATGACTTGGGCCGAGGCCCATGTACCCACTTTGCCCCTCAAATAACCCTTCGTTGCTTAGACTATAAATAGACCCCTCCACCTCTTTTCTAGGGTTAGAAAATGTGATAGATCATTTTAGACTAGAGCTTTGCTGATCTTAGTGGTTCTACTCCTACGAGAGACCGCGGCCCCTCTACGGAGAAGATCCACACGAGATTCAAGACCTCCTCACAGAGAAGATCCTTCTAGGATTCAAGCTCCCATCTCCTTTGTATTTGGGATGAACTCTACCTTGTATCTTTCCCTTTGTTATTCATGTACCTTGTGGATCTATGTGTTGTTAGTCTAGTGGATGTGTGATTGGACTTGTTCTTGACTGTTTTCCCTTGTGATTTCTCTCTGTTCTTCCCCATCTTCATCGTGTTCTTCATGGGATCCCCTCCATTTCGTGAAAGATCGGCCTTAGGCTCTCCACCCTACAACATTACGCCCTCAAGTCGATGGACCATCAAGGTGCTTGCACGCTATAACAATAATGCATACAAGATCGATATCCCACGCGACAAGTGCAATGTGAGCGATATCTTGAACGTTAAAGATCTCTCTCCTTTCCATGGTGAACAAGATTTCGATCCGAGGTCAGATCTTTCCCAAGGGGGGAGATGATGCGGAGCATCCCAAGGTCATCCCCATCGACCTATCATCGTCTCACCAAGTGCCAAGTGGACCCATGACACGTGCATGTGCAAGAGCTCTCGAAGTCGTGGTGACTTCACTCCTCTCTCAACTGCCTCCCGATTCTCATGAGACATGGCTACTACCCTCATCGGAAACTATATGCATACTCAGGTACATCGAGGACAGCCATGGAGAAGGTAAGGGTCAAGAAGAATAAAGAAGGAAGATGAACGTGAAGACAGACAAGAAGAAGGATAAGTGCACACTTTCCCGGATGATCCGGATGGACGTTTGAACGATCCGGACACCGCCCCGAATGATCCGGGTAATGTGCTCCTCGACACTTGAAGGCTCCTCGCTGAAGCCGGACAATCCGGACCCCGGCCCAGATCATTCGGACGCGCCCGAACATCCGGCCCAGGTCCCGGACATCCGGACACCCCGCTGCAGAAGAGACACGCCAGGATCATCCGGAAGCCGCCACGAATCATCCGGACTACCCAAGCCCTGATCATACAGACCAACATCCGGATCATCCGGACAGTGCCGGCATGCATGAATTTGGGCCGAGGCCCATGTTCCCCTTCGTCCCTCCTACCCTATATATACTACATCACCAACACTTTCTAGGGTTAGCACTGGTTTAGCTCATTTATGAGATAGAGCTTTGCTCATCCTCTTGGTTCTTCTTGTTCGAGAGACCGCAGCCTCTACGGAGAAGATCCCCCAAGTGGATTCATGACCACTCATGGGCTCGAGACCTCTTCTCGGAGATGAACTCATTACATTGTATCGTCCCTAGTTGATCGTGGATCGTGATGAGGACATCAATACTATTGTTACACCCACTGCCCCTGCTATTATACATATTGGACCAATTACTAGAGCTCGCACACACCAATTGAATTACCAGGTACTTCCGCTTTTTGGTAAAAATTCTAATGTTCATCAGAATATGACGCTGCCTAAATTGGATACATTTGTGTTGATTACTAATGAAGGGCCTAGCATGGACAAGAGGGATGAACACTGTAGTAGGATCAAGCATGGAGATGAAGGCGCGCACGAAGGGATCCAGAACGGCATTGCTAGTGCGTATTTGAGTACTTTGAAGCCTCCGTGATGACTTCCAAGGACATGTACGAATACTCAAGATACATCTTCATAAATTTCGTCCATAGCTTATTTTAGATGATGTGTCACCTTATTTTTGGGTCAGGCCCATGTAATTTCGAAATACTAAAGTAAAGGCTATTTTTAGAGTCCGTATGTGTGGGGAAAACAGAGTAAGGGTTGGTTTCGGACCCCTTCTCCAAGGGGCCATGAAATTCCCCCTCTTTTTCTCCATATATAGAACCCTTAGGGCATCGTTTAGACTTTGGATTTTGTTTAGATTAAAGTTTGCCATAGATGCAACTTCTCATACCTTGTTTGTATTCAACATCCAGACGAAGACATCACAGAACACCACTTGATCAATAAAGCTTTCCTCTTAAATTCACAATATCCATATTGCAATCTCAGTTTCTTGCTTGTTCTTCGGTTGCCTGCAGGAAACAGACCTTCGTGGTCAGGTTGATCTTGCTCCGGTGTGGTCAATAACCTCTCAGAGTTGGTTTAGAGATTGCTAAGGCGCGACGTCCTTGCATGTCCATAGTCGTATCATCAAAGTCGATTTCCTTCAAAACGATAGCCACCATCTCATCGAAAGACGGGACACCTTTGCCTCTATCAGATCGTTTATCACTCTTTGTGTTCCCGGATCTACCATATGTGTGACCTAAACTTGTTGATTTGAGTGTTTTCCTCTTGTTCCCCTCACGTTTTCCCCCCGTGTTCTTCGTGTTCATCGTGGGATTCACCTCCAATCATGAAAGATAAGCCTAGAATCGGGTTAGCCCCGCATCAACTATGGCCCCCAATGTCGAACTCAGGGGCGTGTGCGAAGTACTCCACCTCTCCAGCCGTCCTACTCGTCGCTCTGACGACCTAGCTTGATGAACATGAAAGGAAAGAGATACAGATGGTTTACCCAGGTTCGGGCCACCGTGCGGTGTAAGACCCTACTCCTACTTTGGGGTGGATTAGCCTCGTGAGGGATTGAGGATGAACTAGTACCGAGGGAGAACAACCCCAAGAGGTGATGCGGAGCATCGTATGGTCATCTCCATGCACACCTTCATAGCACCTGAAGCCCCAAGTGGACCTATCGGACTTAAGGTGAAACCGTTCCTCTTTGAGACTTACATTAATATCCATTGGACTTGGTTGCTACCTCACCTTGGAACGGTGTGCATCATTAGGTACAAGAGCGACAACTACCAAGCAGCTAGGGAGCATCCCGGAGACCAAGGAGAAGGACCCCAAGGCCACAAGGAAGAAGAAGGAGTGCACGAAGATCAACTCTGCACTTCCCAGGCGACCCCGTGCCCACGGGCCTTGAAGACCCCGTGCTCACAGGCTACTCAAAGAGCTGGCGATGTAGCACCCCATGCGCACGGGACCCCCGTGCGCACGAGCCCATCGAGATGGACGGCTGTGAGCTGCTATTGGGCCTCCACTTTGTCCCCTTCCTCCACCTACCTATATATTTGTACCTAGACCATGTGTTAGGGGTATCAAAGTACTTGATACGCATTACATGAGCTTTGCTCCTTGTACCTCCTCTTAAGAGAGAGAGACCTCTCCCATGGAGATCAACACCCCCCTTTGGGGAAGATCCCTAGTGGATTCAAGGCCCCATCTAGGGAAGGATCCCCATCATAGGATCACCAAGACCACATCTCCCTTTGGGATTTGGGATGAACTCTATCTTGTATCTTTCCCTTTGTTGTTCTTGTACCTTTGTGGGGCTTTTGTGTATGTGAGTCTAGTGGATGTGTGATTTGGATTGTTCTTGAGTGTACCTCTTGTGTTTTCCCCTTTGTTTTCATCTTGTTCTGGGGGATTCCCCTCTAATTCGTGAAAGATCTCCATCCTAGGGTTCTACCCTATATCGTATGGTATCAGAGCCAGGTTTCTCATGAAATTGGAGCCCCCTCCTTGTTTTCTAGCCTAATTTTGTTGTGTTCTAGCCCTATTTCAAAAATCCCCTCAAAACAGCCCCTCCATTTCATGAAATGTCTCCATCATAGGTTTCCACCCTACATCAGGAGGCTTGTTCTTGTGTGAGTGTGAGCTAGTGAGGGTTCGGGCTTCGGATCCCGTCCTATGGTGGTGGCTAAGCTGTATTTATAGTGGCCTCGGTCCTCTTCCTCCGAAACGAAGGCAGGAAGGGGACCCACATTGGCCAAGGTTTTATGAGGTCATCAATACCATTGTTACACTGACTGCCCCTGCTATTATACATACTAGACGAATTACTAGAGCTCATGCACGCCAATTGAATTATCAGATACTTTCGTTTCTTGGTAATGATTCTAATGTTCATGAGAATATGACAGTGCCTAAATTGGATACATTTGTATTGATTACTAATGAAGGGCCTAGCATGGACAAGACGGATGAACACTGGAGTAGGATCAACAATGGAGATGAAGGCGCGCGCGAAGGGATCCAAAACGACGTTTCTAGTGCGTATTTGAGTACTTTGAAGCCTCCGTGATGACTTACAAGGACATTGACGAAATATACAAGATAGACATTCATTTTTTTCCATAGCTTATTTTAGGTGCCGCGTCACCTTATTTCTGGGGCAAGCCCTTGTAATTTCGAAATACTAAAGTATAGGCTGTTTTTAGAGTCCGTGTGTGTGGGGAAAACAGAGTTAGGGTTGGTTTCGGACCCCTTCTTCAAGGGGCCATGAAATCCCCCCCTCTCTCTCCATATATACAACCCTTAGGGCATCGTTTAGACTTTGTTTTTTTTAGATTAAAGTTTGCCATAGCTGCAACTTCGCGTACTTCGTTTGTGTTCAATGACCAGACAAAGACGTCATAGAACACCAGTTGATCAATAAAGTTTTCCTCTTAAATTCACAATATCGAGATTGCAATCTCAGTTTCTTGGTTGTTCTCCGTTTGCCTGTAGGAAACAGACCTTCTTGGTCAGGTTGATCGTGCTCCGACGTCGTCAATAACCTCTCGGAGTTGGTTTAGCGATTGCTAAGGCGCGACGTCCTCGCACGTTCGTAGTCGGATCGTCAAAGTCGACTTCCTCCGAAATGATAGCCACCATCTCATCGAAAGATGAGACACCTTTGCTTCTATCAAGTGGTATCAGATTTCCAGGTTCCTCTGTGAGATTTTACAGTTTCGTAGTTTAGGTCGAGTCTGTTCTTCATACCTGCAGTCCACGAAAAAGTCACAAGAAAATTAGGGTTAGTTCATCATATCCGAACCAATCTAAGCCTTTGCATCGTCTTTTCAATATTTTGTTTTATTTAATTTGCGGTTGCATCGTCGTGTCAAGTTGCTGGCCTTAGCGTCTAGTATTTTAGAATTTCGAGTTCTGGTCATAAGTTTTCACATCGCCGCCGCGGCATCCTGATCGCCCCTGCCACATACCACCGCCGATCCGTATCCAGGTACCACCACCGATCAGTATCCATATACCACCACCGATCTGTATCCATATACCACCACTTCTGCCATATACCATCACCGTTGCCTTATTCTACCACCATATATCCACCACCAATCCGAGTTCTTTTCGTTTTACATTTGTTTTCGAGATCCATCTAGTTTCGGTTTCGTGTTTCCTTGCCAGAGTAGGTATGGAGACCCCGGGCAGTTTTTAAGCCAAAATTTTGGCTAGTGAAAATATTTTTTCCCTATCCTGTCTTTAGGATTTTCTGAGTGTTTTGAGACACGTGCCATCATACTGTTTTTTACCGCACTTTTGAGTCTTCGCTGCCCTGATTTCTGAAAAACAAAATTAGTCAAAAAATCATGCCTATCATCTTAGTTTGACTTGAGAAGAGTTTTGAAACACCTGCCATTATAGTGAATTTTCGGCAAAAAAAGGAGCGCAAACAAAAAAAAGACCGATTTTTTCGGAGTATGCTTTTCCCTTGTTTTCGTGCAGCGTCATGATTTTATTAGTGTGTCACACCCTGCATTTTGTAACATGTCATTTGCATCAATGACGCATGAAAATTTGGACCAGCAATTTTTTTGGCATCATTTGGCTTTAATTTGGAATTGAGTTTTTCTTCATGTGCTTTTCATGTGCTCATTAAAGTCAACTATTACCTCTTGTAAAATTCATCTCCATACCCAAAACTTCTGCCCAATGATCATGCCAAGTGTTATATAGCAGTATAGTATTTTCTTATAAAATTAATTTGGCCAAAATGTATTTTTAAAAAATTAGTATTCCAAAAACCCCTGAATTGAGGTTTGCACTGCAAGTGCTTGATTTAGGGTGAGAAAATTATTTCAAAAGTGTATTTGAGACCTAGTAGTCATAGGACTCCCAGAAACCACAAAAGTATAATTTTAAAAGTTATTTTCCTATTTTATTTAAAAGCTTTTTCTTAAGGCCAGAAATGGTCTTTAATAGGGAAAAATTATTTAAGTATTTTAAAAATATTTGCCAAAATTCAGGGAGACTCATAGGACATATATTGTCCATATATAAGAGTTTCAACACTTGGTCATGTTCAAAATAATGGGCTAATCCCTCTAAAACCCTTTCTGGATATTTCAAGCTTTTGAAATATTTACAAAGGAAATAATCTCCAAAAATTCCAGGGAAATTCTATCATGTCATATATGACATATTTGAAGATCTTGCCAAGCCCCATGCCTTGGGAAGCTAGATAACATCCTCAAAACCATTCTGTCCATATCTGAAGTTTGAGCAACTCTACATTGCCAAACTTGTCCAAATGCCCTCAAACTTGGTGCACATGCTAGAATGGCCTAATAAGGCATCTAGACCAAATGGCACAAGCTTTGGAGTAGGGTAACTTGATCAGAATACCCCAAAACCATTTCCGTTCAAATGCAAATTTGAACAACTTTACATTACCAACTTTTTACCTGAAGCTTCAAACTTTGTGGGCATGATCAATATCCCAAATGATGAAACTACACCAAGTGGTGCATCAAGGGGAGATGATTAGCTTGACTTAAACAAGATGAAGCCATTTCTGTTGTTTTCTAGGGTTCACCAAAGTTACATTGGCTAGTTTCTTCAAATAAGCCCAAATTTGGTGAAACACCCTATTTTCATATGACATTCAATCCTGTTAAGTGCCATGGCCAGTGGAGATCATTTGCTTGTCCAAAACTTGATCAAACACCTTCTGCCATTTTACCAAAACCATCATCTTGACCTCTTTTACCATTTACTTTTGCCTCAGCTTTCTACCACAACTTCACCTAGTTACATTCTATCTCCTGTAACTTCCCCATGTCCCCAGCTCCATGATTGAGGGGTGAAAACCCTAATTCACCTGGCTGGACAGCCAAGTTCTACCTAGTTACCTGCCTCACTCCTCTCTCACTGATCATCCTGAGCATCCAAAGCCACAGCTGAGTCGTATACTTCGTGCTGGACCCCCCAGACACGGCGGACACGCCCAGAGAGCCAATGGAATGCCATGGCATGCGATAAGCTCGCTCCAGAGCGTGCTACAGTGCGCACCCGCACTGTAGCTTCGCCCAATCCAGCGCCTCCGACCACCTCGTGCTCCCCCCTCACACCAAACGATGCGCCTCGACGTCTGCGACCTCCCCCGGCGCTGTCCCCCTCCTCCTCCTCCCTCCAGTGGCCGCCCTCGCACGCGCGTCGGCCGCCCGTGAGCTCCACTCGTCGGCCTCACACGCGCGCGCCCTCTGGAGCATCCCCCTCTCCTCCTCTCCCCTCTACTAGGTGTAGACCTCACCCATGAACCTCCCCGACTCGAACACGAGTGCCTGCACGGCCTCTGGCCTTGCCCGTGACCTCGCCGGCACACGAGTCCACGGTGGACCGGGGCTCGGCTATATAAGCACGCCCCGAGCCTCACCAACGGCACCCATCTCCTCCCCACATCCCCAGTAGCACTCCAGCACCACCCATTCGCCCTCGGAGAGCCTCAGTGCTCGGGATCGACCGGAGCTCGGCCGCGTCGGGCGACCGGAGATCTCGCAGTACAGCATCCCTCCGCCCCTACTCTCGCTCGATCTGGAACCAACAGACCTCACTGACTCGTTCCCCTACTTCTCCCACTCCTATTGCAGCCCGGAGCAAGCCAGCCAGCAACCTCTCGACGATCCTCTGCCGCAAGTCCTCGCCGCCGGCGAACCAGGCCTCTCCAGCGGCCAACTCCAGCACCACTACATCCGCGACTCACTGCTGAGCCCGTTCCTACCCTCCGCTTGCCCCGCCGTGCCCGGAATCGTCACCGGTGAGCTCGCCGTCGCTCTGGCCATGAGGTTGAAGATGACAGGCGGGCCCCGCCTGTCATCCTCACCTCCCTCTCGCTCCCCTCTCAGCCACTGACCGCCGGGCCCCGCCCGTCAGGTTTAAAAAAACCTGACGCGCGCGCTGGCTCCCGTGCGGTGGGCTATTAGCCCTAGGCCGTGCACTGTGGCCGTTCTGGCCCAGTGGCACAGTGCCTTTTCTCTTTTTCTTTTCTATGATTATTTCAAATAATTTCATAGAAATAAATATTTGTCCAAATGAATTAATTCCAACTCCTAAAATCCTGTAAAATTCCAACCTATTTAATGGTGTCACTTTCACACAAATCCATGAGCCTTTTCTGTTCCGTTCAAATTTAAATTCATATTTGAACCTTAAAACTTTTGTTCAAATATTCCTAGACTCCATTCTGCAACTCCAAAACTCCAACTAAGAATTTTTGCCATCTTAGTTTTCCCTCTAGTATTTAACAAAAATAAGTTGACATTTTTCTGAGCACTTTGATTTTTCTGTTTTCATTGTGGTCTTATTTTCCCGTTGTTATTTTGCGACGATTAGATCCCGTATTTGAGGAGGTTGCTGAAGAAGAAGGTGGGGAAGGATTTGAAGACTTTGAAGACCAAGCTAATCCAGGCAAGCAGCCCTTTGACCATGATACACTTGTGTTCTTCGGAACCCGTTTGTTTCCGAATACATGATGATAAGAGTTATGGTGGTGACCTAGTTTAAAACCACCATATGATGCATGTTTACTCATAATCTTGCTATGTGCTAGATGCATTGCAAATGACTAGTAGTGATGCTCAGAGATGCATGTGTGCCATGATACCTTCGTGGTTGCATTCTTTTCGAAAACCCCGTCGGGTGCCATTCATGCCCGAGGGAAATGGTGAGATGGGTAACCACTTGATGACGAAGTGGTGTACCGAGACAAGTGTGTATGATGTTTTTCAAACGGATTGGTTTAAGTTGCGACCGTTATTCCAACCAAACATGTGCAACCACTCTACCCCTTATGGGACGGGGCTTTATTGAGTACTTAGGCCGATACTAGCATGGTGCCCGCATTACTAGTGACGGGAAGACTTGAGGTCTTTCCCGGGACGGGGTCGTGCTTGGATAGACGACCATGACTGTTTTTACAGGGCACCGGACACACCGTTGGTCCCTTCGGGTACGCGTGACATTGAAGTTAGGGCAAGTCCCATGATCTATTGTTTGTACTCGAGGGCCGTGTACCAACGAGTGGACTCTATGTTAGTGTCGTCTAAGGAAAAATAATGACCGGGTGCTTCCCCAGAGTACTTGAGGTACTACGGGATCGTGGGTGACACGAAAGCTTCCCGGGTCTTGTGGGTAAAGTGCGCAACCTCTGCAGAGTGTAAAACTATTCGAATAGCCGTGTCCACGGTCAAGGACAGTTGGGTAACCGCTCTTGGGCTACGTCCAATGTTTGCGAAACCTTGTGTGTGTGTATGTTGAGTCAAGGTGGTGACTTAACTCGTTGAGTTGAATCCTATTCATGTTGATATCGGTAACCTGTTCTCGAGGTTACGTGAAGTCATTGATGCATATACTTGATGGTAGAATATTTATTCTAGCTCGTTGCTAGATTGCTCATTGTTGTTCAATTGCATTGTTACTTTGAACAAAATCATGGGTTGCTTGCGAGTACATTCAAAGTACTCATTGGCTTGCCACTGGTTATTTAATTGGCCAGGCATGGAGGAACAGGAATATGAAGAAGAGTTCTATGGAGACGAACATGCGAACTAGGACGCTATCCCAGTCAGAATGGCTGTAGGGTTAAGGCAGATGGCATGGGTTCTACCTATCATCGAAGACTTCCGCTATTTGTGTTATTTGCTATTTCAGCCGTGAGGCTTTATCTATGTAAGACTTGGCCATAATGGCCTTAATTTGTGTAAGACGGTATGTATGGATGTAAGACTCTTGTTATTCAGCTTCTGTGTGTTCAGTGAGTATTGATCTCTGGGATCACTGTACACGTGCATTCGGTGATCTCGACTTCTAAGTCGGGGTCCCCACATAGTGTTCTAGGCTCGCGTCGCTAGTACGGTCTAGCCTAGGACCAACACCTTACTGTCGTTGAGCATTTATTCAACTTTGCATCTCTGAATTGATTATTGCTGACCCTTTTTGCTACCATATTATAATCCTTACCAGATCCACATACATCTAGGTCATGCATTTGACTCTCCCTGGAAATCGCTTTATCCAAGCTTTAAGAGTTTTGACTACCACGGTTGCGGATCACCACCTGCTGCTGGGTAAGAACTTGTAAGAATTTGAGATCTGCTTGATGGATTTGTGACGCCCCACCACCACCATTTTCTAATACTATGTAGGATCATATTTTTGTGTGTTTCTATTGCTGCTAACCATGGTAGGATCACAAGTCAACAAGACTAACTGGGAGAACATGACGAACAACGAGTTGCATGATAAATTTCAGCAAATGATGGGTCAACACGTAGAAGATATGATGACCAGTTTTGGCGACGCACTAGCGAGGATGGATGACATTGAGAAGTCAATTTATACCAAGTTGGATGCCAAATTCGTAGAAGTGCTTGCACGTCTACCTGCACCTGCTGCACCATTGCAACGACAACAACAACCACTTCCACGTCGCGAAATAGCCCACCGCCGAGAAAGCTTTGTCCCTCTTGAGCCTGACCAAACTATTGGTGCTGCTGTTGATACTTATGTGGCTCGTGCTACTGCTGAGGAGGAGGACAATTTACGTTGGAGATTACGAGGATGAGGTTTTTCAAAATCATAACTATGTGCAACCACCAGCACCACAGCCACCAGGTCATCCACATGCAAATAACCGCAATGGTAGGGATGCACCACACTCTCAGATACGAGATCACGACCATCTCCCTAAACTAAGATTGAATATTCCACCATTTGATGGTAGATATGTTCCTGATATATATCTTACTTGGGAGTTAGAAACCGAACAATGTTTTACATGTTTGGAATATCCCGAGGAGAGATGTGTTGCTGCTGCTCTTTGTGCTTTCACTAGTTTTACTTGTGTGTGGTGGTCTGAACATCGTAGATTATATCTGAATAATATTCCAACTACTTGCGCTGCTTTGAAAACTACTATGCATACTCGTTGGGTTCCACCATATTATCAATGTGAATTACTACAAAACAAGCAGCGTTTAAGACAAGGAAAAAATGATGTAGAAGAATATTATCAGCAATTACAAACTGGCATGATTATATGTGGTATTATTGAGGATAATGAAGCTTTTCTTGCACGTTTTATGGGTGGCTTAAATAGAGAGATTCAGACCATTCTAGAGTACAAGGAGTATAATAATATCACTCGTTTATTCCATCTTGCTTGCAAAGCTGAACGTGAAGTGCAGGATCGACAGGCATTGGCGCAGACTAACTTTTCTGCAGGTCGACCTTCATCATGGACACCACGTGCATCTTCTACATCCACACATTCTGCTACACCGACACCTCCGTCAGTTACCACATCCAGCCGTGGTACAAGAAAGCAGGCACAATCACCACTATCTGCCAAGAGCACACCCACGAGGCCTGCACAGAGCTCCTCTTCATCCATGGCATCAACAGGGCACACAAGTGATATCATTTGTCGTCGTTGTAAGGGAAGAGGTCATTTTGCGAGGGAATGCAAATCACTGCGTGCCATCATTGCTACTGAGGATGGTGGGTATGAGTCCGCTAGTGACTATGATGAGGAAACTTTGGCTCTTATTACACGTGAAGAACACATTGGAGATGATTATGAACAAGAAACACATTACATGGCTGCTGACGACGCTGACAAGTATGACTGTTTAGTTGATCAACATGTTTTGAGTGTGCAGATCACACAAGCTGAGCAAAACCAGAGGCACAATTTGTTCCATACAAACAGAGTTGTGAAGGAACGTTCTGTTCGCGTCATCATAGATGGAGGGAGTTGCAACAATTTGGCTAGCATGGAGATGGTGGAGAAGTTGTCTCTCACCACAAGACCACATCCACATCCTTACTACATCCAATGGTTCAATAACAGCGGCAAGGTTAAGGTAACACGTACTGTTCGCATGCATTTTAGTATAGCTACATATGTTGATTATGTTGATTGTGATGTGGTACCCATACAAGCATGTTCCTTATTACTTAGTAGACCATGGCAATTTGATAAAAATTATGTACATCATGGTAGAAACAATGAGTATACTCTTGTTGATAAGGATAAACATATTACTTTGCTTCCTCTGACTCTTGATTCTATTTTGAAAGATGATATTCATCGAGCTAGTAAAGAAAAACATGAGCAATATAAGAGTGAAAATCAGATTGTGGCAAAAGAATTTGAGCAACAAATGAAACCTAATAACAATCCATCATCTCATGTTGCATATGAAATTAAATTGAAAAGTGGATGTTTACTAGCGACCAAATCTGATATTGATGAGCTAGATTTCAGCAATCTATTTGCTATGCTTTTATGTGCAAAGAGGCATTATTTTCATTCGAGGACGTGCCTTCCTCTTTGCCTCCTGCTATCACTAATATTTTGTAGGAGTTCGCTGACGTCTTTCCACAAGATGTACCACCGGGATTACCACCTATTCGAGGGATTGAGCATTAGATCGACTTAATTCCTGATGCATCGCTACCCAACCGTGTGCCATACCGTACCAATCCAGAGGACACGAAGGAGATTATGCATCAAATACATGAGCTACTAAATAAAGGTTATGTACACGAATCCCTTAGTCCTTGTGTTGTTCCTATTATTCTAGTGCCGAAAAAGGATGGTACATCGCGTATGTGTGTTGATTGTAGAGGCATCGATAATATTACTATTCATTATCCTCATCCTATTCCGAGGCTAGATGATATGCTTCATGAATTAAGTGGCTCTACTACTTTCTACAAAGTTGATTTGCATAGTGGATACCATCAAATTCGTATGAAATTCGGAGATGAATTGAAAACAACATTTAAAACTAAGTTTGGATTATATGAGTGGTTAATCATGCCTCTTGGGTTAACTAATGCACCTTGTACTTTCATGAGATTAATGAATGAAGTTTTACGTGCTTTCATTGGATGATTTGTGGTAGTTTACTTTGATGATATACTAATTTGCAGCAGAGCTTTGGAGGAACATTTGGAAGATTTACGTTGTCGGATTCAGGGATCCGCAAAACCCTTGTAAGTTCGAATACTGGGGTGCATGCAAAGAACTCAACTCCTGTAGTGACCAGACCTCAAACAGTCTGATCTCTGTGCATCAGTGTCATCCCTGGATCAGTAATGCTGACACGCACAGTACTTGAAGGATTTATAACAGAGTAGCAATCACACACTTATTGCATCGATAGTTCCAACGATGAACTTATTACAATAAAAATGGCTTAAGGCCATCTAACACGATAACAGCGGAAGGCTTGGAAGATAAGTGAGTCCATCAACTCCAACGGCATCACTGAGTATAGAACCACGACTTATAAGGCACCTTACTCGTCGTTTGAAAAGTCTGCAACATGAATGTTGCAGCCCGAAAACGGGTCAGCACATGGAATATGCTGGCAAAGTAACACATAGAGAGTAACTAAAGTAAAGCTATACTATATGCAATATGGCTGGTGGAGAGCTCCATGGTTACAGTTTTTGCGTAAAGCCAATTTTTCCCTACATCAAAGGAATAGATTTAATTTAACTATCATGGTAGTTGAAACATCGTCGAGAAGATAGACATCCTCTCAACCCCAATTAAATCATCATTAAACCCAACATTATTAATTAAAGTAGCATGATGAGATTCACATGATATCTAGGTACTAGATACTCAAGACGTCCATAACCGGGGACACAGCTAATCATGATCAGTTTGTACACTCTGCAGAGGTTTGTGCACTTTTCCCCACAAGACTCGATCGCCTCCGTTTGGTTTCTCGCACTGCATGGTGTTTGAGAAATGGATGACCGAGACACAGTCTTTCCGAAGAGGTCCCCTTAACCGGATAGATAGGCCGGTACACCTACAATCCCTCTACATCTGCTAGCCCATCACGGAAAGGTTCCCCACAACTTACTCAACTATGCCAGAGCCCATATTGGCATGTGGCTGCACATGGAAGTTTCTAGTATGAATAATCTCATGATCCCTTTGAGCCTGGGTGGCGGTCCAAAAGAAAAACAGGCAATTGCTGGAATACCCAGGTGCCTCAATCCACCCAGATGTGTGTTAAAGTTGCCACCTTAAGTTGAACCATTAATTAACAAACTCACATCTGTCATGGATACACTCACCCAATCCACGTCTACGAGCATAGCATGGCCTAACAGCAAACATAGAAGTAACTCCCAAAGGTTTGAATGTAATGCAGGTAATAGGTACTACCTCAATCTACTTCCCAGTACCACATGTTAATAGCTCCTACTCATGCAATGTGTGAGGGTTTGACTAATGCAATGAAAACTGGGTAATTGGAAAGTATGATCAGAGTGTTACTTGCCTTGCTGATGATTCGCAAAACCTAGAGATTCAAAGTAGCAAGCGGCGCACTCTGGGTACTCTATCGCAAACAAACAAGCACACAATAAGTACTTAACTAATGCACGGGTAAAACTCAAATAAGAGATCTAACCAGAAAGTTCAACTTAAGAACTCCGGTTTGCAAAAGAAACGACAAAAGAAAAGCAACAAAAGACAAACGATGAAAGAGAAACAACTACCGAACCAATCTAAACCTAAGTCCAAATTTAGCAGAGGCAAACGCTTGGGTGACTAGGTTAAACGGAAAGAGAATTTCAATATGAAACTACAGGCGCTTGAATCACCTGATTCCGATAAACGAGCGAAAAGATAAACTAAAACGAAGATCGGATCAGAAATCGTGATCTGAAAATAGACTAGGAAAAGAAAACTAATACAGCTTAACGAACGGACGTTCGTCAGCTAAGACTAAATGACGAACTTGTTCGTTAGAACGAACGAACGGGTGAACGTTCGCTAAATAACTAAAGCGCTTAACTCCAAAGAGCTTAACTCCTCGAAGTGGAGATACTCGAAGGTAAACTCTGTCTTCGACTTTGTAAACGATCTCCTTGCGTTTTGAATCCGCGTAGCTCTTCTGCCTGGACTGAGCTATCTTGAGCCTATCGCGAATCAACTTCACCTTCTGTTCCGATTCCTTGATCAAATCTGGCCCGAACAACTTGCGGTCTCCAACTTCGTCCCAACACAACGGAGTCCTACACCTCCTTCCGTATAATGCTTCGAAAGGGGCCATCTTCAAACTGGATTGATAACTGTTGGTGTAAGAAAATCCGGCATACGGCAAATTGTCGTCCCAACTAGATCCATAATCTAGTGCACATGCTCTGAGCATATCCTCCAAAATCTGATTGACTCTTTCAGTCTGTCCATCTGTCTGCGGGTGAAAAGCTGTGCTAAACTCTAGCTTGGTACCCAAGGTTTCGTGTAACTGATTCCAGAACTTTGAGGTAAACTGGGTTCCTCTGTCTGATACGATGCTCCTCGGAACTCCATGCAGACATACGATTCTGGTCATGTATATCTTTGCCAACTTTGCACTGGTATAAGTAGTCTTTACGGGGATAAAATGAGCTACCTTTGTCAAACGATCGACTACGACCCAAATCGAGTCATAGCCAGAACGAGTTCTGGGTAATCCCGTAATAAAATCCATACCTAGCTTATCCCACTTCCATTCGGGTATTGGTAATGGTTGTAACAATCCTGCCGGCTTCTGATGTTCTGCCTTCACTCTCTAACATACATCACAAACTGCTACATACTCCGCAATATCTTTCTTCATACCAGTCCACCAGAAAATATCCTTCAAATCCAAATACATCTTAGTATTTCTTGGGTGAATCGAGTATGGTGAGTCATGGGCCTCCTGTAGAATCAACTTCCTGATCCCCGGGTCATTAGGCACATAAATGCGGTCCTCAAACCATAAGGTGTCGTGTTCATCCTCATGAAATCCTTTAGCTTTTCCTTCGCTCATCCTCTCCTTTATAGAGGCAACCTCCTCGTCAGTTTTCTGAGCTTCTCTGATTTTATCCATCAAGGTAGACTGGATCTCCAGTGTTGCTACATAGCCTCTCGGAACTATCTCCAAACATAGTTCTCGTAAGTCCTCGGCTAACTCCTTTGGAAATTCCTCCGTCATTAGGGTATTGACATGGCTCTTATGGCTTAGCGCATCGGCTACTACGTTAGCCTTTCCGGGATGATAATGCAATCTGATGTCGTAATCCTTAATGAGTTCCAGCCATCTCCTTTGCCTGAGATTCAGTTCCTTCTGAGTGAATATATACTTCAAACTCTTGTGATCCGTATATACTTCACAATGGTTTCCGATGAGAAAATGTCTCCACGTCTTCAATGCATGCACTACGGCTGCTAATTCCAAATCATGAGTGGCATAGTTCAACTCATGGGTTTTCAGCTGTCGTGAAGCATACGAAACAACTCTTCCTTCCTGCATAAGAACTGCTCCAAGTCCTCGACGTGAAGCGTTGCAGTACACCTCAAAATCCTTATGTTGATCTGGCAGAATCAACACAGGTGATGAGACCAACCGTTTCTTTAATTCCTAGAAACTGGCCTCACATTCTTCTGTCCAACTGAACTTGGTGTCCTTCTTTAACAACTCTGTCATTGGTTTTGCAATCCTCGAGAAATTCTCGATAAATCTCCGGTAGTATCCTGCCAGTCCAAGAAAACTCCGGATCTCTCCAACTGTTGTGGGTGCTTCCCAATTTGTCACAGTGTCCACCTTGGCGGGTCTACTGCTATTCCTTCTCCAGATATAACGTGTCCGAGAAATCCAACTTCTTTCAACCAAAACTCGCATTTGCTAAACTTGGCATACAACTGATGTTCTCTGACCTTCTCCAATACCAAACGCAAATGCTATGCATGTTCCTCTTCATCGTTTGAGAAGATCAATATATCATCTATGAACACCACGACGAACTTATCCAAATACTCCATAAACACTTTGTTCATCAGGTTCATAAAATATGCTGGTGCGTTATTCAGACCAAAAGACATAACAGTATACTCGTACAACCCATACCTGGTGGTAAAGGCCGTCTTAGGTATATCATGCTCTCGAATCTTCAATTGATGGTACCCTGATCGCAGATCGATCTTGGAAAATAACTTAGCTCCTTGCAATCTATCGAACAGATCATTGATCATCGGCAGTGGGTACTTGTTCTTGATCGTTACTTCATTCAGTCCTCGGTAATTAACAACCATTCTTAACGATCCGTCCTTCTTCTCCACTAGAAGTACTGGCGAACCCCAAGGAGAAGAACTTGGGCGTATGAATCCTTTATCCAGTAACTCGTTAATCTATTTCTTAATCTCCTCCAAATCCTTTGCGGGCATCCTATATGGTCTCTTAGAAATTGGCCCGGTGCCTGGCAAAAGCTCAATCAAAAACTCTATATCTCTATCCAATGGCATGCCAGGTAACTCCTCTGGGAACACATCCGGATAATCCTTCACTACTGGCACTTCCTCCTGAACAACTCCCGTGAGAGAATGTACTTGAGTCCTTATAGGCGAATGCTTAGATACATACTTAATCCTTTTTCCCTCCGTGGTGGTGAGAAAAATAGACTTACTGGCACAGTCAATGTTAGCTCCATACTTCGATAGCCAATCCATACCTAATATCACATCCAATCCTTGTGACTCAAGGACTATTAGGTCAGAGGGGAAAGTGTGGCGTCCTATGGTCAATGGTGTCTGAAAACATCCTTGGTGTGCCATATACTCTGCTCCTGGTGAACTTACTAACATGGGGGTCTTAAGAACTCGGGTGGACATCCTATGTCTATTTACGAATCCCCTTGAAATGTATGAATGCGATGCACCAATATCGAAAAGAACTATTGCGGTAAAAGTCTTAACCAAAAACTTACCAACAACAGCATTTGGTTGCTCTTCTATCTCCTCCACAGTCACGTGGTTCACTTGTCCTTTGTTGAACGGGTTGGGATTCTTCGCGGCGCTTCCATTGCCGTTCCCATTCGTAGCTTCTGGGCAGTCATTGGCATAATGTCCATTCTTCCCGCACTTGTAACAGGTGACATGGCTGAAATCCTTCTTGGTGGGTGTGGACGGGGTAGGGCGGCTCTAGTTACTACTTGCTCCATTCCCATTTCCATTCTTGGGGCCATTATGATTGTGTGAACTACCTCCTCCATGGGTATGTTGGAATTGTCCTACCGTTTTAGGGGTAAAACGAGGATTCTGTTGAGCTCCAGAATTATACTTTCCTTGTCCATACTTCCTCTTGCGACTTTCAATCTGTTGGTGCTTCCTTTCAATCATTAGAGCGCGATCTACCAGCTCCTGGTAGTTATTGAAAGTTGCCACCATCAACTGTACACTCATATCATCATTCAACCCTTCCATGAATCTCTCCTGCTTAGCGGCATCTGTGGCCACATCATCTGGGGCATAACGAGATAGGGTACTAAACTCATCCACGTACTGAGCCACAGTATGGTTGCCTTGGCGCAAATTGCGAAACTCCTGCTTCTTCATACTCATAGCTCCAGTTAAGACATGGGCGGTATGAAAAGCTTGCTGAAACTGATCCCAAGTCACATTGGCTATGGGAAAAGTGGCTGTGTAATTCTCCCACCATGCAGCGACTGGTCCAGACAACTGATGTGCGGCAAAACGCACCTTCTCAGCATCTGAGCAGTTAGCAGTGGTCAAATCCCTTCCAATCTTGCGCAGCCAGTCATTAGTGACTATTGGTTCAATGCTGCTAGCAAACACCGGTGGTTGTAACCTTAAGAAACGGGTCAGGTTATCCACGGGCGGTGGTGGTGGAGGGTTGCTGTTGTTGTTCTGGTTGTTCTGAGTGTTCTGGACAAGAAGTTGCATTAGGGTGTTCTGCTGTTGGATCAACTGAGTGAGCTCAGGGGGAAACTCAAATGCGGGCTCACGTCTTGGAGGCATCTGATGGGTGTAGAGGGAAGAGATTAGAATAGAAAAGAGGTCTAAGGGAAAATCACTACCCAAATGCACATGAGGTAACACACATATTATCACACCAATATCAATTTCAAACAAGGGCTTACACGGATCTAATCGTTACAAAAGTGCTCTAAGTCTACTAAATGGGAAAAACTACTAGTCATAAGAAGGTCTTCTAGAAATTTTGATCGGCAGAGGATTCCATGATATCTGCTCCAGCTTCATCTTCATAGTCCTCATCATCACTATCATCGGGGTCTGAGTTCGTGTCGTCAATGATGATGTAGTCTCCAGGTGGAATCTCCTTTGGTTCTTCTTCCTCTTCTCCCATGAGTATTCCTAACTTCCTTGTCAAGTCATCATTCTTCTCCACAAGTATTAGCATCTCCTCCTCGTATCCGTCGCGTGTAGACTTGAGTTCTTCTTCTAACTCCAAGTTTTTGGTTAGTGCTTTCTTCTTATCTATCATCCCTGCACACATCTGGTGCTCCTGGCGACGAATGTGCTGGTTTAACTCTTGAATGAACGAGGCAATGGACCTGTCCTTCCGGGTGTTGATCATGTCCCACCGCTCATCTCTACGTCCACAAATCTGGTAGATGGTGTCCTTTAGCTCCTGCTTGTACATTTCTCCAATCCTTCCCATAGCGATGTGGGCTGCCATGCTTCTGCCTAAGCTCCATGTAGGCGCATTAAAGGAAAATTCTATGGGGGCGGTGACGGGCTTGAACGTCCTTCCTGGAACTTGAGCTTGAATCATCCAGCGCTCCTCTTCAGGTAAAGTGGCGTTGTAGGTTCTGGTGAAACTTGGTAGTCTGATGTTTAGATATCTGGTGACTTCCTTCAGGTGTCGTCCAAATGGTGTATCTTCATCAGGTTGCGTGAACTTATTCCTTGCATCCACCATCCTAAAAGAGTAGAAAACACGAGGAGTCAGAAAAGAGAAGAGTGAATAGTGCTCTAGGGTTATAACTTAGTGGTCGTGTCCTACAGTCAGCGTGTGCTCTGATACCATCTTGTAGCGACCAGACCTCAAACAGTCTGATCTCTGTGCATCAGTGTCATCCCTGGATCAGTAATGCTGACACACACAGTACTTGAAGGTTTATAACAGAGTAGCAATCACACACTTATTACATCGATAGTTCCAACGATGAACTTATTACAATAAAAATGGCTTAAGGCCATCTAACACGATAACAGCGGAAGGCTTGGAAGATAAGTGAGTCCATCAACTCCAAAGGCATCACTGAGTATAGAACCACGACCTATAAGGCACCTTACTCGTCGTCTGAAAAGTCTGCAACATGAACGTTGCAGCCCGAAAACGGGTCAGCACATGGAATATGCTGGCAAAGTAACACATAAGAGTAACAAAAGTAAAGCTATACTATATGCAATATGGCTGGTGGAGAGATCTATGGTTACAGTTTTTGCGTAAAGCCAATTTTTCCCTACATCAAAGGAATAGATTTAATTTAACTATCATGGTAGTTGAAACATCGTCGAGAAGATAGACATCCTCTCAACCCCAATTAAATCATCATTAAACCCAACATTATTAATTAAAGTAGCATGATGAGATTCACATGATATCTAGGTACTAGATACTCAAGACGTCCATAACCGGGGACACGGCTGATCATGACCAGTTTGTACACTCTGCAGAGGTTTGTGCACTTTTCCCCACAAGACTCGATCGCCTCCGTTTGGTTTCTCGCACTGCATTGTGTTTGAGAAACGGATGAGCGAGACACAGTCTTTCCGAAGAGGTCCCCTTAACCGGATAGATAGGCTGGTACACCTACAATCCCTCTACATCTGCTAGCCCATCACGGAAAGGTTTCCCACAACTTACTCAACTATGCAAGAGCCCATATTGGCATGTGGCTGCACACGGAAGTTTCTAGTATGAATAATCTCATGATCCCTTTGAGCCTGGGTGGCGGTCCAAAAGAAAAACAGGCAATCGCTGGAATACCCAGGTGCCTGAATCCACCGAGATGTGTGTTAAAGTTGCCACCTTAAGTTGAACCATTAATTAACAAACTCACATCTGTCATGGATACACTCACCCAATCCACGTCTACGAGCATAGCATGGCCTAACAGCAAACGTAGAAGTAACTCCCAAAGGTTTGAATGTAATGCAGGTAATAGGTACTACCTCAATCTACTTCCCAGTCCCACATGTTAATAGCCCCTACTCATTGTTGACCTTCTTCGAGCTTGCTATCTCTCGATCCCTCCATGGATTCTTGCTAGTTTTGGGGGGGAAAGAGAGAGGAGATCTAGATCCACATTTCCAGTGAGGGGAACCCCTTGGATCTAGATCTTGGAGTTCTTGGTGTTCTCCTTCTTGTTCTTCCTCTCTTTTCCCTCCATAGCATTAGTTGCTTTGGTGGGATTTGAGAGAGAAGGACTTGGGCACTCCGTGTGCCCTTGCCATTGCATTTGGTTCATCGGTTTGAGTTCTCTACGGTGATACGTGGAAGTGAAGTTGAGAAGCTTATTACTCTTGGGTGCTTGGTACCCTTGAGCTTGTTCCTCTTGGGTGCTTGGGCGCCCTAGACGGTTGTGGTCACCTCGGAGCCATATTCCAATGTGGTGAAGCTTCGTGGTGTCGTTGGGGAGATAGCCCCAACCTTGGTGTTCGGAGCTCAATCATTGTGGTGTAAAGCTCCAGGCAAGCGTTGGGGTCTCCAATTAGGTTGTGGAGATCGCCCCGAGCAATTTGTCCGGGTTCGGTAACCGCCCCCAAGGGTTGCCATTTGTACGGGTTCGGTGACCGCCCTCAAGGGTCCCTTAGTGGAATCACGACATCTTGCATTGTGCGAGGGCGTGAGGAGATTACGGTGGCCCTAGTGGCTTCTTGGTGAGCATTGTGCCTCCACACCGCTCCAAACGGAGATTAGCATCCGCAAGGGTGTGAACTTCGGGATACATCATCGTCTCCGCGGTCCTCAGTTATCTCTTACCCGAGCCCTTTACTTATGCACTATAGTTTGTGATAGCCATATTGTTTCTTGTCATATATCTTGCTATCACCTAGTTGATTATCTTGCTTAGCATAAGTTGTTGGTGCACATAGGTGAGCCTAGTTGTTATAGGTTTTGTGCTTGACAAATTAACCGCTAGGTTAATTCCGCATTTGTTCAAGCCTAAACCGTAATTATTTTGAAGTGCCTATTCACCCCCCCTCTAGGCGACATCCACGATCTTTCAAGAGGTTTGTAGGACAGTAGAAAATTTCCCTCAAGTGGATGACCTAAGGTTTATCAATCCGTGGGAGGCATAGGATAAAGATGGTCTCTCTCAAACAACCCTGCAACCAAATAACAAAGAGTCTCTTGTGTCCCCAACACACCCAATACAATGGTAAATTGTATAGGTGCCCTAGTTTGTCGAAGAGATGGTGATACAAGTGCAATATGGATGGTAGATATAGGTTTTTGTAATATGAAAATATAAAAGCAACAAGGTAACTAATGATAAAAGTGAGCACAAACAGTATTGCAATGCTTTGAAACAAGGTCTAGAGTTCATACTTTCAGTAGTGCAAGTTCTCCCAACAATAATAACATAACTGGATCATATAACTACCCCTCAACATGCAACAAAGAGTCACTCCAAAGTCACTAATAGAGGAAAACAAACGAAGAGATTATTGTAGGGTACGAAACGACCTCAAAGTTATTCTTTCTGATCGATCTATTCAAGAGTCCGTAGTAAAATAACATGAAGCTATTCTTTCCGTTCGATCTATCATCGAGTTCGTACTAGAATAACACCTTAAGACACACATCAACCAAAACCCAAATGTCACCAAGATACTCCATTGTCACCTCAAGTATCCGTTGGCATGATTATAAGATATGCATCACACAATCTCAGATTCATCTATTCAACCAACACAAAGAACTTCAAAGAGTGCCCCAAAGTTTCTACCGGAGAGTCAAGACAAAAACGTGTGCCAACCCCTATGCATAGATTCCCAAGTTCATGGAAGCCGCAAGTTGATCACCAAAACATACATCAAGTGAATAAATAGAATACCCCATTGTCACCACGGGTATCCCACGCAAGACATACATCAAGTGTTCTCAAATCCTTAACGACTCAATCCGATAAGATAACTTCAAAGGGAAAACTCAATCCATTACAAGAGAGTAGAGGGGAGAAACATCATAAGATCCAACTATAGTAGCAAAGATCGCGATACATCAAGATCATGCCATCTCAAGAACACGAGAGAGAGAGAGAGAGATCAAACACATAACTACTGGTACATACCCTCAGCCCCGAGGGTGAACTACTCCCACCTCGTCATGGAGAGCGCTGGGGCGATGAAGATTGCCACCGGAGAGGGATTCCCCCTCCGACAGGGTGCCAGAACAGGGTCTTGATTGGTTTTCGGTGGCTACAGAGGCTTGCGGCTGCGGAACTCCTGATCTAGGTTATTTTCTGGAGGTTTGGGTATTTATAGGATTTTTTGGCGTAGGGCACAAGTCAGGGGGGTCTTCGGGATGTCCATGAGATAGGGGGGCGCGCCCAGGGGGGTGGGCGCGGCCCCCACCCTCATGGGCAGCCCGTGACTCTTTTGGCCCAACTCTTTTATCCTGGGGCTTCTTTTGGTCCATAAAAAATCATCAAAAATTGGCACGTCAATTGGACTCCATTTGGTATTCCTTTTCCGTAAAACTCAAAAACAAGGAAGAAACATAAAGTGGCACTGGGCTCTAGGTTAATAGGTCAGTCCCAAAAATCGTATAAAATAGCATACAAATGCATATAAATATCCAAGATGGATAATATAATATCATGGAACAATAAAAAATTATAGATACGTTGGAGACGTATCAAGCATCCCCAAGCTTAATTCCTGGTCGTCCTCGAGTAGGTAAATGATAAAAACAATTTTTTTGATGTGGATTGCTACCTAAAATAATTCTTTATTGTCACATGAATATTCACATCCATAATATTCAAGACAAAAGTTTAATATTCACATAAAAATAATAATACTTCAAGCATACTAACAAAGTAATCATGTCTTCTCAAAATAGCATGGCCAAAGAAAGTTCATCCCTACAAAATCATATAGTTTGGCTATGCTCCATCTTCGTCACACAAAATACCCAAATCATGCACAACCCCGGTTTCAGCCAAGCATTGGTTTCATACTTAAAGTTTTTCAAAAAATTTCAACTTTCACGCAATACATGAGCGTGAGCCATGGATATAGCACTATATGTTGAATATAGTGGTGGTTGTGGAGAAGACAAAAAGAGGAAGATGGTTTCACATCGACTAGGCGTATTAATGGGCTATGGAGATGCCCATCAATAGATATCAATGTGACTGAGTAGGAATGGCCATGCAACGGATGCACTAGAGCTATAAATGTATGAAAGCTCAACAAAGGAAACTAAGTGGGTATGCATCCAACTTGCTTGCTCGCGAAGACCTAGGGCATTTGAGGAAGCTCATCGTTGGAATATACAAGCCAAGTTCTATAATGAAAATTCCCACTAGTATATGAAAGTGACAAAATAAGAGACTCTCTATCATGAAGATCATGGTGCTACTTTGAAGCACAAGTGTGGAAAAGAGATAGTAGCATTGTCCTTTTTCTTTTTCTTTTTTTGGGCCTTCCCTTTTTTTGACCTTTCTTCTTATTTTTTTCTTTGGGACAAGGCTTTAAATGATGATCATCACACTTTTATTTACTTACAACTCGATACTAGAACAAAGTATGACTCTATATGGATGCCTCCGGCGATGTACCGGGATGTGCAATGAATCAAGAGTGACATGTATGAAAAATTATGCATGGTGGCCTTGCCACAAATACGATATGAACTATATGATCATGCATGGAAATATGACAATGATGAAGTGTGTCATAATGAACGGAACAGTGGAAAGTTGCATGGCAATGGGTGAGAGTGCGTATAATCCTTGGACTCAACATTAGTCATAAAGAACTCACATAGTTATTGCAAAAAATCTACAAGTCATCAAAACAAAGTACTACACGCATGCTCCGAGGGGAAGGGTTGGTAGGAGTTAACCATCACGCGATCCCGACCTCCACACAAAGGATGGCAATCAATGAAATACCTCATGCTTCAAATTTGTCACAGAACGGTTACCATACGTGCATGCTTTGGGACTTGCAAACCTCAACACAAGTATTTCTCGAATTCACAACTACTCTACTAGCATGACTCTAATTATCGGGACCCCGATCCTAAGTCACACCGATCTAGCATGTAACACATAATATCACTTTGCGGCCTCACGCACGGTATCCCCACGGGTGCCACCTTACCTGGCCCGGGACCGTTTGCGTATTTTGGCTCACGTATATGATAGTGTCGCTAGCATCCATATGACAGAGAACCCGGGGCGACATGACTAGTTATAAACCAAAAGTGGCGCTAAATTACAGAGACAGGCACACATGACCCAGCAACGAACGTGTCAGTCATCAACGTATGAACCCAAGTCGTAGCAAGCTACAAGGACTTAAAGGAACAACGCGTGACATTTCCCCTAAGGGACAGACACAGGAACGAAGAAGGACACATGCCGGCCAGCCTAAGTGTTCCGGAGCAGTAGCAAGCTACCAAGGCTAAGTGGAAGCACTAGGAGACATTTCCCTGTAAGATAGGCTACCAAGGGTAAACAACTAGGTGGTGGATCCCACACATAGCAATACACATTACACGTACGCATAACATGCAAGTATGTGAGGTACAACATGGCATCACAACATAACTCAACGACTCATATAGATAAGGCCCATTAAAGACATCATATCATTTATTACAAACAGGGGTCACATGACCCAACATACAGAGCATACAGGCAATGGAAGCATAACATGTCGGAGTACAGACAACTACAAAAGAAAAAGGCTGAGAAGCCTGACTATCTACAAGACCCTCCCAAGGGCACAAGATCGTAGCTGAGGTAACAAGCTAAACGTCGAAGTCCACGCGGAACCACTAGTGAGACTGAAGTCTCTCTGCAAAAACATAAATTAAGCAAATGTGAGTACAAAGGTACTCAGCAAGACTTACATCAGAACTAACTACATATGCATCATTATCAACAAAGGGGGTGGTGGAATTTGACTGCAGCAAGCCAGCTTTGACTCGGTGGCTATCCTAACTATGACTGCAAGTAACTCTTTGAGGTGGCGCACATGAGTCCACATATTCACCAATCAATACACCACTATTGATCTGCTCCCGTCTCCCTACGAGAAGGCCATCCATAGCACTCACACTTGTCTTGAGCATTTTAGAGTGTCCACTTTCACTTGTCTATGTACCACGTAAGCATCCAAGAACTCCATAACCGCGGACCCGGCTATTCGAATAGATCATGTTAACCCTGTAGGGGTGTACTTCTTCACACATGCTCTCACCACTTACCGCCATTTACACGTCGTGTATCTCGGCAACCTTCAAGTGGAAGCCTGGCGAGGGTGTTGGCCACGACCTGACTAACCACACAAGACTCTAGTCCAGGTTTATCGCCTATTCGGGTTCCATCCGTAAGGAGATCTGGCCGGGGTGTCGCTCACGGCCCCAAACAATGTGTACAGGGTTCCCAAGCCCACCAACCGGGTGCCACTGGGTACACCGGGCCACTGCACCTAGTCTGTCCCAAGCCCACCTGTACCGGGTGTCACTTGGTAGACTACTAGCACTACCTACAAACACCAGAAACTAGTTCCAACTCCTAGACAGAGATCTAGTTGATTAATAAGTCGAGAGGGGTCGAGTTACCGGAACCCAATGTGTGGTAGTAGCTAGTCATTGGACAACTTACACAGAACTCAGTTCTTAAGGATAGTCCCAGTGAGACAATCCACCATGTACTCCTACATGGCCTCTCACCGCTACCTTTACCAAATCGTGTTCACACACTTAGCTCACACACAGTAGGACATGTTCATCACTATTCCAATTCATCCCCGATGAATCAGACCTGACACAACTCTAAGCAATAGCAGGCATAACCAGAAAGCATGAATGAGTAGGCACAACATGGCTCAAACAACTCCTACTCATGCTAGTGGGTTTCAACTATTTACTGTGGCAATGACAGGTCATGCAGAGGAAAGGGGTTCAGCTACCGCAGCAAAAAGCAGTTCAATCGTTGTTGTCCTAATGCAGTAAAAGAGAGCAGGAGAGAGAGAGTGGGATTGTATCGGAATGCTCAAAGGGGGTTTGCTTGACTGGCACTTCTGAAGATAACACTATGTCTTCATCGGTGTCATCGATCTCATCGTCGGAACAACGTCTACTGAGAGGGGCAAACACCGGCAACAGAGAAAGAACACAATCAATGCAGTGCAACAATATGATGCATGATCATGACATGGCAATATGCTGTGATTTGAGCTAATGCAACTAGCAATGAATTAAATGAAGTTGGTTTGAATCCAAGATTCAAATTCAAACTCCACATGTGGTTATTTAAATGTCATTAATTGATTTGACCTGATCAACATTTTTAACTTGTTCAAACATGCATTAAAATGCCATAAACAGATTCCTTGGATTTTTCTAATCATTTTTCATATATAAATTATTTTCATCTGAGCTACGGTTGATTTTATATGATTTTTAGAAGTTTAAAGCATTTTCTGGAATTTCTAAACCTTTTCTGGTTTATTTTAATTCCAGAAAGGCTTTACTGTGTCAGCACCGCGTCATCATGACGTCAGCGAGTCAACAGGGCGCGATCCAGGTCAAACCTGACACGTGGGGTCCACACGTCAGTGACACGGGTACTAATCCCAGTCAAAACCTACGCTGACTGGGGTTTGACCAGGGCTAGGGCCCACTGTCAGTGGCTGTGAGGTGGCTAACTACG
>LR738714.1:252605428-252682928 GCA_902687465.1 Secale cereale
GGGTTAATACTAATGACGTTGCCACGTCTGATGTCGTCGGAGTTTGGTCGGCAGCGACCAAATCCGCGGCGGCAACTCGCCGGACTTGCGTTAGGGACGGTCG
Source organism: Secale cereale (assembly GCA_902687465.1). Lineage (NCBI taxonomy): Eukaryota > Viridiplantae > Streptophyta > Magnoliopsida > Poales > Poaceae > Secale > Secale cereale. The sequence goes on from LR738714.1 coordinate 252,605,532, forward strand.
TTGGTCGCGCTGCTGGCACCAGGGAGGAGCTCTTGCTCGTGCGCCTCCAGTGGGCCGGACAGGGGGTCGCGGGGCGACCGGAATCTCGCCAGCGACGAGGTCCAGCGGCGACTGAGCCATGGCAACGTGCGAAACGAATCTACAGGGCACTATTTTCACTACCGGGCGGTGCTACGGACTCCTGCGGGCTTAACTAGTACTACTGCCAGCTCAAAAGCGGGCGGCAGCGGCTGTGGCCACGGCAGCGGCATGGCAGGTCCGCAGCAAGCTCGGCCACGGCGGTGGAGCTAACTACGGGACGCGGCAGGAGACGGGCAAGGGGGGTTTCGAACGGGGGCTCACAGCGGTTCGGAAGAAGCAGACAGGGAGCTCGGGGAGGCATCGGAGGCGGCGAATCGACGACGACGATCCTCGGTGGCCGACGAGGGGAACGGCGGTGCTGGCGCCTTCGAGGGCTTCCTGCGTCATTTTGCTCGGTGAGGAGGAGGAGGTGGACGAGGCGGAGCTCTTGGATGTATCGGAGCGTCGTCGGAAAGGCTGTGGGCGCGGCAGCGGTGAGTGGCAGCGACAGTGGCGCTCGGGCACGTGTGAGGGAGAGAGCAGGCGAAGAGGTGAGGACGAGGGAGAGAGTGAGGGAGTCTAGGGCGTGCGTGGCGACGTTGGAGGCGTCCATGGCGTCGGGGACGTAGGCAGGCAGGCAGGAGGTGGCTGGCGCGTGTCGCCGTGCCGCGGCCACGCGCTCCCGTCCTCTTGGCAGCAGCTTGACGACGGCGGCGGTGTGGGCTGGGCCCGCAACAGTGCTGGGCCGGCTGGGGCGCCAGGTAAGCTGGCCCAGGTGTGCTTCTCTCTCTCTTTTCTTTTTTTCTTTTTCTATTTATTTCTTCTGTTTTGTTTTAGTTAGAGCACTAAAACATTTTAGATAATGTTGAAGCTTTTTCTGGACTCACTCTGAAGTATTCCAAAGGCCCTCTGCAAGTTTCAAATTATTTGGAGCTATTTAAAAATAGCAATTTTGGGTTTATTGAAAAAGATTTTTATTTGAACCTAGTTGAGTTCATTTAGTGCTAGGGTTTGAACCATCCCCATTTCAACCTTCAAAAGAAAGTAGTCATGAAGCATGATGCACTCAAGTGCAACTAACTACAAGCAAAGACAACAAGGGCTGATCTAGGGCAGTGACACTAATATCACCATCCTCATATCTCAAAACAATCATGAAGTATCAAACTTCTCATAATATTCAATGCACTTTATATGAAAGTTTTTATTATATCCCTCTTGGATGCCCATCATATTAGGACTAAATTATACCCAAAGCAAATTACCATGCTCTTCTAAAAGACTCTCAAAATAATATAAGTGAAGCATGAGAGTTCATCTATTTCTTCAAAATAAAACCACAGTCGTGCTCTAGAAAGGTATAAGCGAAGCACTAGAGCAAATGAAGATGGTCTCTCTCAAACTACCCTGCAACCAAATAACAAAGAGTCTCTTGTGTCCCCAACACACCTAATACAATGGTAAATTATAACGGTGCACTAGTTTAGAGAAGAGATGGTGATACAAGTGCAATATGGATGGAAGATATAGGTTTTTGTAATATGAAAATATAAAAACAGCAAGGTAACTAATGATAAAAGTGAGCACAAACGGTATTGCAATGCTTTGAAACAAGGCCTAGGGTTCATACCTTCACTAGTGCAAGTTCTCTCAACAATAATAACATAACTGCATCATGTAACTATCCCTCAATATGCAACAAAGATTCACTCCCAAGTCAGTAATAGCGGAGAAAAACGAAGATATTATTGTAGGGTACGAAACCACCTCAAAGTTATTCTTTCTGATCGATCTATTCAAGATTCCATAGTAAAATAACACGAAGCTATTCTTTCCGTTTGATCTATCATAGAGTTCGTACTAGAATAACACCTTAAGACACACATCAACCAAAACCCTAATGTCACCTAGATACTCCCTTGTCACCTCAAGTATCCATGGGCATGATTATACGATATGCATCACACAATCTCAGATTCATCTATTCAACCAACACAACAAACTTCAAAGAGTGCCCCAAAGTTTCTACCCGAGAGTCAAGACGAAAACGTGTGCCACCCCTATGCATAGATTCCCAAGGTCACGAAACCTACAAGTTGATCACAAAAACATACATCAAGTGAATCAATAGAATACCCCATTGTCACCACGGGTATCCCATGCAAGACATACATCAAGTGTTCTCAAATCCTTAAAGACTCAATCTGATAAGATAACTTCAATCCATTACAACAGAGTAGAGGGGTGAAACATCATAAGATCCAACTATAATAGCAAAGCTCGCGATACATCAAGATCGTGCCATCTCAAGAACACGAGAAGAGAGATCAAACACATAGCTACTGGTACATACCCTCATCCCCGAGGGTGAACTACTCCCTCCTCATCATGGAGAGCGCCGGGATGATGAAGATGGCCATCGTAAAGGGATTCCCCCTCCGGCAGGGTGCCGGAACAGGGTCTAAATTGGTTTTCGGTGGCTACAGAGGCTTGCGTCTGTGGAGCTCCTCATCTAGGTTATTTTCTGGAGGTTTGGGTATTTATAGGATTTTTTGGCGTAGGGTACAAGTCAGGGGGGTCTCTAGGCTGTCCACGAGATAGGGGGCGCGCCCAGGGGGGTGGGCGCGCCCCCACCCTCATGGGCAGCCCGGGACTCTTCTGGCCCAACTCTTTTATCTTGGGGGCTTCTTTTGGTCCATAAAAAATCATCAAAAATTGGCACGTCAATTGGACTCCGTTTGGTATTCCTTTTCTGTAAAACTCAAAAACAAGGAAAAATCAGAAATTGGCACTGGGCTCTAGGTTAATAGTTTAGTCCCAAAAATCATATAAAATATCATATAAAACATCCAAGATGGATAATATAATAGCATGGAACAATAAAAAATTATAGATACATTGGAGACGTATCACATACATGCATATTTGTGAGGTGATTTCTAATGCAAAGTATGCAATAATTTATTTATGTTATCGAGGACAAAAATACTTCACACACACTTTTGTGCCATGTGTAATTGTAGTTGTATGGGACATTTGGACAATCCAGATCTGAAGATAAGGGAAAAAGAGAAGTTTAGGTGCTTTTCAAAAAGTTCTCTCACGTCACTTTTGGGCCAAGAGAAGACAGAGTCCAAGTCTCTTACGTTCTGGACTCAGATTTGGACTGCGCAGACATACCTTAATCAAAACGGCAACATCTCTTTCTTACGGACTCCGAATTGGGTGATTTTTTTTGTTGGAAAGTCGATTTTGTACACTTTCCAACCCAATTGGATTCACCTTCAAATTCGTCTGGAGCGTTGAGTTGTGGACGAAACTATCTGATGTTGCAGCAGAATCCGAGTCAAACTACAAGTCCAAAGGCGTGGCATCACCTCCACTTGGGCCCATGAGCCTTGTACGACCTAGGGTTAGTTTTAGGCTGCCTTGGGACGTCCTCCCACCTCCTTGGCCGCCACCCATTGCTCCTATATAAGTAGATCCATCTAGTAGCTTTACACTTGGGATTTGTTTAGTTGAAAGTTGGCCACTACAACTTCGTGTACTTCGTTTGTGTCCAACGACCAGAGTAAGAATGCTTTTGGATCCCCAGCTTTATCAATACTTCATCTATATTTGCAATATTCAGATTGATTTATCATATTCTTGCTTGTTCTTCGATTGCATGCAGGAATAGACCTTCGTGGTGAGGCTGATCGTCCTTTTGGCATCGTCGGTAACCCCAGGAGATTGGTTTAGCGATTTCTAAGGTGCAACATCGTGCACATTTGTAGTCGGATTGTCAAAGTCGTCTCCACCAAATCGATAGTTATCATCTCATCGAAAGATCGGGACACCCCGCCTCTATCAAGTGGTATCAGTTTTCAGGTTGCTCGGTGAGATATTTTGAGTTTTTCATAGTTTAGATTGCATATGTTCTTCATACCTAGAGTCCAAGAAAAAGTAACACACACAAAAAGTTAGATCTATTCATCCTTTGTCCAAGCTAGTCTGAGTCTTTGCAATTTTCTTTTCATTGTTCGCATTATTGAATTATCGGTTGCATCGTCGTGTCGAGTTGCTGGTCATAGTTGAGGTCATTCACATTACTCACGCGGCCCCTGCATAGTTATTCCTTCCGCTGTCCACCATCCCATCCATCAATTTTCACCATGTACCACCCACCGTTCATTGTCATAATCATAGTTGAGGTCATTCACATCTTCACTTGATCCAATTTGCATCTTATCTAGTTTGTCTTGGAAAGAGGGAGAAAAAAAGGCAAAAAGAAAAAAAAAGAAAAAAGAAGCCAGAGAAAAAAATGAGAGAAAGAAAAATGAAAACAGTGAGAGAAAAAAAGAAAATTCGGATATATTTAGAGTCCATTCCGTACATGAATTCGGATTGGAATCTGTTTTGTACTCATTTTAGTAAAACAAGCATTTTTCATACGAAGCCGTTTGAGCTCCACAAGTACTCAAATTAAAGCTAGCGACAAGCCGCATTTGAATAGTTGCAGGAGCTTCTTCAATATTTCGCACCTCAAAATCGGCTTCTAAATAGTTATTTTTGCCCTCCAAAGTTCGCGGACAGAGCTTATTCCAGTTTTTCAGGCCTGTTTAGAATTTTTGGACTCCTCATATCAACTCGGAATTGGGTGACATTGTTTGCGTTTGAAATCTTGAGTCAATAGCATTCTGGAGAAAAATTATCAGAAAATTGGCTCAAACTTTTAAAGAGGAAAGTTGGAGAGAGAGTTGTTGTATATCCTGCTTGGTAGTTGTTTTTCATCATTATCTTTACTGCCGTTGTGATCTTCACGTATATCTTGATATCCAGAGCTACTTCGTATCATTTAAAGATGCTTGTTGTGCTACGTCGTGGCCTCATTATTGTTCTAGGCTCGCGTCTCCAGTCCTGTCTAGCCTAGGACCAGCACGGTATCGTCGTTGAGCGTTTATTCAATAGTGCATCTCTGAATTGATTATTGCTAATCTTTTGCTACCATATGTAAAGTTAACCCAGATCCACATATTTCTACACCGTGTATACGTACGGTCACCTAGCAATCGCTTTACTCAATCTTTGGACTTAATTGACACCGCTGGTTGCCTATCACCACCTGTTGCATGGTAAGAACTTGTAAGATAGCCTCTATCAATTAGCAGCAGCATAAATTTTCTGACATGGTATAAAGTGTGCCATTTTCAAAAATCTATCCATGATAACAAATATGCTATCCCTCCCCTTCTTTGTTCGAGGTAAACCCAAAACTAATTCCATAGATATATCTTCCCAAGGAACACTAGGTATAGGCAAAGGCATATATAAACCACGAGGATTGAGTCGTGACTTAGCTTTTTGACATGTAGTGCAACGAGCAACAAAACACTCAACATCCCATCTCATCTTTGGCCAAAGATGTGTAGCAAGTATGTCCTCTGTCTTCTTCACGCCAAAGTGTCCCATTAATCCACCTCCATGCGCCTCCTGCAACAACAAATGATGAACAGAGCTAGCTGGAATGCATAGCTTGTTAGCACGAAACAAAAATCCATCATTAACGACGAACTTGTTCCATGTTCTCCCTTCTTTACAATTCTGCAATACATCTTTAAATTCAGCATCATGCACATATTGATCTTTGATGGTCTCCAAACCAAATATTTTAAAGTCAAGTTGTGAAACCATAGTATAATGACGAGACAATGCATCAGCAATAACATTTTCTTTACCCTTCTTGTCTTTAATGACATAAAGGAAAGTCTCAATGAATTCAACCCATTTAGCATGTCTACGGTTCAATTTAGCTTGACTTTTAATATGCTTCGAAGATTCATGATCAGAATGTATAACAAATTCTTTGGGCCATAAATAATGCTGTCATGTTTCCAAAATCCGAACAAGAGTATATAATTCCTTGTCATAAGTAGAATAGTTCAGACTAGGGCCACTCAATTTTTCAGAAAAGTATGCAACAGGTTTACCATCTTGTAATAACACACCTCCTAAGTCAATTCCACTAGCATCACATTCAAGTTCAAAAGTCTTATTAAAATTAAGAAGTTGGAGTAATGGAGCATCTGTCAACTTATCTTTAAATACCGTGAATGCTTCTTCCTGTGCAGTACCCCAAACAAAAGGCACATCCTACTTTGTAAGCTCATTGAGAGGCGCGGTAATGGTGTTGAAATCTCTCACAAAACGCCTATAGTAACCAGCAATCCAAGGAAACTCCTCACTTGTGTGACCATTTTGGGCTGCGGCCAACTCTCAATAGCTTCAATCTTTGCTTTATCAACTTCAGTTCCCTGTGGAGTAACAACATAGCCAGGAAAAGATACTCGGTCGGTGCAAAAGGTGGACTTCCCAAAGTTACCAAACAAACATGCATCACATAGAGCAATAAAGACAACACGTAAGTGTTCCAAATGTTCCTCCAAAGATCTGCTATAAATCAGTATATCATCAAAGTAAACTACCACAAATCATCCAATGAAAGCACGTAAAACTTCATTCATTAATCTCATTAATGTACTAGGTGCATTAGTTAACCCAAATGGCACGACTAACCACTCATGTAATCCAAACTTAGTTTCAAATGATGTTTTCCATTCATATCCCAATTTCATACGAATTCAATGGTATCCAGGAATTCTTGTATATAACATTTATCTAGTAGCTCATGTACTTGATGCATAATCTCCTCTGTCTCCTCTGGATTTGTACGGTATGGTGCACGGTTGGGTAGCGATGCACCGGGAATTAAGTCAATATGATGCTCAATCCCTCGAATAGGTGGTAATCCCGGTGGTACATCTTGGGGAAAGTTGTCAGCGAACTCCTACAAAATGTTAGTGATAGCAGGAGGCAAAGAGGAAGGCATGTCCTCAAATGAAAATTATGCCTCTTTGCACACAAAAGCATAGCAAATAGATTTGTTGAAATCCAGCTCATCAATATCAGATTTGATGGCATGTAAACATCCACTTTTCAATTTAATTTCAGATGCAACATGGGATGATGGATTGTTATTAGGTTTCATTTGTTTCTCAAATTCTTTTGCCACAATCTGAATTTCACTCTTATTTTGCTCATGTTTAGCTTTACTAGCTCGATGAATATCATCTTTCAAAATGGAATCAGGAGTCATAGGAAGCAAAGTAATATGTTTATCCTTGTGAACAAGAGTATATTGATTGTTTCTATCGTTGTGTATAGAATTTTTATCAAATTGCCATGGTCTACCATGTAATAAGGAACATGTTGCATAGGTACCACATCACAATCAACATAATCAGCATATGTAGCTTTACTAAAATGCACATGAATAGTACGTGTTACCTTAACCTTACCGCTGTTGTTGAACCATTGGATGTAGTAAGGATGTGGATGTGGTCTTGTGGTGAGAGACATCTTCTCCACCATCTCCATGCTAGCCAAATTGTTATAGCTCCCACCATCTAAGATGACGCGAACATAATGTTCCTTCACATCTTTCTTTATATGGATCAAATTGTTCCTATGGTTTTGCTCAGCTTGTGTGATCTGCACACTCAAAACACGTTGAGCAACTAAACAGTCATACCTGTCAGCGTCGTCAACAGCCATGTAATTCGTCTCTTGTTCAGAATCATCTCGAATGTGTTCTTCACGTGTAATAAGAGCCAAAGTCTCCTCATCATAGTCACTAGCAAACTCATACCCACCATCCTCAGTAGCAATCATCACACGTTGAGATTTGCATTTCCTCGCAAAATGACCTCTTCCCTTACAACGACGACAAATAATATCACGTGTGTGCCATGTTGATGCCATGGATGAAGATTAGCTCTATGCAGGCCCGGTGGGTGTGCTCTTGGAAGATAGTGGTGATTGTGCCTGCTTTCTTGTATCACGACTGGAGGTGCCGGTGCAGCAGAATGTGTGGAACTAGAAGATGCACGCGGTGTCCATGATGAAGGTCGACTTGCAGAAAAGTTAGTCTGCGCCAATGCCTGTTGATCCTGCACTTCACGTTCAGCTTTGCAAGAAAGATGGAATAAACGAGTGATATTATGATACGCCTTATACTCTAGAATGGACCGAATCTCTCTATTTAAGCCACCCATAAAACGTGCAAGCATAGCTTCATTATCCTTAATAATACCACATCTGATCATGCTAGTTTTTTAATTCTTGATAATATTCTTCTATAGAATTTTGTCCTTTTCTTGAACGCTGAAGTTTTTGTAGTAATTCACGTTGATAATATGGTAGAACCGAACGAGTACGCATAGCTATTTTCAAAGCAGCCCAAGTAGCTAGAATATTATTCAGAAATAATCTACGATGTTCAAACCACCACACACAAGCCAAACTAGTGAAAGCACAAAGAGCAGCAACAACACGTCTCTCCTTGGGATATTCTAAACATATAAAATGTTGTCCAGTTTCTAACTCCAAAGTAAGATATATATCAGGAACATGTCTACCTTCAAATGGTGGAATATTCAATTTTAGTTTAGGGAGATGGTCATGATCGCGTACGTGAGGGGTTGGTGCAGCCCTACCACTACTGCTGGCGGTTGCACGTACTTCTGATTTTGATCAACCTCATCCTCGTAATCTCCTATGTAATCATCCTCCTCCTCAGCAGCAGCAGGAGCCACAGAAGTACCAGCAATAGCACCAACAGTTTGGCCACGCTCAAGAGGGACAGAGCTCACTCGACGGAGGACTGTTTCGCGACGGGGAGGTGGTTGTTGTTGTTGTTGCTGCTGCAATGGTGCAGCAGATGGAGATAGATGTGCAAGAACTTTTGCGAATTTGGCATTCAACTTGGTTTCAATTGACTTCTCATTGCAATCCATCCTCGCTAGTGCGGTGCCAAAACTGGTCATCACATCTTCTACTTGTTGACCCACCATCTTCTCGAATTTATCATGTAGCTCCTTGTTCGTCATGTTCTCCCAGTCCAGCTCATCCGCTTGTGATCCCGGCATGGTTAGCAGCAAGAGAAACACACAATATGATCCCACAGACTACTAGGAGGTGGCGGTGGTGTTGTGGAAATTCACAAATCCATCAAGTGAATCTCAACCTCTTACTAGTTCTTACCCAGCAACAGGTGGTGACCGGCAACCATTGTAGTCAAAACTCTCTCAAAGCTTGGACAAAGCGTTCGCCAGGTGGTGTCAAACGCATGATATAGATGTATGTGGAGCTGGGAAGGCTTATGATATGGTAGCAAAAATGTCATCAATAATCAATTGAGAGATGCAAAGGTGAATAAACGCTGAACGACGGTACTATGCTGGTCCTAGGATAGATTGTACTAGAGACGCGAGAACACTAACAAAATCACGGAGCTGCACGTAATCAAGGGAAAAAACACACTTTGAAAATTTTTTGGCGCCTCTTTTTTTTCGCTCCATTTTTTTGCTGAAAAACACTATAATGGCAGGTGTCTGAAAACTCTTCCCAAATCAAAATAACACGATCGCCACGAAATTTTTTGGATTTTTTTTTGAAAATCAGAGAAACAACGACCAAAAAGTGCGACAAAAATTCACTATGATAACGAGTGTCTCAAAACGCTCCTAGAGACCTAATAACAAGATAGGGAAAAAATATTTTTGGTTGCCGAAATATTGGCCTAAAAATTACCCGGGGGTCTCCAGACTTTTTTTTCCGAGACCTACACAGGGAAGAAAACACGAATCCAAAGCTAGTGGGATCTCGAAAACAAACCTAATATGAAAGGACTCGGATTGGTCGTGGATATATGGTGATGGTATATGGCAGCGGTCGTAGGATATGGCGGTGGTGGTGGTATATGGCAGCGGAGATGAATTTGATGCGGCGGTGGCGTGAAAACCTGTGAACGGAACTCGAAACTCTAAACAACTAAACGCTAAGACCAGCAACTCGACACGATGATGCAACCGGAAATTCAACTAAGCAAACACGGAAAAGTATGCAATGGATCAGACTAGTTCGAATATGATGAACTAACCCTAATTTTTTTGGCTTTTTCGTGGACTATAGGTACGAAGAATAGACTCGATCTAATCTACGAGAAACTGTAAAATCTCACCAAGCAACCTGGAAATCTGATACCACTTGATAGGGGCAAAGGTGTCCCATCTTTCGATGAGATGGTGATTATCGTTTTGGAGGAGTAGACTTTGACGATCCGACTATGAACGTGTGAAGACGTCGCACCTTAGCAATCGCTAAACCAACTCCGAGAGGTTATTGACCACGCCGGAGCACGACCAACCTGACCACGAGGGTCTATTTCCTGCAAGGAAACGAAGAACATGCAAGAAACTGAGATTGCAATCTGGATATTGCGAATATAAGAGCAAAGCTTTATTGATCAATATGGGGTTCTATGACGTCTTTGTCTAGTCGTTGAACACAAACGATACCCTAAGGGCTCTATATATGGAGAAAGAGAGGGGGACTTTCGTGGCCCCTTGGAGAAGGCGTACGAAACCAACCCAAACTCTTTCCCCCCACACTTACGGACTCTAAAAACAACCTATACTTTAGTATTTCAAAATTACATGGGCTTGGCCCAAAAATACGGTGACGCGGCCCCTAAAATAAGCTGTCGACGAAATTTATAAAGGGGTATCTTGAATATTCCATCCATGTCCTTGGAAGTCATCACGGAGGCTTCAGAGTACTCAAATACATACTAGAAACGCCGATCTGAATCCCTTCGCACACGCCTTCATCTCCATGCTTGATCCTACTCCAGTGTTCATCCCTCTTGATAGAGGCAAAGGTGTCCCGTCTTTCGATGAGATGGTGGCTATCGTTTTCGGTGGAGTAGACTTCGATAATCCGGCTATGAACGTACGAGGACGGTGCGCCTTAGAAATTGCTAAACCAACTCCGGGAGGTTATTGACCATGCCGGAGCACAATCAACTTGACCATGAGGGTCTATTTCCTGCAAGCAAACGAAGAACAAGCTAGACGCTCAGACTGCAATTTGGATATTGTGAATATAAGAGGAAAGCTTTATTGATCAATGTGGGGTTCTGTGACGTCTTTGTCTGGTCGTTGAACACAAACAAAGTACGCGAAGTTGCAGCTATGGCAAACTTTAATCTAAACCAAACTCAAAGTCTAAACGAAGCCCTAAGGGCTGTATATATGGAGGAAGAGGGGGGGGGGAGGATTTCGTGGCCCTTAGAGGAGGGGTCCGAAACCAACCCTAACTCTTGTTTCCCCACACATATAGACTCTAAAAACAACTTGTTCTCAAGTATTTTGAAATTACATGGGCCTAGCCCTATAATAAGGTGACGCAACACCTATAATAAACCGTGGACAAATTTTATGAAGTGGCAACTTGTATATTTCGTCCAAGGCTTCATGCACTCATTATGGTGGCTTCAAAGTCCTGAAATCATTACTTGTAACTCTGTTCTTGTTCCCCTTGCGCATGCCATCATCTCCATGCTTGATCTTTCTCCAATGTTCATCCTTCTTGTCCAAGCTAGGCCCTTTATTTGTAAGCAAGACAAATGTATCCAATTTAGCAAGCATCGTATTCTCATGAACATTAGAATCATTACCATGAAATGAAAGTACCTGGTAATTCAATTGGCGTGCGCGAGCTCTATTAATTGGTCCAGTATGTATAATAGCAGGGGCAGTGGGTGTAACAATGGTCTTGATGTCCTCATCATCCTCCCCTTCTTGAAATGAAGTCGTCCTCGACCTATGCTCATCATCCTAACCCTAATAAGGCTTCAAATATGCAATGTTAAAAGTGGGACTAACCCCAAAATCTGCAGGTAGCTCAAGTTTATAGGCATTATCATTTATTTTCTCTAACACCTTAAAAGGACCATCAACACGTGGCATTAGCTTTGATTTCGCAAATCAGGAAGCCAATCCTTACACAAATGTAACTAAACAAGATCTCCAGGTGCAAAGACAACTTGTTTTCTACCTTTATCTCCAGCAAGTTTATATTTAGCATTCATACGCTCAATGTTTTCCTTAGTTAACTCTTGCATTTTCGAGTACAATTCAACATGTTGTTTAGCATAAAAAACAACCTTCTCCGAAGATGGAAATGACAACAAATCAATAGGTGCACGGGGTTGGAAACAATATACAATTTCAAACGGGCACATCTTAGTAGTAGAATGCATCAAACGATTATAAGAAAATTCAATATGAGGCAAGCATTCTTCCCACATTTTCTTGTTATTCTGCAAAACTGCCCTGAGCATAGTAGACAGAGTTCTATTGACTACTTCGGTTTGTCCATCAGTTTGGGAATGACATGTAGTACTAGAAAGCAGTTTAGTCCAAAATTTAGCACATAAACATCTCCAAAAGTGGCTAAGAAATTTAGTATCACGATCTGAAACAATAGTATTTGGCGCATCATGCAAGCGAATAATTTCACGAAAGAACAAATCAGCAAGATTAGCAGCATCATCGCTTTTATGACATGGTATAAAGTGTTCCATTTTCGAGAACCTATCCATGACAACAAATATGCTATCCCTCACCTTCTTTGTCTGAGGTAAACCCAAAACAAAGTCCATAGATATGTCTTCCCATGGAACACTAGGTACAGGCAAAGGCATATATAAACCATGAGGATTGAGTCGTGACTTAGCTTTCTAACATGTAGTGCAACGAGCAACAAAGCGCTCAACATCCCGTCTCATCTTTGGTCAAACGAAATGTGTAGCAAGTATATCCTCCATCTTCTTCACGCCAAAATTTCCCATTAATCCTCCTTCATGCGCCTCCAGCAACAACAAAAGACGAACGGAGCTAGCTGGAATGCATAGGTTGTTAGCACGAAACACAAATCCATCATTAACGACGAATTTGTTCCATGTTCTCCCTTCTTTACAATTCTGCAATACATCTTTAAATTTAGCATCAAGCACATATTGATCTTTGATGGTCTCCAAACTAAATATTTTAAAGTCAAGTTGTGAAAGCATAGCATAACGACAAGACAATACATCATCAATAACATTTTATTTACCCTTCTTATGTTTAATGACATAAGGGAAAGTCTCAATGAATTCAACCCATTTAGCATGTCTACGATTGAATTTGGCTTGACTTTTAATATGCTTCAAAAATTCATTATTAGAATGTATAACAAATTCTTTGGGCCATAAATAATGTTGCCATGTTTCCAAAGTGTGAACAAGAGCATATAATTCCTTGTCATAAGTAGAATAGTTCAGACTGGGCCCACTCAATTTTTCAAAAAAGTATGCAACAGGATTACCATCATGTAATAACACACCTCCTAATCCAATTCCACTAGCATCACATTCAAGCTCAAAAGTCTTATTAAAATGAGGAAGTTGGAGTAATGCATGTGTCAACTTATCTTTCAATACCGTGAAGGCTTCTTCCTGTGCAGTACCCCAAACAAAAGGCACATCCTTCTTTGTAAGCACATTGAGAGGTGCAGCAATGGTGCTGAAATCTCCCACAAAACGCCTATAGAAACCAACGAGGCCAAGGAAACTCCTCACATGTGTGATCGTGTTGGGCTGCGGCCAACTCTCAATAGCTTAAATCTTGGCTTTATCAACCTCAATTCCCTGTCTATTAACAACATAGCCAAGAAAAGATATTCGGTCGGTGCAAAAGGTGCACTTCCCAAGGTTACCAAACAAACTTGCATCACGTAGAGAAATAAAAACAACACATAAATGTTCCAAATGTTCCTCAAAAGATCCACTATAAATCAGTATATCAGCAAAGTAAACTACCACAAATCATCCAATGAAAGCATGTAAAACTTCATTCATTAATCTTATGAAAGTACTAGGTGCATTAGTTAACCCATAAGGCATGACTAACCACTCATATAATCCAAACTTAGTTTTAAATGTTGTTTTCCATTCATCTCCCAATTTCATATGAATTTGATTGTATCCACTACAAAAATCAACTTTGGAGAAAATAGTAGAGCCACTTAATTCATCAAGCATATCATCTAGCTTAGGAATAGGATGATGATAACGAGTAGTAATATTATTATTGCCTGTACAATCAACACACATACGCGATGTGCCATCCTTTTTTGGCACTAGAATAATAGGAACAACACAAAGACTAAGGGATTCGCGTATAGAACCTTTATCTAGTAGTTCCCGTACTTGAGGCATAATCTCCTTCATCTCCTCTGGATTGGTATGGTATGGTGCACGGTTGGGTAGCGATGCACCGGGAATTAAGTCGATCTAATGCTCAATCCCTCGAATAGGTGGTAATCCCAGTGGTACGTCTTGTGGAAAGACGTCAGCGAACTCCTGCAAAATGTTAGTGACAGCAGGAGGCAAAGAGGAAGGCACGTTCTCGAATGAAAATAATGCCTCTTTGCACTCAAAAGCATAGCAAATAGAGTTGCCGAAATCTAGATCATCAATATCATATTTGGTTGCAAGTAAACATCCACTTTTCAATTTAATTTCGGATGCAACATGAGATAATGGATTGTTATTAGTTTTCATTTGTTGCTCAAATTCTTTTGCCACAAACTGATTTTCACTCTTATTTTGCTCATGTTTTGCTTTACTAGCTCGATGAATATCATCTTTCAAAATGGAATCAGGAGTCATAGGGAGCAAAGTATATGTTTATCCTTATGAACAAAAGTATACTGATTGTTTCTACCATGGTGTACAGAATTTTTATCAAATTGCCATGGTCAACCAAGTAATAAGGAACATGCTTGCATGGGTACCACATCACAATCAACATAATCAACATATCTAGCTATACTAAAATGCACGCAAACAGTACGTGTTACCTTAACTTTGCCACTATTGTTGAACCATTGGATGTAGTAAGGATGTGGATGTGGTCTTGTGGTGTGAGACAGCTGCTCCACCATCTCCATGCTAGCCAAATTGTTGCAGCTCCCTCCATCTATGATGACGCAAACATAACGTTCCTTCACAACTCCCTTTGTATGGAACAAATTGTGCCTCTGGTTTTACTTAGCTTGTGTTATCTGCACACTCAAAACACGTTCAACAACTAAACAGTCAAACCGGTCAGTGTCGTCAGCAGCCACGTAATGCGTCTCTTGGTCAGAATCATCTCCAATGTGTTCTTCACCTGTAATAAGAGCCAAAGTCTCGTCATCATAGTCACTAGCGGACTCAAACCCACCATCCTCAGTAGCAATCATGACACGCTAGGATTTGCATTTCCTCGCAAAATGAGCCCTTCCCTTACAACGATGACAAATAATATCACTTATGTGCCCTGTTAATGCCATGGATGAACAGGAGCACTATGCATGCCCGATGGGTGTGCTCTTGGGAGAGAGTGGTGATTGTGCCTGCTATCTTCTATCACGGAAGGAGGTGGGAACTGACGGACGTGTCGCTGTAGCAGAATGTGTGGAAGTAGACAATGCACACGGTGTCCATGATGAAGGTCGACCTGCAGAAAAGTTAGTCTGCGCCAATACATGTTGATCCCGCACTTCACGTTCTGCTTTGCAAGCAAGATGAAATAAACGAGTGATATTATTATACTCCTTATACTCTAGAATGGTCAGAATATCTCTATTTAAGCCACCCATAAAACATGCAAGCATAGCTTCATTATCCTCAATAATACCACATCTAATCATGCCAGTTTGTAATTGCTGATAATATTCTTCTACATAATTTTTTCCTTGTCTTAAATGTTGCAGGTTTTGTAGTAATTCACGTTGATAATATGGTGGAATCCAACGAGTACGCATAACAGTTTTCAAAGCAGCCAAAGTAGTTGGAATATTATTAGGATATAATCTACGATGTTCAGACCACCACACACAAGTAAAAATAGTGAAAGCACAAAGAGCAGCAGCAACACGTCTCTCCTCGGGATATTCTAAACATGTAAAACGTTGTTCAGTTTCTAACTCCCAAGTAAGATATATATGAGGCATATATCTACACTCAAATGGTGGAATATTCAATTTTAGTTTAGGGAGATGGTCATGATCTCGTACCTGAGGGTGTGGTGCAGCCCTACCATTGCGATTATTTGCATGTGGACAACCTGGTGGTTGTGGTGGTGGTGGTTGCACATAATTCTGATTTTGATCAACCTCATCCTCCTAATCCCCCGCGTAATTGTCCTCCTCCTCAGCAGCAGCAGGAGCCACGGAAGTATCAACAACAACACTAACGGTTTGGCCAGGCTCAAGAGGGACACGGCTCGCTCGGCGGATGGCTGTTTCACGACGTGGAGGTGATGGTTGTTGTTGTTGTTGTTGCAATGGTGTAGCAAGTGAAGGTAGACGCGCAAGTAGTTAAGTGAATTTGGCATCCAACTTGGTGTCAATTGAATTCTCAATGTCATCCATCCTCACTAGTGCATTGCCAAAACTGGTCATCACATCTTCTACCTATTGACCCATCATTTGCTGAAATTTATCATGCAACTCCTTGTTCGTCATGTTCTCCCAGTCAGTCTCATTGACTTGTGATCCTGCCATGGTTAGCAGCATTTGAAACACACAAAAGTATGATCCTACAGACTACTAGAAAATGGTGGTGGTCCGGCGTCATGAATCCGTCAAGTAAATCTAAAATTCTTACCAATTCTTACCCAGCAGTAGGTGGTGATCGAAAACCGTTGTAGTCAAAACTCTCTCAAAGCTTGGACAAATCGATTGCCAGGTGGTGTCAAATGCACGATGTAGATGTATGTGGAGCTGGGAAGGCTTATGATATGGTTGCAAAAATGTCGGCAATTATCAGTTCAGAGATGCTAAGGTGAATAAACGCTCAACGACGGTACTGTGCTGGTCCAAGGCTAGACCATAGTAGAGACGCGAGCCTAGAACACTAACAAAATCACGGCGCTGCACGTAATCAAGGGAAAAGCACACTCTGTTTTTTCGCCTCTTTTTTTTGTCTTTTTCTTTGCGCTCCTTTTTATTTTTGCCAAGAAACACTATAATGGTGAGTGTCTCAAAACTCTTCCCACATAAAAAATAACACGATCGGCAGAAAAAAAATTGGAATTTTTTTCTTCGAAAACCAGGGCAACGATGACTAAAAAGTGCGACAGAAAATCACTATGATGGCGAGTGTCTCAAAACGCTCCCAGAGACCTAAAAATGGGATAGGGAAAAAATATTTTCGGCTGCCGAAATTTTGGCCTAAAAACAGCTCGGGGGTCTCCAGACTTACACATTTTGTTCCAAGACCTACTTAGGCAAGAAAACACGAATCCGAAACTAGAGGGATCTCAAAAACAAACCTAATATGAAAAGAACTCGGATTGGTGGTGGATATATGTTGATGGTATATGGCAGCGGTGGTGGTATATGGCAGCGATGAATAAGGTGCGGCGGCGGCGTGACACTACTGTGACAGAACTCGAAACTCTAAAGGACTAGACGCTAAGACCACCAACTAGACACGACGATGCAATCGCAAATTCAACAAAGAAAAACCCTAAAAAGACTATGCAAAGGCTCAGATTGGTTCGGATATGATGAACAAACCCTAATATATATATATATATAGTTTTTTTGTGGACTATAGGTATGAATAACAGACTCGATCTAACTACTGGAAAATCTCACCAAGCAACCTGGAAATCGGATACCACTTGATAGAGGCAAAGGTGTCCCGTCTTTCGATGAGATGGTGGCTATCGTTTTCGGTGGAGTAGACTTCGACGATCGAACTAAGAACGTGCGACGACGTCGCTCCTTAGAAATCACTAAACCAACTCCGAGAGGTTATTGACCACGCCGGAGCATGATCAACCTGACCACGATGGTCTATTTACTGCAAGCAAACGAAGAACAAGGACGAAACTGAGATTGCAATCGGGATATTGTGAATATAAGTGGAAAGCTTTACTAATCAAGGTGGGGTTCTATGATGTCTTTGTCTGGTCGTTGAACACAAACGAAGTACGCGAAGTTGCAGCTATGGCAAACTTTAATCTAAACAAAACCCAAAGTCTAAACGACGCCCTAAGGGTTGTATATATGGAGGAAGAGGGGGGGATTTCATGGCCCTTGGAGGAGGGGTCCGAAACCATCCCTAACTCGTGTTTTCCCACACATACAGACTCTAAAAATAGCCTATTCTCAAGTATTTCAAAATTACATGGGCCTGGTCTAATAATAAGGTGACGCAACACCTATGATAGCCTTTGGATGAAATTTATGATGTGGCAACTTGTATATTTCAAAGTCCTGAAATCTATGATAGCCAAGGCTTCATGCACTCATTATGGTGTCTTCAAAGTCCTGAAATCATTATTTGTAACTCCGTTCTTGTTCCCCTTGGACATGCCATCATCTGCATGCTTGATCTTGCTCCAATGTTCATCCTTCTTGTCCAAACTAGGCCCTTCATTTGTAAGCAAGACAAATGTATCCAATTTAGGCAGCATCATATTCTCATGAACATTAGAATCATTAACAAGAAACATAAGTACTTGGTAATTCAACTGGCGTGCGCGAGCTCTAGTAATTTGTCTAGTATGTATAATTGCAGGGGCAGTGGGTGTAACAATGGTATTGATGTTTTCATCACCTCTTGTCATGCTAGGCCGTTCATTAGTAATCAACACAAATGTATCCAATTCAGGCAGCGTCATATTCTCAAGAACATTAGAATCGTTACCAAGAAATGAAAGTACCTGATAATTCAATTGACGTGCGCGAGCACTAGTAAATGGTCCAACATGTATAATAGCAGGGGTAGTGGGTGTAACAATGGTATTGATGTCCTCATCACAAGGGGCCGGCAGAGCTGTGCATGCGCGGTTGAGGGTTTGAAGAAATTTCCAATATTCAACCCGCACATATATATACCCAGTCACTGTCGGTGTGACTGAGTGGAATGACTTGGTGGCACCGAGATGCAGAATCTCAAGCGGTTACCACAACACGGTGTGACCGAACTGTTATAATCGGTTGTATCAAGGTGAAAACCTGTATCCACTTAATGATTTTAGTGAGACAGAATGGTATGGATCGGTCGGACCGAGATGCATTAAGAGGTTTTGGAAGTGAAGCCCTTGACGGATCGGTGACACCGAGTGCTCCTCACCCTGTGGGCCTGAATTCGACTTGTTCAAACTTTGCGATGTAGCATGAATATAGTTTGAGACGAGAAAAGCATATATAGCTAGAGGAAGAACTTAGGCATTCTTGTACATCCATTTGGCAAAAGAAAAACCAAACCATCAAAGCAACAAATGGATGTCCTCAAATGGAGAAAAATATGCAACCAACATGCTCACACAATAAGATGCCAAATAAAACATGTGGCAAAGCATGCACAAACACTCTAGCATCTATCAAACAATTGTCGATGACTATATCATCTATATATGAGTATATTAACTTAGGAGTCAAATGAGAACATTTGATCATAGATCATACTCATTGTTTAAGCACAAGTGGGGTTACCACTTTTACATAAAGCATTGTTGTGTTCACACCATTAGAGTTGCTTTAGCTCAATTTTAGACTAAAGCTCCCCCTAGATGTGATATCCCTCCTTAGAGGGATGACCTATCCTTGGGTTTTGTCGATGATGACTTCATGTAGATGTAGAAGATGTGGATTATCAATTTTGATGTAGATCACTTGGAGCAATCCATTGAAGTGAGTTGCACTTTGAATACCTACATGGGTTAGTCCCATAAGGAACATACAAGGATATCCATAGACATAGAGTGAAGCACACACATAATGATGTCCATGAAAGCATTATATTTCCTTGTCCCTTGTTTTACCAACAAGAGGGTTTGTGACTCCTAGAACTAGTGCAATATATGGAAGTTGATTGTACTTGTCCTTGCCAAAATGAATATTAGTGAAATATGTTGGCGGAGTCACCCACAAGAACTCTCTAGTTCTTCTTCTTTGGAATCCACATCAACTTGATACGAATCCTCAGAGTTGTAGTCGTACTAGATGAAGTAGAACTTGAAGTAGTCTTGGGAACCCACTTGACCAAGGACTTAGGAGCTTCTTCAAATGATTCAATCTCTTCTTGAAGCTTGTCCTGGCCTGTTAGCTTGCGGTCTTGTGGTGGAAGATCATCTTGAGTTTGTGTTCCCTTGAAGGTAGTGGGGTAATACTTATCTTGTTTAGGGACAAACTTTGTGTTAGGGTATTGATCTTCTTCCCATTGAACTCCATTGGCATTGAACTTTCGTTCAAAACCAACACCTTGATTCTTCCGGTGTCTTCCTTGCTTGCGTACAATTTCCTCACATTGCTTACTCCTGGCAAGACTCTTGTAAACACCTTTCTCTATAATTCCCTTCAATAAGCTATTTTCTTGCTCAAGTGTAACTTGGCTAAGAGAATCATTAGTGGAATCAAGAGAACTACTAGAAGCAACAATATTGGATTTAGCCTGATTATTGTTACTACTAGAGGAAGAATATTTCTTGTTCTTATTGCTAGATTTTACTTGAGGCATATAAGTAGACAAGAGTAAACACTTGGTAATGTAAGAAGTACTTTTATTCCAAAGATCATCATGGATTGATTTTAAGAACCCATGTGCTTGCTCTAAGTTGAGCTTCTCAAAGCGTAGGTTCTCATGAGTCTTTAAAAGTTCTCAACGATCCTCTAAGGTAGTTTCATGAGCTAGCTTAAGAGTGTTTAGTTCTTTAGTTAGATGCTCAATCTCCTTCTTATCATCATCATTCGTTTCATCTTGATTAGCATGATTAATAGAAATTTCATCATAGTTTTCATCACTAGTGCTACCAACAAGTAAATCATTATCTCCTGGCAAATCATCTTCATCACTATTGAAATAAAGATATTTCGGGGTGCGATACCTTAGGGCCTTTAGTCATGAAGCATCTTCCAATTCCTTCATTAGGTGAGTCAAATATATCATAGGAGTTGGATCACACAAGAGAAATTCCGGCAACACCTTCATCTTGAGTGTCTTCACAGTCGGAGTGATAGCTTCTCTCAGAGTAGTCATCAGAGTCGGAACCGGATATCCATTCACCAACATGAGCTTGATGCCTTCGTCTTGTATAGATCCTTGATGATCTGTCCTTCCGTTCCGAATCCTTGCTTCTACGAGAGGGTCTTCGTTCATAACGATCATCTCCACTCCTTCTCTCTCTTGGTGGTGATTCAACTCTTTTACTTCTTATTTTGGGTGACACTTCTCTTCTCTTGTGTGAAGTCATACACTCATTTGAGTAGTGTCCGGGTCTCCCACAATTGTATCAATTGCGATCACAACTAGAAGATATTTTGTCATTGTAGGACCTTGACTTGGAACTTCTCTCTTTGCTTCTATTCTTGTAGAATTTTTTGAAGTTCTTCATCATTAAGCTCAATTCTTCATTCAAGACTTGTTTCTCACTTGATCTGGTAGGAGCATCACATGAGGCTTTTTAAGCGCCACTAGACTTGCTGTGAAGCTCTTCCGTATCCTTGAGAGACATCTCATGAGCAACAATTCTACCAATGACTTCCATTGCCTTGAGATCTTTGTAGATGGGCATCATTTGGATCAAAGTGCACACGGTATAATATTTTCCGTCCAAGGCTCTTATGATCTTCCTGATGATGAACTTGTTGGTCATCTCTTCGCTTCCTAAGCCGGCAATATCATTTATGATGCGAGCAAGCCTAGAGTACATTTCAGTGACTCCTTCACCATCCTTCCTTTTGAACTTATCAAGTTGACTTTGAAGCACATCCAACTTGGATTCCTTGACGGACTCGGTACCTTCGTGCATGTCAACAAAAGTATCCCAAATTTCCTTTGCATTCTCAAGACTGCTGATTTTGTTAAATTCTTCGGGGCACAATCCGTTGAAAAGAATATCGCAAGCTTGAGCATTGTATTGCAACATCTTCAATTCTTCCATGGACGCTTCAAGATCTGGTTCTTTTCCATCATCAAAGTATTCACCTTGCAAACCAATTCGCACAATAGCCCAAATGGCAGGGTTATGTCCAAGAATATGCATTTTCATTTTATGTTTCCAACAAGCAAAATTAGTACCATCAAAGTAAAGACCTCTACGGTGATAACCTCCCTCGTTAGACGCCATACTATCCTAGGTTTTGAAACCAAGGCTATGATCACCAAAGCAATGGAAATCAAGGCTAATGGAGACCAAAGCTGTAATACTAATTATAGGATCAAAAGAAGGTCTAGAGGGAGGGGGTGATTAGACTACTTGAACAAATAAAAATGTAGCGTTTTCCCAATTTTTAGTGTTGGCAGATTTTAGCAAATAGGACAAGTCAAGTAACCAACCTACACATGCAATTCTAAGAGTGTGGCAGCAGAAAGTAAAGCATTGCATATGAAGGTAAAGGGAGAGGTTTGGAGAGTGCAAACGCAATGGAGACACAGAGATTTTTGGAGAGGTTCCGATAGGTGGTGCTATCATACATCCACATTGATAACGACTTCAACCCACAAAGGGTAACGGCTGCGCGAGTCCACGGAGGGCTCCACACATGAAGGGTCCACGAAGAAGCAACCTTGTCTATCCCACCGTGGCCAACGTCCACGATGGACTTGCCTCACTCGGGTAGATCTTCATGAAGTAGGCAATCTCCTTGCCCTTACAAACTCCTTGGTTCAACTCCACAATCTTGTCGGAGGCTCCCAAGTGACACCTAACAAATCTAGGAGACACCACTCTCCAAAAGGTAATAAATGGTGTGTTGATGATGAACGCCTTGCTCTTGTGCTTCAAGTGATAGTATCCCCAACACTCAACTCTCTCTCACAGATTTGGATATGGTGAAAAGATGATTTGAGTGGAAAGCTACTTGGGGAAGGCTAGAGATCAAGATTCTTGTCGTAGGAATGGTACATCTTGGTCTCAGCACATGAGCAGGTGGTTCTCTCCCAAAAAATATGTAGTGGAAGTGTAGGCACGTTCTGATGACTCTCTCACTAATGGAGAAGGGGGTTGATGGGTATATATAGCCTCCACACAAAATTCAACTGTTACACACATTTGACCCAACTCGGTCAGACCGAAGCGGTTCAAAATGTGAACGTTAGGAATCTTGGTGGGACCGACATGATCAACTTTGGTGGGACCGATGTGCTAGGGGTAGGTTAAGACCTCATCTCGGTGGTGCCGAATGCATGAACTCGGTGAGACCGATTACAGCAAATAGCAATACAAAGAAGTGGTCAAGCAAACTCGGTGGGACCAATCGCTCATTTCGGTGAGACCGAAATGTTACAAAAGGATCACAGAGAGTTTACCATCAAACTCGATGGGACCGATCGCTCTTCTCGGTTAGACCAAAACGTTACGAAAGGATCACAAAGAGTTTACATTCCCATCTCGGTGAGACCAAGATCCATAACGGTGAGACTGAATTGTCTAGGGTTTGTGGCAGTGGCTATGTCAAGTGAACTCGGTGGCGCCGGATAGATCAAATCGGTGGGGCCGAGTTTGACTTTAGGTTTAGGACATATGTGGAATATGAGAAAGTGGCTGAGGATTTTGGAGCAATATGACTAAGCACTTGAGCAACCCGATCATTAAGCAACACCTCATCCCCTTTTAATAGTATTGGCTTTCCTATGGACTCAATGTGATCTTGGATCACGAAAATGGAAATGTAGAGTCTTGAGCTTTTGCCAATCTTTGTCCTTAGCATTTTGAGGGGTCCACATCTCTAGTCCCTGCCATGCCAATCATTGAACTTCCTGAAATATTTATCTTGAAAGGATATTCGTTCAATGAGCAATATGTTGTTAGTAATTACCAAAACAGCACGGGGATTAGTTGCACTTTCACCGCTAAAATGGACGCCCGTTAGAGGCAAAAGTTTTGGCCGGGTCGACTACGTCACATTTTCACCATTTTTTCACATAGCGAATGATGGCATATACAATAACAAGTAGGAATTAAGAACAAAATTACTTGGCATTGTTACTTAGAACAAACCTACACTATACAATAAAGGATTTATGGTATATTACATCCACTGGGCATCGAAGTTCGCCATGAGTGATCATAAAGCGCAACGTAGAAACAAATTACAAAATCTGGGCACCATTGCACATAACAAAATAATACTTAAGCAAGACCACTTCCAAGACATTTCAAGAAAGGTTAGCCTTGCGCGAGAGCTGCTACGCAAGTTGCCGAGCAAGGCTGTGAGATCAGCCCAGCATGTCGGTCAGAGCTTCCAGGTGTAGTGGTTTAGCAATGAGGCTCTCATTGCTGTTCTCTGCGATCTTCCTTGGAGATTGGACTACAAGTCGAAGTTGAGTTGCGGAGCGCCTTTCTTCTTGAACTTGAGACTGAAGAAGTCAAACTGATTCAGATAGGGAAATTTTTGAGCTTATCTGACTGCTAGTCTCAAGTAACTTGAACACTGCGCCAAGACATGATGTTGGGGTTGTCTCGCTATCTTCAAGATGGTCTGCCTTCTTTGCTACAATATATGTTGGGTTTGTCTCACAGCCTTCAGCTGACTTGTGCATGCCATCAAACAGACCACCCTGAAACAAGCAGACAGATGACATGTTTTACACGTGTATAAACAAATATGGTAACTATGCTTTCAATTCCATCCAATTTCAAATTAGAATAAAGAGTCAGTTCAGAATATCAATAGCATAATTTGACATTGTTCATAATGCAGGGAGCTTCCCCACACTACTGGATTACCATGTCGACAAAACAAGCATATGTGAAGGGCAAAGACAATCATTGTATCTATTTTGGTTAATGTGCATGGCATGTTGTTCATATCATCAGCCACATCAGTAAGATAAAACAGGAGATAACAAGGTGCAAATGTGGGCTGCTTCACCACACACTGGATTATCCACAAAAACAAGCATACATATAGGGAGAATTGAGTGATGTGCAACGTACGAATAAGGAATTTGGTTTTACAACTCAAACTTGGAACTTAGAGTTGTTGCGAACATGCATTTTGATACAAACAACAAACTAAACAGAAGTTGACGATAGGGAGTATGAGCAAATTAAACGACAGTTGAGATAAAGGCTTTAGAAGGACTGACTTACATTAACAGTTAACACCGGCTTTATAATGTCCTTCTCCATGTCAAGGGAAGGATAACTCAAGAATTTCAGCGCATAATGTTCTTCATAAGCATTGCCTGTACTCTACATTTTGTAGAGAATAATTATAGATATGATAATACTCGAAGGGATAGAGGATAATGAAGATAAGATGCAGATTGATGCTACATAATCAAACACCAATCCCTGTAAGTACAAGAGTTACAGGACAAAATGTACTGACAAGAGCAATGGGATACACTTATGCACTGGCATTGTCTGTGTATTCAACTTTTTGGTAAGTTTAAATATAGATCTGATATTTTTTAGTAAATGGTGGGCGAGGGAGATAAGATGCAGAATGCTACACAATGAACCAATCCCTCCTTCCCATAATATAAGAGTGTTTTGTACTGGTGTACAGTACAAAACACTCTTATATTATGGGACGGAGGGAGTAGCTGTTAATGTAAGTATAGTGATAGAAGACGTCCCGTCCTTATAAGAGGGTTGCAGAGCTAAACCTCTTCAAAAGCATTGGGTTGATTGTAAGTTTATGTAAGAGTCGATATCGATCTTATAATGTCCACCAAATGGAGGATAACGAGGCTACCATGTGTAGTGATGCTACATAATCAACCAGCTATGAAAGGAAGTATGGCCATACAGGGCAAGAGTGATGCGGGGCTAACCCGATTTTAGGATGATCTTTCACGATTGGAGATGAATCCCACATTGAACACGAAAAACACAAGGGGAAAACATGAGAGGAACAAGAGGAAAACACTCAAATCAACAAGTTTAGGTCACAAATATGCTAGATCCGGAAACATAAAGAGTGATACACGATCCACGATCAACTAGGGACGATACACGGTAATGAACTCATCTCCAAGAGGAGGTCTTGATCCCACGATGAGTCATCCCATGAGGGGTCTTGAATCCACTTGGGGGACCTTCTCCGAGAAGGTCGCGGTCTCTCAAATGAGAAGAACCAAGAGAATGAGCAAAGCTCTATCTCATAAATGAGCTAAAACCAATGCTAACCCTAGAAAGTGTAGGTGGAGTAGTATATATAGGCTAGGAGGGGCAAAGGGGTACATGGGCCTCGGCCCAAAGTCATGCACGCACGCACGGTCTGGATGATCCGAATGTTAGTCCGGATAATCCAGGGCGGCGGCCGGATGTCCAGCCGGGTCGTTTCTATAGCGGGGGGTCCGGATGTCCGTGCGCGGCCGGATGATCCGGGCTGGTGTCCGGATGGTCCGGCTTTAGCAATGAAGCTTCGGGTGTCGTGGTGCGCATTAGCCGGATCGTCCGAACAATCATCCGGGTTCTGTCCGGATCGTCCGGGACCTTGCCCGGATCGTCCGGCCAGTCTGGGACTTAGCCGTTTTCTCCTCCGTCTTCGCGCTCGTCTTCCTTCTTTGATTCCTCTTGCTCCTTAGCTTCTCCATGGCCGTCCTCGAGGTACCTGAATATGCATAGAGTTTCTGATGAGGGTAGTAGTCATGTTTCATGTGAATCTAGAGTGATAGAGGCAGAGGTGTCCCGTCTTTCGATGAGATGGTGGGAATCGGTTTCGGTGGAGTAGACTTTGACGATCCGACTACGAATGTGCGTGGACAACGCGCCTTAGAAATCGCTAAACCAACTCCGAGAGGTTATTGACCATGCCGGAGCATGATCAACCTGACCATGAGGGTCTATTTCTTGCAAGCAAATGAAGAACAAGCAAGAAACTAAGATTGCAATCTGGATATTGCGAATTTAAGAGGAAAAATTTATTGACGAAAGTGGGTTTCTGTGACGTCTTTGTCTGGTTGTTGAACACAAATGAAGTACACGAAGTCGCAGTAATGGAGAACTTTAATCTAAACAAAACCCAAAGTCTAAACGACACCCTAAGGGTTGTACATATGGAGGAAGAGGGTGGAATTTTGTGCCCTTGGAGGAGGGGTCTGAAACGAACCCTAACTCATGTTTCCCCACACATACGGACTCTAAAGATGGCCCAATAATAAGGTGACGCAGCACCTATAATAAGCTCTGGACAAAATTTATAAAGTGACATCTTGTATATTTCGTCCAAGCCTTCAAGCACTCATTATGGTGGCTACAAAGTCCTGAAATCATCACTTGTAACTCAGTTCTTGTTCCCCTTGCGCATGCCATCATCTCCATGCTTGATCTTGCTCCAATGTTCATCCTTCTTGTCCAAGCTAGGCCCTTCATTTGTAAGCAATACAAATGTATCCAATTTAGGCATCATCATATTCTCGTGAACATCAAAATAATTACCAAGAAACGAAAGTACCTGGTAATTTAATTGTCATGCGTGAGCTCTAGTTATTGGTCTAGTTTGTATAGCAGCAGGGGCTATGGGTGTAACAATGGTATTGATGTCCTCGTCATCCTCCCCTTCTTGAAGTGAAGTCATCCTCGACAGAAGCTCATCTTCCTCTAGTTTTGCTCAGCTTGTGTAACCTACACACTCAAAAGTTATTGTGCAACTAAACAATCATACATGTTAGCATCGTGAGCAACCATGTAATGCGTCTCTTGTTCAGAATCATCTCTAAAGTGTTCTTCGCGTTTAATAAGAGCCAAAGTCTCCTCGTCATAGTACGAGCGGACTCATACCCACCATCCTCAGTAGCAATCATCACACGTTGAGATTTGCATTCCCTTTTAAAATGACCTCTTCCCTTACAATGATGACAAATAATATCACTTGTGTGCCCTGTTGATGCCATGGATGAAGATGAGCTCTGTGCAGGCCCGGTGGGTGCACTCTTGGAAGATAGTGGTGATTGTGTCTACTTTCTTGTATCATGGCTGGAGGTGGGAACTAACGGAGGTCCCGGAGCAGTAGAATGTGTGGAAACAGAAGATGCACGCGATGTCCATGATGAAGGTCAGCCTGTAGAAAAGTTTGTCCGCGCCAATGCCCGTCGATTCAGCACTTCACGTTTAGCTTTGCAAGCAAGATGGAATAAACGAGTGATATTTTGATACTCATTATACTCTAGAATGGTCTAAATCTCTCTATTAAGCAATCCATAAAACGTGCAAGCATAGCTTCATTATCCTCAACAATACCACATCTGATCATGCCAGTTTGTAATTCCTGATAATATTCTTCTACATAATTTTTTCCTTGTCTTAAACGCTGAAGCTTTTGTAGTAATTCACGTCGATAATATGGTGGAACCCAACGAGTACGCATAGCAGATTTGAAAGTAGCCCATGTTGTTGGAATATTATTAGGATATAATCTACGATGTTCAGACTGCCACAAACAAGCAAAACTAGTGAAAGCACAAAGAGGAGCACCAACACGTCTCTCCTCGGGATATTCAAGACATGTAAAACGTTGTTCGGTTTCTAAGTCTAAGTCCCAAGTAATATATATATATATATATATCAGGTACATATCTACCCTCAAATGGTGGAATATTCAATTTTAGTTTAGGGAGATGAGCATGATCGCGTACCTGAGGAGGCGGTGCAGCTCTACCATTGCGATTATTTGCATGTGGACGACCTTGTGGTTGTGGTGCTGGTGGTTGCACATAGTTCTGATTTTGATCAACCTCATCCTCGTAATCCCCCACGTAATCGTCCTCCTCCTCAGTGGTAGCAGGTGACAGAGAAGTATCAACAACAGCACCAAGAGTTTGGCCAGGCTCAAGAGGGACACGATTCGCTCGGTGGAGGGCTCTTCCGCGATGTGGAGGTGGTTGTTGTTATTGTTGTTGTTGTTACAATGGTGCAACAGGTGGAGGTAGACGCTCAAGCACTTCAGCGAATTTGCATCGAACTTGGTGTCAATTAACTTCTCAGTGTCATCCATCCTCGCTACTGCATTGCCAAAGCTAGTCATCACACCTTGTTCGTCATGTTCTCCCAGTCCAGCTCATCCGCTTGTGATCCTGGCATGCTTAGCAGCCAGAGAAACACACAATATGATCCTACAGAGTACTAGGAGGTGGCGGTGGTGTTGTGGAAATTCACAAATCCGTCAACCGAACCTCAACCTCTTACCAGTTCTTACCTAGCAGCAGGTGGTGATCGGCAACCGTTGTAGTCAAAACTCTCAAAGCTTGGACAAAGCGATTGCCAGCTGGTGTCAAACACACGATGTAGATGTATGTGGAGCTAGGCAGGCCTATGATATGGTAGCAAAAAATGTCAGCCATAATCAATTCAGAGATGCAAAGGTGAATAAACGCTCGACGGCGGTACTATGCTGGTCCTAGGCTAGACCATACTAGAGACACGAGCCTAGAACATGGACAAAATCACGGCGCTGCACGTAATCAAGAGAAAAGCACACTCTGAGTTTTTTCGCTCCTTTTTTTTGCCGAAAAACAATACAATGGCGAGTGTCTCAAAACCCTTCCCAAATCAAAATAACACGACCGGCATGAAATTTTTATGACATTTTTTTTCGAAAATCAGGGCAGCGCAGACAAAAAAGTGCGACAAAAACTCACTATGATGGTGAATGTGTCAAAACGCTCCTAGAGACCTAAACACAGGAAAGGGAAAAAATATTTTTGGTTGCCAAAATTTTGGCCTAAAAACTAATCCAATGTTCATCCTTCTTGTTCAAGCTAGGCCCTTCATTTGTAAGCAAGACAAATGTATCCAATTTAGGCAGCATCATATTCTCATGAACATTAAAAACATTAACAAGAAACTAAAGTACTTGGTAATTTAATTGGCATGCGCGAGTTCTAGTAATTGGTCCAGTATGTATAGCAGCAGGGGCTGTGGGTGTAACAATGGTATTGATGCCCTCATCAGTTTGTCCGTCAGTTTGGGGGTGACATGTAGTACTAAAAAGTAGTTTATTCCCCAACTTAGCCCATAAACATCTCCAAAAGCGGCTAAGAAATTTAGTATCACAATATGAAACAATAGTATTTTGCACACCATGCAAGCGAATAATTTCACGAAAGAACAAATCGACAGTATTAGCAACATCATCGCTTTTATGACATGGCATGAAGTGTGCCATTTTTAAAATCTATCCACGACAACAAATATGCTATCCCTACCCTTCTTTGTTCTAGGTAAATCCAAAACAAAGTCCATAGATATATCTTCCCAAGGAACACTAGGTATAGGCAAAGGCATATATAAACCATGAGGATTGAGTCGTGACTTAGATTTTTGACATGCAGTGCAACGAGCAACAAAATGCTCAACATCCCGTCTCATCTTTGGCCAAAAGAAATGTGCAGCAAGTGTACGTCCTCCGTCTTCTTCACGCAAAAGTGTCCCATTAATCCACCTCCATGCGCCTCCTGCAACAACAAAAGACGAACGGAGCTAGTTGGAATGCATAGCTTGTTAGCATGAAACACAAATCCATCATTAACGACGAACTTGTTCCATGTTCTCCCTTCTTTACAATTCTGCAATACACCTTTAAATTCAACATCATGCACATATTGATCTTTGATGGTCTCCGAACCAAATATTTTAAAGTCAAGTCGTGAAAGGATATTATAACGACAAGACAATGCATCATCAATAACATTTTGTTTACCCTTCTTCTGTTTAATGAGATAAGGGAAAACCTCAATGAATTCAACCCATTTAGAATGTCTACGGTTCAATTTAGCTTGACTTTTAATATGCTTCAAACATCATGATCAGAATGTATAAAAAATTCTTTGGGCCATAAATATTGTTGCCATGTTTCCAAAGTCCGAACAAGAGCATATAATTCCTTATCATAAGTAGAATAATTGAGACTAGGCCCACTCAATTTTTTAGAAAAGTATGCAACAAGTTTACCATCTTGTAATAACACACCTCCTAATACAATTCCACTAGCATCACATTCAAGGTCAAAAGTCTTATTAAAAACAGGAAGTTGGAGTAATGGAGCATGTGTCAACTTATCTTTCAATACCGTGAAGGCTTCTTCATGTGAAGTACCCAGGCAAAAGGCACATCCTTCTTTGTAAGTGTCGGCGTTCTGGGACCGAGGGTACCCAGACATGCCTGCCTACGGCCCAGGGCGTGGCTCACCAGGAGGCCTAGTATGGCCCAACATCTTCAGCGACCACTCAAGACCCTCACGAGGGGCTAAGCCTCGCGAGGCGGACAACACAAGGCATTCCTTGGGGCGGCTTCACCAGGACAGCTCGTGAGGATCGGAGATATCAAGGCGAGGGACACCTCGCGAGGTCCTCGTGACGTGAGTAGTGACGACCAAGGCCAGTCGGGCGCCAGCGGGCGTAGAGTGCCAGTTTCCCCTTTGGTGCTAAAGGAGCGGGTGCAGATGAAGAGTTCCGCGGCGTCAGGCAAAGATTTCCATATCAGTGCAACGAGACCAAGACCATCTGGATGGCAGAGTGGAGATCACCTCGGAGCCCACGACGGCGTCACCACAAGAGCCTTTGGCAGGCGAAGACCACCTTTTGTCAGGATAGCTTGTACTAGCTGTCCCCCTTCAAATTTGGCCATTGTGGGATCCCTTCCCGCTCAATATTTGGGAAGAGGACCCTAGCCACTATAAATAGGACTAGCCACCACCATTGGGATCATGCCATCTTGAGTTGATCAGATAGAAGGCCACACACCACAAGCTCACTCGAGCACAAGAACCCCTCTCCTCGGGAGGCAGTTCGTCCATGTACTAGTTCTTCCTCAGTCTACAAGGCAATCCAGCACACCACACTGGATTAGGGTATTACACCACAACGGTGGCCTGAACCAGTATAAACCTTGTGTCCCTTGTTCTTCGGATCTGACGAGCTAGGCCTAGGGATCGACGAGTAGACGAGCTAGGGCGGAAGGAGAGATCTCCGTGCGCACCCCAGAGTTCGAACCTCAACGGTTTTGCCAGAACCCAAGATCCGACATTTGGCGCACAAGGTAGGGGTGTGCCGAAGCTTCCTCCCCATCCGTCCTACTCTCTGCTCACCGAGTTCCCATGTCGGGCGTCCCTCCAACAATGGGCTTTGTGGCCATGCGTGGCGATGCTCCAGGCCACCGGGCCTTCACCCCCGCCTTACGGCGGGTACAGTGGCCACCCTGGTTCAGGCCGAATCTGCCACCCCGCTACAACGGGGCGGCGAACCCGTTCATCTTCCTCTGGGCCTACGAAGAGGCCATCTTGGTGGCCGGTGGCGACGGCAAGGTCATGGCGAGCTAGTTCCCCATGGCGCTCAACGGCGTACCACGCGCCTGGTTCTTCAGCTTGCCAGAATCAACTGTGGCGTCCTGGGAGGAGCTGCGCGACCTCTTCGTCGCACGCTTTGGGGCGCCGGTGCCCCACGCAGTCGCGACCGTCCTCCTCGGCTCCCAGGCGCCACCCTCCGGCTATCACATCAAGCAGATATTTTGCCAGACGAGCGTCACCTCCATACGCCAGGGGGCTCCTCCTGGATGGGTGACGATGAAGGCCAACCTCGCCTTCGACTCGGGAGACCACCCTGCTCCACCGCGGGCTCAGGCGCTCTCCCGATGCTCTGCACCCCCACCATCTGCAACGTGGCAGTCACCAAGACCCTCATCTATGGTGGGGCTGGCCTCAACGTGCTCTCAGTGGAAGCCTTCAGCTTTCTCCATGTGCCACTAGAGCGACTACGACCCACCAAACCCTTCTCTGGAGTCAGCAGCGGTTCCACCAGCCCTCTGGGGCAGATCCGCTTCCCGGTCACCTTCAGCACCAGAAACAACTACCGCACTGAGCTGGTCGACTTCGACATCGCTCGGATCGGCCTCCCGTACAACACCATCCTCGGGTATCCTGCGCTCGCTCAGTTCATGGCTGCGACCCATCCAATCTATAACCTCAGGAAGTTGCCAGGGAGCAGCGGGGTCCTTAACGTGACGGGGGAAGCAAGGGAAGCTCTGGCAGCCCTAAAGCGCCTCTTCCGGACCGCCGCCACGGTGCGTCCTACCAGGGAAGCCGCCCCTGGGACCGAGGGGGCTGCACCAGCCCAGAAGAAGCAACTTTTCTCCCAAGACCAAACCGAGACAAAGCAGGTGCCGGTGGACGAAGACGAGCCGTCAGGTGTCACCTTCACCATAGGTGCTGGTCTTCCCCCAGCTCAAGAAGAGGCGCTGGTCAGGTTCCTGCGCGTGAACAAGGACATGTTTGCGTGGTAACCCAAGGATCGGGCGGGAGTCCCGAGAGAGGTGATCGAGCACCACCTAAACGTGTGACCTAATATGTGCCCCATGAAGCAGAAGGCCAGGCGCCAATTTACGAAGAAGCAGTCCTTCATCGTACAGGAGACTCATAAGCTGGAGGCGGCAGGTGTCATCCGCGAGGTCCGGTACCTGGAGTGGCTGGCAAACCCCGTCGTTGTGCCCAATAAAGGGGGAAAAGAGCACATGTGTGTTGACTTTACCAACCTCAACAAAGCTTGTCCACAAGACCCGTTTCCTCTGCCCCGCATCGATCAGATCATCGACTCCACCGCCGAGTGCGACATGTTGTGTTTCCTGGACGCCTTCTCAGGGTACCACCAGATCAGGATGGCACTGCAAGACGTCGAGAAGGCTGCCTTCCTCACCCCGTGTGGAATGTACTGCTACACCTGCATGCCGTTTGGGCTACGGAATGCAGGAGCAACCTTACAACGGTTAATGCACATCACACTGGGGAAACAGCTCGGGAGAAACGCTGAGGCGTACGTAGATGACATCGTGGTAAAATCTCAGGAGGCCTCGACCCTCATCACAGATTTAGAAGAGACCTTCACCAACCTGCGCAAGGTGGACCTGCGGCTCAACCCGGAGAAGTGCGTGTTCGGTGTCCCTTCAGGCAAGCGCTTGGGCTTCCTGGTGTCGCACCGAGGAAACGAGGCAAACCCCGAGAAGGTCAAGGCCATAGAAAAGATGAGTCTTCCCAAGAACCTCAAGGAGATGCAAAAGCTAGCCGGCTGTGTAACGTCGCTGGGGCGTTTCATCACCAAGCTAGGGGAGAGAGCCCTCCCTTTCTTCAAACTGATGAAAAGGAAGGGGCCGTTCGAATGGACCCCTGAGGACGATGTGGCGTTCGAAGACCTCAAGAGATACCTCACGAGCCCACCAGTGATGGTGAAACCCAAGCCTCAAGAACCAATGGTGCTTTACCTGGCCGCGACACCGCATTCAGCCAGTGCAGCACTGGTGGCTGTATGAGAGAGGCGCCAAGACAAGACCCTGACACCCAAGGGCGGCACTCCCGAGGCCCCATCAGGGCCGAAGGGCGACCACGTCCTGCAAGACAACTCCCCTGAGGCCACTGCTACCCCAGCTGACGACCAAGCCCCTAGAGCACCCCTACCTAGTTAGACCCCACAACCGCTGACGAGTCTGGACCTCATCCCCGTCGAGCACCCGGTATACTTCGTCACATGGTGCTTGGTGACGCCCGAGCATGCTATCCCATGCCACAGAATCTCCTGCTTGCGCTCCTCACTGCTTCGCGAAAGCTGCGCCACTACTTCCAGGGCCACCCTATCAAGGTCGTCTCAGCTTACCCTCTGGAAATGGTACTCCGGAGCCCAAACGCGATAGGAAGGGTCATGGAATGGAATATAGAGCTGCAGGCGTTCCAGCAAGAGTACAGCACTACCAAGGTCATCAAGGGGGCCGCACTTGCTGACTTAATGGCAGAATGGACCGACGCCCCTGGGCCCGAAGCGAGTCCGAACCAATCCCTCTTGCCAGGGAGCGAAGCACCGAATGGCTGGGTCATGTACTTTGACGGCGCATTCACCCGCCAGGGCACGGGGGCTGGGGCTGTGCTCATCTCGCCCACTCAAGACAAGCTCTACTACGCTGTGCAGCTCTGCTTTCAGCCAGGCGACAAGGTCTCCAACAACATCGCGGAATATGAGGGCCTCATCGCCGGCCTCAAGGTGGCGATAGCCCTAGGGGTGAAATGCCTCGTCATCAGAGGTGACTCCCAGCTCCTCGTCAACTTCTCCAACAAGGTGTATGAGCCAAAGGACGAGCATATGGAGGCATACCTCGCAAAGGTACGCAAGATGGAGAAGCAGTTCCTAGGCCTGGAGTTGGAACACGTGCCCCGTGATCCTAATAAGGAGGCCGACGACATCGCCAAGAGAGCATCCAGGCGCCTGCCTCAGGAGCCCGCGTCTTCGAGGAGAGGATCCTCAGGCCCTCGGCATCACCCCCGCGGGAAGGACCGGCAAAGCCTTAGGAGGAACTCCCCCAGCCACCGACCTCGGGAGCCCCCGCTTGCGGCCCGGCCTCAGGAGCTCGCTTGCTCCTGGTGCTCAAACCTCAGGAGGGATGCTGGACTGAGGAATTCAAGTCATACCTGGTGCGAGGAGTGTTGCCAGAAAAGGAGGAAGATGCTGAGCGCGTGGCCCGACAGGCTACGACATACTGCATCCAACACGGTGAGCTTTCCAGGAAGCGGCCGAATGACGTTTATTTGCGATGCATCTCCAGGAAGCAGGGAGGCGAGCTGCTTGCCGACATCCACGCTGGAGACTGCAGACATCACTCATCATCACGCACCTTGGTCGGCAAGGCGTTCTGCAGCGGTTTTTACTGGCCCACGGCACTTAACGATGCTGCCGAACTGGTAAAGTCTTGTGAGGCTTGCCAGTTCCATGCCAAGCCGATCCACCAGCCGGCTCAGGGCCTCCAAACCATCCCACTCTCCTGACCGTTGGCGGTCTGGGGGTTGGACATCCTGAGCCCCTTCCCTCGAGCGTCCGGGGGCTACCGGTACCTCTATGTCGTCGTCGACAAGTTTACCAAATGGGCTGAGGTGGAAGCAGTCCAAACCATCCCAGCCGGCTCTACAGTCAAGTTCATCAAGGGCCTCGTAAACTGGTTCGGGGTCCCTAACCGCATCATCACCGACAATGCCTCACAGTTCACTAGTAACCTATTCAAGACTATTGTCCTAACCTTGGAATGCAGATTTGTTATGCCTATGTAGCACACCCCCAGGAGCAATGGACAGGCCAAGCGCGTCGACGCAGAGGTCCTAAGGGGCCTCAAGACCCGGACCTTAAAGAAGAAGCTCGAAGCCTGCGGAAGGGGTTGGCACGACGAGCTCTCATCCGTGCTATGGTCAATCCGCACCACTGCCACCAAGACAACGGGCGAGACCCATTCTTCCTCGTCTACGAAGCTGAGGTGGTCCTCCCTCACAAGGTCAGGCATCGGTCGCCGCGAGTCTTAGCATTCGATGAGGCGCAACAAGGCGCTGTGCAGGGGACATATTACGTGCTGGGGGAGGAGCGCTGGCGCGACGCTTTACTCCGGGCAGCAAGATACCAACAGGCGTTGTGGCGGTACCATTGCCGCAGCATTCACCCCAGGACGCTTGATGTAGGTGACCTCGTCTTAAGGAGAGTCCTCTCTAGGGAAGGGCTCCACAATCTCTCACCCATGTGGGAAGGTCTATTCAAGATCACCCACGTCTCCAGACCCGGCGCCATGCGCCTGGAAACAGGGGACGACATCCCCGTTCCGAACGCAAGGAATATTCGGCACCTCTGGATGTTCTACCCATGAAAAAAGGCCCTTGCGCCAGAGAAGCCTAGGCTCCATGCCTGCGTGC
This sequence comes from Secale cereale, assembly GCA_902687465.1. Classification (NCBI taxonomy): domain Eukaryota; kingdom Viridiplantae; phylum Streptophyta; class Magnoliopsida; order Poales; family Poaceae; genus Secale; species Secale cereale. The sequence goes on from LR738714.1 coordinate 252,642,174, forward strand.
AACAAGGCCCTTGTGCCTAAGAAGACTAGGGTCCGTGCCTGCGAGGAACAAGGCCCTTGCGCCTAAGAAGACTAGGCTCCGTGCCTGTAGGAACAAGGCCCTTGCGCCTGAGAAGACTAGGCTCCGTGCGTGCGAGGAACAAGGCCCTTGCGTCTGTGAAGACTACGCTCCGTGCCTTTGAGGAACAAGTCCCTTGCGCCTGAGAAGACTAGGCTCCGTGACTGCGAGGAACAAGGCCCTTGCGCCTAAGAAGACTGGGCTCTGTGCCTGCGAGGAACAAGGCCCTGCGCCTGAGAAGCCAATGCCCAGTGCCCGTGAAGCAAGGCTCCTGCCTGTGAAGATATCCGCTCGTGAAACTCTCACGTAATAATGAGTGGGGTTGTACACGCCCCGGAGTCTCCAGAGAGCCGCCCTCGGGCCTCTGGGGCTCCCTCCCACGTCCTAGTGGTAGCACTTAGCTCTGCACTGGAGAGAAGACTGGATTAGGTGCTGGACGCGACCGTTCATTTGCTTTCTGGAGTTGTCTTGCCCCTGTCTTCCCTTTTTTAATGAATTCTGAAGGTTCTGGCATTCCTCAATTGCTTGGTTTTGATTTCTCTCCGTGGTCATCCCCTCAGTTTTTCGGGCTAGCGCAGGGAGAGCGGCAGTTGCACGACGCTCTCCCCAACACTCCCCCCTTTTTAGCCTCCACGAGGCGCCCAAACCAGGGCACGTGATTGTCACATCCCCTTATCCTTACGTCTGTGCCCCATGGGTACCGCGACGAGGGGCGGCCCGCCATGCTTTGCCGCGTCAAGGGACACGGACAGTAAGGGATAATGATCACCTAACGAGTTTCAGAGGCCTCACGAAAGGCCAGACATCACGGGATGAAGGCAATCCCAAGTGCGTCAACATAGGTCTCCTCACCCTACGGGTGAGTGACACACACGTTGCACAACAATGGACAGAGACACAAAGCATAGTGCTGAATATTATAAGGCACGGTTCATTACATACCCTTCCAAGGCTTCATACTTGCTGTCCGAGTAATGCAGGAGGAAAGAAAAACCAAGAACGACAGACGACGGCCCTCGAGGCGCGACGGCTCCCGAGGATCCGCACCCCGAGCTCAGCCAGAGCTCTCCTCACGCTTCACCCGAACGTGATGACGAGACCACCCGGCGCCGCCTTCCAGTCAGGCACGAAGCCGTGGCGGCTGGTCGTAGCCACCACTACTGGAGCTGCCGCTGATGAAGGAGCCGCCGTAGCTGGGCGAGCTACAGCCATCACCCAGGCCAAGCACAACGCCGCCGCCGTTGTCCTTGGGGCAGCACTCGGCGTGGCGCCCGTCTTCCCCAAACACCCTCACGAAGAGGGTCGAGTCGTCGCCATACCTAAAATGAAGGGTGCACCGTCATCCCAGGCCACGCGCACGGGCGAACGTCTGCCACCCACGAGCCAAAGCCATAGTGCCCGAGGCGGAGGCCTCCACTGTGACCCATGAAGCTCTGCTGCAACAACCATCCGCCTACAACCAAAAGCCACCGGAGCTCGCAGCGAGGAGTTCGCCGACTAGGGAGCGTGGGAGCTGCAGCCGAGTGCCGGCTAGGCTCTCTAACCACATGAAGAACTCCAGCATCACCTCCGCCAAGCGGGAGCGCGGCTCGGGAGGCCTAACGACCCCAGAGCATCTCCCTTCATTCACAGGACCACCAACGCCACAGCGGCCGCCGCCGCTCGAAGAACCGCCGTTGCAGTTACCGAGGCCGGCTACGGGCGCTGTGGGAATCCGCCCGCGTCTGCTAGTAGCCCTAATGGGGGTCGCAGCATGCTTGCGAGGACGGCCTCGTCCCCTCTTGGCTGGTGGTGAACCAGGCCGCTCTTGCCAGGCCTTCCCCTTCTCCCCGGACATAAACTTCCTGGTCGGCGCCATGAACAAATCAGCCAAGCAGGGGCAAGGAAGGAGAAGAAGCAATAGAAACGGGGGAAGAAGATGAGCAACTAGGACCCCTCGCTCGCCGCCCTATTTATAGTCAGGAGAAGGTCAACCGCCGGCCTCCATAATCACAGGTAATAATGACCCTCTATGCATGCAAGGACATGTCAAGTCATGCAGTCGCCGAGGCTACGTGGGGAAGTGGTGATGCCCACGTCCCGTCAATTGCCACGCGCTAGTCAAGGCCGCAGGCTTTTTGGGGCCCGCGGCACTCCGCACTTGGCCCTTGGCTTCGCCATGGAGCCAAGCTCGAGCGCACCTTAGGCCCGGGTGATACTGTCGACGTTCTGGGAACGGGGGTACCCAGACTTGCCTGCCTACGGCCCAGGGCGTGGCTCACCAGGCGGCCTGGTACGGCCCAGCATCTTCAGCAACCACTCAAGACCCTCGCGAGGGGCAAGCCTCTCGAGGTGGACAACACAAGGCATCCCCTAGGGCGGCCTCACTAGGCCGGCTCGGGAGGATCGGATATATCGAGGTGAGGGACACCTCACGGGGTCCTCGTGACGTGAGCAGTGACGACCAAGGCCAAGCGGGCGCCAGCTGGCGCAGAGTGCCAGTTTCCCCTTTGGTGCTAAAGGAGCGGGTGCAGACGAAGAGTCCTGAGGTGTCAGGCAAAGGTTTCCATATCGGTGCAACGAGACCAAGACCAGCAGGACGGCAGAGCGGAGGTCACCACGGAGCCCACAGCGGCGTCACCACTAGAGCCTTTGGCAGGCGAACACCACCTTTTGTTAGGATAGCTTGTACTAGCTGCCCCCCTTCAAATTTGGCCATTGTGGGATCCCTTCCCGCTCAATATTTGGGAAGAGGACCCTGGCCACTATAAACAGGACTAGCCACCACCATTGGGATCATGTCATCTTGAGTTGATCAGATAGAAGGCCACACACCACAAGCTCACTCGAGCACAAGAACCCCTCTCCTCAGGAGGCAGTTCGTCCATGTACTACTTCTTCCTCAGCCTACAAGTCAATCCACCACACCACACTGGATTAGGGTATTACACCACAATGGTGGCCCGAACCAATATAAACCGTGTGTCCCTTGTTCTTCGGATCTGACGAGCTTGGCCTATGGATCGACGAGTAGACGAGCTAGGGCGGAAGGAGAGATCTTCGTGCGCACCCCAGAGTTCGAACCTCAAGGGTTTTGCCGAAACCCAAGATCCGATAGTAAGCTCCTTGAGAGGTGCAGCAATGGTGCTGAAATCTCTCACAAAACGCCTATAGAAACCAGCGAGGCCAAGGAAACTCCTCACTTGTGTGACCGTTTTGGGCTGCGGCCAAGTCTCAATAGCTTGAATCTTGGCTTTATCAACTCCAATTCCCTGTGGAGTAACAACATAGCGAAGAAAAGATACTCGGTCGATGCAAAAGGTGAACTTCCCAAGGTTACCAAACAAACGTTCATCACGCAGAGCAATAAGAACAACACGTAAATGTTCCAAATGTTCCTCCAAAGATCTGCTATAAATCAGTATATCATCGAAGTTAACTACCCCAAATCGTCCAATGAAAGCACGTAAAACTTCATTAATTAATCTCATGAAAGTACTAGGTGCATTAGTTAACCCAAAAGGCATGACTAACCACTCATATAATCCAAACTTAGTTTTAAATGTTGTTTTCCATTCATCTCCCAATTTCATTTGAATTTTATGTTATCCACTATACAAATCAAATTTGGAGAAAATAGTAGAGCCACTTAATTCATCAAGTATATCATCTAGCCTAGGAATAGGATGACGATAACGAATAGTAATATTATTAATGCCTCTACAATCAACACACATACGCGATGCACCATCTACTATCCTTTTTCAGCACTAGAATAATAGGAACAACACAAGTACTAAGGGATTCCTGTATATAACCTTTATCGAGTAGCTCCTGTACTTGACGCATACTCTCCTTTGTCTCCTCTGGATTGGTATGGCATGGTGCACAGTTGGGTAGCGATGCATCGGGAATTAAGTCAATCTGATGCTCAACCCCTCAAATTGGAGGTAATCCTGGTGGTACGTCTTGTGGAAAAACGTCAGCGAACTCCAGCAAAATGTTAGTCATAGCAGGGGCAAAGAGGAAGGCGCGTCCTCAAATGAAAACAATTCCTCTTTGCAAACAAAAGCATAGCAAACAGATTTGCTGAAATCTAGATCATCAATATCAGATTTGGTGGCAAGTAAACATGATGTAGGGTGGAACCCTAAGAGGGATCTTTTCACACTTGGAGGGGGAAAAGAGGATGAATACCAAGAACACAAAGAGGAATTCAATCCAACAAAACCCAATTACGCATCCACTAGAATAAAAAACACATAGATCCACAAGAATACATGAACAATCCAAGGAAACAAGCACTAGGTCAAGGTTCTTCCCACTCCTAGAGGAGGTGAGGTCTTGATGATAGTCTTCTACTTATGGAGGTCTTGAAATCCATAAGGATTCTTCCCTAAAGGGGTCTTGATCCACAAGGGAAGGAGCAAAGCTCACAATATCTCACATATACTTTGCCAAGTCTAAACATAACCCTAGGTACGGAATATATAGGCTTGGGAGAGGTCCATCCGCAGATCATGATCTTCATCACCATGGTAGATGGCCAAGCCTTTGACGTCAAAGATGTCACTTACGTTGTACTTGTCGCATGGGATGTCAATCTTGTAAGCATTGTCATTGTAGTGTGCTAACACCTTGAAAGGTCCGTTGGCTCAAGGTAGGAGTTTGGACTTGCGCTCATTGGGGAAGCGATCCTTGCGAAGATGAATCCATACGATATCTCCCGGTTGGAATACCATTGGTGTCTTGTTGACGTTGAGCTTGGTGGTGAGGCAACGTACTTGACGCTCGATCGTTGCCCTTGTATCTTCATGCATCTTCTTGAGATAACTTGCTCGTGCACTTGCGTCCATATTGATGCGCTCTTGGAGAGGTATAGTAAGAATGTTCAATGGGGACAACGGGTTGAAGCCGTAGACAACCTCGAAGGGGTACTTGCCGGTAATTGTGTGTCGTGTGCGGTTGTAGGCGTACTCGATGATGGACAAGCATTTCTCCCATTCCTTGATGTTGTTCTTGATCAACACCCGAAGAAGAGTGGATAGCATGTGGTTCGTCACCTCCGTTTGGCAGCTGGTTTGTGGATGCTATGCCGAGGAGAATAGTAGCTTGATTCCGAGCTTGGCTCAAAGCGTATTCCAAAAGTATCTTAGGAACTTGACGTTGCAGTCTGAGAAAATCGTCTTGGGTACTCCATGTAGGCGCAAGATTTCCCTACAAAAGATGTTAGCAACAAGTGAATCATCGTCTATCTTGTTGCATGGAATAAAATGAGCCATTTTTGAAAATCGGTCCACAACAACAAAGACAGAATCCTTTCCATTTTTGACCCTTAAGATACTTGAGTGTCTCATGGTCCATGTGAAGATTGAATTCATGAGGACGGATATAGTGTTCCCAAACATGCATAACTCTCACTAAGGCATATAGCTATTTATCATAGATGGGGTAGTTAAGTTGCGCTCCAGAAACTTTTTCGCTAAAATACGCAATCGGGCACTTTTCTTGCATTAGCACACCTCCTATGCTGGTACCTCTAGCATCACAATGTATCTCAAAAGGTTTGTCGAAGTTTGGTAAGGCAAGTAAGGGTGCATGAGTAAGAAAGTTTTTTAACTCATTGAACACGGTGTCTTACGATTGATCAAATTTGCACTTTTCCATATTGGCATAAAGTTTTTCCTTGCAGAGGTTTTGCAAAACGGTGCTATGATGATTCACATGGTCTTTTAGAGACTTTCTAAACACGAGGATGTCATCAAAGTAGACTACTACAAAGACTCCAACGTATGGCCTAAGAACATAGTGCATCATTCTTAGAAACGTGTTGGGTGCTTCGGATAAACCCATAGGCATAACAAGCCATTCATATAACATGTACTTTGTTTTGAAAGCGGTTTTCCACTCATCACCCTCTTGTATGCGGATTTGGTAATAGCCACTTTTGAGATCAATCATTGAAAAGATTGTGGCTCTGCTAAGCTCATCAAGCATATCATCTAAGCACGGTATTGGGTGACGATATCTAACGGTAATAGCATTGATTGGATGGCAATCAGAACACATATGATAAGTGCCATATTTCTTGGGGACAAGGATTACCGGAACGACACAAGGGCTCATGCTTTTGCGAACGTGGCCGTTGTCGATGAGTTGTTGGACTTGCCGTTGGATCTAATTGGTCTCTTCCGGGTTCACGCGGTAAGGTGCCTTGTTAGGAAGGGGTTCTCTGGGGATGAGGTTGATGCGGTGCTCGATGCCGCGAAGAGGAGGTAGTCCCGGAGGTAGCTCATCAGGAAAGACGTCTTGGAATTCCTGCAAGAATTGAGACAACACTAAAGGTAGAGGTGGTGAAGTGTTCGTTGGTTTCGCTTGCCCTTTGCATAGAAGCACAGGGTGGAAGACACTCGATGGGTTCTCACACACTTCACTCATCTCACTTTTGGTGGAAAATAGCACGAGTTGTTTCTTTTCGCTCATCGTGGAGGTGCTTGATTTAGGCTTGTGGCTCTCACTCTTTTTTTGGTGGATCACTCTCTCACTACTCTCTCCACAATGGTTGGTTGATTTCTTATCGGCGACTAATTGACTTGGTAACATAGGATGTAGCAAAAACTCTTTGCCCTTCATCTTGAAGATGTAATGGTTGGTCCGTCCGTTGTGGGTGACTCCGTGGTCGAATTGCCATGGCCTTCCAAGGAGGAGGTGGCAAACGTACATAGGCACCACATCATAGTGCAATGTGTCCTCGTATGCTCCTATCTTGAAGGATACTTACACGGTGTGCTCGACTCGAATAGTTCCGTTCTTGCTAAGCCATTGGACATTGTAGGGATGAGGATGCTTCGTCTTGATCAATTGAAGCTTGTCCCATAGCTCTTTGATACGTCTCCAACGTATCTATAATTTTTGATTGTTTCATGCTATTATATTATCCTTCTACGATGTTTAGTGGGCTTTAATATACACTTTTATATGATTTCTGGGACTAACCTATTAACCAAGAGCCCAGTGCCAGTTTCTGTTTTTTCCTTGTTTTTGAGTATCGCTGAAAAGGAATACCAAACGGAGCCCAATTGACCTGGAACTCAACTGAGGTTGTTTTAGGACCAAAAGAAGCCCAAAGAGTACCGGAGGAGGACCAGAAGATTCCCGGGCTGCCCACGAGGGTGGGGGCGCCCCCCTGGGCGCGCCCCCTACCTCGTGGACAGCCTGGCGACTCCCCTTACTTGTTCCCGACTCCAACACCCCCTATATATACATAAACCTCCAAAAAATAACCTAGATCAGGAGTACCGCCGCCAAAAGTCTCTGTTGCCACCGAAAACGAATCTAGACCTGTTCTGGCACCCTGTCGGAGGGGGAATCCCTCTCCGGTGGCCATCTTCATCATCCCGGCGCTCTCCATGACGAGGGGGGAGTAGTTCACCCTCGGGGCTGAGGGTATGTACCCTTAGCTATGTGTTTGATCTCTCTCTCTTTCGTGTTCTTGAGATGGCACGATCTTGATGTATCGCGAGCTTTGGTATTATTGTTGTATCATATGATGTTTCGCCCCCTCTACTCTCTTGTGATGAATTGAGTTTTCCCTTTGAAGTTATGTTATCGGATTGAGTCTTTAAGGATTTGAGAACACTTGATGTATGTCTTGCATGTGCTTATCTGTGGTGACAATTGGATATCACGTGATCTACTTGATGTATGTTTTGGTGATCAACTTGCAGGTTCAGTGACCTTGTGAACTTATGCATAGGGGTTGGCACACGTTTTCGTCTTGACTCTCCGGTAGAAACTTTGGGGAACTTTTTGAAGTTCTTTGTGTTGGTTGAATAGATGAATCTGAGATTGTGTGATGCATATCGTATAATCATGCCCACGGATACTTGAGGTGACAATGGAGTATCTAGGTGATATTAGGTTTTTGGTATTATTACTACGGAGTCTTGAATAGATCGACAAGAAAGAATAACTTTGAGGTGGTTTCGTACCCTACAATAATCTCTTCGTTTATTCTCCGCTATTAGTGACTTTGGAGTGACTCTTTGTTGCATGTTGAGGGATAGTTATCTGATCCATTTATGTTATTATTGTTGAGAGAACTTGCACTAGTGAAAGTATGAACCCTAGGCCTTGTTTCCTAGCATTGCAATACCGTTTACGCTCACTTTTATCATTAGTTACCTTGCTGTTTTTATATTTTCATTTTACAAAAACCTATATCTACCATCCATATTGCACTTGTATCACCATCTCTTTGCCGAACTAGTGCACCTATACAATTTACCATTGTATTGGGTGTGTTGGGGACACAAGAGACTCTTTGTTATTTGGTTGAAGGGTTGTTTGAGAGAGACCATCTTCATCCTACGCCTCCCACAGATTGATAAACCTTAGGTCACCCACTTGAGGGAAATTTGCTAATATCCTACAAACCTCTGCACTTGGAGGCCCAACAACGTCTACAAGAAGAAGGTTGCGTAGTAGACATCAAGCTCTTTTCTGGCGCCGTTGCCGGGGAGGCTAGGTAAGCGGTACTAACACCTCGTCAACTAAGCTCTTTTCTGGCGCCGTTGCCGAGGATGTGAGTGCTTGAAGGTATATCTTTAGATCTTGCAATTGAATCTTTTAGTTTCTTGTTTTATCACTAGTTTAGTTTATAAAAGAAAACTACAAAAAATGGAATTGAGGTTGCCTCATATGCTTCATCTTTTTAATATCTTTCATGAAAATGATGGGAAGGAAAATTGCGCTCAAGTACTAGAAGAAGAATTACATAGAATGCTTGGCAGAAAATATGTGAATGATGAGCATGATTGCAATGTTGTTAGTATGAATTATTTGAATACCCATGATGCTAATGATATGCAAAGCCACAAGCTTGGGGATGCTATGTTTTATGAAGATGATATGTTTAGTCCCCCAAGTTTTGATGAGCAAATTTATTATGATGAAAGCATGCCTCCTATTAATGATGATTATTGTGATGACTTGTATGCTATTAAGAATAATGATAACCATGAAACTTGTCATCATGATTTTACTTTTCAATTGGATTAGGACTCACATGATAATTATTTTCTTGAGTTTGCTCCCACTACTATTCATGAGAAGAAATTAGCTTATGTGGAGAGTAGTAAAATTTCTATGCAAGTAGATCATGAAAAGAATGCTTTATGTGCTGGTTATATTGTTGAATTCATTCATGATGCTACTGAAAATTATTATGATAGAGGATCCTATGCTATTACATATTGCAACAATATCAAGTTTCCTCTCTATGTGTTTAAAATCTTCAAGCTATGCTTGTTTTGCTTTCCTATGCTAGTTGATTCTTGTTCCCATAAGTTGTTTGCTCACAAAATACCTATGCATAGGAAGTGGGTTGGAATTAAATTTGCTAGTTATATTCTTCATGATGCTCTCTTTATGTCTCAATTCTTATCTTTTATGTAAGCATCGTTGAAATCATCATGCCTAGCTAAAAGGCATTAAAGAAAAGCGCTTGTTGGGAGACAACCCAATATTTACCCCTACTGCTTTTGTGCATTCACTTGATTAAGCTACTGTATTAATCATGTTTTATAGCTTTTGTTTCAATAAAGTGCCAAGAAGAACCTTTGGGAAGACTTGGGTGAAAGTTAATGTGATCTTGCTTCAAAAAACAGAAACTTTGCGCTAACAAGATTAGAATCCATTTTTTTATTGGAGAGTGCTTATAAGTTGATTATTTTTGAAGAGGATTAATATGAAAATTCCTCACATCCACCTATTTATTTCAGAATTTTTTGATTTACAGAAGTATTCAAAAGTTACAGATTGCTACAGACTGTTCTGTTTTTGACAGATTCAGTTTTCTATGTGTTGTTTGCTTATTTTGATGAATCTATGAGTAGCATCGGAGGGTATGAACCATAGATAAGTTGGAATACAGTAGATATTACACCAATATGAATTTAGAATGTGTTCACAACAGTACCTAAGTGGTGGTTTTATTTTCTTACACTAACGGAGCTTATGAGTTTTCTGTTGAAGTTTTGTGTTGTGAAGTTTTCATGTTATGGGTAAAGATTCGATGGACTATGGAATAAGGAGTGGCAAGATCCTAAGCTTGGGGATTCCCAAGGCACCCCAAGGTAATAATCAAGGAAAACCAAGAGCCTAAGCTTGGGGATGCCCCAGGAAGGCATCCCCTCTTTCGTCTTCCTCTATCGGTAAGTTTACTTAAGGCTATATTTTTATTCACCACATGATATGTGTTTTGCTTGGAGCTTCAATTTATTTTATTTTGTTTTGCTTGATGTTGGAATAATATCCCAAGAGCTGAAATTCTTAAATTTTAGAGAGTCTTCACATAGTTACATAATTATTGAACTACTCATTGATCTTCACTTATATCTTTCGGAGTAGTTTGTCATTTGCTCTAGTGCTTCACTTATTTCTTTTAGAGCATGACAGTGGTTTTATTTTGAAGAAAAAGATGAACTCTCATGCTTAACTTATATTATTTTGAGAGTCTTTTAGAACAGCATGGTAATTTGATTAGGTTATGAATTAGTCCTAATATGATAGGCATCCAAGTTGGTAATAATAAAAACTTTCATATAAAGTGCATTGAATACTATGAGAAGTTTGATACTTGATGATTGTTTTGAGATATGAGGATGGTGATATTAGAGTCATGCTAGTAGAGTAGTTTTGAATTTGAGAAATACTTGTGTTGAGGTTTGCAAGTCCCGTAGCATGCACGTATGGTAACCGTTGTGTCACAAGTTTGAAGCATGAGGTATTTCATTGATTGTCATCCTTTGTGTGGAGGTCGGGATCGTGCGATGGTTAACTCTTACCAAACCTTTCCCTAGGAGCATGCGTGTAGTACTTTGTTTTGATGACTTGTAGATTTTTGCAATAAGTATGTGAGTTCTTTATGACTAATGTTGAGTCCATGGATTTTACGCACTCTCACCCTTCCACCATTGCTAGCCTCTCTTGTACCGCACAACTTTCGCTAGTACCATACACCCACCATATACCTTCCTCAAAACAGCCACCATACCTACCTATCATGGCATTTCCATAGCCATTCCGAGATATATTGCCATGCAACTTTCCACAGTTCCGTTTGTTATGACACGCTTCATCATTGCCATATTGCCATGCATGATCATGTAGTTGACATCGTATTTGTGGCTAGGCCACCATGCATAATTTTTCATACATGTCACTCTTGATTAATTGCACATCCCGGTACACCGCCGGAGGCATTCATATAGAGTCATACTTTGTTCTAGTACCGAGTTGTAAATCAATATAAGTGTGATGATCATCATTATTGGAGCATTGTCCCAAAAAAAGAGGAAAAAAGAAAAAAAAGGAAAGGCCAAAGAGAAAAAGAAAGGCCCAAAAAAAGAAAAAAATAAAAAAAGGGACAATCCTACTATCTTTTTCCACACTTGTGCTTCAAAGTAGCACCATGATCTTCATGATAGAGAGTCTCTTGTTTTGTCACTTTCGTATACTAGTGGGAATTTTCATTATAAAACTTGGCTTGTATATTCCAACGATGGGATTCCTCAAATGCCCTAGGTTTTAATGAGCAAGCAAGTTGGATGCACACCCTCTTAGTTTCTTTTGCCGAGCTTTCATACATTTATAGCTCTAGTGCATCCATTGCATGGCAATCCCTACTCGCTCACATTGATATCTATTGATGGGCATCTCCATAGCCCACTGATACGCCTAGTTGATGTGAGACCATCTTCCTCTTTTTGTCTTCTCCACAACCACCACTCTATTCCACATATAGTGCTATATCCATGGCTCACCCTCATGTATTGCGTGAAAGTTGAAAAAGTTCGATTTTTTAAGTATGAAACAATTACTTGGCTGAAGCTGGGGTTGTGCATGATTTGAGTATTTCATGTGACGAAGATGGAGCATAGCCAAACTATATGATTTTGTAGGGATGAACTTTCTTTGGCCGTGTTATTTTGAGAAGACATGATTGCTTTGTTAGTATGCTTGAAGTATTATTATTCTAATGTCAATATTAAACTTTTGTATTAAATCTTTCGGATTGGAACATTCATGCCGCAATAAAGAAAATTACATTGAGAATTATGTTGGGTAGCATTCCACATCAAAAATTCTGTTTTTATCATTTACCTACTCGAGGACGAGTGGGAATTAAGCTTGGGGATGCTCGATACGTCTCCAACGTATCTATAATTTTTGATTGTTCCATGCTATTATATTATCCTTCTAGGATGTTTAGTGGGCTTTAATATACACTTTTATATGATTTTTGGGACTAACCTATTAACCCAGAGCCTAGTGCCAGTTTCTGATTACCCCTTGTTTTTGAGTATCGCAGAAAAGGAATACCAAACGGAGCCCAATTGACCTGAAACTCAACGGATGTTGTTTTTGGACCAGAAGAAGGCCAAGGACTACCGGAGGAGGACCAGAGGATTCCCGGGCTGCCCACGTGGGTGGTGGCGCCGTCCTGGGCGCGTCCCCTACCTAGTGGACAGCTGGAAGACCCCCCTTACTTGTTCCCGACTCCAACACCCCCTATATATACAGAAACCTCCAATAAATAACCTAGACCAGGAGTTCCACCGCCGAAAGCCTCTGTTGCCACCGAAAACCAATCTAGACCCGTTCTGGGACCCTTCCGGAGGGGGGAATCCCTCTTCGGTGGCAATCTTCATCATCCCGGCTCTCTCCATGACGAGGGGGGAGTAGTTCACCCTCGGGGCTGAGGGTATGTGCCAGTAGCTATGTGTTGGATCTCTCTCTCTTTCTCTCTCTCGTGTTCATGAGATGGCACGATCTTGATGTATCGCGAGCTTTGCTATTATAGTTGGATCTTATGATGTTTCTCCCCCTCTACTCTCTTGTGATGTATTGAGTTTTCCCTTTGAAGTTATCTTATCGGATTGAATCATTAAGGATTTGAGAACACTTGATGTATGTCTTGCATGTGCTTATCTGTGGTGACAATGGGATATCACGTGATCTACTTGATGTATGTTTTGGTGATCAACTTGCGGGTTGAGTGACCTTGTGAACTTATGCATAAGGGTTGGCATACGTTTTCGTCTTGACTCTCCGGTAGAAACTTTGGGGCACTTTTTGAAGTTCTTTGTGTTGGTTGAATAGATGAATCTAACATTGTGTGATGCATATCGTATAATCATACCCACGGATACTTGAGGTGACAATGGAGTATCAAGGTGACATTAGGGTTTTGGTTGATGTGTGTCTCAAGGTGTTATTCTAGTACGAACTCTAGGATAGATCGAACGGAAAGAATAGCTTCGTGTTATTTTACTACTGACTCTTGAATAGATCGATCAGAAATAATAACTTTGAGGTGGTTTCATACCCTACAATAATCTCTTCGTTTGTTCTCCACTATTAATGACTTTGGAGTGACTCTTTGTTGCATGTTGAGGGATAGTTATATGATCCATTTATGTTATTATTGTTGAGAGAACTTGCACTAGTGAAAGTATGAACCCTAGGCCTTGTTTCCTAGCATTGCAATACCGTTTACGCTCACTTTTATCATTAGTTACCTTGCTGTTTTTATATTTTCATATTACAAAAACTATATCTACCATCCATATTGCACTTGTATCACCATCTCTTCGCCGAACTGGTGCACCTATACAATTTACCATTGTATTGGGTGTGTTAGGGACACAAGAGACTCTTTGTTATTTGGTTGGAGGGTTGTTTGAGAGAGACCATCTTCATCCTACGCCTCCCACGGATTGATAAACCTTAGGTCACCCACTTGAGGGAAATTTGCTACTGTCCTACAAACCTCTGCACTTGGAGGCCCAACAACGTCTACAAGAAGAAGGTTGCGTAGTATACATCACTCTTCACTTGCCAAATTATGACAACTTCCTCCATCAATGATAACTTTGATGGAACATCCATTGATGCTAGCCTTGGTGTGGAACATGTGACACCATTGGTCTTCGTCTTGTTGGTGTTCAAGTGTCAAGACCTTGGAGACCACGAGAGCAGGACTTGAGTTGTTGTTGCAAAAGACTTGATTGTCTGCATCCTCATTCACTTGGCGGTGCATAGCCACATGCTCAATAGCTTCCAACTCATCTTGACTCATGGAGTCATACGTGCCATCATCGTTGAAGATCATTGTTCGCTTGTTGGTGCATTGGAAAGACTTGTGTCCACGGCCACCACATGTGAAGCATTTGAGAGAACTTGTCTTGACAAGATCGTCCGGTGGTGCCGAAGAAGAAGTCATGTTTTGTAGTTGCTTGCCGGAGGACGAGTCAAGAAAGGCGTCACTTGCTTGAAACTTGACTTGTCGCCGGTACTTGTAGATGCTCTAGTGGAGGTAGGAGGTGCCGAAGTTGTTGGCGCTTGAGTGTATGAGCCGTAGGTCTTGGATGAGTACTTGGCGTACTTGAAGTCTTATTGCACTTGTCGCTCCGCCTTGGTCGCTTGATGAACTAGCTCGAGAAGGTTTGAGTATGGTTGGAAATCGGCAATCTTCCGTATTGGGTGGGTGAGGATGTTCAAGAAGCGTGCCATAGTTTTCTCATCATCTTCCTTGACATTGGCTCGTATCATGGCAATCTTCCACCGTCTTCGCGCCTTGCTTGAGGAGTTAGAGATTCTTGAAGAGATTGTTAAATTACGGGCCCCGCAAACCCAAGAAGTTCGAACACAGGGGCGTGAATAAAGATCTCTCCCACTCACGTCTACCTAGAGCCACACCCCCGCCCGTTGGTGGGATTCAAGCAAGCAACAAGTAAAGCACACACGAGTTTACCCAGGTTCAGGCCACCTTGCGGTGTAAAACCCTACGTCATGCTTGGGTGGATTAGCCTCAGGAGGGCTTGAGTATGAACAAGTACAGTGGTTCCTGAGCTCAGGAGGGTCAGGAGGCAAGTGTTCTTGCCCCTTGGTGTGAAGGCGGTGTCAATCAGATTGCCTCCACAGTGGAGACCCCAGCTACTTATATAGGCGGCTAGGGTCCTCTTCCCCCGAAATGTTTTAGGTGGGAAGGGATCCCACAACGGCCATTTTGAGCGGGAACACAAGGACACTCCTATCCTAACAAAACGGTCTTCGCCTGCAAAGCGATCAGACGATGACGCGGTGGTGGGCTCGGTGGTGACATCCTGCCTGTCGTCCATGCGGTCTTCGGTCTTGTTGCACCGAAGGGGAAACCTTTGTCTCGCCCCTCGGGAACCTGCGCCTGCGTTGTCTTCTTTGCACCAAAATGGCAACTGCGCCGCTAGCACGCGCTGGCACCCGCTGGCGCGGTGCGTCACTGCCTCCTCCTGAGGCAGGCTTGGCCTTGGGTTCTTTGCCCCTCCGGAGCAGCCTAGCCGAGGCCGCTCTTGAGGGGGTCTTGGTGTCGTTCTCCTCGCGAGGCCTAGCCCCCTCGCGAGGGTCTTGAGCAGCTGGTCGATCAGCTAGGCTGTACCATGCCATAATAGGAGCGCGTCGCGGCCTGCAAACAAGCAAGTCTGGGTACCCTGGTTCCCAGGACGCCAACAGTTGCCCCCGGGCACAAGGCGCGCGCGGAGTTGGCTTCGGGGTGAAGCTTTAGTCGAAGACGAAGCGCCGCGGGCCCCAAAAGACTGCGGGCCAGGCCGGCGCGTGATGGTTGGAAGGGACGTGGGCGACTCTGCTCCCCACGTAGTCTTGGTGACCATGCGACTTGACAAAAGGGGTTGTCTTCACAGCAGAGGGGTTATCGCTTCCTTTCCTTCCTGCTCAGATCCCCTTCTCCTTTGCCCCCACCCTTCCCAAATCGCCTGCATCCTCCAGTGCCTCTAGCAATGGCGAACAAAGGCAAGGGTGCCGCGCAGGCATCCGGATCTGCTTCCTCCCCCGAGGCGTTGTTCGAGGAGTCCACCATCACCGAGGAGGGGGACTACTCGGAGGTCCAGTCTTTCTTGTCGAGCGACCACAACGAGCATGGCCCAACGAAGATTTGGGTTGGGTCCACCGCGGCGCAGACCTTGCCAAAGTCTTGCTACCCCTTCTTCATCCACATCATCTCCGTCGTGCTCGTGCCGCCCTTCTCTTTGTTCTTCTACGCCATCCTGAATTACTACCAGGTGCACGCCCTCCACATCCAGCCTCGCTCCATCTTCGTCATGTCGCTCTTCGCTTTTTACTGCGAGGCGTGTGGGGGGGGGGGGGTGAGACCGACTGTCGCCCTCTTCCGCCACTTCTTCTCCAAGCGGCGGTATGACGAGAGACCGTGCTCGGGCTGCGTCTCCTTCGTCTTCCAGTGCCAGGGCTGCAGGCTGATGACGACTGGGAAGAAGATAGACACCCACCAGAAGAGGTGGGTCTATCTGGATGCCCAGCGCATTCACCCGCTGCTGACGCTGCCTACTGCCCGTCCGGAGAAACGCGCCTGCTGGAGCTACGCGAAGCTCAATGACCCCCTTGTCGAGCCTGTCTTGGAAAGGATCAAGGCCGATCTGGGCTCAAGGCTTGAAGGAGCCCAGATCGTGAAGGAGTTCTTGAGGCAGCGGCTGGCGCTGCTCCAGGCACACTCGCGCCCCATGTGGGAGCTGATGGGAGACGATGACAGGCTTCGGCTGCGCTCGGGGACGCTGGCCGAGGTCGACCTGGACCTCGTCTCGAACGCTCTCCTAGGGATGGTCCCTGAGGACCTCTCGGGGGCCCATCTGCCGATGTACAGCCGTCTTGACAAGGCTGAGCTGCTGAATGCCGTGTCAGGCTTCGGGGTGCTTGTGTCTGCTCCGCCCACGCTCGACGTGTCCTCCAATGTCAAGGAAGGGAGCGATGAGGAGGAGAACTCGGAGGAGACCCTGGGCGACGGGGACCGGGTGGCGAGGAGGACAGCTCCGAGGCGTCTGCTGAGGAAGTGGCGCCGGGCGCAGACGTTGCTGGGCGGCCCCAGGCAACCACTCTGCGTCGATCCGGGCATGCTGCATCCGGAGGGAGCAATGCGGCGACCCGCCGATGAGCGTCGTGCCAACGAAGCCGGTGACCGCAGCCGCGCCCAAGTCCGTGGCACCGGCGGCCGTGGCCGACCTGCTGATGAGGAGGAGGGCGCGCCTCGCCTCCGATGAGTAAGTGTGCAGTCTCCCGTCATTCCTTGATCGATGTGTTCCTGATGCATTTCTCTTGGCACAACAGCCTGGGTGGCGTGATGAAGAAGGCGAAGGGGGAGGCCATGTCACGGTGCCTCACTCCACCTGCTGCTACTGTCGCCACGGAGAAGGGTGCCACAGCCTTGCGTGCCTCGGCCAGCCAGGCTACCGAGCACGCGCTGGCGGCGTCGCCTGAGGGCGTCGTCGCTGCTCCCACTGCTCCAGAGAGGGGAGCCGGAGCCCCCGAGCCCCTGGCCGAGCAGGCGATCGTGATGGCACCCATCCGCCAGCCGGTGCAGCCTGTCCCTAAGACTTTGGAGGCCGCTTCCACTGCGCTGGGTCGGCTCCGCACCGAACTTCTGGGTGGCGATGGCCGCGCGATGGAAGGACACCTAGGCCTGATCTCTGGGTGGCTCCTGGCAGACGAGTCTGCGCGGGCCTCCTGGAGCCAGGCCTCAGCAGTCGCCGCCAAGGGTCAAGAGGAGGCCGCGGCAGCCGCGCGGGCACGCAACGCCGCACAAGCCGTCGCAGCATCCCTCAAGATGCGCTACCACGAGGAGGAGAGCAAGATGAAGGCCCTTCGCGAGGAAGGCACCAGGCGCGCCCTAGAGCTCGAAAGGTTGGAGAAGGAGCTCAAGGCACACAAGGCTAAGATGTCCCGGCTGCAGCAGGAGCAGCTCGCTGATCACGCGAGCCTGGAGAAGCTGAAGGCTGAGGCCGAGCAGGCCAAGGAGACCCAAGCTGCGCGCGACAAGGAAGACGCCCTCGCGGCCTCGGCAGCAGTGGGTCGCGAGGCCCTCGCCGCCTTCGAGCTTGAGGCCCGCACGACGCTGCAAATTGCCTACGGGGATGGGTTCGAGAAGCCGCTGGCCACCTTGGAGGATGGCCCCGTCGGGCTCCTTGTCGTGCTCGTGAAGGCCCTGCGAGAGGTTGCGGCCATGATCGGCAAGTTAGCGGACGTCGAGAGTCGCATCCTCCTTACCTTGGCCCTGACGCGGGTGTACGGCCACCTCTGTCTCTGCGACCCCACCCTTGACCAGGCCTCTCTGTCCGAGCCCATGACCGCGAGCGTAGAGGCGCGACTACCGAGGCCTTGGAGGAGAAGGTTAAGGGGCTGGTGGAGGCGTTCGTCCGGGTCACTGCTGCCGCGGCCGAGGAGGCGGAGGCTGGTGATGGCGCGTTCGGCGATGTCTGACCTGTTCCCTATCAGGATGAGAGAAATGCAAGTGCCTCGGGGAGGCGTAAGGACTCGCTTGAATTTGGAGAACTTGATGTTATTGTAATAACTAGACATGAAGTTGGTGATTTCCGTGCTTGCTTCCTTTCATGTTTTCTTGGGTGCTCTACGTCGGCAGGGCCCAACCCCGCACATACCTCGATCGCCATTGAGCCCTCCGGGTGACTGGGGTTATTGTAATAACTAGGCTCAAGGAATGAGGGGCTACGTGGCTAGTGAGGCCCCTGGGTCGCGATGCCTAGGGGTCCCGCTTAATGCTCAAGCGATCCCATTTGCGTTCTGCGTCGGCAGGGCCCAGACCCACGCATAACTCGACCGTCGTTGAGCACTGGGCTCAAGGAGTGAGGGGCTACGTGACTAGTGAGGCCCCTGGGTCACGATGCCCAGGGGTCCCCATTGACGTACGAACGACTCTCATGAGGGAGAACGAGCACCATACCTTGCTCACGAGCCTTCGCCTAGGATGGCGGCGCAAGAAAGCCAGGTGTCTGGGCACCTGGTAGGGTGGTGTCTGCCAGGCGTGACCTGAGCATAGCCCCCGTGCCTAGCCCCCCTCACGACACCCTTCCAAGGAGAAGTTGTGAGCGTCGTGAGCTGAAAAGCTCTCTGAGGTTGGTGCGACCGCTCAATTGTTTATAACTAGCGCGGAGCATAGAGCTACCACACTTGCGCGGAGTGTGGGCATAACTGCGCCTCGGTCGTAGCGGCCAGAGCGGATCTTGGTGCTTCCACTGGTTCGTCGGCAAAACCACTCCTCGGTTGGTCCTGCTAGTGCGGAGCATGGTACTTCCACTGGACTGTGGGGGGGGAGCCTCCGGGGCGTGTACAGCCCCGTCCTGACACGTGGCTTGCACGAAAGGACAGCAAAGGTGTATATGGGCCCTCCTCAGGACGAGCTGAACGACTCTGAGGAAGTTCTCATGAGCTTACGCATCACCCACCAGACCCTACCTTGAGGCGGGTTGCACCTGACTCTTCTTCTGCAAAATGTGAAAAGAGATGCGTTGTGTCGACCTACGCCAAGTGCATCTCTAGAGGGCATCGCATGAGAAGGCCGCAGCACCAACGACCCCAGGAGGTGACGTTAGCGGGACCGGCCCGTAAGACAGAGCTCAGCCACTGGATTTATCGACGCTGCAGGGATGGACCCGAGCACAGACGCCGTGCCCAGTCTTCTCATGCAAAAGTCCAAAAGAAAAACAACAGGTGCGCGGTTCCCGCGTGAGCGAGGAAATTGCCAAGGCCCCCACTTACCCATCCACGATTAGTCCGTGCAAGAACAAGGCACGAAGGACCACGGGAGGTGACATCACAGGAATGGCTCGCGAGACAGAGCTCAGCCCTTGGATTTGGCGACGCTGCAGGGACAGACCCGAGCACAGACGCCGTGCCAGTCCTTTATCATGGGGCGGTCGCAGGCAGGCTCGCAAGGGCTCATGACTTTAGTGGCGTTGAGAATGCCAAGCATATAGATAATGCAAGTAGGAAGAAACAACTAGCCTTGATTTATGCGCAAAAGAGACAGCTGTGGGGGTGAGCCCCCAACTGCTCGAGGATGATGCAGCCCGGGGGGGCGCCCTCGATTGAATACCTGAGACATCATCTGATACTTGTCGTCGAAGAAGAGTTGGGGTAGCTGAAGACGCAAGTCGTGCGGGTCGCTCCTGAGGATCGCTGGGCTCCTGAGGCCCAGGGGCTCCGGAAGCCCTCAACGGTCACAGGGGTCTGGCTCCTGCTCCGTCAGGACCGCCTGCCACTGAGCCTCCTGAGCCCCCAAAGCCTACCGCGTGAGGTACTGGAACGTGGCAGCTGTGTTGCGGAAGCCGAAGAGCGTGCGAACGTAACTGCAAGGGAGAGTCTTCCTCCAGTCGACAGCCGTCAGCCAGAAGGGCTCCAGAGAAGCGGGTCGGTTGAGGCCCGCGATGTTGACGCAGACGCGGAATTGGTTGCTTGGGCTGCGGGTAGGTGGGCTTGGTGCCGTGCGATTGCGCCCATCACGTATGAGCCTTGCGTACTGAAGTTCCTCTGTAACCTGGTTGATGAAGTCTTGAGCCCCCAGCGCTGTATGGCACACGCTGGGCTCACAAAAACGCGCGTCGAGACACTACTGCAGGTGGTGCTCGAACACCTCCCTCGTGACGTTGGTCACACTAGAGGCACTACACAGGAGAGACCCCGAGCCCGTCCTGAGAGGGGCTTCGGGTGCACCTATGCGAGGGAGGAGGGCTCCTCGTCGGCAGGCGCGGGTCCTGAGGCGGGTCTGTCAGGAGCCCCTGCGTCCTGAGGTTCGTTTGCGGGCAGGTTCTTCTTCTTCTTGGGGCGGTCTGCAGGGGGAAGATGGCTCCATCCTCGTCAGAGCTCTCGACTGCTGCAGTCTGGTAGGAGCGCTCTAGGCAACGCACTGCTTCCTTCTCGTCGTAGGCGATCGTGATGACCCCGCCACTCCCAGGCATGTTGAGGATGTTGTAGCCGTAATGGTCGCCGCCATGAACTTGGCGAGGGACGGATACCCTAGGATGGCGTTGTACGGGAGGTGAATGTTGGCGACGTCGAAGTGGATGAGCTCGGTGTGATAGTTGTCGCGATCACGGAAGGTGATTGGGAGGCGGACATGCCCCATCGGGAGTGTGAAGCCATCTGTGACTCCATAGAATGGCTTGGTTGGGTGGAGCTGATCGTAGGGGACTTGGAGCGTCTCGAAGGTCTGGAGGGACAGGACGTTGAGCCCTGCTCCACCGTCGATGAGGGTCTTGGTCATGAGGACGTTGCTGATGGTCGGAGTGCAGAGCATCGGGAGAGTGCCTGGGGCTGCGGTGCACTTGAGCTGGTCCTTGGGTCGAACGCGATTACCTGCTTGGTCCACCTGAGGTTGCGCGCGGTGTCAGGCCTGGGGAGCACCGCGTTCACCTCACGGGCGAACTGCTTGAAGATGCGGTGGGAGGCCGGAGCGTGGGCTCCTCCCAGGATGCATGCAACCACGCGTGGCTCCTGAAAGACCCCTGCTTCGTCTCCCTGGAGGTCGTCGTTGCTCCTTCTTGGCGGCGGTGGCAGCGGAGGCAGGCCCGCGTTGCCCTGAGGGCGACCCTCATGAGGATGGTCGCGCCAGGGGGCGTCACGAGGCTGTTTCTGCCAGCGGTCTTCACGAGGTTGGTCACGCCATCCTTGGCGCGAGTTCCTGCCATCCCAGCGTCCTCCACCACGGCCCCCTCCGCGGCCGTAGCCGCGGTTGTCTCGCTCAGGACGCTGCCCGCCGTACCCGCCGCGCATCGCCCTGAGCTCTTGGCAGTCGTTGGTGTTGTGGCTATGAACATCGTGGAAGATACAATATGGACGATTGTCTCTTGGGGGGGGGGGGTCGTTGTAGTCGTAGCCACGCTTCACTTCTGGCTCCGCAGCCAGCACGACGGGTCCCTTGCGCTTTGCTTCCTTGGCCTTGGCCTTCTTGTCGTCAGCCTCCGCTTCAGGCAGCTCCAGGAGAGAGAGGGGTCCGTCCTCTGCCCTGGCGGACTTCGCCGCGAGGTTGAACATCTCGAGGGTCGTGCATAGGTCCTCGTGGATGGAGAGCTCCTCCTGCATCCTGACATCACGGACACCGTCGGAGAATGCCGAGATGATGGCCTCATCCGAGACCCTAGGGATCCTGAGGCGCACGGTGTTGAAACGCTGGATGTTCTTCTGCAGGGTCTTCCCAGGTTGCTGCTTCACGGGTGCAGATCCGCAGCCGCCGGGGCTCGGTCGCGGGTACCCTAGAAGTTGGCGACGAAATGCTCACGAAGCTCTCCCTAGGAGGAGATGGATCCTGCGGAGAGGTTCAGGACCCAGGAGCGAGCGCCGTCCTTGAGGGCCATGGGGAACTAGTTCGCCATGACCTGCTCGGTGCCGTTGGACGCCGCGATGCTCAGCTCGTAAAGCTGAAGGAACTCTGTTGGGTCGGCGATGCCGTCGTAGCGCGAAGGCAGCTCCGGCTTGAACTTGCCGGGCCAGAGGAGGCGCCACAACTCTGGAGCTAGGGCGCGACATCCAGCCACGCTCATGATTGCAGGCGCCCCATGCGCCTGTGGTGCTGGTTCCTGGGGTACAGGCGCCACCACCTCATGTGGTGCACGGTTCTGGTGCTGAGGAATGGGGAGCCCGTGCGCTTCTGCCTGGGGGTGCGGGACCACCTGGCAGCTCCCCTCGTCGCGCGCAGTGCCCTGTGGGGCTGCTCGCGCCGTGGAGCCTCACGTCTGAGCCCCTGGCCTGCGTCGTGCAATGGAGTTGGAGTTGGGACGCCGTGGTTCATGTTCCCCGCCATGAGCGACGGAGGACGGGAGGAGTGGGTCGGTGCAGGTACTTCCCCGACGGCGTTGACGAGCTCGGTGATGCGGTGGATCCACTCGTCGTAGATGTCGTCCGCTGGATGGTAGCGTAGGAGCTCCCGCGCCATCAGTAGCATAGGCTGCTGGTAGACCGGCCCGCGGTGGATCAGCGAGGAAGACGCCTCCGCCGGCGAGGGTGATGGTGTCGCCGTGCGGCCATCGTGCCTGTCACATCCCTAGCTTTTGGTAATGCTCTAGGCTAGCCTCATGTGTGCATCATGTTTATTTTCAAAGGAAACTTGAAATGGGGATGACTAAACCCTAGCACCAGATGAAACCAACTAGGTTCAAATTCAAATCTTTCTCAATGAACCCAAAATGCTCTCTGGAAAAGTTCATCATTTTTGGATTGATTAAAAACCTCTGCCAAAAATGTTGCTCATATTTCTAGGACCATTCTGGATTTTGAATTAAATCATATCCTATTTGCATTTGGGCATTTAAATTTTATATATTATTTTAAATGCTCAAATAATCATAAACTAAAATGTTTACTGTTGGATTTATTCCAAACAGTAGCCATGCTTGGTTTCATGATTTATGAAAATGTTCTGGCATTTTTATTAAATCAAAACAAAAGTAAAAAAATAGAAAACAGAAACTAAATAGAAAACAGAGAAAGAGGAAGCCCACCTGAGCCACCTACCTGTGCGGCCATCACTGTAGCGGCCCAGCCCACCACCGCCATCGTCCTCCTGGCGCCAGTCGGCCAGGCGTGTGGCCGGCGGGCGCGCACGGCCGTGCCTCCACGCCACCTGCCTGCCTGGCCCTCCCCTCGCCAGCGCGACGCCACGGATGACCACCCCACTGCCGTCCGGATCGATCTGACCCCTCACTCGCCCCCTTCCCCTCCTCTGTCTCTCTCCCTTGCGAGCGCCCGAACGCTGTCGTCGCCGCCGTCCTGAACCACCGCGGCCACCGTCCACCTCTCGCCCCTCCGATGAGCCCCAGAGCTCCGACTCGTCGCCCTATACCCCTCCGCCGAGCCACGCGGCACCACACGTCTCTGAACGCCGTCTGAGCAACCGTTCCCCTCGTCGGCCGCCGACGACCTCACCGTCGAATTCGCGGTGGCTGGTGCCTCCCCGAGCCCACTTCGACAACCTTTGCAACCGCCGTGAGCCCCTCTTGCTCCTCCCCCTATTCCTCTACTCATGCGCGTGATGTAGCTCCAACCCCCACCGTGCCCGAGAACCCCTCGCCGCCGGCAATGTCGCCGCCGTGGCTATAGCCACTGGAGCATCCACCTGAGTGCACCACCGAGCTCCTAATGACCTCACGAACACGTAGCAGCCATCAGCTCACCTCCCCGTGCCCCGCAGCGCCTAACTCGACGCAGCCCGAACTCCGGCGCCGCCGCGAGCTCGTTTCCGACGAGCTCTGGCCACCCCAGCTCCTCCCACTTGCGGGGATGGATGCGGGAGAGCACGGGCTCCCTCCTGGTGCCCTCAGCGTGCTCAGCCGCAGCCTGCAGCGCCGCGCCTGCGCAAGCCCGACCGCTGCCGCCGCTGGACCTCGTCGCCGGCCACTTTTTCGGCCACCCCAGGGCCAACTACCGCCACCACTCGACGCGAAAGAGTGCCCGCGTCACGTTGATGCCTTCCGGCGGCCGTTTGATTGTCGGAGGAGGATTTCCGAGCACTGCCGCCGCGTTTGGCCTCGCCGGCGTCGAGCCGCCGGTAGGTTTGACCCCTTTGACCATGGCTGGACCCCCCCTGTGTCCATGGCATGTGGGGCCGACCGTTGTTTAGTTTTAGTTTAGGTTTTAATTAAGTACTAATCACTGTGCTTAGCTCTATGAGTCACTGACACGTGGGGCCAACCCCTGTTAAATTAGTTTAGTTAAAACTAAACTTAATTAGGCCCTAAGAGACTGACATGTGGGCCCAGGCCCCACCAACAGTTTAGTTAGTGTTAGTTTAAAAACTAACTAACCCTGTTAGCTAGTGGGTCACTGACCAGTGGGCCCCACTGGTCAGGTTTGACCCAGGGCAGTCCTTTGACCCTACTGACGTCATGCTTACTCAATGCTGACGCAGTATCTATTTTCCGGAATTTTAAATAAATAATAAATGATTTATTTATTTCAGAAAATAGCCAAAACTTGTAAAAATCATATAAAATCAACCGTAGCTCAGATGAAAATAATTTATATATGAAAAATGATCAGAAAAATTATAGGAATCTGTTTATCGCATTTTCATGCATGTTTGAAGAAGTTAAACCTGCTGATCAGGTCAAATCAATTTAATGGCATTTAAATAATCACATATGGAGTTTGAATTTGAACCTTGGGTTCAAACCAACTTCATTAAATTGTGTTGCTAGTTGCATTAGCTCAATCAACAGCATATTGCCATGTCATGATCATGCATCATATTGTCGCATTGCATTTATTGTGTTCTTTCTCTGTTTGTCGGTTTTGTCCCCTCTCAGTAGACGACTTTCCGACGATGAGTTTGATGACACCGATGAAGACTCATTGATATCTTCAGAAGTGCCAGGCAAGCAAACCCCATTGAGCATTCCGATACAATCCCACTCTCTCGCTCTTGCTCTCTTTTACTGCATTAGGACAACAACGCTTCAATTGTTACCTGCTGCGGTAGTTGAACCCGTTTCCACTGCATGACCCTTCACTGCCACAGTAAATAGTTGAAACCCACTAGTATGAGTAGGAGTTGTTTGAGCCATGTTGAGCCTACTCTTTGATGCTTTCTGGTTATGCCTGCTATTGCTTAGAGTTGTGTCAGGTCTGATTCATCGAGGATGAATTGGAATGTGATGAACATGTCCTACTGTGTGTGAGCTAAGTGTGTGAACATGATTTGGTAAACGTAGCGATGAGAGGCCATGTAGGAGTACATGGTGGGTTGTCTCGTTGCAGCCGTCCTCAGGAACTGAGTTCTGTGTTGGTTGATCCATGACCAGTTACTACCATGCATTGGGCCCGAAACCAATGGACCCTCTCGACTTATTAATCAACATGATCTCTGTCCAGGAGTTGCAACTAGTTTCTGGTGTTTGTAGTTTACTGGAGGTCGTGCGCAGCGCTGACCCTCGGGGTGGGCTGTGATGCGGCAGGTACGTGGCACGGTGTACCGATTACCCGTTTGGTGATGCGGGAACCCTGTACACATCGTTTGGGGCCGTGAGCGACACCCCGGCCGGATCTCCCCACGGATGGAACCCAAATAGGCGATAAACCTGGACGAGAGACTTGTGTGGTTAGTCAGGTCGTGGCCGACACCCTCGCTGGGCCTCCGCTTGAAGGTTGCCGAGTACATGTCGTGTAAACGGCGGTAAGTGGTGAGAGCGTGTGTGAAGAAGTACACTCCTGCAGGGTTATATATGATCTATTCGAATAGCCTTGTCCGCGGAAATGGACTTCTGGGTTACCTATTACAGTTCATAGACAAGTGAAAGTGGATACTCTAAAACGCGCAAGATAAGCGTGAGTGCTATGGATGGCCTTCTCGTAGGGAGATGGGAGCGGATCCATAGTGGTGTATTGATTGGTGAATATGTGGACTCGTGTGCGCCACCTCAAAGAGTTACTTGTAGTCGTAGTTTAGGATAGCCACCGAGTCAAAGCTGGCTTGCTGCAGTCAAACTCCACCACCCCTTTGTTGATACCGATGCATATGTAGTTAGTTCTGATGTAAGTCTTGCTGAGTACCTTTGTACTCACGTTTGCTTAATTTATGTTTTTGTAGAGAGACTTCAGTCTCGCTAGTGGTTCCGCATGGACTTTGACGTTTAGCTTGTTACCTCAGCTACGATCTTGTACCTTGGAAGGGTCTGGTAGATAGTCAGGCTTCTTAGCCTTTTTCATTTGTAGTTGTCTATACCCAGACATGTTATGCTTCCGTTGCCTGTATGCTCTGTGTGTTGGGTCATGTGACCTCTGTCTGTAATAATGCTATGATGGCTCTTCTGGGCCTTATCTATATGAGTTGTTGAGTTATGTTGTGATGCCTTGTTGTACAACACATACTTGCATGTTATGCGTACGTGTAATGTGTATTGCTATGTGTGGGATCCGACACCTAGTTGTTTACCTTTGGTAGCCTACCTTACAGGGAAATGTCTCCTAGTGCTTCCACTGAGCCTTGGTAGCTTGCTACTGCTCCGGAACACTTAGGCTGGCCGGCATGTGTCCTTCTTCGTTCCTGTGTCTGTCCCTTAGGGGAAATGTCACGCGTTGTTCCTTTAAGTCCTTGTAGCTTGCTACGACTTGGGTTCATACGTTGATGACTGACACGTTCGTTGTTGGGTCATGTATGCCTGTCCATGTAATTTAGTGCCACTTTTGGTTTATAACTGGTCATGTCGGCCCGGGTTCTCTGTCATATGGATGCTAGCGACACTATGATATACGTGTGCCAAAATGCGCAAACGATCCCGGGCCAGGTAAGGTGGCACCCGTGGGGATACCGTGCGTGAGGCCGCAAAGTGATATGATGTGTTACAGGCTAGACCTGTGTGACTTAGGATCGGGGTCCTGACAGCTTTGGTATTAGAGCCTGACTGCCTGTAGGATTAGCAAGCCAAACTGGTCGAAGTTGTGTTTAGAAACTCTTTAGTTAGGTAAGGGAATTGTTTGTGGAAGGGAACGTAAGGCTCTTTTTACTCCTTTACCCCATGACCTTCTGATCTGAGTCACCTTCTTCTTTCTACGGGGATTAAGAACTAGGATTCTCACTCTATTTATCAGGATCACGTTATTGTGGATTCAACTCTCAGTTCAGTTTACTCTACTACTGTGTGTTCAATTGTTGGTCTCAGAACCTTGACAAGATAATGTTAAGTGGTTATGCTACCCTTTTGCTTGGATCTCAAAAGTATTTTCGAGCATTTGCAGCCGTTATGCTGTCCGAGTCGTCCCAGGTCTCTAAACAATCTGATGCATTTGCAAATCATTCCTACCTGTTCTTAATGTCCTTTTAGGCCAGATTAACCACACTAGACGGTGAGTTGTGGTACTCTGTTACCTCGACACATATGTTGGAGTTATTATTATGGCCCTAAATATCTTAGAAGATCACCCAGTAATGCAGCAATACTTTGTATCCTCAGCGTGATGGTTCTGGCCGTCATTCTCAAAAGCATCCCGTGATGCCATTTAGTTAGTAGGCATTATATTTCTGGGTTCTTGAACCCTAGATTCATTCTACTTACTTCATGTTGATAGTATTTGCTCGTTACTTTAGGTTATTAGTAACCTTGTGATAGTCCTCGAGGTCTGTGGTATATCCTTCTTCGAAATACCATGAACCATCCTTGGCAGAAGTTCTTCTGAACCAAAAGATCACGACCCGAGTGCTCTTGAGCAGTACTCCATTCATATTGTGGCTCTGCCAATTCTACTTTCTGCATGGGTTATCCGAAAGAAATATGTTGAACTCGTTCGACATGTTAATCTATGCATCCACAACTCAGAAGTTATATGTTCCTTGAGTTGTCTCCTTTTAGTTGTATTATGACCCTCGTCCATCAGTTGATAGTCAGGAGTAGTCGTGCACTTGTGTTCATCGATGCCTTTTACTCTTGAGGTCTGCCAAGCCATTCTATTCTAGAATGACTAGGAGAAACAAACTCCAGTACCTTATCCATATCTAGGATTGGGTCAAAGAAGTTGTACTTCGCAGATGAAGAATGCTAATGCAGCTTCTAAACTGTTCTATCCTGGAGTATTACCATCTTTATGTCAAGAATGTCATGAGAATTGCACAACCTTCTATGAACTCTTGATACAGTGATACTTCTCGCCATTATCGATCATTCCTCGGTCTCCGTGTTATCGTAGCCAGAATACCGACAAGTGAATTGTGATGTGTGAAATCAATACCCCTAGCAATCTCGTTGCTTGGCGGTTAAAGGACAACAATTTCATTCTTAGTGTGTTCGTTACTAATTACCATTCTAAGATTGACCGTGCTACCTAGTCCATTCTTCTGGTGCACTCTTCGATCAATGAGTTAGGATTGTGTCAATCCCTCGCTCATTTGATCATATCGTCTTGCCCTGAAAAGCAAGATTGATCTCGAGCTTAGTAACGTATCGGTGGTCCGTGATTTCCGAACATCTTCTCGGAAGTATTACCAGGTTGTTCCCTGACCGCTATGTTGAGTTCATGATCAAGTTTGTTTCTTATAAACCACCCCTTCTCCAAGAATCTGTGTTGGATACCCTGAACTGGTTGGTTAAGCAAAAAAAAAATAACTTGGAGAGTTGGAAGATAAAAGCTTGCCAGCTTAGTTCATCTCAAGAGGTATGTTTGCGTGTGTTGAAGATAGATGACATCTTCATCAATTGGTCCCTGTGATCAGTTGTTTGACCTATTGTCATATCGAAACTTTGATTTGAGTATGGGCTATCATCAAATCAAACCAGAACCAACAATGTTCATAATATTGTCTTACTCGTGGTTGATCCCTCGAGCATACACCATTACATCTATTGGTCTGACCAATACTATCACTTCTTCACATAATTATGGAATTCCATCTCCATGGAAACCTGGATGAATTGTTGTTGAGCCCATCAGCAATACTGCTACCTTCTCCATGATTTTGTAGGACATTAAGCTAGTGTTGGAAACTTTGTAAGCGTTGTCTTCGTGTTCCGTTCATGAGGTATATGTTGGATGAGAGAAGAAACTTTCCCTAATTCATGTGCATTAGGTGCACGTTGCCGCCATGGGTTCGAGAAAGTTAGTTTTGCTTTCTTTAGAATCATCCCAAGTCAGTCATGCATACGTGCGAAGTATTCCATGGTCTGATAGACTAATCATCTTCATTCCATATGTATCCCTAGCACACCAAGCCACTGATTGATTTGTTCAAGGAGAAGAAGTTTCTTCTTAAGAGCTAGGCTTATGCAAGGACTTCAATATCCTCGTTGATGGTTCCCCAACCTGAACTTGGTAGTGTTTCATTGTAGGACTACTACGTGGCCATGCTTGTCCTGGACAACGTGTTCACAGGTTTTGTAGCAGAACCAGCTCATGTTTTGGAGCTTGCTATCGTAGTTCATTCCCGAGAATCTCGCAACGTTGTCTCGACGAATTGTGTTGCAAACTTTCATTTCTCCTTCTAGACTAGATGAGTCTGGAATATCCTGACACCAACCAGAACTGAATCTCAGGCAGATATGATGGTTGGTGCATTTCCCAAGAGCTATAATATTGGTCTCTCAATAACTGGTAAAGTGGATGTCGTGGCCAACCCACTCAGCCGGAAGACCTATTGTTGTTGAATCTTAATTGAAGAAGTTGGCCACCTCCCCATAAGGACCTCGTAGGATTTACTCCCTAGTTGTTCCTTATGGATTCTTGTGCTTCCGAAGTCCGACCTTTATTTGATATTCGAGATGCCAAACATATCTGTGAATGGCTTACGCTAACACATCAAGGAGAACATTAGAAGCGGAGTGCTAAGCGTCCCTCGGTCGATCATCCAGATTTCGTTCCCTTGGCCTCGCCAAGGTGAAATCAGAGAAGGTGTTATCTTCCTTTGCATCTGCATCGTCCATCATTATTCATCATGGTAGTATGTAATGTTGCCGGGATCCTTGACACGGATATTGGTAAAACCTTGATGAATATGGGAATGCTCAAGAGAGCACGCACAAGCACTAGGTGTTATCCTCGACACTAACCAGGATTGCTTCCAGTGTTATTGATTATCTTCTACACTCTCAAAGAGTAGATTTACTCTCTACTGTTGGGATTCTTCCTAGTTACCAGAATCATTCCCAGCATTTGCATTTTGTTCCCAGCTTGCACCGCCAATGTGCCAATTCTCCATGGGTTACCATTCTCAATCACTGCTGTTCAGGATTATCCTCAGGAGTGGAATTGCCATGGGTCCCATCCATCTTCGATGATAACCAAATCATCCCTTGTGTTGTCTTTAACAAGATAGTCCACATCATCCATTCTGGACGAGTGTGTCGTTCTTTCGGACTCCGTCAAACGATCGATTGTGTTTGCCTTAGGCTGGTATAGGGAATCTCAATGATCTCTATATCAAAAGTAATTCTTTTTGCCACTTAAAGGAATAACTCTACGAGTCACCTTCTCTAAGGTACCCCGCCTGGTGACATCGATCACCATCTTCTTAGGTGTGGAATTATTGCCACTAGGTGAACCTTCATCGTTTGTTTCATTCCATCCCCCTGGAGGTGTACTCCGTGTCTCAGCTCAAGAGATGTTTCAACGTCTCACTCCATAAGCTGATCTTGAATTGCTCGATCTTTCGGAAGATCAATTTTATAGAGTTTCTCTCATCGTCACCGTTTGGACAAAGATCTTGAAATCAAGGATGCCAAGATTTACATGATGCAATGAATCAACTATTTCGAGGAGGGAAACTGGATCGAGAAGATTGTGTTAGATAGTGTCCCCTCTGATTTCTTATCTCACGTCCTGAATCTCGGGACGAGATTCTTGTTTAGTAGGGGTGAGTTGTCACATCCCTAGCTTATGGTAATGCTCTAGGCTAACCTCATGTGTGCATCATGTTTATTTTCAAAGGAAACTTGAAATGGGGATGACTAAACCCTAGCACCAGATGAAACCAACTAGGTTCAAATTCAAATCTTTCTCAATGAACCCAAAATGCTCTCTGGAAAAGTTCATCTTTTTTGGATTGATTAAAAACCTCTGCCAAAAATGTTGCTCATATTTCTAGGACCATTCTGGATTTTGAATTAAATCATATCCTATTTGCATTTGGGCATTTAAATTTTATATATTATTTTAAATGCTCAAATAATCATAAACTGAAATGTTTACTGTTGGATTTATTCCAAACAGTAGCCATGCTTGGATTCATGATTTATGAAAATGTTCTGGCATTTTTATTAAATCAAAACAAAAGTAAAAAAATAGAAAACAGAAACTAAATAGAAAACAGAGAAAGAGGAAGCCCACCTGAGCCACCTACCTGTGCGGCCAGCACTGTAGCGGCCTAGCCCACCACCGCCGTCGTCCTCCTGGCGCCAGTCGGCCAGGCGTGTGGCCGGCGCGAGCGCACGGCCGTGCCTCCACGCCACCTGCCTGCCTGGCCCTCCCCTCGCCAGCGCGACGCCGCAGAGGACCACCCCACTGCCGTCCGGATCGATCTGACCCGTCACTCGCCCCCTTCCCCTCCTCTGTCTCTCTCCCCCGCGAGCGCCCGAACGCTGTCGTCGCCGCCGTCCTGAACCACCGCGGCCACCATCCACCTCTCGGCCCTCCGATGAGCCCCAGAGCTCCGCCTCGTCTCCCTATACCCCTCCGCCGAGCCACGCGGCACCACACGTCTCCGAACGCCGTCTGCGCAGCCGTTCCCCTCGTCGGCCGCCGACGA
The DNA here is from genome assembly GCA_902687465.1 of Secale cereale. Classification (NCBI taxonomy): domain Eukaryota; kingdom Viridiplantae; phylum Streptophyta; class Magnoliopsida; order Poales; family Poaceae; genus Secale; species Secale cereale. The sequence continues at coordinate 252,674,290 of LR738714.1, forward strand.
CCTCACCGTCGAATTCGCGGTGGCTGGTGCCTCCCCGAGCCCACTTCGACGACCTTTGCAACCGCCGTGAGCCCCTCTTGCTCCTCCCCCTATTCCTCTACTCATGCGCGTGCTGTAGCTCCAACCCCCACCGTGCCCGAGAACCCCTCGCCGCCGGCAATGTCGCTGCCGTGGCTATAGCCACTGGAGCATCCACCTGAGTGCACCACCGAGCTCCTAATGACCTCACGAACACGTAGCAGCCATGAGCTCACCTCCCCGTGCCCCGCAGCGCCTAACTCGACGGAGCCCGAACTCCGGCGCCGCCGCGAGCTCGTTTCCGACGAGCTCCGGCCACCCCAGCTCCTCCCACTTGCGGGGATGGATGCGGGAGAGCACGGGCTCCCTCCTGGTGCCCTCAGCGTGCTCAGCCACAGCCTGCAGCGCCGCGCCCGCGCAAGCCCGACCGCTGCCGCCGCTGGACCTCGTCGCCGGCCACTTTTCCGGCCACCCCAGGGCCAACTACCGCCACCACTCGATGCGGAAGAGTGCCCACGTCACGTTGATGCCTTCCGCCGGCCGTTTGGTCCTCGGAGGAGGATTTCCGAGCACTGCCGCCGCGTTTGGCCTCGCTGGCATCGAGCCGCCGGTAGGTTTGACCCCTTTGACCACGGCTAGACCCCCCCTGTGTCCATGACATGTGGGGCCGGCCATTGTTTAGTTTTAGTTTAGGTTTTAATTAAGTACTAATCACTGTGCTTAGCTCTATGAGTCACTGACACGTGGGGCCAACCCCTGTTAAATTAGTTTAGTTAAAACTAAACTTAATTAGGCCCTGAGAGACTGACATGTGGGCCCAGGCCCCACCAACAGTTTAGTTAGTGTTAGTTTAAAAACTAACTAACCCTGTTAGCTAGTGGGTCACTGACCAGTGGGCCCCACTGGTCAGGTTTGACCGAGGGCAGTCCTTTGACCCTACTGACGTCATGCTTACTCAATGCTGACGCAGTATCTATTTTCTGGAATTTTAAATAAATAATAAATGATTTATTTATTTCAGAAAATAGCCAAAACTTGTAAAAATCATATAAAATCAACCGTAGCTCAGATGAAAATAATTTATATATGAAAAATAATCAGAAAAATTCAAGGAATCTGTTTATTGCATTTTCATGCATGTTTGAAGAAATTAAACCTGCTGATCAGGTCAAATCAATTTAATGGCATTTAAATAATCACATATGGAGTTTGAATTTGAACCTTGGGTTCAAACCAACTTCATTAAATTGTGTTGCTAGTTGCATTAGCTCAATCAACAGCATATTGCCATGTCATGATCATGCATCATATTGTCGCATTGCATTGATTGTGTTCTTTCTCTATTTGTCGGTTTTGTCCCCTCTCAGTAGACGACGTTCCGACGATGAGTTTGATGACACCGATGAAGACTCATTGATATCTTCAGAAGTGCCAGGCAAGCAAACCCCATTGAGCATTCCGATACAATCCCACTCTCTCGCTCTTGCTCTCTTTTTCTGCATTAGGACAACAACGCTTCAATTGTTACCTGCTGCGGTAGTTGAACCCCTTTCCACTGCATGACCCGTCATTGCCACAGTAAATAGTTGAAACCCACTAGTATGAGTAGGAGTTGTTTGAGCCATGTTGTGTCTACTCTTTGATGCTTTCTGGTTGTGCCTGCTATTGCTTAGAGTTGTGTCAGGTCTGATTCATCGGGGATGAATTGGAATGTGATGAACATGTCCTACTATGTGTGAGCTAAGTGTGTGAACACGATTTGGTAAAGGTAGCGATGAGAGGCCATGTAGGAGTACATGGTGGGTTGTCTCATTGCAGCCGTCCTCAGGAACTGAGTTCTGTGTTGGTTGATCCATGACCAGTTACTACCATGCATTGGGCCCGAAACCAATGGACCCTCTCGACTTATTAATCAACATGATCTCTGTCCAGGAGTTGCAACTAGTTTCTGGTGTTTGTAGTTTACTGGAGGTCGTGCGCAGCGCTGACCCTCGGGGTGGGCTGTGACGCGGCAGGTACGTGGCACGGTGTACCGATTACCCGTTTGGTGATGCGGGAACCCTGTACACATCGTTTGGGGCCGTGAGCGACACCCCGGCCGGATCTCCCCATGGATGGAACCCAAATAGGCGATAAACCTGGACGAGAGACTTGTGTGGTTAGTCAGGTCGTGGCCGACACCCTCGCTGGGCCTCCGCTTGAAGGTTGCCGAGTACATGTCGTGTAAACGGCGGTAAGTGGTGAGAGCGTGTGTGAAGAAGTACACCCCTGCAGGGTTATATATGATCTATTCGAATAGCCGTGTCCGCGGAAATGGACTTCTGGGTTACCTATTACAGTTCATAGACAAGTGAAAGTGGATACTCTAAAATGCGCAAGATAAGCGTGAGTGCTATGGATGGCCTTCTCGTAGGGAGACGGGAGCGGATCCATAGTGGTGTATTGATTGGTGAATATGTGGACTCGTGTGCGCCACCTCAAAGAGTTACTTGTAGTCGTAGTTTAGGATAGCCACCGAGTCAAAGCTGGCTTGCTGCAGTCAAACTCCACCACCCCTTTGTTGATACCGATGCATATGTAGTTAGTTCTGATGTAAGTCTTGCTGAGTACCTTTGTACTCACGTTTGCTTAATTTATGTTTTTGTAGAGAGACTTCAGTCTCGCTAGTGGTTCCGCATGGACTTCGACGTTTAGCTTGTTACCTCAGCTACGATCTTGTACCTTGGAAGGGTCTGGTAGATAGTCAGGCTTCTTAGCCTTTTTCATTTGTAGTTGTCTGTACCCAGACATGTTATGCTTCCGTTGCCTGTATGCTCTGTGTGTTGGGTCATGTGACCTCTGTCTGTAATAATGCTATGATGGCTCTTCTGGGCCTTATCTATATGAGTTGTTGAGTTATGTTGTGATGCCTTGTTGTACATCACATACTTGCATGTTATGCGTACGTGTAATGTGTATTGCTATGTGTGGGATCCGACACCTAGTTGTTTACCTTTGGTAGCCTACCTTACAGGGAAATGTCTCCTAGTGCTTCCACTGAGCCTTGGTAGCTTGCTACTGCTCCGGAACACTTAGGCTGGCCGGCATGTGTCCTTCTCCGTTCCTGTGTCTGTCCCTTAGGGGAAATGTCACGCGTTGTTCCTTTAAGTCCTTGTAGCTTGCTACGACTTGGGTTCATACGTTGATGACCGACACGTTCGTTGCTGGGTCATGTATGCCTGTCCCTGTAATTTAGTGCCACTTTTGGTTTATAACTGGTCATGTCGTCCCGGGTTCTCTGTCATATGGATGCTAGCGACACTATCATATACGTGTGCCAAAATGCGCAAACGGTCCCGGGCTAGGTAAGGTGGCACCCGTGGGGATACCGTGCGTGAGGCCGCAAAGTGATATGATGTGTTACATGCTAGACCAGTGTGACTTATGATCGGGGTCCTGACAGTGCCGCACGGACAGCGGCAGCGACGAGTCCTGCTGCTCGTGGACGACCGGGTTGGTGGCGGCGTTGGCGACCGACGAGTTGGGGCGGAGCGGTGCACCGTTGCCCGCGGGCACCGTCTGAGCGACGTTGGCGGCGCGGCGGGTGGCGCGCGCTCGGCGTGTGTCCACCATGGCAGTAAAGCGAGGTCGACGAACGAGAGCGGGACGAGGTCGTCGGAGAGGCGAGATTTTGACACGCCGCCTACCCGGCACGCCAAATGTTGAATTACGGGCTCCACAAACCCAAGAAGTTCGAACACAGGGGCGTGAACGAAGATCTCTCCCACTCACGTTTACGTAGCGCCATGCCCCCGCCCGGTGGTGGGATTCAAGCAAGCAACAAGTAAAGCACACACGAGTTACCCAGGTTCAGGCCACCTTGCGGTGTAAAACCCTACGTCCTGCTTGGGTGGATTAGCCTCAGGAGGGCTTGAGTATGAACAAGTACAGTGGTTCCTGAGCTCAGGAGGAGAGCTCAGGAGGTTCAGGAGGCAAGTGTTCTTGCTCCTTGGTGTGAAGGCGGGGTCAATCAGATTGCCTCCACATTGGAGACCCTAGCTACTTATATAGGCTGCCAGGGTCCTCTTCCACCGAAATGTTTTAGGCGGGAAGGGATCCCACAACGGCCATTTTGAGCGGGAACAGAAGGACGCTCCTATCCTGACAAAAGCGGTTTTCGCCTGCAAAGGGATCAGACGATGATGCGGTGGTGGGCTCGGTGGTGACATCCTCCCTGTCGTCCTTGTGATCTTCGGTCTTGTTGCACCGAAGGGGAAACCTTTGTCTCGCCCCTCGGAAACCTGCGCCTGCGTTGTCTCCTTTGCACCAAAACGACAACTGCACCGCTGGCACGCGCTGGCACCCGCTGGCGTGGTGCGTCACTGCTTGCGTCATTGCCTCCTCGTGAGGCAGGCTTGGCCTTGGGTTCTCCGCCACTCCGGAGCAGCCTAGCCGAGGCCGCTCCTGAGGGGGTCTTGGTGTCGTTCTCCTCGTGAGGCCTAGCCCCCTCGCGAGGGTCTTGAGCAGCGGGTCGATCAACTAGGTCGTACCAGGCCGTAGTAGGAGCGCGTCGCGGCCCGCAGGCAGGGAAGTCTGGGTACCCTGGTTCCCAGGACGCTGACAGAGATCTCATGTGTAGTATGCAAGCACGAAGCGAGCTCGCACAACATCCTTAATTTGTATCCAAGTCGTGATAGGAGGCTCGTTCTTCTCACGTCGTCTTTTCACCACTTGTTCCCACCAAATGAGGAAGTAGTATTGAAACTCAAGGGATGCCATTGCAATTTTCTTTTCCTGGTCGTCGTTGTGGAGACGGAATATCTTGTCTACTTTCAATGCCCACGAGAGAAACTCCTCGGGGTTTGTTGCTTCCGAAGAACTTGTGCATGTTGAACTTGAGCTTGCCATAGCAGAGTTCTTCATCATAGTGCCAGTGGTGATGTCACTCTTGGTGTGGAATAGGTTCTTCGTTGTGATGACGCTCTTGATGACGATGAGGGCGTGGCATGTGTGCCTAGTTTCACCGTTTTTGTTGTTCTTCACGATGTGCGGTTTCTTCTTGTCGTGCTTGACTAAGTGCTTCCTCTTGTTCTCGGACTTGTCGCCTACGTGCGGCAACGGCTCGTGAGAACTCTCTGAGTGCGTCTTGGTCCGCTTTTAGCTTGAGCTAAATGGCTTTGTTGCCCTTGCCGGTTTTGGTCTCCATATCGAGAGGCTTGTCGTGGATGATGTGGTGGTTGTTGATCTTGGTCCTTCTCGATTTTGGCGTCGCGCCTGTTCACGAGCTCAAACTCAGTCTTGTAGTCCATTGCCATGGAATGGATTTTCTTACGCTTGGCGGTCTTGAAGGTTGTCACGTCGACGAAAAATTGTGTTGGAAGAAGAGTATGACGACGAGTGGCGGCTTGAGTGGTGTTGTCTTGGTGACGAGCGGTGCACGATCAAGTTGCGTAAGTCGAACATTTGCTTGGAGAGCTTGTCGTCCAAGTACTCATGTTGTCTTGCTTCCGATTGACGTAGGTCGTTGGCGAGTTGCTCGATTCGATCATCCAAAGCTTCACTCTCTTGATGTAGAGCTCGTTGTGTAATGAAGAAGTGATTCTTGGTGAAGAATTTGCGGTTGACATCTTGATCCTCAAAGAGAGGCTCACCAAAGAAGAAGGCCTATCCATGATGTGGAAGTGGTGATGAGTAGAAAAATGAAAAAAACAATACCGAAGTTACCTCTTCCGAAGATTGTGGATGTATCAAGTAGGATCCCACGTGATGGTATAATAGTAGAATTGGTACCTGGTTTTGTTTCTCACACCTACATACACAAAAGGCTTTTCGAGGATCTCGGTTAGGATGTGGCTCAAATAATTCAAGCAAATTATTGTCAAGTTGTTGAAAATGTTGAAAAGATTCACAAATCGCAAGTAATACAAATAGATTGAACCCAAAGATATCACTAGGAACACACATGGAAGATAGATGGGATCCGCACAACCAAGGGTTAGCTCTAAGATAGATGTTGCTCTTGTTGTCTGGATACTAGAGAGACGCTAGCTCGATTGCACTAATGGGCTAGATACGCTAGTGCACCAACCTAATAGAGAAACAGGTCATCTCACTATCCCAACTATGCTTATGTATATATGAACCGAGATGATGAAGTAGGTGAATGGGCTCAATGCTATTGCTTGCAAGCTCTTGCTTCTCTTCTCTTAAAAGCTTCTTCTTCTTTTTATTTATTTTTTTTGACTCTGCCACAATGCTTGATATACGAGCCACAATGTGAGGTAACAAGTGGTATATGCACGGGAGAGACGTAACACTAATTGTGCACTAAGGCGTGGCCCGACAATACTCAACAAGTTAGTCTCAATGGGTAAGCTACGCAAAAGAGGCTCGAAGCTATCAAGGTAATGGCAAGGGTAGCACAAAGGCGGCGTCGAGGTTACCGTCCTTGCTTACGGTTGGTATGAAGATGATGTTGTAGAGGACGATGTGGAGTCCAAGTCGATGGTCGAGTGGCGGTGATGATGACGTCAAATCACGCCTAAGTAGGCGAAACACCTTAGGACACGAAGGAAACCGCAACCCAAAACTCAAACAACCACGAGAAATATTGCGGAAGAACACAAGTGATGGTGGGGTGACGAAATGGTGTGAAATGGGAGTGGCCGAAAGTTTCTGTAAGGTCTGTGTGCATGGGGTCAGTGAGGCCCGTGTGCACGGGGTCCCGATGGCCGTGTGCATGGGGTGTGCGGGTGGCGGCTGATCTTGCCCAAATTCTTGGGTAAAACCCAAAATTGGTCAAGATTAGGCCTGGGGATGGTTGTGGGAGGTTGTAGAGGGGTAGATCCACTAGCCAAACACCAAATTCGTGGATCAAATCAACCACATCTCACAAGATCAAACAAATTGCAAGAAAATTTTTGGGTCTATTTTTGGTGGGGATTTTTGGATTTGGACGAAAAACAACAAAATGAAGCTAGAAAATGGAGGGTAGGGACTCCAATATGTGAATCAACCTTGATCATGATACCAAGATGATGTAGGGTGGAACCCTAAGAGGGGTCTTTTCACACTTGGAGGGGGAAAAGAGGATGAACACCATGAACACAAAGAGGAATTCACTCCAACAAAACCCAATTACACATCCACTAGAATAGCAAACACATAGATCCATAAGAATACATGAACAATCCAAGGAAACAAGCGCTAGGTAAAGGTTCTTCCCACTCCTAGAGGAGGTGAGGTCTTGATGATAGTCTTATCCTTATGGAGGTCTTGTAATCCACAAGGATTCTCCCCTAAAGTGGTCTTGATGCACAAAGGGAAGGAGCAAAGCTCACAATATCTCACATATACTTTGCTAACTCTAAACATAACCCTAGGTACAAAATATATAGGCTTGGGGTGGAAGTGGAAGAAAAGGGGATCCAAAACAACATCTCAGCCGCCCATCCTGTAGGGCCCGTGCGCACGGGGTAAGTTGGGCCCCCGCGCACGGGGGTACTGTGTGCATGGTACAGGCCCGTGCGCATGGGGGTGCTCCAGTGCCACTTCCTGGATGGTCCGTGTGCCACGGGGTTTCGGTGGCCCGTGTGCACGGGGTCGCCTAGGACATCCTGTCCCGCTTGTGCTCATCTTTTTTTTTCATCCTTGTTGACTTGGGGCACTTCTCCTTGGACTTGGTGATGTTCCACTTTGTCCTAATGAGGCATAGAGTACTCTAGTGAGGTAGCAACCAAGTTCCCTTTGTATCTATATGCATGTCAACTAGGAAGGAGTTCACCTCGGTTTCCATAGCACATGCTCTAGCTCTTGTCATGGGTCCACGTGGAGCTTGATGTGTTGATGTAGAGTCCATGCGTGTGATAGCTTGGCTTATAAGGGATGGTAGACTACTCATATCAATAAGGAATTCCTTCTTTTCCGGGAGCCCACTCAGATAGAACTCCAAAGTTAAGCGTGCTCAGCTTGGAGTAGTTTCAGGATGAATGACCGATCGGGAAGTTGCTCCCGGGTGCGCACGAGTGAGGACAAAGTGCGCAGAAAAGACTAGTATTGATATATGGGGCCAGTCTAGATCCCGCCAGGAGTAATGACCACCGGCGGGTGTGTCCAGGGCGTTACAATGGGGTTGATTGAAGGAGTCATAGGAAGCAAAGTGGTGTAGAGTGGAACCCTAGGGGATGATCTTTCACGAAATGGAGGGATCCCGCGGGGAACACGATGAACACGGGGAGAAATCACAAGGGGAAAACACTCAAGAGCGATAAGAACAATCAGACATATGCTAGATCGATGAACAACACGAGTATCACGATGATCCCAACACAATTATGGACGATACAAAATATAGTCTTCTTTGTGAGGAGGTCTTGATCCCGCGAGGGTCTTCTCCGTAAGGAGGTCTTGAATCCGGTGTGGATCTTCTCTGAAGAGGGGATGTGGTCTCTCAAAGGAGTAGAACCACTAGATGAGCAGAGCTCTAGGTCTAAAGATGAGCTATCACAATGCTAACCCTAGAAAGAGGGAGGAGGAGGTACATATATAGTCTAGTGACACGAAAGGGTAAGTGGGCTTCGGCCCAATACACGGGCGGCTCACAAGTGTCGGACGTTCGACAATCATCGGTCCTCAGGAGGCTC
>LR738714.1:252683064-252724113 GCA_902687465.1 Secale cereale
GGGGGGGGTCGGAAGTGTGGCCATGGTCGGTCGTCCACTATTTTTGCTCTGTTAGGGCTTCGTCCGACAACCAGTCGTGGTCGTTATCCAGTGCTCCGGTCGTCCGGAAGTCTCCATACTTTCGATGTTTTGGCTCGGGTGTGGTGGCGTTGGTCGTTCGGAGGGGACCAGTCTTCCGGGACCTGGGGAGCATGGGACATCCAGTCGGCATCGGTCGCCCAGCCGCTGGTGCGCTCTCTGGCTGGGATTTGGTCGTCTGGCTGATGCTCCAGGCGTCAGTGGTCTGGTCGTCGTTGGCCGTCCGACGGCTGGAGACTTCCCGACTGCTTTCTTTCTTGTTCCTTGTACTCTGTGTCCTCATCGTCTTGTCCGTTGGGTGTGGCTGCTCCATGGCCGTCCTCGAAGTACCTGATCACGCATAGGGTCTCCGCTTGAGGTAGTAGCCATGTTTCGTATGTAGAAAGTAATAGTTCAGAGAGGAGGAAGTTCACTTATCTTCAATAGCCCTTGCTTGAGCTCTTGTCCTTGGTCCAAGTGGCGTTGTAGGAGATGTAGATACGTCCATGGGGATGCTCGTGGGATGCTCCGCATCACAAAGTAATATGTTTGTCCTTATGAACAAGAGTATACTGATTGTTTCTACTATGGTGTACATAATTTTTTTATCAAATTGCCATTGTCTACCAAGTAATAAGGAACATGCTTGCATGGGTACCTTATCACAATCAACATAATTAGCATATGTGGCTATACTAAAATTCACACAAACAGTATGGGTTACCTTAACCTTGCCCCTGTTGTTGAACCATTGGATGTAGTAAGGATGTGGATGTGGTCTTGTGGTAAGAGAAAGCTTCTCCACCATCTCCATACTAGCCAAATATTGCAGCTCCCTCCATCTATGATGACGTGAACAGAATGTTCCTTCACAACTACCTTTGTATGTAACATATTGTGCCTCTAGTTTTGCTCAGCTTGTGTAACCCGCACACTCAAAACACGTTGAGCACCTAAACAATCATACCTATCAGCTTCGTCAGCAGCCATTTAATACATCTCTTTTTCAGAATCATCTTCAATGTATTTTCCACGTATAATAAGAGCTAAAGTCTCCTCATCATAGTCACTAGCGGACTCATTTCTCGCAAAATGACCTCTTCCCTTACAACGACGACAAATAATATCACCTGTGTGCCCTATTGATGCCATGGATGAAGAGGAGCTCTGTGCAGGCCTGATGGGTGTGCTTTTGGTGGATAGTGGTGATTGTGCATGCTTTCTTGTATCACGACTGGAGGTGGGAACTGACGGAGGTGCCGATGCAGCAAAATGTGTGGTAGTAGAAGATGCACGTGGTGTCCACGATGAAGGTTGACCTGCAGAAAAGTTAGTCCGCGCCAATGCCTGTCGATCCTGCACTTCATGTTCAGCTTTGCAAACAAGATGGAATAAACGAGTGATATTATGATACTCCTTACACTCTAGAATGGTCTGAATCTCTCTATTTAAGACACCCAATAAACGTGCAAGCATAGCTTCATTATCCTCCACAATACCACATCTAATCATGCCAGTTTGTAATTCCTGATAATATTGTTCTACAGATTTTTTTTCCTTGTCTTAAGCGCTGCAATTTTTGTAGTAATTCACGTTGATAATATGGTGGAACCCAACGAATACGCATAGTAGTTTTCAAAGCAGCCCAATTAGTTGGAATATTATTCGGATATAATCTACAATATCCAGACCACCACACACAAGGAAAACTAGTGAAAGCGCAAAGAGCAGCAGCAACACGTCTCTCCTCGGGATATTCTAAACATGTAAAATGTTTTTCGAATTCTAACTCCCAAGTAATACATCAGGAACATATCTACCCTCAAATGGTGGAATATTTTATTTTTGGTTTGGGAGATGGTCATGATCGCATACCTGAGGGGGTGGTGCAGCCCTACCATTGTGATTATTTGTATGTGGACGACCTGGTGGTTGTGGTGTTGGTGGTTGTACGTAGTTTTGATTTCAATAAACCTCATCCTCGTAATCTCCCATGTAATCGTCCTCCTCCTCAGCAGCAGCAGGATCCACAAAAATATCAACAATAGCACCAACAGTTTGGCCAGGCTCAAGAGGGGCACGGCTTGCTTGGCGGAGGGTTGTTTCGCGACGTGGAGGTGGTTGTTGTTGTTGTTGTTGTTGTGGCAATGGTGCTGCAGGTGGAGGTAGACGTGCAAGCACTTTAGCGAATTTGGCATCCAACTTGGTGTCCATTGACTTCTCAATGTCATCCATCCTGCCTAGCGCGTTGCCAAAACTGGTCATCACATTATCTACCTGTTGACCCACCATCTTTTGGAATTTATCATGGAGCTCCTTGTTTGTCATGTTCTCCCAGTCCAGCTCATCCGCTTGTGATCCTGGCATGGTTAGCAGCAATAGAAAACCACAATACGATCCTACAAACTACTAGGAGGTGGCGGTGGTGTTGTGGAAATTCAGAAATCCGTCAAGTGAATCTCAACTTCTTATCAGTTCTTACCCAGCAGCAGGTGGTGACCGGCAACCGTTGTAATCAAAACTCTCAAAGCTTGGACAAAGCGATTCCCAGGTCGTGTCAAACGCACGATGTAGATGTATGTGGAGCTGGGAAGGCTTATGATATGGTAGCAAGAAAATGTTAGCAATAATCAATTCAGATATGCAAAGGTGAATAAACGCTGAACGACGGTACTGTGCTGGTCCTAGGCTAGACCGTACTGGAGACACGAGCCTAGAACACGAACAAAATCACGGCGTTGCACGTAATCAAGGGAAAAACACACTCTAAATATTTATTTTCGCCTCTTTTTTTGCGCTCCTTATTTTTGGCCGAAAAACACTATAATGGCAAGCGTCTCAAACTCATCCCAAATCAAAATAACAAGATTGGCATGAAATTTATTTAACAATTTTTTTTTGAAAATCAGGGGAGCGACGACCAAAAAGTGCGACAAAAAATCACTATGATGGCGAGTGTCTCAAAACACTCCCAGAGACCAAAAAACAAGACAGGGAATAATATTTCCAGTTGACGAAATTTTGGCCTAAAAATAGCCCAGGGGTCTCCAGACTTTTTTTCCAAGACCTACTCAGGCAAGAAAACACGAATCCGAAACTAGAGGTATCTCGAAAAAAAACCTAATAAGAAAAGAACTCGGATTGGTGGTGCATATATGGTGATGGTATATGGCAACGGTGGTAGGATATGGCAGCGGTGGTGGTAAATGGCAGCGGTGGTGGTGGTATATGGCAGCGGAGATGAATTTGATACGGCGGTGGCGTGACAACCTGTGAAGAGAACTCGAAACTCTAAAGAACTAGACGCTAAGACCAGCAACTCGACACGACGATGCAACCGCAAATTCAACTAAGCAAACGTGGAAAAGATTATGCAATAGCTCAGACTAGTTCGGATATGATGACCTAACCATAATTTCTTTGGCTTTTTCGTGGACTGTAGGTATGAAGAACAGACTCGATATAATCTACAATAACTGTAAAATCTCACCGAGAACCATGGAAATCTGATACCACTTGATAGAGGCAAAGGTGTCCCATCTTTCGATGAGATGGTTCCTATCGTTTTTGGTGGCGTAGACTTCAACGATCCGACTACGAATGTGCGAGGATGTCACACCTTAGCAATCGCTAAACCAACTCTGAGTGGTTATTGACCACGCCGGAGCACGATCAGCCTGACCACGAGGGTCTATTTCTTGAAAGCAAACGAAGATCAAGCAAGAAACTAAGATTGCAATATGGATATTGCGAATTTAAGAGGAAAGTTTTATTGACGAATGTGGGGTTTTGTGACGTCTTTGTCTGGTCGTTGAACACAAACGAAGTACACGAAGTTGCAGCTCTGGCGAACTTTAATCTAAACAAAACCCGAAGTCAAAACAATGCCCTAAGGGCTTTATATATTGAGGAAGAGGGGATAATTTCGTTGCCCTTGGAGGAGGGGTCCGGAACCAATCCTAACTTGTTTACCCACACATACGGACTCTAAAAACATGCTATACTTTACTATTTTGAAATTACATGGGCCTGGCCCAATAATAAGGTGACGCAACACCTATAATAACCTCTGGATGAAATTTATAAAGTGGTATCTTGTAAATTTCGTGCAAGGCATCATGCACCCATTATGGTGGCTTCAAAGTCCTCAAATCATCACTTGTAACTTCATTCTTGTTGATCTTGCACATGCCATCATCTCCAAGTTTGATCTTGCTCCAATGTTCATCCTTCTTGTCCAAGATAGGCCCTTCATTTGTAAGCAAGGCAAATATATCCAATTTAGGTAGCATCATATTCTCATGAACATTAGAATCATTACCAAGAAACGAAAATGCATGGTAATTTAATTGGCGTGCGCGAGCTCTAGTAATTGGTCCAGTATGTATAGCAACAGGGGTTGTGGGTGTAACAATGGTATTGATGTCCTCATCAGAGAGAGAGTTGACAGAGGAGTGAAGTCACCTCGACTTTGAGAGCTCTTGCACGAGCATGTGTCATGGGTCCACTTGGCACTTGGTGAGACGATGATAGGTCCATGGGGATGACCTTGGGATGCTCCGCATCATCTCCCCACTCCCCTGGGAATGATCCGACCTTGGATCGAAATCTTCATCACCATGGAAAGGAGAGAGATCTTTGATGTTGAACATATTGCTCATATTGTACTTATCGCATGGGATGTAGATCTTGTATGCATTTTTGTTGTAGCGTGCAAGCACCTTGAATGCTCCGTCGGCTCGAGGGCGTAACTTGGACTTGCGCTCGTTGGGTAAGCATTCCTTTCGAAGGTGTAGCCACACAAGATCTCCAATGTCGAATATCATGGGTCGCTTGTTGACATTGATCTTGGACACGAGTCGTTGAACTTGACGCTTGATGGTGTGCCTTTTATCTTCGTGCATCTTCTTGAGATAGCTTGCTCCTGCACTTGCATACATATTGATGCACTCTTGGAGAGGTAGAGGTAGAACGTCCAATGGGGACAACGGGTTGAAGCCGTAGACGACCTCGATGGGGGACTTGCCGGTAGATGAGTGTCTTGCACGGTTGTAGGCATACTCGGTGATGGGCAAGCATTGCTCCCATTCCGTGAGGTTCTTCTTGATCAACACGCGGAGAAGCGTCGATGGCGTTCGGTTCGTCACCTCCGTTTGGCCGTCAGTTTGTGGATGGTATGTCGAAGAAAAGAGTAGCTTAATTCCGAGCTTGGTGCAAAGAGTCTTCCAAAAGTAGCTTAGGAACTTGACGTCGCGGTCCGATACGATCGTCTTGGGTACTCCATGTAGGCGCAAGATTTCCCTACAAAAGATATTTGTAACATGTGAAGCATCGTCTATCTTGTTGCATGGAATGAAATGACCCATTTTTGAAAATCTATCCACAGCAAAAAAAACGGAATCCTTTCCATTTTGAGTTCTAGGCAAACCATGTACAAAGTCGATGCTAATGTCTTCCCAAGGTTGATATGGAATAGGAAGTGGCATGTATAGACCATGGGATTGATCTTTAGACTTAGCTTTGTGACATGTAAAGCACCAGTTGGTGAAGCGTGAGACGTCACAGAACATCTTTGGCCAATAGTAGTTCTTGGAGAGCATCGCGAATGTCTTGTCACGTCTGAAGTGTCCCATAAGTGCTCCTCCATGAGATTCTTGCAAAAGGAGCTAACGAAGAGAAGACTCGGCAATGCAAAGTTTGTTAGCTCTCATAAGATAACCATCCTTGCTGCAATATCGTTCCCAAGAAGTATGCGTCGAACACTTAGCATAAGAATTTGGAAAGAAAGGATCATGCTCATACAAGTCTTGTATGTGCTCAAAGCCAATAACATTCAACTCAACTGTAGTAATAATCATGCATTTGCGGGAAAGAGCTTCCGCCACAACATTCTCTATGCATTTAATGTACTTGATGACATATTGGAAAGCTCTATGAACTCACTCCACTTAGCATGATGCTTGTTCAACTTAGTTTGACCCTTGTGATACTTGAGTATCTCATGGTCCGTGTCGAGAATGAATTCATGAGGACGGTGATAGTGTTCCCAAACATGCAACACTCTCACTAAGGCATAAAGCTCTTTATCATAGATGGGGTAGTTAAGTTGCACTCCAGAAAGTTTTCCGCTAAAATAGGCAATCGGGCGCTTTCTTGCATTAACACGCCTCCTCTGCCGGTACCACTAGCGTCACAATGTACCTCGAAAGGTTTGTCAAAGTTTGGTAAGGCAAGTAAACGTGCGTGAGTAAGCAAAGTTGTAAGCTCATTGAACGCGGTGTCTTGCGAAGGACCCGAAAGAAAGAGTGTGTTCTTCTTGCTCAAAGCGTGTAGAGGCATAGCAATTGTGCTAAATACCTTCACAAAGCGTCGATAGAATTTGGCTAGGCCTAGGAAGCTATGCACTTGTTGCAAATTCGTTGGTTTCGGCCAAGTTTTAATAGCTTCAATCTTAGTTTCATCTACATGCACACCTTTTGATGACACAACAAATCCTAGAAATAAAAGTTTGTCTACACCGAATTTGCACTTTTCCATGTTGGCATAATGTTTTTCCTTGCGAAGGGTTTGCAAAACGGTGCTAAGATGGTTCACATGATCTTTTAGAGACTTGCTAAAAACGAGGATGTCATCAAAGTAGACTACTACAAAGACTCCAATGTAAGGCCTAAGAACATAATGCATCACTCTCATAAACGTGTCGGGTGCCTCGGATAAACCCATAGGCATAACAAGCCATTCATATAACCCGAACTTCGTTTTGAATGTGGTTTTCCACTCATCTCCCGCTTGTATGCGAATTTGGTAATAGCCACTCTTAAGATCAATCTTGGAAAAGATTGTGGCTCCACTAAGCTCATCAGTCATATCATCTAAGCACGGCATTGGGTGATGATATCTAACGGTGATAGCATTAATGGGATGGCAATCCGAACACACGCGGTAAGTACCATATTTCTTGGGGACAAGGATTATCGGAACGGCACAAGGGCTCATGATTTCGCGGATATTGTCGGCGTTCTGGGAACGGGGGTACCCAGACCTGCTTGCCTGCAGCCCAGGGCGTGGCTCGTCTGGGGGCCTGGTACGGCCCAACCTCATCGGCAACCACCCAAGACCCTCGTGAGGGGCCGGGCCTCACGAGGCGGACGACAGAAGACCTCCCCTGGGGCGGCCGCACTAGGCTGGCTCCCGAGGAGCGAAGATATCAAGGCAAGGGGAACCTCACGAGCTTCCCGTGATGTGAGCCATGACGACCAAGGCCTGGCGGGCGCCAGCGGGCACAGGGTGCCAGTTTCCTCTTTGGTGCTAAAGGGGCAGGTGCAAACGAGGAGTCCCGAGGCATCAAGCATAGGTTTCCATATCGGTGCAACAAGACCAAGACCAGCAGGACGGAAGAGCGGAGGTCGTCGCGGAGCCCACGGCGGCTTTCCACCAGAGCCTTTGGCAGGCGAAGATCACTGATAACCCACAAGTGTAGGGGATCGCAACAGTTTTCGAGGATAAAGTATTAAACCCAAATTTGTTGATTCGACACAAGGGGAGCCAAAGAATACTCTTAAGTATTAGCAACTGAGTTGTCAATTCAGCCACACCTGGAAACTTAGTATCTGCATCAAAATAGTTTAGTAGCACAGTAATATGATAGTGGTGGTAGCAGCAATAAAAGTAAAGATAGTGTTTTTGTAGTTTTTGTGATAATAGCAACGGAAAGGTAAATAGCAACTAGAAATATAGGTAAAGCTCGTAGGCATTGGATCGGTGATGGGAAATTACGTCGGATGCAATTCATCATGTAGAAGTTATAACCTAGGGTGACACAGAACTAGCTCCATTTCATCAATGCAATGTAGGCATGTATTCTGAATATAGTCATACGTGCTTATGGAAAAGAACTTGCATGACATCGTTTGTCCTACCCTCCCGTGGATGCGGGGTCCTATTGGAAACTAAGGGATATTAAGGCCTCCTTTTAATAGAGTACCAGACCAAAGCATTAACACATAGTGAATACATGAACTCCTCAAACTATGGTCATCAACGGGAGTGGTCCCGATTATTTTCACTTCGGGGTTGCCGGATCATAACACATAGTAGGTGACTATAGACTTGCAAGATAGGATCGAGAACACACATATATTCATGGAAACATAATAGGTTCAGATCTGAAATCATGGCACTCGGGCCCTAGTGACAAGCATTAAGCATAGCAAAGTCATAGCAACATCAATCTAAAAACATTGTGGGTACTAGGGATCAAACCCTAACAAAAATAACTCGATTACATGATAGATCCCATCCAACCCATCACCGTCCAGCAAGCCTACGATGGAATTACTCACACACGGCGGTGAGCATCATGGAATTGGTGATGGAGGAAGGTTCATGATGACGATGGCGACGATCTGTAATGCCCAGGATGGGACTATACCTCCTACGTGTCGAGGCACGACTTAAAGGTATAAGCCCATTCTGGAATGATCTCAATTTTGGTATCTTTGCACGACTCATGTAAAAATAGGGATAAAATTGCAAAAGGATAGTTGGCTTACACTCGCAACTTCACACAATACATTACATAAGCAAAACATCATTCAAAACATCACAACCCGACTACGGGCAAAGATCCAAAAGAAAGATATCAAAAACATAAAGCCACAGGTCCGAATCGCCCCTAGTAGAAACCACTACTGATCGTCGAAAACGTCACAAGCATACGGCCACGCTCTTCATCGAGCTCCCAGTGAAGTACTTGAACCAGCTCCTGCATCATTCTCGGCTGAACCTGCATTTGGTGTTGTAGTATCTGTGAGCCACGAGGACTCAGCAATCCCATAACCATGGGTATCAAGACTAGCAAAGCTTTATGGGTAGGAGAGGTAAAGTGGTGAGGTTGCAGCAGCGGCTAAGCATAATATGGTGGCTAGCTTACGAGCAAGAATAAGATGAGAATCTACGCAAACGGTCGCCAACAAG
The DNA here is from genome assembly GCA_902687465.1 of Secale cereale. Classification (NCBI taxonomy): domain Eukaryota; kingdom Viridiplantae; phylum Streptophyta; class Magnoliopsida; order Poales; family Poaceae; genus Secale; species Secale cereale. The sequence goes on from LR738714.1 coordinate 252,692,098, forward strand.
TAGTGATCGCTAAAGATCCTGAACTACCTATGAGTCAAACATAACCCTACCGTGTTCTCTTCTCAAAGTGAAAAGAGACAGTCACGGTTACTCACACAGTTGTGTGTTTTACTTTGGATCCTCTGTCAAGATTTATACAACCGGACATTAACAAATTCCAATCTGCCACATAACCGCGGGCACGGCTTTTGAAAGATCATAACCCTGCAGGGGTGTCCCAACTTAGCCCATCACAAGCTCTCACGATCAGCTGAAGTGATAATTATAATATCATCACCCCTTATCTTAGGGAAATCCGATCAGGCTCGGCATCCCGGTGCACAAGACATTTCGACAATGGTAAAACAAGTCCAACAAGACCTCCCGGCGTGCCGATACCCTGATAGTAGCCGTGCGTATCTCGTCTCAGGACACGTCCGGATGGGACAAGCTACGAGTAAAACCAGCCCTCGGGTTTCCCCAAGGTGGCCCCGCAGGTTGCCCGTTTGGGACCAACACCATCAGCACTGGCCCCCCTGCTATGTAGAAAAGAATCTCCAAGGAGCGTCCCCCTTATGCAAATTAATTAATTAATTAAGTTATTATTATGAGGCAAATTAAAACCAATGTTGGGCCTTGCTGGAGGAGTTTTATTCAAAGTCGAAGTGTCAAGGGGTCCCCATATACCCATCGTGTAAGGAACGCAAAATCAAGGAACATAATGCCGGTTTATCGGCGCCTAAGGTGGCATGAGTGGAACAAAACACCGAGAAAAAGGCCAAGCCTTCCACCCATGCCCAGTATATAGGTGTGTTAATAATAATAATAGATATTGTGATATTCCAACAACAAGTTCCCTCCTGGAACGATCTTCATCTTCACCTACAACTAACAACGCTATAAGAGGGGCTGAGCAAGCGGGTAACATAGCCAAACAGTGGTTTTGCTAGGAAGGTTTCAAAGGTTAGAGGTTTCATGGCAACAAGGAGAGGCTGACATAAAAGATGGGTAGCGCGACATGTAACGATAGCACCGAGACGACTAAGCATGGCAATGGTAGTAAAGGTATCCAAGGGTATGATCATCTTGCCTGGGATTCCGCAAGGGAGAAGAACGGGTCCAAGAAGTAGTCGAACAATCCTCACAACTCCGGAACGAACCCGAAGCTTCGGACGTTCATTTTGGGGCGGTTCGAGGTCGTTGTCGACGTAGAGGTACTCTTTCCGTTTCGGAGAGGTACTTGACGAATCCATCGTTTCCGGGGCGACGGTAGTGGTACACGGTTCTTCGGCGACGGTCGTCGTACACGTTCCGTAGATGAACTTGAGGGTTCCGAGTGATCCGGCGTAGTGGTACTTGGTGCAAAGGTCGTCGTGGTACTTGGGGTCTCGGGTCTTGGCGACGGTAGTTGCACAAGGCGAGGAACTTGACGCATCATCTTGTAGTCGTTCTCATTTCGTAGATGGTCATGTTCATCGTGTCGTGGTACTTGAGTCTTCCAAAAACAGCGGTCGTTGAGGTACTTGCGTCCATGTAGGCGATCTGGACGGTCTTGGCAACAACACCGGGGAGACGGAACACCTGTCAGGGCGATGGTGGCGAGCCAACAGCGGAGCTCGGCGTTGACTGCTCATGGCAACAAGGAGATGGAAGAAGAGATACATGACGCATCCAGGGAAGGGACTTGGCGTCCAACAGCAGCAACAAGGAGACGGGCTGCGGCCTTGGTTCCCAGGGTGGATGAAGGTGGGGGTCGCGAGCAGAGGATGCAGGGCGCCGGTGCTGGTCGGAGAAGGAACCCAACGCGCCGCTGGTGGAGGAGGCGCGCGCTGGCCCGCGGCTGGAGGCGGCAGTGCTCCTGCCTGGCCGAGGCGGCTCGAGGGCTTGGCGAAGAGCAGCGGTAGGGCGACGGCACCGGCGCTGTCGGGTGGCCCGTGGTGGCGCGGCAAGACGGCGGAGCAGAAAGGCGCGGAGGATGGGGCGCGTCGGGGAAGGAGAACGGCCGGGGCTAACGCACTGGAGCGGCTGGTCCTGTCCAGCCTAGGCGCTGGCTGCAGGTAGCGACGGGAGGAGGAGAGGGTCGCGAGGGAGCTAGGCGAGAGATGGGGATCGCTGTGCTGGCTCGAGGAAGGGAGAGGGGATCGGGCGACGAGGGAGTGAGCGAGGGAACGAGGGGTGGCGGCGGTGTGGGAACTAGAGGGAGAGGCTGCAATCGGGCTAGGGTTAGAGGTTAGGTGGGCTTGGGCCTTAGGAGGCCTCAGGCAAAAGGGCCGGACTGGAGGCTGAAAGATGCAGCCCGGCTCAGGTCTCTCTCTCCCCCTCATATTCCTTTAGAAGAAAAGAATAAGAGAGAAGAAAAAGAAAGAGAGGGTTAAGGAGAGAACTGGGCATGGGGATTATCTTCCCGGACTCACAAAAATGTAAGGACATTAATAAAAATGTCGGAAGGTTTAAGGAAGATGAAAATTCAACAAGTTTGAATAAAAGTCAAACTATTTGAATTTAGAAAACCCTTTAGAAGAATCCAAAGTGTGAGGCCGTGAATTAAGATAACAAAGGCAAGAGAATTAATTGCAAGTGTGTTTGGATATTCCAAATTAACGGATTAATTATAATAGCTCCATAATTATTAGGAGGATATGTTATAAAGAGAAGTCACTCTTCCCTCAATTTAAATGGATCGAAGATCCACACAATTTATTTGGTTGAGTTGCAGAATTAAAGTCATGATGGCATGAAGACATGATGCAATGCAAAAATAAATAACACAAGCGCAAATGAAACACACGGGAGAAACCAGAACATCTGGAATCTTCTGGGACGTCGGTCTTCGGGCGTCACAACTCTCCCACACTAACAGAGGATCTCGACCCAAGATCCTAGAGATGGCACCGGATAAAAACGGAAGAGGAAGAGGTAAAACAAAGTTGCTTCTTTGACAAACGAGTGAAACCACGAACCTTGAGAGGTTGAACAATCTTTTAAGAAAGAATACAACGGAGATGAACGAAGTTAAGAGCACTCCTGTAAAATGAGGAACAAGGAACATTACGAGAACCTTGTAGGTTGAAAGACATTAAACAAGAGCTTACGAACCAAAAGAATATGAAACCGCAATGGTATAGCCAAGGAATAAGAATGACATGATTTGGACAGCACTTCGACTGAAAATTGAAGGAATTAACATGAACTTGCCAAGTTGGGATGATACTTGATGAAAACAACAACACACAGCCTCCGGGACATTGAAAGAATGACACAAGGGGTAAGGAAGGCTACAGACAGCACTCCGGTTGAAAAGAGAGGCAAAACTTGATGAGATGAGAGAAATAGAATGGAGAATACAACGCTTCGGATAAATAGATAAACAAGGAAAGAACATGATCTCAATAAAAACGAGATGATGGTTTGGAGAGATCAACATCACAATGCCTCCGGAATGAAAGAATATATGCTAGGTTGGTGGAAAGAAAAGAACGGAGAAGAAAATGACAACTTCTCCCACGAATGAATTGCAAATCGTCCTTACGAAGAAGGGTTGAACGGAGTTGTTGGAAAATCAACAACGAAAAGAATAAGCTCATTGTGGTCTTATGGAAAACATCTCAAAATTAAGAGGTGACAACCAGCCACTTACGAAAACATTTGATTGGATTGAGATCAACAAGGAGATGAAAAACTTATTTCACCTGAATGATAAATGAAGAACTTGGGTCATTTATAAGCACCATAATTAGCAACAATCCTTACGGAAAGCTTTTAGGTGAAATACAACCCAAGATAACTCCAACGAATAATTGAAGGGTTGAAAACATCTCTTGAACAAGGAAAATGATGGTTTTAAATATCTCATTCTTGATAACTCGTGAATCATAAAACATGAAGGAAAAATTGACAAGAATGACATAACACCATCTCTAAGATAAGGTAGAGAGGATTGCAATTGGAAAGCATGATGAAGAATGTTTGAGCTCCAACAAGAATCTTGATGAAGACTTCGAGGATGAATTAAATCATGATGAACCACCATGAAGAACTCCGGTAATGAAAGCATGAGAAGTGAAAGATGAAAAGAATAAGATTCAAGGCCTCCGATGAATTAGATGGAGCTTTGAAATGATATAATAGAAATAACTTGGAACTCCGGAAAACAAGATGAACAACTTAGAAGCGAGAATATGATATGATGAACAAGCTCCGAAAGAAGGGATTAAATCACCTTGAAGGAAAAGAATAAGATTTACTGTATGCTTATCCTTGATCAAAATAAATTGATGACCCGAACGGATTTGGCCTACTACTTAATCTCGTTGCAAAGAATTAAGAGAGATCTCGCACAAGCTTGGGTAAATATTCAACGAACCACCGGTAGGATTATGAAAAGAACGAGTGAATTAATACGAAAACAAGGAAGAGTAAACTTGAATGAACCACCGTAAGAATATTAAGACAAACGAAGAGGCATCAATTAAGAATAGTTGGAGGACGAAGTTGAAAACTGAGAACGAAGAATCTTCTGAAAAGATGGCCTTCGGAGGATCACAATGGAAAGAATTCATGAAATGCTTCGGACGGTTATAAAAAGAATTCCTCACAATCGGAACAATAATGAGGATGGTATGAAGCTAGAACCACAACTCATCAAGAGAACGGGCCAATATTTAAGAGAAACTCTTCTCCGATCTTCAAATATTGAGAATGACAAGGAGAAACACCTTGAAGAATTGCGAGATGCTCCGGAAGAATGAAAAGAGGAAGGTGGAGCTAAAGATGGAAATAATTGAAAACAAGCTTGGAGAAGGCATGTGACTGATGGAAATCATTCTTACGTCACACTTTGAAAGAATTTGAGTATAACTCCGGAGAAAATTGGAAGAGTCAGGTAAGATCCTGGAAAAGACCTGTGGGTTAGGGCCCACTCAAAAGAAGTCACCGTTTAAAAAGATTGCTTAAGAGATATTGCACCGGTTGAATTAAATGGCTTGAATGAGATAACAACCACAACATAGCTAGAACAAATTGAGAATGGACATGCGAATCTTCTGATATATCTTCAACACTCCGGATAAGAATTAGAGAGTGTTGAATGAATAAGAGAGCCTTCGGATAATAATTTTCAACATGGGAAAACACGTGAAACAAAAAGGAATAGATATGATCATGACCGAAGCTTGAATTTAGTCCATCGGAGAAGAATATTGGAATTAAGAAAGATGAACTTGAAACTCTTGAGCATCTTCACGATAATCACCGGATAAGAACATTGAAGGAAATGAATGAAGAAATATCACATGAATAAAATGGATACTTCATTTAGAATTTCTGACTCCGAGAAGAAGAAGGGTGGGAGGGCGGGGAAAACAAAGACAACAGCAGAGCACCTGTCAGGGCGATGGTGGCGAGCCAACAGCGGAGCTCGGCGTTGACTGCTCATGGCAACAAGGAGATGGAAGAAGAGATACATGACGCATCCAGGGAACGGACTTGGCGTCCAATAGCAGCAACAAGGAGATGGGATGCGGCCTTGGTTCCCAGGGTGGATGAAGGTGGGGGTCGCGAGCAGAGGATGCAGGGCGCCGGTGCTGGTCGGAGAAGGAACCCAACGCGCCGCTGGTGGAGGAGGCGCGCGCTGGCCCGCGGCTGGAGGCGGCATTGCTCCTGCCTGGCCGAGGCGGCTCGAGGGCTTGGCGAAGAGCAGCGGCAGGGCGACGGCGCCGGCGCTGTCGCGTGGCCTGTGGTGGCGCGGCAAGACGGCGGAGCAGAAAGGCGCGGGGGATGGGGCGCGTCGGGGAAGGAGAACGGCCGGGGCTGACGCACTGGAGCGACTGCTCCTGTCCAGCCTAGGCGCTGGCTGCAGCTAGCGACGGGAGGAGGATAGGGTCGCGAGGGAGCTGGGCGAGAGATGGGGATCGTTGTGCTGGCTCGAGGAAGGGAGAGAGGATCGGGCGACGAGGGAGTGAGCGAGGGAACGAGGGGTGGCGGCGGTGTGGGAACTAGAGGGAGAGGCTGCAGTCGGGCTAGGGTTAGCGGTTAGGTGGGCTTGGGCCTTAGGATGCCTCAGGCAAAAGGGCCGGACTGGAGGCTGAAAGATGCAGCCCGGCTCAGGTCTCTCTCTCCCCCTCATATTCTTTTAGATGAAAAGAATAAGAGAGAAGAAAAACAAAGAGAGGGTTAAGGAAAGAACTGGGCATGGGGATTATCTTCCTAGACTCACAAAAATGTAAGGACATTAATAAAAATGTCGGAAGGTTTAAGGAAGATGAAAATTCAACAAGTTTGAATAAAAGTCAAACTATTTGAATTTAGAAAACCCTTTAGAAGAATCCAAAGGGGCTAGAATTTGAGGACAAGTCTGAGGCCGGGAATTAAGATAACAAAGGCAAGAGAATTAATTGCAAGTGTGTTTGGATATTCCAAATTAGTGGATTAATTATAATAGCTCCATAATTATTAGGAGGATATGTTATAAAGAGAAGTCACTCTTCCCTCAATTTAAATGGATCAAAGATCCACACAATTTTATTTGGTTGAGTTGAAGATTTAAAGTCATGATGGCATGAAGACATGATGCAATGCAAAAATAAATAACACAAGCGCAAATGAAACACACGAGAGAACCCGGAACATCTGGAATCTTCTGGGACGTCGGTCTTCGGGCGTCACACGATCTCCGCTCTCCGGAGCCCCGAATGGACTCCAGATCAGCCCTCCCGAGAGAGTTTCGGGCTTGGCGGCGGCTCCGTCTCGTAAAACACGATAACTCTTTCTCCTTGATTTGTTTCTCCACGAAACAGAATATATAGGACCTAGGGATATGTCGGTGGGGCACCGGCTGCCCTCAAGGCAGGGGCGCGCCCTGGGAAGGGGGGCATGCCCCCCACCCTCGAGGACGGCCCATGGGCCCCCAGGTGTGGATCTTCTTGCCAGTATTTTTTATATTTTCTGAAATAAATCTTCGTAGATTTTCAGCCGATTCCGAGAACTTTTTATTTCTGCACAAAAACAACACCATGGCAGTTTTGCTGAAAACAGCGTCAGTCCGGGTTAGTTCCATTCAAATCATGCAAGTTAGAGTCCAAAACAAGGGCAAAAGTGTTTGGAAAAGTAGATACGTTGGAGACGTATCAACTCCCACAAGCTTAAACCTTTGCTTGTCCTCAAGCAATTCAGTTGATAAACTGAAAGTGATAAAGAAAAACTTTTACAAACTCTGTTTGCTCTTGTTGTTGTAAATAAGTAAGCTAGCATTCAGGTTTTCAACAAGATCATGAACTGACCACATTCACAATAACTTTTAGGTCTCAAGACTACTCACATCAATGGCATAATCAACTAGTGAGCAATAATAATAAACCTCGGATGACAACACTTCTCAAAAAAATTATGATATGATATAACATGACGGTATCTCGCTAGCCCTTTCTGAGACCGCAAAACATAAATGCGGAGCACCTTTAAAGATCAAGGACTGACTAGACATTGTAATTCATGGTAAAAGAGATCCAGTCATGATCATACTCAATGCAAATTAATAGTAATACATGCAATGACATAGGTGCTCTCCTACTGGTGCTCTTTAATAAGAGGATGATGACTCTGCATAAAAGTAAATAGATAGGCCCTTCGCAGAGGGAAGCAGGGATTCGTAGAGGTGCTAGAGCTCGATTTTTAAATATAGATTGAATAATATTTTGAGCGGTATACTTTCATTGTCAACATAACAACCAAGAATCTCGATATCTTCCATGCTACGCACATTATAGGCGGTTTCCAAACAGAATGGTAAAAGTTTATACTCCCCCAACCACCAACAAGCACACTCCACGGCCAGCCGAATCCACGGGTTACCGTCCAAACAAGCAACAGCCCTGGGGGAGTTTTGTTTAATTATTTTGATTTAGAGCATGGGACTGGGCATCCCGATTACCAGCCATTTTCTCATGAATGATGAGCGGAGTCCACTCATCGTGAGAATAACCCACCTAGCATGGAAGATATAGACATCCCTAGTTGATACATGAGCTGTTCGAGCATACAAAACAGAATTTCATTTGAAGGTTTAGAGTTTGGCACATACAAATTTACTTAGAACGGCAGGTAAATACCGCATATAGGAAGGTACGGTGGACTCATATGGAATAACTTTGGGGTTTATGGAAGTGGATGTACAAGTAGTGTTCCCGCTTAGTAGAGGTGAAGGCTAGAAAAAGACTGGGAAGCGACCAGCTAGAGAGCAACAACGGTCATGAACATGCATTAAAATTAATCAACAATGAATGCAAGCATGAGGAGGATATAAATCACCATGAACATAAATATCGTGAAGGCTATGTTGATTTGTTTCAACTACATGCGTGAACATGTGCCAAGTAAAGTCACTTAAATGATTCAGAGGGGGATACCACCCATCATACCACATCACAACCATTTTAATATCATGTTGGCACGCAAGATAGACCATTATGAACTCTCAGCTAATTAAGCATGGCATAAGCAGCTATGATCTCTAATTGTTATTGCAAACATGTTTCATTCATAACAAGCTGAATCAAGAACGACGAGCTATCATATTTACAAAAACAAGAGAGGTCGAGTTCTGTAATGCCCAGTATGAGATTATACCTCTTACGTGTCGAGGCACGACTTAAAGGCATAAGCTCATACTAGAATGATTTCAAGTATGGTATCTTTGCACGACTCATGTAAAAGAGGGATGAAATTGCAAAAGAGTAGTTGGCTTACACTCACCACCTCACACAATTCATTACATAAGCAATCATCATCCAAATAACATCAGGGTCCGACTACGGATGAAGATCCAAATGAAAGATACCATAAATACCACAAGGTCCCGATCATAACATCCTAGTAAGAGCCCTACTGATCCTCTAGATAAGACACGTAGTATCGCCCACGTTCTTCGTCGAACTCCTAGTACAACTCTAATCCTCCAGCTGTGTAGTTCACCATAGTACCTGCATCTGGTGTTGTAGAATCTGTGAGCCACGGAGGACTCAACAATCCCGTTCCCGGGTAGCAAAACTATCTAAGCCTTGGGTGTGGAACAAGGCTGAAGAACAAGGTTGCAGCTGCACTAGCACTAGCTTACGTGTTGAGAGCGAGAAGAGAAATGCCAAGGGTGGTCAAAGTGATCACGAAGTGATCCTATCTAAGCACGTCAAACATAACCCCATCGTGTTCACTTCCCGAACCCCTTTGGAAAGCGACCGTCACGGTTACTCACGTTGGTAGTGTGTTATGATCATAGTGTCAAGTTTTCTACAACCGGGTATTAACAAATTCCCGTCTGCCACATAACCACGGGCACGGCTTTCGAAAGATCAAATCCCTGCAGGGGTGTCCCAACTTAGCCCATCACAATCTCACGATCTGCGGAGTCGCAACTCCAAAGTGGGAAGACCCGAGTATTCTCGGAATCCCGTGCTCAAGATATTCTGACTAAGGTAAAACTAATCCAGGAAGTCCTCCCGGCGTGCCAACACCCTGATAGTAGCCGCGCGTATCTCGTCTCAGGCCATGACCGGATGGGCGATTCTACATGTTTTTACCAGCCCTTGAGTTTCCCCGAGGTGGCCCCGCAGAACCCCCAGTTTGGAGCAACACTCATGTGGAGCATTGGCCCGGGTTGTTGATTAAGAAAAGGGTTTATAACTCCCTATGCAAGATTTAGTTATTAGCAAATGTAAAACCAAGTTGGGCCGTGCTGGAAAAGCTTTAGCGCTAAGCGGGTTATAGATGGGGGCCCATAAACCCCAACCGTGTTAGGGACGCAATATCAAGGAACATAACACCGGTTTATACGGTTCCTAGGGAGGCATGAGTGGAACAAAACACCAAGCAAAGGCTTAGCCTTCCACCCATTGCCAAGTATATAGATGATTTAGTTTTTTAACAGATTATATAGTGTGATATCCCAACAATAACTTCAACATGAAGCAAAGAATCTGCGAATCTTCTCCTACAACTAACAATGCTATAAGAGGGGCTGAGCAAGCTTGCGTAGCCAATCAAAGGTTTGCTAGGTTGGGTGGTTAGAGATATTCATGGCTACAATAGGAGGGCGACAAACAATCATGGGCATCGAGGCAATAAGCTAAAGAGCGAGACATCTAGCAATAGGCAAAGATAGTAATGATATCTGGGTCAGGTCATCTTGCCTGTTGAATCCTCGAAGGGAACTTAATCTGGCTCCTCACACTCAACCTCGGTAGAAACCTCGTTCTCAATATCTTCACCAGGCTCTAACCAAACACAACAATGCACAAAGGAACAAAATCAATCAATGTGCAGTGCTCAATCACATGATGCATGAACATGAATCATGTGAACATGAAAGACATGGTGCATGGCCTAGGTCACAAGAATGAAATACATCATCAACACCAGATCAACCACACATAATGAAACAAGCAAAAGAACTAGTGGGCAAGTTTATGTAGTTTATCAAACAAGCAACAAACATGTTTTAAAAGAGGTTGGTTAACATGGCAATGGTGCACTAAACGTAACAACACCATGCTAGCAAGTTTAAATGGGCTGGAATTAAATGCAACAATTTCCAGAAAAACCCATATTCATTTATTTACATTTGGGACAGATTTGAATAGTTCTGAGATGGAGTTGTCAAACATGCTAAACAACAGCACCAAAATAATCTACACATTTTTCTACCCCAAATGCTTATAAGGTTCGTTAAATTTGGAGTTGTAGAGAATTAGTTATGAATTTTGCAAGTTTGAACAAATTGAAATCAAATTTAAAATTCAAACAACATTTTAAATATTTCAAACATGGCAGCAAGTGACATTTTCATAATCTACACAAAATTCTAAGCACTTTTCATATAGGGCTCATATTCCTAAGAAGCATAAATATGCAGATATTAATTAAAACAGAAAAACAGAAAAGAAAAAGAAAAACAGAAAAAGAAAATAAAACAAATAGGCGCCAGGTCGAAAACGACCCAGGCCCAGCTAGCCTCAGCCACTGACAAGGGGGGCCAGACGAGCTGAGCTGGCGAGCGGGTGTGCGCGCGGGCTAGAACTGCTGCTGTGAGGTTGGCAGGTGGGGCCCTGCTGTCAGCCTCACACCAAAATGAAAAAAGGGGCGGAAACCACAGCGCCCGCGAGGGATCGAATCCGCGTCTCCCTAGCGAAACTGACGGAGACACACCACTACGCCACTGCATCAATCTCGACAGAGAGGGAGCAGCTTGTCTGAAGAACAAGTCACGGAAGCAGAACAAGGGAGCGTTGGCCCTCGTCGGAGCCGCTGCGGCGACCATTAGGCACGGGGGAGTGGCGCGAGAGGGAGCAGGAGGAATCCCGCATCCAACCAAACTATCAGCAGCACCTAAGGTGCACTGCATCACCGACGGCGAGCTATTACAGCATGGCGACAACGAGACAACGGCGAGGCGATGCAAGGCACTAGGCGGCACGGTGACTGCACGGATAGATTCCACGCACCTAGGCGAAGCTAACGGGCAGCACGGCAACAACTAAAGAGGTCGGAACACTCGTTGGCGACGAGGTCCGACGGCGGCACGGTCGGGCACTCATGGAACTATGGCCTAGAGCCATCGCAGGAAGGGGGAAAAGGGCTGGGGAGAGAGAGGAGCTCACCACGAGCACGACGGTGCTCTCGGCTGGCCCTGGCGTGGACGGAGTCGACGACGGGGTGTCTCGAACAGCTCCGGCCACCGTAGAGGAAGAAGAGGAAGAAGCGCTCGACGGAGACGCGCTCGGGTCCGCGTAGTTGTCGTAGTGGAAGAAGACGACATCGGGGAAGAAGCTAGACAACGTTGGTGAGGTCGAGGGCGACGCGGAGCTCGCCAGCGACGAGAGGGAACTCTCAGATGCGCTCGGGCGTCGACGGTGGTGGCGGATCTGGGGGATCCCAGCTCTCCAGACGGCGAGAGGGGAAGGAGAAGACCTAGGGGAAAGTTATGGACAAGATTTGGGTTTAAAACACGGGCTCGGAGCACGGCCTCGACGTCCGTGAGCTGACGGCGCGACGGTGAGCGCGTCGCGGGCTCTGCTTTTTTGACGAAGGAAGACGGAGGCGAGGGAGATGTGACGCTGACTGGTGGGGCCGCGCACTCGGAGTGGCTATGGTGCGACTGCTGCGCCTGTAGCTTGTCCTGCAGTGCTGGGCTGCTGCGCTCCGGGTGGAGTTGGTCCTCAGGGGAGAGAGAGAAAGGGAGAGGCCCAGGTTGTTGCTGTTGGCTACTGCTGTTTTCTTCTTTTCTTTTTATTTCTTCAGACAGAAAAGAAAAGAATGCACAGAAATAAAGAAGAAGAACTAGGGGAAAAGAAAAATACCCCTAAGCTCAGTGAATTATGCTCTATTTAAATAAAATGACTTGGACATTTTTAGAGGCAGAAAAATAAAAGGAGTTTGAATATAGGCCAAACTCTTGATATTTTAAAACCCAACCAAATCATTTTCAAATGAGATGGTATTTGGTGGAGAGGTTGCTCACATGGTGCAAGAATTAAAGGAGAAGGAAGAACCACCATGGCACTTGTTAGGTGGCTTGCAAAATAGATCAAAGAAGAGGCCAGAAGAAAGAAGGAGAAGAATAAGAAGAAGAAGAAGAAGAAGAAGAAGAAGAAGAAGAAGAAGAAGAAGAAGAAGAAAGAAGAAGAGGAGGAGGGGTAGGGTTTTAGGTAAGATAGCTTGAACCCACACACAACATACATCACAAGGTCTCAACAATGCACAAAAGAAAATAAACTATGATGCCATGATGACATGATGATGCAATGCAAAAATAATAAAAGGTATGCAATGCAAATAAAATAAAAGAGAAGGACCCCCAAGGATAATGACAAGGATCAAAGAGGAAAATTTATTGCCATTATAGGAAAGTGTTACATTTGGGGCATTACAAACTCTCCTACACTACCAAAAGATCTCGTCCCGAGATCTAGGACTGGAAGAAGGAAGGATACTCGGAACGAAGGTGATCTTCTCGTTCCCATGTAGCTTCTCGGTCGGTATGGTGTGACCACTTAACTTTCGAGAACTTGATTGACTTGGTGCGGGTTTTGCGCTCAGTTTCCTCAAGAATAGCAACAGGGTGCTCACGATAAGATAAGTCTTGTTGAAGATCAATCTCCTTGAACGGAATGGTGTGTTCAGATGTCTTGAAGCACTTGCGGAGTTGAGACACGTGAAACACATCATGAACATTTGCAAAGTTGGAGGGGAGCTCAAGTTGATAGGCTAGATCGCCTCTTTTGCCAAGAATCTTGAAAGGGCCCACATATCTAGGAGCAAGCTTTCCTTTGATACCGAATCTTTGGGTTCCTTTCATAGGAGAAACACGGAGATAGACATGATCCCCAATGTCGAAGGCCAAATCACGATGCTTGCCGTCATAGTAACTCTTTTGACGCGATTGAGCGGCTTTGAGATTCTCACGTATGACTTTGCACATTTCTTTGGCTTCTGAGATCAAGTCATTGCCAAGAAGTTGACGTTCACCAGTCTTGGACCAGTTGAGAGGGGTACGGCACTTTCTGCCATAGAGGATTTCAAAAGGAGCTTTGCCGGCACTTGCTTGGAAACTGTTGTTGGAAGAGAACTTCGCAAACGGGAGACAATCTTCCCACTTCATGCCAAAAGAGATGACACAAGCTCTGAGCATGTCTTCGAGGATCTGGTTCACTCTTTCGACTTGACCACTAGTTTGAGGGTGAAACGCAGTGCTGAAACGGATCTTAGTGCCCATGGCTAACTGAAAGGAGTCCCAGAACTTGGATGTGAACAAACTTCCACGGTCTGAGGAGCTGACTTGAGGAATGCCATGCAACGACACAATTCTGGAAGTGTACAACTCTGCCAGCTGAGCTGCATTGATGGATTCTTTGACGGGAAGGAAGTGAGCTACTTTGGTAAGCTTGTCAATGACTACAAAGATAGCATCATTCCCCTTCTTGGACTTAGGAAACCCAATGACGAAATCCATTTCAATGTGGTCGAATTTCCACTCGGGAATAGGAAGAGGTTGGAGGAGACCGGCTGGACGTTGATGATCTGCCTTCACTCTTCTACAGGCATCACATTCATTCACAAATTGGGCAATCTCCCTTTTCATGCGAGTCCACCAGTAAGATTGCTTGAGGTCTTGGTACATCTTAGAACTTCCAGGATGAATCGAGAGGAGGGAGTCATGTGCTTCGTTCATTATCAGCTTCCTGAGATCACCCTTGGGAATCACAATTCTGTCCTCAAAGAACAAGGTGCCTTTCTCATCAACGCGATAGCACTTGTATTTGGGAGTACCCTTAGCAATACCATGTTTAACTTTCTGCACCATAGCGTCACTTAGTTGGGCCTCACGGATCTGATCTTCCAAGGTAGGAGCAACTTGAAGGTTTGCAAGAAAGCCTTGCGGAACAACTTGGAGGTTGAGCTTCCTGAATGATTCACAAAGCTCAGGCTGAAACGGCTTGAGAAGGAGACTGTTGCAATATGCCTTTCTGCTCAAAGCATCTACAATGACATTGGCCTTGCCAGGTGTGTATTCAATGCTTGGATCATACTCTTGGATCATCTCAACCCAACGAGTCTGGCGAAGGTTCAGGTTAGGCTGTGTGAAGATGTACTTCAAGCTCTTATGATCGGTGAAGATGTCTACTTTTCTACCCAACAGAAGGTGTCTCCATGTGATCAAAGCATGTACCACTGCTGCTAGCTCAAGACCATGTTTGGGTAGTTCTTCTCATTTGGTTTCAATTGACAAGAAGTGTATGCCACAATCTTCTTGTCTTGCATGAGAACACCACCAAATCCTTGTAAAACAACATCACAGAAAACTTCATAGGGCTTGGACTCATCCGGAGGAGTAAGAACCGGAGCAGAAATGAGTTTTTCTTTGAGTGTTTTGAATGCCACATCACAATTAGGAGTCCAGTTGTACTTGACATTCTTCTGCAGCAAGTTTGAGAGAGGTTTGGCAATCTTGGAGAAGTTCTCAACGAACCTTCTGCAATAGCTAGCAAGACCAAGGAAGCTTCGGAGTTGCTTGACGTTCTGCGGGGGTTCCCAGTTGACAATAGCTTCAAATTTTTCAGGGTTGACAGAAATACCGTCAGCAGAGATGATATGGCCAAGATATAAGACCTTATCCAGTCAGAATTCACACTTGGAGAACTTCGCATAGAAGTTTTGTTCACGGAGTCTGTCGAGAACCAAACAGAGGTGTTTGGCATGGTCTTCTTCATTCTTGGAGAATACCAAGATGTCATCCAGATAGACGAGAACAAATTCATTGGTGTAGGGGTTGAATATGAAGTGCATCATCCTCGAGAAAGTGGGTGGAGCATTAGCGAGGCCAAAAGACATAACCGTGTATTCATAAGAGCCAAAACTCGTTCTGAATGCGGTCTTGGGAATATCATCTTCACGGATACGGATCTGGTGATAACCCATCCGGAGATCGAGCTTTGAGAACACCTTTGCTCCTTTGAGCCGCTCGAACAATTCATTGATGTTGGTGAGCGGATACTTGTTCTTTATTGTCTTCTTGTTCAATGGCCGGTAATCAACGCAAAGGCACTCCGTGCCATCCTTCTTCTTGACAATCAGAACACCACAGCCCCACGGAGAATTGCTAGGCCTGATTAGACCCATACGCTCTTGCTCATCGAGTTGTTTCTTCAGCTCCTTCAACTCATCAGGGGAGAGCTTGTACGGACGCCGACATGCTGGCTCGGTACCGGGCTCAAGTTCAATGACGAATTCAACTTGATGATTCGGAGGCATGCCTGGAAGATCTTCAGGGAAACCATCTTCATACTCATTGACCACCGGAATCTGAGAGATGGCATTAATCTCGCCCTTGTCATTGAGAGAGAATAGCCTGATTGTGTTATCTCGAGAGGCGAATATAATCACGTCTTCGTCAGGATGAGTAAGCTTGACTTCCTTATTTGCACAATCAATGTTTGCATCATGCTTGGAAAGCCAATCCATCCCAAGAATAAGATCAATATCGGAGTTACCGAGAATAATCGGAGAAACCAGAAAACTGTAATAACCCATGTGAATAGATATATCCGGAGCGTACAAACTAGAATGCATCTGTTTCCCCGGAGAAGTAATTGCTAATTGCCTTGGTAAAGCCACTGTGCTCACATTATGCTTGGATGGAAATGGACATGACATGAAAGAATGTGATGCACCAGATTTAAACAAAACTTTAGCAGGTTTAAGGTTGACTGGAAGGTTACCAAGTATCACATCTGAAGAATTCTCCGCTTGAGCTGCATCATCAGATTCACTCTTGCAACCTTGGGATTGTGCTTGACAATAGCAGTGCTGACAGGTGGAGGAGGCGTAAGGCGCCTTGGGTTGGGACACTTGTTAGCATAGTGACCCTTCTGAGTGCACTTGTTGCAAACCACTTATGAGAGAGGACGATGATAAGGACCACTTGACTTCGAAGCTTGAAAGTGATTCTTGGACTGGTTGCTTGTGTTGGGTGGGTGGGAGAAGCCACGGTCACCAGAATGCTTGTTGTTGTTGTTGTTGGGAAGGCGGAGCACTGGAGGAGGTGGAAGCCAAAACTTCTGCGGCTTTGCGACCACTTGGGAAGAAGAGGAGGAGTTAACAGCATCTCGGATCCTCTTTTTGGAAGATTCAACCTTGAGCTGGGCTGCCTCTTGCTTAAGGGCCATGTTATAGAATTGATCAAATTCATCCGGCTCAAACAAGGTGAGAGCTAGTTGGAGTTCATCCTTCAGACCACCACGGAACTAATAAATCTTGCTCTTGGAATCTGGGATGTCTTGCTTGGCATAGCGGGCAAGGTTCTGGAACTTGACATTGTATTGATAAACAGACATGGTGCCTTGCTTCAGGTTGCGGAATTGGTCACGCATGCCTTCGGTGACACTAGTTGGAATGTGGTTAGAGCGGAAATCCTTGCATAAGTCAATCCACGAGATTTCACGTCCTTCTCTGGAATCTTTGTACTGTTGCCACCAATCAGCAGCTTGATCCTTGAGTTGGAAGGCGGCAAACTTGACATAATCCTCAGGTCTCATGTTACTGCACTCGAAATGCTTCTTGATGTCTGTTATCCAGTCTTCAGCATCTAGCGGATCCACACAGTAACTGAATGCCTTTGGTTGGTTTGCCAGGAACTGGTTGAGCGAAGCAAAGTGAGGTTGATTGAACAGATTGCCTTGGCCTTGGTTCCCATGACCACCTTGATTTGCTTGATTTGCTTGAATGTTCTGCATCATTTGCATAAGCATCTGGGTGTTCTGGTTCGTCGCTTGCATAATTGCTCTCCAGGCCTCAGACAGAGGAGGAGGGGAAGGAGGACGAGCAGGAACTTCTTCACCCTCTGGGTTAGCATTGGGAACCTTCTTAGGAGCCATCCTAAATGAGATGACAACTATTAGCCATTTATTGAATGAAATAAGCTGAATCAACGGCTAGAATTGCAACATAAGTCTTCACAAGAACATCCGAACAAAATGAACGAATGTAATCCACGGTTTAATGATACAACAATCTTCTCGAGAAGCCACTTGGGAGAACAAAAGGTAAATAAAACAACAAGGAGCAGATAGAACAAATACAAGATAGAAGTTTCGTTCGACATATTCGTGCTGAAAGCTTATGGAACATGTTACAAAAGGGTTTTGCAATCCTCGGATCAGCATAGCCAAGGACCCTTTAAGATGCAACTCCCGATCGGAACAAATGCCCATAAAAGCACTTCACTCAATGTAGAACCCCGAACTCCATATCATGCATTCGTTGGAAGAATGCCTACAAACTACTAGATGAACCCACCTATTAATTTCCGAAAGTTTCTAGTTATGCAATCAGGTGTTGGGGATACAGGGGAAGCACCGCAAACTCAACTCTAATCCTACATCCAGCTGTATCCATCCTTCAACACGTAATCAGTTATTTCCGGAAACCGTTTACCTCGGACCTTCGAAACGCATCTGCTATACAAGCTATGGCAATATTCCCGAACTACCTCCCCAATATTGGGTGATGTCGTGGTTATCTTGCCACTAACCACATAGAAGAGTTTTCGATGTCGGCCGTATTAAGTATTCCAGAACTGCTGCGATAGATTTGTGACGACAACACCTCGGAGCTCAACTCCCCGGGACACTGCCACAACCCCTAAATGACAGGAGGCATCAAGAACAATGTTCTCGTTACAAAGACACCAGAACAATCCAAACAATACTCGCGTGATCCTAAAATTTATTTTGTGAAATTTTGAGAGTAGAAGAGATAAGTAATCGTCACGAGTCCTCACTAGAGTGAAAAAGGTATGAGGAGCAAAAGAAATCCTACTCTCCGATATATATATATATATATATATATATATATATATATATATATATATATATATATGTAGGACTCAAAACATTTTCAAGTGTGTGCCTAGACTCAACCGTCAACGATTCGATCAATCAGTGGGGGCTCCTAGGTCAGAGAAGGCTCTGATTACCAACTTGTAATGCCCAGTATGAGATTATACCTTCTACGTGTCGAGGCATGACTTAAAGGCATAAGCTCATACTAGAATGATCTCAAGTATGGTATCTTTGCACGACTCATGTAAAAGAGGGATGAAATTGCAAAAGAGTAGTTGGCTTACACTCGCCATGTCACACAATTCATTACATAAGCAATCATCATCCAAATAACATCAGGGTCTGACTACGGACGAAGATCCAATTGAAAGATACCATAAATAACACAAGGTCCCGATAATAACATCCTAGTAAGAGCCCTACTGATCCTCTGGATAAGACACATAGTATCGCCCACGTTCTTCATCGAACTCCCAGTACAACTCTGATCCTCCAGCTGTGTAGTTCACCATAGTACCTGCATCTGGTGTTGTAGAATCTGTGAGCCACGGAGGACTCAGCAATCCCGTCCTCGGGTAGCAAAACTATCTAAGCCTTGGGTGTGGAACAAGGCTGAAGAACAAGGTTGCAGCTGCACTAGCACTAGCGTACATGTTGAGAGTGAGAAGAGAAGTGCCAACGGTCGTCAAAGTGATCACGAAGTGATCCTATCTAAGCACGTCAAACATAACCACACCGTGTTCACTTCCCGAACCCCTTCGGAAAGCGACCGTCACGGTTACTCACGTTGGTAGTGAGTTATGATCATAGTGTCAAGTTTTCTACAACTGGGTATTAACAAATTCCCGTCTGCCACATAACCGCGGGCACGGCTTTCGAAAGATCAAATCCCTGCAGGGGTGTCCCAAATTAGCCGATCACAAGCTCACGATCTGCGGAGTCGCAACTCCAAGGTGGGAAGACCCGAGTATTCTCGGAATCCCGTGCTCAAGATATTCCGACTAAGGTAAAACTAATCCAGCAAGTCCTCCCGGCGTGTCGACACCCTGATAGTAGCCATGCGTATCTCGTCTCAGGCCATGACCGGATGGGCGATTCTATAGGTTTTTACCAGCCCTTGAGTTTCCCCGAGGTGGCCCCGCAGAACCCCCAGTTTGGACCAACACTCATGTGGAGCACTGGCCCGGGTTGTTGATTAAGAAAAGGGTTTATAACTCCCTATGCAAGTTTTAGTTATTAGGCAAATGTAAAACCAATGTTGGGACTTGCTGGAAAAGCTTTAGCGCTAAGCGGGTTATCGAGGGGGGCCATAAACCCCAACCGTGTTAGGGATGCAATATTAAGGAACATAACACCGGTTTATACGGTTCCTAGGGAGGCATGAGTGGAACAAAACACCAAGCAAAGGCTTAGCCTTCCACCCATTGCCAAGTATATAGATGATTTAGTTTTTTAACAGATTATATAGTGTGATATCCCAACAATAACGTCAACCTTAAGCAAAGAATCTGCGAATCTTCTCCTGCAACTAACAACGCTATAAGAGGGGTTGAGCAAGCTTACGTAGCCAATCAAAGGTTTGCTAGGTTGGGTGGTTAGAGATATTCATGGCTACAATAGGAGGCTGCCAAACAATCATGGGCATCGAGGCAATAATCTAAAGAGCGAGACATCTAGCAATAGGCAAAGATAGTAATGATATCTGGGTCAGGTCATCTTGCCTGTTGAATCCTCGGAGGGAACGTAATCTGGCTCCTCACACTCAACCTTGATAGAAACCTCGTTCTCAATATCTTCACCAGGCTCTAACCAAACACAACAATGCACAACGGAACAAAATCAATCAATGTGCAGTGCTCAATCACATGATGCATGAACATGAAGCATGTAAACATGAAAGACATGATGCATGGCCTAGGTCACAGGAATGAAATACATCATCAACACCAGATCAACCACACATAATGAAACAAGCAAAAGAACAAGTGGGCAAGTTGATGTAGTTTATCAAATAAGCAACAAACATGTTTTAAAAGAGGTTGGTTAACATGGCAAGGGTGCACTAAACATAACAGCAACATGCTAGCAAGTTTAAATGGGCTGGAATTAAATACAACAATTTCCAGAAAAACCCATATTCATTTATTTACATTTGGGACAGATTTGAATACTTCTGAGATGCAGTTGTCAAACATGCTAAACAACAACACCAAAATAATCTACACATTTTTCTACCCCAAATGTATATAAAGTTTGTTAAATTTAGAGTTGTAGAGAATTAGTTATGAATTTTGCAAGTTTGAACAAATTTAAATCAAATTTAAAATTCATACAACATTTTAAATATTTCAAACATGGCGGCAAGTGACATTTTCATAATCTACACAAAATTCTAAGCACTTTTCATATAGGGCTCATATTCCTAAGAAGCATAAATATGCAGATATTAATTAAAACAGAAAATCAGAAAAGAAAAAGAAAAACAGAAAAAGAAAATAAAACAAATAGGCGCCAGGTCAAAAACGACCCAGGCCCAGCTAGCCTCATCCACTGACAAGGGGGGCCAGGCGAGCTGAGCTGGCGAGCGGGTGTGCGCGTGGGCTAGAATTACTGCTGTGAGGCTGGCAGGTGGGGCCCTGCTGTCAGCCTCACAGAAAAATGAAAAAAAGGGGCGGAAACCACAGTGCCCGCGAGGGATCGAACCCGCGTCTCCCTGACGAAACTGACGGAGACACACCACTACGCCACTGCATCGATCTCGACAGAGAGGGAGCAGCTTATCTGAAGAACAAGTCATGGAAGCAGAAGAGGGGAGCGTTGGCCCTCGTCAGAGCAAGCTCACCGGAGCCGCTCCGGCGACCATTAGGCACGGCGGAGGGGCGCGAGAGGGAGCAGGAGGAATCCCGCATCCAACCAAACTATCAGCAGCACCTAAGGTGCACTGCATCACCGGCGACGAGCTATTACAGAACGGCGACGCCGAGACGGCGACGAGGCAATGCAAGGCACTAGGCGGCACGACGACTGCACGGATAGATTCCACGCATCTAGGCGAAGCTAACGGGCAGCACGGCAACAGCTAAAGAGGTCGGAACACTCGCCGACGACGAGGTCCGACGGCGGTACGGTCGGGCACTCATGGAACTATGGCCTAGAGCCATCGCAGGAAGGTGAAAAAGGGCTGGGGAGAGAGAGGAGCTCACCACGAGCACGGCGGTGCGCTCGGCTGGGCCTGGCGTCGACAAAGTCGACGACGACATGTCTCGAACAGCTCCGGCCACCGTAGAGGAAGATGAGGAAGAAGCGCTCGACGGAGAGGCGCTCAGGTCCACGTAGTTGTCGTAGTGGAAGAAGAGGACGTCGGGGAAGAAGCTAGACAACGTTGGCGAGGTCGAGGGCGACGCGGAGCTCGCTGGCGACGAGAGGGAGCTCTCAGATGCGCTCGGGCGTCGAAGGTGGCGGCGGATCTGGGGGATCCCAGCTCTCCACACGGCGAGAGGGGAAGGAGAAGACCTAGGGGAAAGTTATGGACAAGATTTGGGTTTAAAACCCGGGCTCGGCACACGGCCTAGACGTCCGTGAGCTGACGGCGAGAAGGTGAGCGCATCGCGTGCTCTGCTTTTCTAACGGAGGAAGACGGAGGCGAGGGAGATGTGACGCTGACTAGTGGGGCCACGCACTCGAAGTGGCTACGACGCGACTGCTGCGCCTGTAGCTGGGCCTGCGGTGCTGGGCTGCTGCGCTGCGGGTGGAGTTGGGCCTCACGGGAGAGAGAGAAAGGGAGAGGCCCAGGTTGTTGCTGCTGGCTGCTGCTGGCTGCTGCTATTTTCTTCTTTTCTTTTTATTTCTTCAGATAGAAAAGAAAAGAATGCACAGAAATAAAGAAGAAGAACTAGGGGAAAAGAAAAATACCCCTAAGCTCAGTGAATTATGCTCTATTTAAATAAAATTACTTGGACATTTTTAGAGGCAGAAAAATAAAAGGAGTTTGAATATAGGCCAAACTCTTGATATTTTAAAACCCAACCAAATCATTTTCAAATTAGATGATATTTGGTGGAGAGGTTGCTCACATGATGCAAGAATTAAAGGAGAAGGAAGAACCACCATGGCACTTGTTAGGTGGCTTGCAAAATAGATCAAAGAAGAGGCCAGAAGAAAGAAGGAGAAGAAGAAGAAGAAGAAGAAAGAAGAAGAGGAGGAGGGGTAGGGTTTTAGCTAAGATAGCTTGAACCCACACACAACATACATCACAAGGTCTCAACAATGCACAAAAGAAAATAAACTATGATGCCATGACGACATGATGATGCAATGCAAAATAATAAAAGGTATGCAATGCAAATAAAATAAAAGAGAAGGACTCCCAAGGATAATGATAAGGATCAAAGAGGAAGCTTTATTGCCATTATAGGAAAGTGTTACATTTGGGGCATTACAAGTTCATACCAGCTTTTCTCATCTCAATTAGTTCATCATATATCATCCTTATTGCCTTTCACTCGCATGACCGAACGGTGTGGAAAATAATAATAGTGCATGTGCATTGGACTAAGCTGGAATCTGCAGACATTTAATACAAGAGATAAGACAAGGTAATATGGCTCAAGGTTAAATCAAAAACAAAGCATATGAGAGCGAACAAGCATTTTAATCATGGTCTTCTACTCTTAACCCCTAAAGAAAAGAAAATAAACTATTTACACGGGAAAGCTCCCAACAAGCAAAAGAAGAACGGGAAATCTTTTTTGTTTTTTTGTTTTTAGTTACTACTACGAGCAAAGAAAGTAAACTAGCTAGAAGCTACAACTAATATTTTTTGTTTTTCTGGGTTTTTCTAGGACCCAAGAAAAAGTCTAAGAAAAATAAATTTAACTAAGCATGGATGGTACAGGAAAGAGTGTGAGCACCGAAAACTTGAATAAGTGTGAATATGAATGTAAGTCAGTGAGAAACACGGACTCCCCCAAGCTTAGGCTTTTGGCCTAAGTTGGTCTATGGCCATGGATCGAAGCCACTCCCTCCAGTGTACTAAGATGTGTCCTCTGGATGCCACTGGTAGAAGGCACCTGATGTAATGAGGTACTTGCCTGTGGATAGATCAAACAGAGATGGTGCAGGCAAGGTAACAATTTCACAGTATATTTCATCAAACCTCAATTTGTAAAGTAGCTGCATATTTTTGTCTTTAACAAGAAAGTCATGAGCTACCATGCTCTTGTAGTCTAGATAAATAGGGGCAAGCAATTTTTCTTCCTTCTCGAGATGCCTAATAGGTATATTAAAATGTTCAGCAAGGCGAGAAGCAAATATGCCTCCAAAGACGTGCCCCTTTGAGCGGTTCAAACTCAATCGTTTGGCAACGACGACGCCCACGCTAAAAGTTGTGTCACGAAACAAGGCATGGCGTAAAATGATAATACCCGGGGCGCCTAGATTCCCACTGTTCCCGCGACCAATTAAACACCTACTAGCAAATAAAGCAAAGTAGCGCAGAACAGGGAAGTGTATACTAGTGATTCTTGCCCCTGAAACTTGTCTAGTTTCACCTACGGCTATCATATCAATAAACCCTTTGACGTCTTCATGACGTGGTTCATCTAGTCTACCTTCAAAGGGTACTTTGCATATTTCACAAAAATCTAACAGTGATATCTCCTTAACCACATCATATAAGCGAAACTCCACCGTAGGTGGTGTTTTTCAAGAATGAAAATGAAAGCTCTGCATGAAAATATTGGTGAGTAAGAGATACTGTTCTTTTTGGTCGTTGATGAAGTCGGTGAGGCCTGCATTATTAGCCATCCAATAAAAGTCTTCGTAAATACCGGAGGACGTCATGAAATTATTACAAGGCCATTCACATGGTCGAACTTCCGCCATGCGAGGAAGATGATACTTGGGCTTCTTGTTTTCTTCTTTCTTCTTCTCCTCTGAGCTCTTGCTGGAAGAGCCTCTCAATATTCTTTTTAACATTTTCCTTTTCTGAAAATTTCTGAAATTTTTAGTAACCCACAATAAAAGTTAACCAAACTCAACAAGAATGATAGCACCAACTCCTATAAGTGCCTAGAAGCTATATCATGCATTAGAATTACTTGGGACCAAGAAAATTTGACATGTAAGCTCAAGAACAAGGTCACCACAGCAACAAAAATTTGCAACAAATAAACCACTAGAACAAAAACTAATTGGACCAATGGAGGAGTCATATACCAAGGAACAATCTCCCCAAACAGTTTGGTGAATGGTGCTTTGAGCAAGGAGATCGAAAATGGCAGCAAAACGACCTAGAACTCGGGTTTGAGCTGGCTAGGGATTTTTTTGGGAGGAAGAAGAAGAGTGTGGGTGAAAGGATAAGTGGAGGGGGGCCATGTGGGGCCCTCGAGGCAGGGGGCGCGCCCTGTGAAGGGGGGCTTGCCCTGTGCCCTCGAGGCCAGGTGTTGGCTCCCCTCGCTGTGTGTTCAGTGCCATATTTTCTTAAATATTCTAGAAAAAATCATATTTCATTTTCATGGCATTTGGAGAACTTTTATTTTCGGGATATTTTTTTATTGCACGGATAAGTATGGAAACAGAAAGATAATGCTATTTTTCTTTTATTTAGCCTAATTAACAGAAAGTAAAAGAAGGGTGCAGAAGGTTTGTGCTATCTAGATTCACCTATCCCATGTTCATCAAAAGGAATCCATTAACAAGGTTGATCAGGTCTTGTTAATAAACTCTTTCCGAGTAACATGAAACCGGAGAATTTTAGAATAACACTATGTTACCTCAATGGGGATATGTATGTCCCGAACAATAAGTATGTCATATGCCTTCTTGATAGTAGGAATAGGAAAGTCAAAACCTCCAATAGTAATAGTTGAAGTTTTTCCAATATAATTGATACTGAAGACCTGAGGTTGTTTCCTCGGAAAGTGTACCGTATGCTCATTACCATTGACATGAAAAGTGACATTGCCTTTGTTGCAATCAATAACAGCCCCTGCAGTATTCAAAAAAGATCTTCCAAGAATAATAGACATGTTATCATCCTCGGGAATATCAAGTATAACAAAGTCCGTTAGAATAGTAACATTTGCAACTACTACAGGCACATCCTCACAAATACCGACAGGTAAAGCAGTTGATTTATCGGCCATTTGCAAAGATATTTCAGTAGGTGTCAACTTACTCAAGTCAAGTCTACGATATAAAGAGAGAGGCATAACACTAACACCAGCTCCAAGATCACACAAAGCAGTCTTAACATAGTTTCTCTTAATGGAGAAAGGTATTGTAGGGACTCCTGGATCTCCTAATTTCTTAGGCATTCCGCCCTCAAAAGTGTAATTGGCAAGCATGGTGGAGATTTCTACTTCAGGTATCTTTCGTTTGTTGGTGATAATGGCTTTCATATACTTGGCATAAGGATTTGTTTTAAGCACATCAGTCAAACACATACGCAAAAAGATGGGTCTAATCATTTCAGCAAAGTGCTCAAAGTCCTCATCATCCTTTTTCTTGGATGGTTTTGGAGGAAAAGGCATGGGTTTCTGAACCCATGGTTCTCTTTCCCTTCCGTGTTTCCTAGCAACAAAGTCTCTCTTATCATAACGTTGATTCTTTGATTGTGGGTTATCAAGATCAACAGCAGGTTCAATCTCTACATCATTATCATTGCTAGGTTGAGCATCCACATGAACATCATCATTAACATTATCACTAGGTTCATGTTCATTACCAGATTGTGTCTCAGCATCAGAAACAGATATATCATTGGGATTCTCAGGTGGGTGAGCTACAGGTTCACTAGAAGCATGCAAATTTCTATCATTTTTCTTTTTCTTCTTCTTAGAAGAACTAGGTGCATCTAAATTAGCTCTCTGAGAATCTTGCTCAATTCTCTTAGGGTGGCCTTCAGGATACAGAGGTTCCTGAGTCAATTTACCACCTCTAGTTGCAACTCTAATAGCATAGTCATTATTCTTACTATTTAATTCATTGAGCAAATGATTCTGAGCCTTAAGTACTTGTTGTACATGAGTGGTAACCATAGAAGCATGTATACTAATGAGTTTCAATTCATCTTTAGCACTAGACAGATAATCACTCAAGCGTTCAATCATATAAGCATTGTGTTGTAGTTGTCTACCAACATAAGCATTGAAATTTTCTTGTTTCACAATAAAATTGTCAAACTCATCTAAGCATTGGCTAGCAGACTTATAACGAGGAATGTCACTTTCATCAAATCTATAAAGATAATTTACCTTTACTACCTGTGTCGGGTTATCTAGACCATGTATTTCTTCAATAGGCGGTAAATTCTTAACATCTTCAACTTTAATACCTTTTTATTTCATGGATTTCTTTGCCTCTTGCATATATTCAGGACTGAGAAATAGAATGCCTCTTTTCTTCGGAGTTGGCTTAGGGGCTGGTTCAGGAAGTGTCCAATTATTTTCATTGGCTAACATATTATTCAATAATAGTTCAGCTTGTTCAACTGTTCTTTCCCTGAAAACACAACCAGCACAACTATCCAGGTGGTCTCTAGAAGCATCGGTTAGTCCATTATAAAAGAGATCAAGTATATCATGCATCTCAAAAGGATGATCAGGCAAAGCATTAAGTAACTGGAGAAGCCTCCCCCAAGCTTGTGGGAGACTCTCTTCTTCAGTTTGAGCAAAGTTATATATTTCCCGTAAGGCAGCTTGTTTCTTATGAGCGGGAAAATATTTAGCAGAAAAGTAATACATCATATCCTGGGGACTACGCACACAACCAGGATCAAGAGAATTAAACCAAGTCTTAGCATCACCCTTTAACGAGAACGGAAATAGCTTAAGGATATAAGTAATGGATCTTTTCATCATTGGTAAACAGGGTGGCTATATCATTAAACTTGGTAAGATGTGCCACAACAGTTTCAGACTCATAGCCATGGAAAGGATCAGATTCAACCAAAGTAATTAACTTAGGATCAACAGAGAATTCATAATCCTTATCAGTGACACAAATAGGTGAAGTAGCAAAAGTAGAGTCATGTTTCACTCTAGCATTTAAGGACTTTTCTTTCAGCTTAGCTAATAACTTCTTAAGATCATATCTATCATTGCAAGCAAGAAAGTCTCTAGCAGTTTCTTCATCCATAACATAACCCTCAGGCACAACATGCAATTCATATCTATTGGGAGTAGTTTCATCATCACTTTCATAAATATCGTCAACATTTGCACTCTCCCTAACCTTAGCAATTTGTTCATCTAGAAATTCACCTAGTGGCACAGTACCAGGCATAGAGGTAGTTTCATCATACATAGCAGAAGTAGCATCATCAAGAACATACGACATATCAGATTCAATAGCAGGAGTAGGTGTCGCAAGTTTACTCATAATAGAAGGAGAATCTAGTGCAGAGCTAGATGGCAATTCCTTACCTCCCCTCGTAGTTGAGGGTAAGATTTTGGTTTTTGAGTCCTTCAAATTCTTCATAGTGATAAGCAGATAGAAATCCCAAGTGACTTAAAGAATTGAGCTATGCTCCCCGGCAACGACGCTAGAAAATAGTCTTGATAACCCACAAGTGTAGGGAATCGCAACAGTTTTCGAGGGTAAAGTATTAAACCCAAATTTGTTGATTCGACACAAGGGGAGCCAAAGAATACTCTTAAGTATTAGCAACTGAGTTGTCAATTCAGCCACACCTGGAAACTTAGTATCTGCAGCAAGATAGTTTAGTAGCACAGTAATATGATAATGGTGGTAGCAGCAATAAAAGTAAAGATAGTGTTTTTGTAGTTTTTGTGATAATAGCAACGGAAAAGTAAATAGCAACTAGCAATATAGGTAAAGCTCGTAGGCATTGGATCGGTGATGGGAAATTACGTCGGATGCAATTCATCATGTAGAAGTTATAACCTAGGGTGACACAGAACTAGCTCCAATTCATCAATGCAATGTAGGCATGTATTCCGAATATAGTCATACATGCTTATGGAAAAGAACTTGCATGACATCTTTTGTCCTACCCTCCCGTGGCAGCGGGGTCCTATTGGAAACTAAGGGATATTAAGGACTCCTTTTAATAGAGTACCGGACCAAAGCATTAACACATAGTGAATACATGAACTCCTCAAACTATGTTCATCACCGGGAGTGGTCCCAATTATTGTCACTTCGGGGTTGCCGGATCATAACACATAGTAGGTCACTAGAGACTTGCAAGATAAGATCAAGAACACACATAAATTCATGGAAACATAATAGGTTCAGATCTGAAATCATGGCACTCGGGCCCTAGTGACAAGCATTAAGCATAGCAAAGTCATAGCAACATCAATCTCAGAACATAGTGGATACTAGGGATCAAACCCTAACAAAACTAACTCGATTACATGATAGATCCAATCCAACCCATCACCGTCTAGCAAGCCTACGATGTAATTACTCACGCACGGCGGTGAGCATCATGGAATTGGTGATGGAGGAAGGTTGATGATGACGATGGCGACGATCTCCGCTCTCCGGAGCCCCAAACGGACTCCAGATCAGCCCTCTCGAGAGAGATTAGGGCTTGGCGGCGGCTCCGTCTCATAAAACGCGATAATTCTTTCTCCTTGATTTTTCTCTCCACGAAATGGAATATATAGGACCTGGGGATACGTTGGTGGGGCACCGAGCTGCCCTCGAGGCAGGGGGCGCGCCCTGGGAAGGGGGGCGCGCCCCCACCCTCGAGGACGGCCCGTGGGCCCCCAGGTGTGGATCTTCTTGCCAGTATTTTTTATATTTTCTGAAATAAATCTCCGTTGATTTTCAGGCGACTCCGAGAACTTTTTATTTCTGTACAAAAACAACACCATGGCAGTTCTGCTGAAAACAACGTCAGTCCGGGTTAGTTCCATTCAAGTCATGCAAGTTATAGTCCAAAACAAGGGAAAAAGTGTTTGGAAAAGTAGATACGTTGAAGACGTATCAACCACCTTTTGTCAGGATAGCTTGTACTGGCTGTCCCCCTTCAAACTAGGCCGTTGTGGGATCCCTTCCCGCTCAATATTTGGGAAGAGGACATGGGCCACTATAAATTGGACTAGCTACCACCATAGGGACGAGATCAGATCCTGGAGACCCCGCACACACCCACAAGCTCATCTGAGCACAAGAACACCTCTCCTGAGGAGGCAGTTCTTCCCTTGTATTAGTTCTTCCCCGGCCTACAAGGCAATCCACCACACCACACTGGATTAGGGTATTACACCACAACGGTGGCCCGAACCAGTATAAACCCTTGTGTCCCTTGTTCTTCGAGTTCGACGAGCTAGGCCTAGGAATCGGTGCGAGAGAGAGCTAGAGCGGAAAGGAAAGATCTTCGTGTGCACTCCAGTGTTCGAACGTCAAGGGTTTTGCCGGAACCCAAGATCCGACATTTGGCGCATAGGGTAGGGGGTGCGCCGGATCTTCTCTTCCGCCGTTCAGTTCGTTACCACTCAGCAGTCCCGATGGTCGACGATCAGGGGGTTCATGCTGAACGCTGGGCAGCCTGGCCCGCATGGACGGCGCCGTCTGCCCACGAAGGCCTCAACCCCACACTTCAGGCGGCCCCTGCACCGCCTAACCCCACCTGCCGTGGGCGGCGCGGACCTGCAACCTCCGCCTTGGCGTCACGGCACGCACGCTCCATAGCGCGATCTTCAAACCACACCGCAGCAACAACACCGCACACCCGACGGGAGCAGGCGAACATGAGGGTTGCGCTCATCGTGGCGCGAGGGCTGTTACGATGCAGGCTGGCCGAGGGCGGCCGCGACATGCAGCTGAAACGCGTCGCTGAACTGCTAGACTGCGCCCGCAGGGGCGCGCTGCCATTCTGCTCCTCACCCGCGCCCCGGGTCGCAGGTGAGGCGCACGCGACGTCCCGACAAGCTTCCGCGCCCCCTCGGGCGATGGAGCGGCCCGACGACACCAACATTGGCGCTGATGCTATCCGCCCGACCACAACAACTTCGTCACAGGCGGGA
Organism: Secale cereale; assembly: GCA_902687465.1. Classification (NCBI taxonomy): domain Eukaryota; kingdom Viridiplantae; phylum Streptophyta; class Magnoliopsida; order Poales; family Poaceae; genus Secale; species Secale cereale. The sequence goes on from LR738714.1 coordinate 252,722,462, forward strand.
GCAATCGCAGGCGGCCCCTCACAAGGATGTGCCGGACTACAACCAGGTAGCCACCAAGGCCACGTGCCGCAGCCGGAGATTTAAGGCGCGGGGCACTTGGGCGGTGTCCTCGTTGGGGCAACCGACGAAGCCTACGTGCCCCGCATGGTGGACCTAACGTACGCATTCGGGGAAGGCCCCAATGCTTTCCTCTGGCCGAGATGGAACGGTGGGATGCTCGAAGCAGGAGACTACCAAGAGTCGCCTGGGGGCTCCATCGACCCCTTCAGCTACGACGACAGGGCACATCAGGTATTGCAGCAGCAGGCGTGCACTAACAATGGGCTGCAGGTGAACCAGACCACGGTGATGGTCGGAGACCCGAGAGCAGCGGTTCCGCCCTCGACCGGGGCGGAGCGCTGGGGACTGCGTGTGGAGGGCCTGGAGTCGTGGCCTCCCCCGCACCACGTGGAGCAAAGCAGCATGCGGAGGTAGGTCCTCTGCCGGGGGGAGCGTCGACAAGCCATTCCCCCCCGACAAAGGGCCCGTGGTCGCCGGGGGCGCCGCGGGCGTCCCCCTTGCCCCTTGGTCTCATCCTTGTTTCCGGACGGCGCAACGGTGGTCGGGGGCGGCGCAAGGCGGGGCCCTCGTCTGGAGATATGAAGTATGGCTCACGCTTGTAAAGGTCTCCGCCCGTGACACTCTAACGTAATAATGAGTGGGGCTGTACACGCCCCAGAGTCTCCGAAGTGCTGCCCTCGGGCCTCGGGGGATCAATCCCACGTCCTAGTGGTAGCACTTACCTCCGCGCTGGTGGAATACCTGAAGACTAGATAGGTGCCGAACGCGGCTATTTGCTTAACTCCCCCTTTCTTTGTAACTGGATTCACCACTTTTTCGAATCGAATTTGAAGTCTTTCTCGTCGCCAAAAATGGGGGGAATTTTCTGTTGATTTCTGCTGGATTTTGTCGCCTTTTGGCCGTTTTTGAAGATTGTACCTCGAGCTCCTCGGCTCGGGGACCGGAAGAGCAATCCCACTTGGCGGACCTCTGTAACCTCGGCAGGACCCCCTCGGGGCAAAAGCCTACGCGCCGCAAGGTTGCCGCGTAGGCATCCTACCGCGGCCATAGGGACACCCCTGGCCCCGCTCCCCGGAGTAGGGCCACGTGTTTCTCAGGAAGCTCAGGGCCGCGGATCCCAAGCGGTCTGTGACGCCCTGGTAATCAAGCTACAGTAACCCCCTACTAATGATGCCACGTCACCTCGATTACTGTTGGTAATCTCGCGTTAGTTCAAAACCGGTTCAAATCTAAATTTGAACTAAAGTCAAACAATAAAAAAAATTCAAATACTAAAACTAAAATGTTCTCTAGGTAAAATATAAATCATAAGTAATAATGATAGAGAAACCACACTTTTTATAAAGTATTGAAATGCACTAAGCAAATATAATAAGTGGCAGGAAAAAAATATTCAAATGCATTTTAAATAATAAAATAGTACAAAGTATTTTATTATAACACCAAACTTTTGAGATACTGAACTAAATTGTAACATCAATTTAGGGGTCACCTTATATTTAGTAAAACTAAATACACTAGAAAATAAAATAAGTAGAAAGGAAAAATAAACAATAGGAAAGTAAAACAAAATAAAAATAAAAGCAGCCCCC
>LR738714.1:252726436-252923852 GCA_902687465.1 Secale cereale
CCCCCCCCCCCCCCGAGTGGATCTTCGTGGTGGAGCAACAGGGAAGGTTGAGACACCCAGTCGAGAGGTGGCCTGGCCCTGGTCATTGTCCGCGGTGATTTCATAATACCACGCTTAACGAGTTTGGATATTTGATCTGAGTCTGGCCACTGGCCTATACGCACTAACCAGCTACGTGGGAATAGTTATGGGCTCTCGACGTCGTAGTATCAGCCGAAGCCTTTTTGACGTCAGCGACTTAGCGGCGCGCACCGGGTTGGTGTGACGCCCGAGACCGACGTCCCAGAAGATTCCCGAAGATTCCAGATGTTCCGGGTTGCCCGTGTGTTCTTTTTTTGCTTGTGTTATTTATTTTTTTGCAACGCATCATGTCATCATGCCATCATGTCATATTTATTTTTGCATCTCAACCTAAATAAATCGTGTGGACCTTCGGTCCATTTAAATCGAGGGAAGGTGACTTCTCTTTATAACATATAAAAGCCTCCTAATAATTATGGAGCTATATTAAAATATTCCATTTGCTTCGGAATAACCCAACACACTTGCATTTATTCTCCAGACATCTTTTGATTCAAGTTTCACCGTCAAAAACCCTCCCTATAATTCTTTTCCTATTTTTTCGAGGCTCCTCCATTTATCTAGACTCTTTTCAAACTCCTTGAGGTAAGCTATTTATTTTAGTTTGCACTTCCCTTTTTGTTGGAACTATTTTTGTGAGGTTGGAATTATTCCGTAAAGCCTTACAAAAATGTCCATCATTTTATTCTTATTCTTTGCCTCTTTTCTTTTTATTTTTGGCTCTCTCCTTATTTGTTTTTTTCTGCTAAGAAATAAAAAGAGGAGCAGCCAGCCCAGCCGGCCTCTAGACCTCTTAGGAGGGCCCAAGCCGCAGCTGGCCCAGCCGCCCTTTTCTCCTCTGCTGGCCCATAGGCCATAGCCACCTCCTGGCCCAACCACACATTCCCTTCGAACCCTAGCTCGCAGCTCGCTCCACCCCTCGCTCCTCTCTTTCCCTCGTCCGCCTCCACCCCTCGAACCCCATCTCCCTCTCCCTCGCGCACCTCTCGTCCCGTTCCCTCGCTCGCCCGACCCGATCTCCCCCCGATTCCCACAGCCACCGCCGCCATCCCTCGCTCCCAGCGCCCGAACCCCTTGCACCCCGTCGCTCCTCTCGCGCGTCTGAGCGCCGCCAGGCCGCTCCCATCTCCCTCGACCGCCTCGCCTGGTCCTCCTCGGCCAGGAGCCAGCGCCCGCCAGGAACCCCGCCGACTCTTCGTTCTCCAGGCGCCCCGCCTCCTGCGCCTCCAAGCTCCGGCCGCGACCACCTCTCCCCAGCGCCGGCGATGGCCTCCCACGCCCAAGCTCTCCGCGCCATGGCGCCTCGCACCCTCCTTCCTCCGCGACAGCGGCCCTCCTCTCCAAGCCGAGTGCATCGCCAGGCCGCTGCACCTCCTCCGTTCCCTGCTGCGAGCCGGCCGAAGCTCGAGCACTTCTCCTCCCGCGGCTCCCCCTCGACGTCCTGCGCCTCGCCCCGTGCGCCTTCAGCACCGCAGCCGACCTCGTCCGCGTCCCTCCGCGCGAGAAGCCCCCAAGGCCGCAGCCTCGTCGGTCCTCTCCAGCCGCCATGGACGGGGCTGGTGCCGCATCTTCTTCGGCCAGGAGATGTGCCTCTCCAGCCAGGCCTCTGCCTCGTCGCCGACCGCAGCCTTTTTTTTCCTTTTTGTTGTTTTGTTGCTATTATTGTTATCTCAAGTAACCATGGAGCAGCAAGTATAACTACTTTGGACCCGAATGTCTACCGTCGCCCGAAACGACTACCGTCGCCTGAACGTCTACCGTCGTCCTGTGTACCTCTACGGCAAGTACCTCGACGACATGTACCACTACGGCTCAAGTTCCTCTCCAATACGGCCAAGTACCACGACGACCGAACGGCTACGGTGACGAGTACATCTACGAACGTGAACGACAAGTACCACTACCGTCGCCGTGTACCCCTACCGATGCGCCAAGTACCTCTACGGAACGAACGTGTATGACCACCTTCGGTGATGAAACGAGTACAACTACTTCCACTACGACTCGAACCCCTCCGATAACGCACGCTTCAAAGGTATAACCCGAGACGATGACCCGTGGATGCTTGTTGTGGTTGTATGAATTGTTTCCCGTGTGTGCATCGTGCCCGTTCCATCTTTTGTCATGTTCCTCGGTTGCCTCATCACCGACTCGTGGGAACCCGGCAACGGGATCGCCCCACCTTTCATCTCGTTGACTCGCTCATGCCATCTATCTTTTGCACCGGTCTCTCAACGAGTTACCGAAACCGAGTTGTTGCCTTGGCATCATTTCGGATCGTTGCCGTGGCACCCTATCCTTCCACCACGGTGACGATGCTTCATATCATCTTCTTGTTAACCTTCTAATAAAATTGCAAAAACTTGATCATGTCATCCGCATCATGTTAACAACACTAAAATGTTTAATTGTTGTTTGCTTTATAATTATTAAACATGCTCATGGGGATTTTCCGGATATGTTGTTGTTATTTTCCGGCCTCATTTAAAATGCCTAAATAGTGTAGTTTCTTTATGCTTCACCTCTTGCCATGTTAATAACAATTAATCTTGTCTTGTAATTAAATGAGAGTCAACTAAATAATTAAACGTGGTGTTTCGTCAATATGCAACTCGTTGCATATTGATCCCCACTTAACTTGTAGTATTTGTTTGTGCTCTTGCCATGCCATGCATATTTAAACCGGACATGCATCATCCTTGTTTGTGCATCGTATGCCATGTCTCCCTTGTGTGTTTACCGAGTTGTTTGTTTTCTTTCCGGTTGCTTCTCTCTTTAGCTTCGGTTTCGTTCCGGAGTTGTGAGGCTTCTTCGCTCGACTGTGTTGCTCCGTCTTCTTCTTGGATCCGTTCTTCTCCCTTGTGGAATTCCAGGCAAGATGACCGAACCCCGATAACATTACTATCTTTGCCTATTGCTAGTAGATCCGCTCTATAGTTTTGCCTCGATGCCCATGATCTTCTTGTCAGCCTCCTACTTGTAACCAATTGCCATGTTTAACCAACCTAACTATGCAAACCGTTGCTTGGCTAAGTACGCTTTGCTCAGCCCTTCTTATAGCATTGCTAGTTGCAGGTGAAGATTGAAGATGCTTGCTTCATGTTGAAGTTTGGTTGGGTTATATCACACTATATAAATGCTTAAAAATGAAATCATCTATATATTGGCAAGGGTAGAAGGCTAAGCCTTTTGCTTGGTGTTTTGTTCCACTCATGCCGTTAGGAACCGTATAAACCGGTGTTATGTTCCTTGATTATGCGTTCCAAACACGGTTGGGGTGTATGGGACCCCCTTGATAAACCGCTAAGTGCTAAGTCTTTTCCAGCAAGTCCCAACATTTGGTACTATTTGCCTCATAATAACAACTTAATTAATTAATTAAATTTGCATAGGGGGTCGCTCCCTCGAGGATCCTTAATTCTACATAGCAGGGGGGCCAGTGCTGATGGTGTTGGTCCCAAACGGGGAGCCTACGGGAACCACCACGGGGAAACTCGAGGATTGGGTACTGTAGCATCACCCATCCGGTTGTGTCCTGAGACTTAGATACGCGCGGCTACTATCAGGGTGTCGACACGCTGGGAGGATTTGCTGGATTAGCCTTACCTTAGTTCGGTTTAACTTGAGCACGGGATTCCGAGAATACTCGGGTCTTCCCACCTTGGAGTTGCGACTCCGCGGATCGTGGGCTTGTAATGGGTCAAGTTGGAACACCCCTGCAGGGTTTGAACTTTCGAAAGCCGTGCCCGCGGTTATGTGGCAGATGGGAGCTTGTTAATATCCGGTTGTAGAAAACTTGACACAATGTTCCAATACACTACCAGCGTGTGTACCGTGACTGTCAATTTCCGAATAGGGGTTCGGGAGTTGAACACGGTGGGGTTATGTTTGACCGGCTTTAGTTAGGATCACTTCGTGATCATCTTTCGACCGAGGCACTTCTCTTCTCGCTCTCTATTACATAAGTTAGTGCTAGTTGCTGCTGCAGACTCTTGTTGTTCCTTCACCTCTTGCCCTTTCTTCAGCCTTGTCCTCACCCTAGGCTTAAATAGTCTTGTTACCCGGGAACGGGATTGCTGAGTCCTCTGTGGCTCACAGTTACTTCACCACACCAGATGCAGGTTCAGCCGAGTTTGATGCAGGAGCTGGTTCAGTTCTTCACCGGGAGCTCGATGAAGAGTTTGGCCGTATGCTTGTGACGCTTCGACGATCAGTAGTGGTTTCTACTAGGATTCGATCCTGACATGTGGCTTTATGTTGTTTTGGTATCTTTCTTTTGGATCTTCACCCGTAGTCGGGTTGTGATGTTTTGTATGATGATTGCTTATGTAATGTATTGTGTGAAGTGGCGAGTGTAAGCCAACTATCTTCTTTTGCAATTTAATCCCTCTTTTACATGAGTCGTGCAAAGATACCAAACTTGAGATCATTCTAGGATGGGCTTATACCTTTAAGTCGTGCCTCGACACGTAGGAGGTATAGTCCCATCCTGGGCATTACAAGTTGGTACTCAGAGCCTTCTCCGACCTAGAAGCCCCCACTGATTGATCGAATCGTTGACGGTTGAGTCTAGGCACACACTTAAAATGTTTTGAGTCTTATATATATCGGAGAGTAGGATTTCTTTTTGCTTCTCATCTCTTTTCATTCTGGTGAGGACTCCTGACGATTACTCTTGCCTCTTCTACTTTCAAAAATCGCACCAATTTTTTTTTGGATCTCGCGAGTATTGTTTGGATTGTTTCGATGTCTTTGTGACGAGAACATTGTTCTCGATGCCTCCTGTCATTAGGGGTTGTGGCAGTGTCCCGGGGAGTTGAGCTCCGAGGTGTTGTCGTCACAAATCCATCACGGCAGTACTAGAATACTTAAGACGGCCGACATCGAAAATCTCTCCTATACAGCCAGTGGCAAGATAACCCCGACATCACCCAGTACTGGGGAGGTAGTTCGAGAGTATTGCCATAGCTTGTATAGTGGATGCGTTTCGAAGGTCCGAGGTAAACAGTTTCCGAGAAAGACTGGTTATGTGTTGAAGGATGGATACACCTGGATGTAGGTTTAGAGTTGATTGCGCGGTGCTTCCCGTGTATCCCCAACACCAACACCTGATTGCATAACTGGAAACTTTCGGAAATCTATAGGTGGGTTCATCTAGTAGTTCTAGGCATTCTTCCAATGGATGCTCGATATGAAGTTCGGGGTTCTACATTGAGTGAAGTGGTTTTATGGACTTGTTCTGATCGGGAGTTGCATCTTAAAGGGTCCTTGGCTATGCTGATCCGGGAATTGCAAAACCCTTTTGTAACACGTTCCATGAGCTTTCAGCACGAAGATGTCGAACGAAGCTTCTTTCTTGTATTTGTCCTATCTGTTCCTTGTTCCTTTTATTTATTTATTTATCTTTTGTTCTCCAAGTGGTTTATCATCAAGCTGATGTACCTACGGAATTCATTCGTTCAATATCTACCCTTTGTTGTGATTTGATTCTGGTATTCGAGTTGCTTCGATGTCAAATGTTGATTCCATACCTTCCTAATTGGTGTTCTCATATTTCTATGGGAGTGCTAATTCTTCTTGACCATCAAGATCTTCCTGTTAAATTCTTTTCAACCGGTGTGCCTTCTCTTCAAGTTATTCCATACGGACACCGTTGGGAAATCTAACGATTTGTCTGTTTCATTCGTCCCAAGTTGTCTTTGTTTTCCCCACCCTCCCACCCTTTTCTTTATGGAGCCAGAGATTCTCAAATGAAATATCCATTTTATTCATGTGATGTTTCTTCATTCATTTCCGTCAATGTTCTTATCCGGTGCATTATCGTGAAGATGCTCAACAGCTTCAAGTTCATCATTCTTTTGTTCTCAAATTCTGCCGGTGGATGTAATTCAAGATTTCGGTGTTGATCTTATCCCTTTTCCTCTTTTCACAATGCTTTCTTATTCCGGTGTACCAATTAATCATTCTCCTCTTGCTATTCATATCCGGAGTGCTGAAAATTCATAATTCCATTCTTAATCCGTTCAAACTATTTTGAGGTTGCTATCTTATTCAAGCCATTTAATTCAACCGGTGCTATATCTCTTAAGCAATCTTTTCAACGGTGATTTCTTTAGTGGGCCCTAACCCACAGGTCTTTTCCCAGGATCTTACCTGACTCTTCTAATTAATTTTCTGGAGTTATACTCAAATTCTTCTCAAGTGTGACGTAAGAATGATTTCCATCAGTCACATGCCTTCTCCAAGATCGCTTTCAAATTATTTTCATCATTGGTTCAACCTTTTTAATTCTTCATTCCGCAGTGCTCAACAATTCTTATGACATTTTCGTATTCATTCTCAACATTTGGAGACCGGAGAAGTGTTTCTCTTAAATCTTGGCCCGTTCTCTTGAAGATTCGTGGTTCTAGCTTCATGCCATCCTCAGTATTGTTTCGATTGTGTGGAATTATTTTCATACCCATACGAAGCACTTCATGAATTCTTTTCTTTGTGATCCTCCGAAGGCCATCATTTCAGAATATTTCTTCGTTCTTAGTTTTCAACTTCAACCTCCAAATATTCTTCATTGATATCTCTTCGTTCGTCTCCACATTTTTACGGTGGTTCTTCAAGTTTACCCTTCCGTTGTTATCGTTTTAATTCATTTGTTCTTTTCACAATCCTACCGGTGGTTCGTTGAAGATTTACCCAAGTTTGTGCGACATCTCTCCTTAATTCTTTCCAACGAGAATAAGTAGTATGCCAAATCCTTTGGTTGTCATCAATTTAAATTGGTGAAGGAGATGCATGACACAATTCTTATTCTTATTCCTTCAAGGTGATTTAATTCTTTTATCTGGAGCTTGTTCATCATATCATATTCTCGGTTCTAAGTTCTTCATCTTGTTTTCCGGAGCTCCAAGTTATTTCTATTATATCATTTCAAAGTTCCATCTAATTCATCGCAGGCCTTGAATCTTATTATTTTCATCTTTCACTTCTCATGCTTTCATTACCGGAGTTCTTCATGGTGGTTCATCATCATTTAATTCATCCTCGAAGTTTTCATCAAGATTCTTGTTGGAGCTCAAGCATTCTTCTTCTTGCATTTCCAAGTGCAATTCTTTCTACCTTATCTTTTCAGATGGTGTTATGTCATTCTTGACAATTCCTTCATGTTTCATGATTCACGAGTTATCAAGAATGAGATATTTAAAACCATCATTTCTTCTCTTAGGAGATCCGTTCAACCCCTCATTTTTATCCCTTGGAGTTATCTTGGGTTATAATTCACCAAAAAGCTTTCCTTGAGAATTGTTGCTATTATGGTGCTTATAAATGAAACAACTTCTTCATTTATCATTCCGACGAAATAACTCTTTCGTCTCCTTGTTGATCTTAATCCAATCAATTGTTTAAGTTAGTGGTTGGTTATCACCTCTTAATTTTGAGATGTTTTTCATAAGCCCACATCAAGCTTATTCTTTTCGTTGTTGAATTTCCAACAACTCTATTCAACCCTTCTTCGTAAGGTTGCTCTTTCAAATTCTATTTTGAGAGAAGTTGTCATATCTTTCTCCGTTCAATTCTTCATTGATTTATATGCTATTCTTTCATTCCGGAGGCTTTGTGATATTGCTCTCTTCGTCCCATCATCTCATTTTTTTCGAGGTCATGTTTTTTTCCCTTGCTTATCATTTAACCGGAGTGTTGTATTCTTCATTCTAGTTCTCTCATCTTATCAAGTTTTAACTCTCTTTTAACCGGAGTGCTATCTGAATTCTTTCTTACCCCTTTGTGCCATTCTTTTAATTGTTTCGGAGGCAATATGTTGCTGTTTTCATCAAGTATCATCTCAACTTGGCAAGATCATGTTAATTCCTTCCATTTTCAGTCGGAGTGCTGTCCGAATCATGTCATTCTTATTCCTTGGCTATACCATTGCGGTTTCTTATTCTTTCCGTCCGTGAGCTCTTGCTTCATGTCTTTCAACCTGTAAGGTTCTTATAATGCTACTTGTTCCTCTTTTCTAACGGAGTACTTTCATATTCGTTCATCTCCGTTGCATTCTTTCTTTCAAATTTGTTCAACCTCTCAAGGTTCGTGGTTTCACTCGTCTGTCAAAGAAGAAACTTTGTTTACCTCTTCCTCTTTCGTTTTTACCCGGTGATATCTCTAGGATCTCGGGTCGAGATCCTCTGTTAGTGTGGGAGAGTTACTACGCCCGAGACCGACGTCCCAGAAGATTCCCGAAGATTCCAGATGTTCCGGGTTGCCCGTGTGTTCTTTTTTTGCTTGTGTTATTTATTTTTTTGCATCGCATCATGTCATCATGCCATCATGTCATATTTATTTTTGCATCTCAACCTAAATAAATTGTGTGGACCTTCGGTCCATTTAAATCGAGGGAAGGTGACTTCTCTTTATAACATATAAAAGCCTCCTAATAATTATGGAGCTATATTAAAATATTCCATTTGCTTCGGAATAACCCAACACACTTGCCTTTATTCTCCAGACATCTTTTGATTCAAGTTTCACCGTCAAAAACCCTCCCTATAATTCTTTTCCTATTTTTTGAGGCTCCTCCATTTATCTAGACTCTTTTCAAACTCCTTGAGGTAAGCTATTTATTTTAGTTTGCACTTCCCTTTTTGTTGGAACTATTTTTGTGAGGTTGGAATTATTCCATAAAGCCTTACAAAAATGTCCATCATTTTATTCTTATTCTTTGCCTCTTTTCTTTTTATTTTTGGCTCTCTCCTTATTTGTTTTTTCTGCTAAGAAATAAAAAGAGGAGCAGCCAGCCCAGCCGGCCTCTAGACCTCTTAGGAGGGCCCAAGCCGCAGCTGGCCCAGCCGCCCTTCTCTCCTCTGCTGGCCCATAGGCCATAGCCACCTCCTGGCCCAACCACACATTCCCTTCGAACCCTAGCCCGCAGCTCGCTCCACCCCTCGCTCCTCTCTTTCCCTCGTCCGCCGCCACCCCTCGAACCCCATCTCCCTCTCCCTCGCGCACCTCTCGTCCCGTTCCCTCGCTCGCCCGACCCGATCTCCCCCCGATTCCCTCAGCCACCGCCGCCATCCCTCGCTCCCAGCGCCCGAACCCCTTGCACCCCGTCGCTCCTCTCGCGCGTCTGAGCGCCGCCAGGCCGCTCCCATCTCCCTCGACCGCCTCGCCTGGTCCTCCTCGGCCAGGAGCCAGCGCCCGCCAGGAACCCCGCCGCCTCTTCGTTCTCCAGGCGCCCCGCCTCCTGCGCCTCCAAGCTCCGGCCGCGACCACCTCTCCCCAGCGCCGGCGATGGCCTCCCGCGCCCAAGCTCTCCGCGCCATGGCGCCTCGCACCCTCCTTCCTCCACGACAGCGGCCCTCCTCTCCAAGCCGAGTGCATTGCCAGGCCGCTGCACCTCCTCCGTTCCCTACTGCGAGCCGGCCGAAGCTCGAGCACTTCTCCTCCCGCGGCTCCCCCTCGACGTCCCGCGCCTCGCCCCGTGCGCCTTCAGCACCGCAGCCGGCCTCGTCCGCGTCCCTCCGTGCGAGAAGCCCCCAAGGCCGCAGCCTCGTCGGTCCTCTCCAGCCGCCATGGACGGGGCTGGTGTCGCATCTTCTTCGGCCAGGAGATGAGCCTCTCCAGCCAGGCCTCTGCCTCGTCGCCGACCGCAGCCTTTTTTTCCTTTTTGTTGTTTTGTTGCTATTATTGTTATCTCAAGTAACCATGGAGCAGCAAGTATAACTACTTTGGACACGAACGTCTACCGTCGCCCGAAACGACTACCGTCCCCTGAACGTCTACCGTCGTCCTGCGTACCTCTACGGCAAGTACCTCGACGACATGTACCACTACGGCTCAAGTTCCTCTCCGATACGACCAAGTACCACGACGACTGAACGGCTACGGTGACGAGTACATCTACGAACGTGAACGACAAGTACCACTACCGTCGCCGTGTACCCTACCGATGCGCCAAGTACCTCTACGGAACGAACGTGTATGACCACCTTCGGTGATGAAACGAGTACAACTACTTCCACTACGACTCGAACCCCTCCGATAACGCACGCTTCAAAGGTATAACCCGAGACGATGACCCGTGGATGCTTGTTGTGGTTGTATGAATTGTTTCCCGTGTGTGCATCGTGCCCGTTCCATCTTTTGTCATGTTCCTCGGTTGCCTCGTCACCGACTCGTGGGAACCCGGCAACGGGATCGCCCCACCTTTCATCTCGTTAACTCGCTCACGCCATCTATCTTTTGCACCGGTCTCTCAACGAGTTACCGGAACCGAGTTGTTGCCTTTGCATCATTTCGGATCGTCGCCGTGGCACCCTTTCCATCCACCACGGTGACGATGCTTCATATCATCTTCTTGTTAACCTTCTAATAAAATTGCAAAAACTTGATCATGTCATCCGCATCATGTTAACAACACTAAAATGTTTAATTATTGTTTGCTTTATAATTATTAAACATGCTCATGGGGATTTTCCGGATATGTTGTTGTTATTTTCCGGCCTCATTTAAAATGCCTAAATAGTGTAGTTTCTTTATGCTTCACCTCTTGCCATGTTAATAACAATTAATCTTGTCTTGTAATTAAATGAGAGTCAACTAAATAATTAAACGCGGTGTTTCGTCAATATGCAACTCGTTGCATATTGATCTCCACTTAACTTGTAGTATTTGTTTGTGCTCTTGCCATGCCATGCATATTTAAACCGGACATGCATCATCCTTGTTTGTGCATCGTATGCCATGTCTCCCTTGTGTGTTTACCGAGTTGTTTGTTTTCTTTACGGTTGCTTCTCTCTTTAGCTTCGGTTTCGTTCCAGAGTTATGAGGCTTCTTCGCTCGACTGTGTTGCTCCGTCTTCTTCTTGGATCCGTTCTTCTCCCTTGTGGAATTCCAGGCAAGATGACCGAACCCCGATAACATTACTATCTTTGCCTATTGCTAGTAGATCCGCTCTATAGTTTTGCCTCGATGCCCATGATCTTCTTGTCAGCCTCCTACTTGTAACCAATTGCCATGTTTAACCAACCTACCTATGCAAACCGTTGCTTGGCTAAGTACGCTTTGCTCAGCCCTTCTTATAGCATTGCTAGTTGCAGGTGAAGATTGAAGATGCTTGCTTCATGTTGAAGTTTGGTTGGGTTATATCACACTATATAAATGCTTAAAAATGAAATCATCTATATATTGGCAAGGGTGGAAGGCTAAGCCTTTTGCTTGGTGTTTTGTTCCACTCATGCCGTTAGGAACCGTATAAACCGGTGTTATGTTCCTTGATTATGCGTTCGTAACACGGTTGGGGTGTATGGGACCCCCTTGATAAACCGCTAAGTGCTAAGTCTTTTCCAGCAAGTCCCAACATTTGGTACTATTTGCCTCATAATAACAACTTAATTAATTAATTAAATTTGCATAGGGGGTCGCTCCCTCGAGGATCCTTAATTCTACATAGCAGGGGGGCAGTGCTGATGGTGTTGGTCCCAAACGGGGAGCCTGCGGAAACCACCACGGGGAAACTCGAGGATTGGGTCCTGTAGCATCACCCATCCGGTTGTGTCCTGAGACTTAGATACGCGCGGCTACTATCAGGGTGTCGACACGCCGGGAGGATTTGCTAGATTAGCCTTACCTTAGTTCGGTTTAACTTGAGCACGGGATTCCGAGAATACTCGGGTCTTCCCACCTTGGAGTTGCGACTCCGCGGATCGTGGGCTTGTAATGGGTCAAGTTGGAACACCCCTGCAGGGTTTGAACTTTCGAAAGCCGTGCCCGCAGTTATGTGGCAGATGGGAGCTTGTTAATATCCGGTTGTAGAAAACTTGACACAATGTTCCAATACACTACCAGCGTGTGTACCGTGACTGTTAATTTCCGAATAGGGGTTCGGGAGTTGAACACGGCGGGGTTATGTTTGACCGACTTTAGTTAGGATCACTTCGTGATCATCTTTCGACCGAGGCACTTCTCTTCTCGCTCTCTATTACGTAAGTTAGTGCTAGTTGCTGCTGCAGAATCTTGTTGTTCCTTCACCTCTTGCCCTTTCTTCAGCCTTGTCCTCACCCTAGGCTTAAATAGTCTTGTTACCCGGGAACGGGATTGCTGAGTCCTTTGTGGCTCACAGTTACTTCACCACACCAGATGCAGGTTCAGCCGAGTTTGATGCAGGAGCTGGTTCAGTTCTTCACCGGGAGCTCGATGAAGAGTTTGGCCGTATGCTTGTGACGCTTCGACGATCAGTAGTGGTTTCTACTAGGATTCGATCCTGACCTGTGGCTTTATGTTGTTTTGGTATCTTTCTTTTGGATCTTCACCCCTAGTCGGGTTGTGATGTTTTGTATGATGATTGCTTATGTAATGTATTGTGTGAAGTGGCGAGTGTAAGCCAACTATCTTCTTTTGCAATTTAATCCCTCTTTTACATGAGTCGTGCAAAGATACCAAACTTGAGATCATTCTAGGATGGGCTTATACCTTTAAGTCGTGCCTCGACGCGTAGGAGGTATAGTCCCATCCTGGGCATTACAGTTGGACCGTGTAACGTAACTTCCTTAGTAATGGAGGTTTCTAGGTCTGCTCACCGGCTGCGTATGCAACGTGCAGGTGTGCAATGGGCGATGGGCCCGGACCCCTGCGCGCTTAGGACTTACACCGGCGTGCTGACCTCTCTGATGTGCTTAGGTAGGGCTGCGACGTGTTGATCTTCTGAGGCCGGGCATGAGCCTGGAAAGTGTGTCCGGCCAACTGGGATCGAGCATGCTGGGTAATGTGGTGCACCCCTGCAGGGAAGTTAATCTATTCGAATAGCCGTGTCCCTCGGTAAAAGGACGACCCGGAGTTTTACTCCGACCTCATGAGAACTAGAACCGGATACTTAATAAAACACACCCTTACCAGTGCCAGATACAACACGGTGATTGCTTTCCCACAGGGCGACGAGGGGAGGATTGCCGGGTAGGATATTTCTATACGATGTTACTTGGTGAACTTACCATCTATTCTATTCTTCTCCTGCAAGACAGAGGCTGCGAGAAGCGACGATAGTTGTTACTTTCCAGCCACACTCTTCTACTGCTGCAAGATGGAGGCTGCTAGAAACGTAGTCTTCGATTGGATTAGCTATCCCCCTCTTTTCTGGCATTCTGCAGTTTAGCCCACAGATATTAGCCCTTTACACACATATCATTGCATATGTAGTGTAGATCCTTGCTTGCGAGTACTTTGGATGAGTACTCACGGTTGCTTTGCTCCCCCTTTCCCCCCCTTTTCCTATTTTCTTGGATGATGCAACCAGATCAGTGGAGTCCAAGAGCCAGAGGATCCCAAGGATGATTCTACGTGGAGTTCGGTTTCGAGGAGTAGTTAGGACGTCCCAGGAAGGAGGCCTTGTCTCTTCGATCGTTGCTACATTTGTGCTAGCCTTCCTAAGGCAACTTGTTTCACTTATGTCTGTACTCAGATATTAATGCTTCCGCTGACTCTTGTGTTTCGAGCTTATGTATTCGAGCCCTCGAGGCCCCTGGCTTGTAATATAAAGCTTGTATTATTTTAATTTGTGTCCAGAGTTGTGATTGTGATATCTTACAGTGAGTCCCTGATCTTGGTCGTACACATTTGCGTGCATGATTAGTGTACGGTCAAATCGGGGGCGTCACACGATCTACCACAGAAGAGAGGCTTGTCAACGGCCTCGTAACCCGCACGAGGCCAGGTGAGACCTAGGTGAGTTACAATGAAAACTCAGCTCGGAAAACTCGAAGACACATGTCCCAGGTTTGGATTTAAGTAGCAGAAAAAAAAAGAGCGGAATATCAGTTTACACACATAGGGGGCTCCCCCATCAAAATGCTCTCATGACCTACGGGGTCGTGCACAAGTCCTTGCGTGCAGGGTCGAGGCGAAGGAGTACAAGCTCAACCGGACACATCGCTCGCCGCACCGTCCGAGTCACTCTCATGCACACTACCGGCACTGTTGCTGGCCACATATTCACCGTCGTCAACCGAGCCACCTTCGTCTGCCGCGACCACGGCCTCATCATCATCAGTGGCAAAGGCCCTGACCAGAGCATCCACGTTGTCATCCACCCAGTGCGCCAGGTTGTCTCGGATGGTCCCGGACACTGGGGCGATGGCAGCGTCGAAATCAAAGTGGTGGTCAATGTTCTGGAGGTGGCTGAAGACTCGGGAGAACGCGCGCCCAAGGAGGCTTTAGCTCTTTTCCTCAACAAGATGGTGGGCCCTCATGGCCCGACTCTCCATGCGTGTCACGACCTCAGTGAAGAAGACGAGATGGCCCGCGTAATTCTCCACATGGGGATGAGGGACGTTTCCCTCGCAGATGGCCCCTAACGCCCGGCTAGCTCTCACCCGGAGAGCCTGGAGCATGGGGGTGTGCTCGTGCCGCAGCACCAGTCGATGGCCAGCCTTGTCCTCGCTCTGCTGCACGAGAGCCACGTCATTATCAACATCTCGCTGGAGCAAGGCTAGGTCGGCCTGTGCTGAGTACAGCTTGGCCTGAGCAGAGGACTGGGCTGCCGTGGCGACCCTCTCGCGCTGCTCTACCTCCTCTAGCTTCGTCCTAAGGGGAGCAGTTCTCCCATTAGCTTCCGCACGCTGGAGCTCCAACTTCAGGCCATACTCCTTGGCAAGGTCTGCACTAGCCTTCGCCACCCTCTGGTCAATTTCCTCCTGTGCTCTGGCTTCGTGAGCAGAGCTAGCTTCCTCGACTAGGGTCACATGGCGCTCCCTCACCTCCAACCGCTCGAGCTCAAGGCTGTGCTCCGTGGTTTCCAACATCAACGCCTCCTCAAGCCGCAAGATCTCCGCCTCTTCGGAAGGCGTCCCCTTCATCGACGCCAAGGCGGCCCTCCGTGCTTCAGCTCGTTGTTCCAGGCAGGCGTTCAAAGCCTGAAGCTCTAGCCTGCGCTTCTCTGCAACCTCGCAGCGGTGGTCAGCCTCCCTAGCCTCCTCCAGGTCTCGGGCATAGGCTTCTCGCAAGGCTGCAAGGGATGCCTCGGCCTCCGCATTGGCATGCTCGCGCTTGTGGCGCCCGAGGTTGATGGCCACCTTCAGTCGATGCCACTCGTCCATCAGCTGGAGGCCCTCAGCTTGAAGACAGACATGAACCTCCTCAAGCTCTCCCCCAAGTCAATTCAGCGCACTCATCGCCTCCTGAAGAAGCTCACAAATGGCGGTGCCCCGCCTGCGCGCAAACTCGAACACATGACCGGGACCCTCCTTGGCACCGGGAGCCATTGAAGAAGCTCGAGGAGGCTCGTCCCCTCCCGGTGGCAGGCCCGAGGTCTCCTCCACCCCAGTCGTCTTTCGGGACTCGGCCGGGGCCCGGAGGGGCTGGGACCTGCCGTTGGAAGAAGACACCGGGGCCGAAGTAACCCAACTGCAGTCGACGACCATGGGGTGAGCCCTTGGCACGCCTCCCGCTCCCCAGGAGGTGCCACGAAGGAGGAACGACAAGAATGCAGGGTCAAGGCGCCAGGCCGGCGCGTTCGCCCTCGTGGATGGCCTCGCGCCAGAGGCGGCGCATCGGCCGAGGGCGCCCAGGATTGGAAGAGACCTCGAGGAAGCAGGGCGCTGCTTCTCAGGAGATTCCGTCACCTCGGCAGGAGGGGCCCTGAGGAATCACAATCAGAAGGGAAGGTAGCACTCAAGGAGTTACAAAGATAAGTTACTCACTCGTCTATGGCAATGGACTTCCTCTGCTTCAATGGCCGGAAGGCATCACCACTGCAGCTTGGAGATCCCTTCCTCTTGAGGAGAGCTTCGAAGTTTAGATGAAGCCGGCCAAAGCCCTGGATGCGGTCAGCATCGCCAGGCGCGGCCGGAGCAGCTCCAGGTGAAACGCCCCCAGAAGCGCTAGGACGTGCGGGGCCCCCTATCCCCATATTAGAGCAACGCAAGGGGACCTCAGGAGCTTTGGCCTCAGGAGCACCAGGGAGCACCTTCTCCTCAGCCATTCCCTTTGGATAGCTCTCCCGAGCGCCATGGGACGACACCTCAGGAGCTCCAGGAGACATCGACATCGAAGTAGCCGCGCCACCAGCGCTTAGCAGCGATCGCTCCCCCGCGTACCCTTCTGGGGCGATCACCGTGATAGTGGCGGACAAGGCAGCCGCAGAGACAGTGTTCTCGCGAGACCCGACAGGGCCGGACGGACGAAGCCCCCATTTGTCAAAGGAGGGCATCTGCTTCAAGAACTACATCTTGTTTGAGCAGCAGTACAGGAGACAGCCTTCCTCCGGCAAGTGGGACGGTGTTGGGTCGCCTGTCAGGAGCTCAAGCACCAAGCGCCGTGCCTCGCGAGGAAGTGTAGGGGCTTGGAGCCTCATGCAGTCCCCGTTGCCGGAGAAGGTCCACATCGGCCGAGAGTGGCACTGGAGTGGAGCGATGCGGCAGTGGATGTACTTCTTCACCACCATGGGTGCCGTCACCCCAAGCTTCTACAGCCTGGCCAGCCGGCGCCAAACAGGAGCTAGTTTCTGGTCGACAAGCTTCTCATCCTTCCAGTCGGAGCTCAGGGCAGCCGAAATCCGTGAAAGAAGAAGCAGGGGGCTGCACACACCGACATCAACGAACACCCACCGCTTCCTGAAGCCACCGACGACCATCAAAAGGTCGAAATTGATCCCCGAGCCGGCTGTTACCGCAATGGCCTAGAAGGATACACATCCAGAGCACTGGAGTGCATCTGTCAGATGCAGCGAGAAGAAGTGGCGGAGCAAGGCCACGGAGGGGGCGATGCCCACCATGGCTTCGCAGACGAAGGCGAAAACAGCAAGGAGGACGATGGATTGAGGATCAAGGTGTAGTGCGCTGATTTGGTAATGCGAGAGCACCGTGTTGAAGAAATCATAAAAGGGAGGAATCAAGCCCGCCTAGAGGGCGCGAAGATGGAGGGGGACCTCATTGGCCGCCCTGTCGATTTCAGCGCGGGAAGCAGGCCAAGCCACCGTCGCCCCCACTCATTGAAATCGGTGGTGAGCGCCGGGCGAACCTTCTCCATCATCTCGTCGTTGATCACCACTGACCGCTTGGTGGCGGGACCGAAGGCCGGAGGCAAGGGGACCAAGGTACAAGACTCCTCCCTCCCTTCCTTCTTGCAGCTGGAGACCATGGTGGCGAGGGGAGTTGGTGTCGAATCGGACTAGGGGGAAGGATCAAGAAGACGAAGAAGCCGTCGGGCGTGTTACCGGCGAAGGAGGTGGAGTTGTATAAGCAACAGTGGCCGTTAAGCCAGGCAAAAATCAAGGCTGCATGGGGAAGTGGAGAAGCCCACGTCCCATCAATCGCCACTCGTCAATCAAGGCCGCGGGCTTTTGGGGCCTGCAGCGCTCCGCACTTGACCCTTGGCTTCGCCGCGAGGCCAAGTCCGAGCGTGCCTTGGGCCCGGGGGCTACTGGCGGCGTTCTGGGAACAGGGGCACCCAGACATGCCTGCCTGTGGCCCAGGGCGTGGCTCGTCCGGGGGCCTGGTACGGCCCAACCTCATAAGCAACCACCCAAGACCCTCACGAGGGGCCGTGCTGTGCGAGGCGGACGGTGCAAGACCTCCCCTGGGGCGGCCTCAATAGGCTGGCTCCCTAAGAGCGGAGATATCAAGGCAAGGGGCACCTCACGAGGTTCCCGTGACGTGAGCCATGACGACCAAGACCAGGCGGGCGCCAGCGGGCACAGGGTGTCAGTATCCTCTTTGGGGCTAAAGGGCCAAGCGTAGATGAGGAGTCCCGAGGCATCAGGAAAAGGTTTCCATATCAGTGCAACAAGACCAAGACCAGCAAGACGGTAGAGCGGAGGTCCCCGTGGAGCCCACGACGGCGTCACCAATATAGCCTTTGGCAGGCGAAGACCACCTTTTTTCAGGATAGCTTGTACTGGTTGTACCCTTCAAACTTGGTCGTTGTGGGATCCCTTCCCGCTCAGTATTTGGGAAGAGGACCCGGGCCACTATAAATAGGACTAGCCACAACCATAGGGAGGGGATCAGATCCCGGAGACCCCGCACACACCCACAAGCTCATCCGAGCACAAGAACACCTCTCCTGAGGAGGCAGTTCTTCCCATGTATTAATTCTTCCCCAGCCTACAAGGCAATCCACCACACCACACTAGATTAGGGTATTACACCATAACGGTGGCTCGAACCAGTATAAACCCTTGTGTCGCTTGTTCTTCGAGTTCAACGAGCTAGTCCTAGGAATTGGTGCGAGAGCGATCTAGAGCGGAAAGGAAAGAACTTCGTGCACACCCCAGTGTTCGAACCTCAAGGGTTTTGCCGGAACCCAAGATCTGACAGATGTGACCATTGTCGATGAGTTGTTGTACTTGCAGTTGGATCTCCTTAGTTTCAACGATGTCGGATTTCGGGTTCCGCAAACCCTAGAGAGGTGCAAACTCTGGGGTGCGCACGAAGAACACTCTCTCCCCAGCGCACTCGCCCTATGATTCCACGGCTAAGCTCGAGGAACTCAAGGAACAAGAGACACAGGGGTTTATACTGGTTCGGGTCACCTTGTGGTGTAATACCCTACTCCAGTGTGTGTGGTGGATTGCCTCGTGGGGGTGAGGATGAACTAGTACAATGGATGAACAGCCTCTCGAGGAGAGGTGTTCTTGAGCTCGGATGAGCTTGTGGTATGGTCAGGGTGGAATGGATCCGATCCAATCTATGGTCAGATCGGCCCAAGATGAGATGACCCTCTATGGTGGTGGCTAGGTCCTATTTATAGTGGCCTTGGTCCTCTTCCTAAATATCGGCGGGAAGGGATCCAACAACGGCCAAATTTGAAGGGGAACAACTAGTACAAGCTATCCTAACAAAAGCGGTCTTCGCCTGCCAAAGGCTCTGGAGGTGATGGTGCACCGGGCTCCATGATGACCTCAATTCTGCCGTCTTGACGGTCCATTGTCTTGTTGCATGATATGGAAACCTTTGCTAGATTCCTTGGGACTCTGCGCCAGCGCTTGCCCCCTTAGCACCAAAGGGGAAACTAGTATACTACGCCCGCTGGCGCCCGCCTGGCCTTGGTCATCATGGCTCACGTCACATGAACCTCACGAGGTGCACCTTGCATAGATACCTACGCTCCTCGGGAGCCAGCCTAGAGAGGCTGCCCCAGGAAGGTCTTGTCGTCGTCCGCCTCGCGAGCCTTGGCCCCTCGCGAGGGTCTTGGGTTGTGGTTGCTGAAGCTGGGCCATATCAGGCCGCCAATGGAGCCACGTCATGGCCGTAGGCAGGCAAGTCTGGGTACCCCTGTTCCCAGGACGCCGACAGTAGCCCCTGGGCCCGAGGTGCGCTCGAACTTGGCTTCGAGGCAAAGCCAAGGGGCAAGTGCGGAGCGCCGCGAGCCCAAGTCGCCTGCGGGCCTGGTCGACGCGTGGCGACTGATTGGACGTGGGCGTCTCCGCTTTGCCATGCTGCCTCGGCAACTGCCCGAGTTGACGAGACCCTGCTCCATGCATAGAACAAACCATCATTACGTGCGATCATGGAGGGCGGTGGTTGGCCTTCTCCTAGATATAAATGAAGAGAGGGCGGAGCCCCCGTTGCTCATCTCCTTCTTCTTGCCGCCTGCCCTTTCTTCTTCCTCCCCACTTCGCCCTTTCGCTGCAGCCTCCATGGTGCCAACGAAGAGATTCTCTGTTGCGGAGAGGGGGAAAGCTCGCCAAGAGGGGTCTGACTTGTCGCAGCTCAAGAGAGGGCGGGGCTGTCCTCGTAAGCTTGTCGCTACCCCTGCAGTGGTGCTTCAGGGTCGTGGGAGCACTCCTTCCGCGACCGACGCCATCCTAGGCGGCCGTGACGGCACCTCTTCTCAAAGTAGAGGCCGCCCTCAGCGAGGTAGCCCCCCTGTCGCGGAAAGGTGTGCCATGGTTGCCCAACCTCCCTGGCCACGTTTCCATTCATCAAAGGTGCTCCCGGAGTTTGTCGTGTGGTCGGAGAGTCCGGCCGGTGCCTGGCTCCAGCTGTTGTGCTCCTTTCCTGCGAGCAGCCGGCCGGGGGTCTTGATGGCCTCTGGTTGCAAGCCGATGGTTGCTACAGCAAGGCCTCGTGGGTCGCGGTGGAGGTCCCTATTGCGAGCAACGTGGCCCTGACCCATGGCTGGCAGACGTTCGCCTGCGCGTGCGGCTTGGACAGGCGATGCACCCTCGACTTCAATTACGATGGCGCCGTGACCCTCTTTGTGAGGTTGTTTGGGGAAGACAGTCACTGTGCAGGGTGCTTCCATGAAGACAGTAGCGTCGACGACGGGCTCGGCCTTGGCGACAGTTTTGACGAGGCTAAGGGCGGACTTGCCCTTGGCGACGGCCGTTGCTCATCCAGCGGCGGCGGCTCCTCTGCCAGCGAGAGCACCAGCAGTGAAGGCTACGACCAACCACCTCAACATTGGGCTCGCTTTGAGGACGGCGACGGGTCGTCCCGTCACCACGCGGCGGCGAAGCGCGAGGAGGGCTCAAACTGAGCTGAGTCCGGGGGTCCCTTGGAGCCGGGTCCGGCGAGCTGCTATGGCTGTGCGACCCGCCTTTGCTTAGCCTTTCCTTCCTTCCTGCATTTTGAAAAAAAGTAGATAGCCCCGCAGGGGCATGTAACGATCTGTGACGCTTATGAGGCTACGTTATATTTATTGCTCTTGTGCTATGTCATCATATTCATGCTCCTCGTGAGTGTAGAGGGATAACTTAGCTTGACATGCTTGAGGGTGGCCTCTCGCCTCGTGAGGATGCACCTTCTGGTATCTGGGGAGGCCTCCTTGCTGTCGACTCAAGAGCCGCTGGCCTTGGGAGGCATCATAAAGCTGCAAAATTTCTTAGGGAATCCGCCTAGTACCTTGTTCCTCCTTGCGCGAGCCCTCAGGCATGGGCTAATCATGGCTTAATGCACCGCGTCGCGGTACCCGGGGGGCACAGACTTGAGGGGGGTGCGCTAATCATGAGCTCATTCGAGGGCGCCTTGCGAAGATTAAGGAAGTCCAAGCTCTGGGGCGGAAGGGCTTTGGCGAGGAGTGCCCACGCCGTGGGCTGGCCCAGTGCGCGGACACAGACACACCTGCCTAGCTCTCGTGCGAGGTGTGCGAGGGAGAGCGTCAAGAAACTGCCGTCCTCCCTGACGCAAGAAAAAGGGGCGGGCAAAGTACAAGAGGGAAAACTCAACTAAGCAATCGAGAAACACCAGAACTCCAAATTCATTAAAAGATCACAACCAGATACACAAAGCTAATGAACAGTCGCGTCCGGCACCTAGTCTAGTCCTCTCACTAGCGTGGAGCTAAGTGCTGCCACTAGGACGTGGGTGGAAGCCCCCGAGGCCCGAGGGCGGCGAGACTCCGGGGCATGTACAGCCCCATTCATTATTACGTGGGAGTGTCATGAGCGGAGACTTTCACAAGCACTGGGCCATGCTTCATGGGTAGAACTTCTGGAGGTGCTGGATGTTCCAGGCGTTCAGGATGGGGATGCCGTCCCCCGTCTCCAGGCGCATGACGACAGGCCTGGAGACGTGGGAAATCCTAAATGGGCCCTCCCTCATGGGTGAGAGATTATGCAACCCTTCCCTGGAGAGCACCCGCCTCAGGACAAGATCGCGCACCTCGAGCATCCTGGAGTGGACGCTACGGCAGTGTTACCGCCGCAACGCCTGCTGGTACCTTGCCACTGGGAGCGAGGCTCGGCATTCCTCCCCCAGCACGAGATACATCCCCTGCATGGCATCCTGGCGTGCTTCGTCGAACACGAAGACCCGCGCGGAGCGATGTTTGACCTCATGAGGGAGAGCCACTTCGGCTTCGTAGACGAGGAAGAACGGGGTCTCGCCCGTTGGCTTGGTGGCGGTGGTGCGGATGGACCACATCACGGACTAGAGCTCGTCGTACAAGCCCCTGCCGCAGGCCTCGAGCTTCTTCTTGAAGGTCCTCGTGTTGAGGCCTCTCAAGACCTCCGCATTGGCGTGCTCAGCTTGACCGTTGCTTCTGGGGTGTGCCACTGAGGCGTAGAATATCTGCATTCCAAGGTTAGCACAATATGTTTTGAAGAGCTTGCCAGTGAACTCCGAGCCGTTGTCGGTGATGATGCGATTTAGGAGCCCGAACCAGCTCACGACGCCCTTGATGAACTTGACGGCCGAGCCGGCGGGGATGGTGCGCACTAGCTCCACCTCCGCCCACTTGGTGAACTTGTCGATGGCGACGTAGAGGTAGCGGTTGTCGGCGTTCTAGGAACGGGGGTACCCAGACTTGCCTGCCTGCAGCCCAGGGCGTGGCTCACCGGGCGGCTTGGTACGACCCAGCATCTTCGACAACCACTCAATACCCTCGCGAGGGGCCAAGCCTCGCGAGGCGGACGACACAAGGCATCCCCTGGGGCGGTCTCACTAGGCCGGCTCGTGAGGATTGGAGATATCGAGGCGAGGGACACCTCATGAGGTCCTCGTGACGTGAGCAGTGATGACCAAGGCCAGGCGGGCACCAGCGGGTGTAGAGCACCAGTTTATTCTTTGGGGCTAAAGGAGTAGGTGCAGGAAAAGAGTCCCGAGGTGTCAGGAAAAGGTTTCCATATCGGTGCAACAAGGCCAAGACCAGCAGGATAGCAGAACGGAGGTCACTGCAG
Source organism: Secale cereale (assembly GCA_902687465.1). NCBI lineage: Eukaryota > Viridiplantae > Streptophyta > Magnoliopsida > Poales > Poaceae > Secale > Secale cereale. The sequence continues at coordinate 252,749,121 of LR738714.1, forward strand.
AGCCCACGGCGGTGTCACCACCAGAACCTTTGGCAGGAGAAGACCACCTTTTGTCAGGATAGCTTGTACTAGCTGTCCCTCTTCAAATTTGGCTGTTGTGGGATCTCTTCCTGCTCAATATTTGGGAAGAGAGCCCGGGCCACTATAAATAGGACTAGCCACCACCATTGCGAGAATCTCATCTTGAGCTGATCAGATAGAAGGCCACACACCACAAGCTCAGCCGAGCACAAGAACCCCTCTTCTCTGGAGGCAGTTCGTTCATGTACTAGTTCTTCATCAGCCTGCATGGCAATCCACAACACCACACTGGATTAGGGTATTACACCACAACGGTGGCCCAAACCAGTATAAACTTTGTGTCCCTTGTTCTTTAGATCTGACGAGCTAGGCTTAGGGATCAGAGGGTAGACGAGCTAGGACAGAATGAGAGATCTTCATGTGCACCCCAGAGTTCGAATCTTAAGGGTTTTGTCGGAACCCGAGATCCGACATTTGGCGCGCCAGGTAGGGGTGTGCCAAAACTTCCCTTCCGTCGACCCGCGCTCCATCATCCCAATGGTTCGATGGCCGACGCTCGCAGAGCCCGTGCTGAGCGGCGGGCTGCCCTTGCTGCCCGCGTCGCTCAGACTTCTCCTGCCGGTGGACCACCCCGCCATTCTCCATCGCCTGCCGCCAACGCCGCCACTGACCCGGCGCGGCATGAATAGCGGGCATCGTCTCTGCACCCATCCGTCCGGCATGATGGACGCACCGCTACCCTGTCACTGACACCAGCGGTCTCTTCATCCCATGCTCGTCGCGGACCCGCGGATGCACAGGCTACGTTGCTCATGGCACGCGAGCTCCTGCGCTACTGCCCCGTTGACAACTTCTACAAAGAATGGCTTGACCGCATCGCCGAGCTCGTCAGCGCCGCTGGGGGCTCTCTAGCGCCGTCCCTCTCCCTGCCTCGTCCGCCTCCCCATGCGGACGACGAGGCCCACGAAGCTCCACAGCTACCCCCGCGTCAAGCCATAGTCCAAGACCCAAGGCACGTGGCCCCGCGGCGTGACCGCCCACGCGCGGTGCCGGTGCACGAAGATGGAAGCTGCCAAGAGATCCAGCGGCCTCGCGGGGGAGCGCCTGCACTCCCTCCACCACTGCGCTGAGACCGCACGCCCCCCGCCGTGGTGGCGCGCGAGGACCGAGATCAAGTTCCACCTCCCCAACAAGCCCTAGTGCCGACAACAGGCTGCAAGGCCCTCGCCCTCGAGCTGCGCAACGTCAACTGGCCTGGGAAGTTCAAGCCCGACCTGCCTACATGCAACGACGGCACCCCCGACCTTGCGGAGTTCCTGCAGCTCTACGAGCTGAGCATCGAAGCGTCCGGCGGCAACGAGAAGATCATGGCGAACTGGTTTCCCATGGCCCTCAAGGACGGCACGTGCTCGTGGCTCTTGAACATGCCTGCGGGATCGATCTCCACTTGGAGCGAGATGCGTGAGCAGTTCATCGCCAACTTCCAGGGCACCCGAGACCATCCCCCGGCCGCGGGTGACCAGTGGCGTATCAAGCAACAACTAGGAGAAACCCTACAAAAGTTCATCCAACACTTCAACAGTGTCCGCGTCAAGATCCCCAAGTTCATGGACGAGGCCATCATTTTGGCATTCTCAGATGGCGTTCACGACGTCAAGATGAAGGAGGAGCTTGCCATCCATGAAGATTTGTGCACGTCCCTGGAGCTGTTCAACCTTGAGACCATGTGCGGTAGAGCTGAGGAGGGGACCCTCTCCCTCGTCGAGCTCCCCGCTGCTAAACCCAAAGACAAGAAGGCCAAGAGCAAGGACGTAAAGTGCAAGGGAGCGGCAGTGCTCGCAGCTGAACCAGAAATGAAGTGCGGTCGCGACTACCCAAAACCACCCAAGAATGGCCGGGCATTTTGCACCTTCCACAATGTGCATAGCCACAACACTCACGACTATCAGGAGCTCATGGCCCTCCGTGAAGGACGCGTCATCCAACACCTCGAGTGTAGCAACCGTGGCTATGGCTGCGGGGGAAGTCGGACCGGGGGACGCTGGGATGACCGTGGCCCCAGCCAGGAGTGGCGTGATCAACCTCGGGAGGACCGTTGGCGCGGCCAGCCCCACGAGGACGCCTAGAGGGACCAACCTCGGGAGGACCGTCCTTAGGGCAGGGCCGGCCTTCCACCTCTGCCACCACCAAGGAGAAACAACGACCATGACGAGGGAGCTGGGGGCTTCCAGGAGCCACGTGCCATCACCTGTATCTTGGGCAGAGCACAGGCCCCAGCTTCTAAGCGCTTCTTCAAACAGTCCCCAAGCTCGAGGCTACTCACCCACTCAAGTGGTCCCGGTGCCCCTTCACCTTCAGTTCAGGAGACCAGCTCAAGTGCGCGGCTACGGCTGGCGCCCTCCCGGGTCTTTGTTCGCCCATGATCAGCAACGTCCAAGTTACCAAGACCCTCATCGACGATGGCGGAGGGCTCAACGTCCTATCCATCGAGACATTCGATAGCCTCCAAGTACCCTACGGTCAGCTGCTGCCTACCAAACCCTTCTCCGGAGTGACTGACGGCTCCACCATCCCCGTAGGGCGGGTCCGCCTACCTGTCACCTTTGGCAAGCGCGACAACTACCACACTGAGATCATCGACTTCGATGTCGCCCACATCCATCTCCCTTACAACGCCATCCTCGGGTACCCCGCCCTGGCCAAGTTTACGGCAGTAACTCACGACGGCTACAACGTCCTCAAGATGCCGAGAAGCGGCGGCGTAATTACCATCACATGTGAGGAGAAGGGTGCAGTGTGCTCACTCGAGCGCGCTTACCAGGGGGCAGCAGTCGAGGACCCAGACAACGACATCATCATCTACCCACCCGAGGTCGTCCCCAAGAAGAAGAAGAAACTGCTCGCCCTGGAGCCTCATGGGGATGCAGTGCCACGCGGCAGCACCTCGGGACCTACACCAAGGGAGAAGCCACCACCCTCTCTCGCATAGGAAGGCACGCCCAGCGCCCCCCTCAGGCTGGGCTCGGGGTCTCTTCTCTGAAGGGCCTCTGACTTAGCCAAAGTCACGAGGGAGGCGCTCGGGCACCATGTGGAGGAGTGCTTCACTACACACTTCCCTCTGGAGGCCTCGAGGCGTGAGGCACCAAGCGCTCAGGAGTTCAACAGCCAAACCATCGAAGACCTACAGGTGCCAAGAGCAATGCAGGGCGAGCGTCGCCCAGGTCCTCTGAGTACAGCTGTCGGCCTAGGCTCAGCAGACAGGCTGCACGTTGTCGGTGTACAAAAAGAGGGGTACAATTTTTGTACCCCTATGACTGTGCACGGGCAGTCTGAGCCACGGGCACCACCACACCAAGCACGACAAGGGAGGTGAGCCAGGGTAAGACCGAAGCTCGATGGAACAGAAGCCCAAAGCCAAGACCACAAAGAGCAAAGGGACGAAGCGGGTTCCCCCGGCAAGATCCTTGCCAGGAGCCAGTTTTAGCAGCCCCGGCAAGACCCTTGCCGCGGCAACTCGCCCCACGCCTACGGAGCGGATCACCCTTGAGTCCACTGCCCCCATGGGGCAAGGATTCGGGAGACATCCCCGTAGTGGCATGCAGATCTTTGTGAAGACATTCAAGACCAGATACACACTAATAAGACGATGACCCTTGGTGGGATCCCAGCCAAGGAGGACCACAAGACCTCCGGCAAGCACCTTGCCGGGGATGACAGCAGGCGCCGCGGCAAGACCCTTGCCGGGGCCCCGGCAAGGCCCTTGCCGAGGACATCTACAGGGCCACCATCAGGCCCACGCCAACTAAACCTCCACCGCCATATGCAACTGCCGACCCAACCAGCTGGGCAGGCACGTACGTGGCGACATGCAGATCTTTGTGAAGACCCACCATTGCGCCACCTCAGCTGCCTGCCTGCCTACATGGCATCTCAGGCACCGCTGGCCAGTGCGCGTGTCGACACAAGAAGGAGCGGCGACGGACAATACATATGTCTCCCCCGTCCCCGATAAAGCAAGGACACCTAGGCAAGACGCATTAAATGCGCCTTGTCATTTAATGCGAGGGATAACCTCGCATCACTGTACCCTTTCCACCTCCTGTGTGCCACTGTGGCAACCCCTTTCTCTATAAAAGGAGGCCCGAGGCGACCAGGAGGAGGATTGGGCTTTTTGGAGCTCCTCACGCCCCATAGCTAGCTGAAGAACACAGATATACAATCCACCAAAGCAGGAGTAGGGTTTTACGCATCCTCGCGGCCCGAACCTGGGTAAAGGAACCGTGTGCTATCTGTTTGATCCGCTCTTCTCTCAACCCCGCGCCCCGCAACCGTAGTAGGGATTCTTGTGATCCCATAGGTGTCGATCCAATACGCCGACATCTTTGGCGCGCCAGGTAGGGGATTTGGTTGTGAGAATCGACTCTAGTAGTTAGCCCAGCGCTCCTTCGTCTTCATGGCTCTTTGAGAAGGAAGGAGGCCGGAAGATCAGCACTCGAGTGGCTACAAACAGAAGCTAAGTTACATTGAACCCCGGGTATTTCTATTCTATTATATAAGGTTATTATCCTCGGAGTTGTCGTTCTTTGTACAAAAGGAAACCTGTACGCGAATGGGGCCCTTCCCGATCGGCAATGCCTTTGCTCTGTTTCGAGTCCGCTCAACAGTTCAAACGGCTGCGTTGGAAACGGTAGGGTAGCCTTCCGCAATTGGCAAGGCTCTCGACTCTGACTCGAGTCAAACTCGACAGTTCAAGCGGCTGCGTTGAGGGCGGTAAGGTGGCTCACCCGACAGCACGCTCACCCGGCAGGCCAATGGGGACCCGTCGCCAAGACGCCGCCTTGGGTTTCCGCGCCGGCAAGCCTACCCAGCTAGCGTAGGGTGGACATACAAAGAGGCAGCAAACAGGGAAATAACATGCATGACTCCAAAAGTGATTCAAAGTTATATTACATCATATCATCGCTGCGGTTCTAACTACAGATAAAATTTGTCTTGGTCATGAACCCGCAGCGGCGAAGAAGAACGGGATGCATAATCCCGGCGCTGGCCTTCCACCCTCTTGATTTCGTCGATGCAGCTGATGACGGGCTTGATGTGCTCCTTGAGCACCGTGAGGTCAGCACCCTCCGGCAAGCTACCCATCGTGGCTTCGAAGTCAAGAGCGGGATTCCAGTACGCCATCTTGGTGAGGACCTTGGTCATGACCCCCCGGCAAAGTCGCCGGGCCTTCCCGGCTAGCGTGGCCGTTCTATTGGAGTGAAGATCATCCAAGGCGCCGAGGACGCCCTCGAAGAACAGAGTCAGCTTGGCATTGACGGTCCCGCTCCACTCAGGGGCATACCTCACGTTTGGCATCCCCATAAGGGCCAACTGCAAGGTGACCCTGCCGGTGACGTCCTCCAGCCGGCTGATCCATCTGTTCTCGCCCGCCATGTATTCCTAGTGGGAGGTGGCCTCGTCCGCCCGAAGCTGCTTCTCCTCCTCCAGGCTCCTGGTCAAGGTCTCCTCCCGAGCCGAGCTCTCCGACAACATCTTCTCAAGATTCTCCAGCTTCAGCTTGAGATCTCTGATGGAGTTTTGCGCTTCGGAGAGCTCCCAAGCCCTGCTGATGGTTGCTCCATGCGCCTCTGGCAGGGCACAGTTTAGCGTGTTCTTCTCATCGGACAGCTTGAGGGCCTGCTCCTTCAGCTCATCCCGCTCTACCTCCAGCTCCTTCACCTTGCCGGCATGGACCAGAGCCTGGGCATCGAGTGCCTCTTTGTGCCTCTGCCCCAGCTCGCGAGTACGCCGCTCGACAAGGACCTCGAGCTCCTCATCCTTGCCGTGGAGCGTTGCGGCAAGCTTCGCCTCACGCGCAGAGAGGTCTTCCTCCTGGGAATCCAAGGCGGCTTGATGCTGGTTCCGGGCGGCCTCGGCCGCGGCAGCCAAGTTCGTTGCCTCTTCCTGGGCCTTCTCGATGTCAGACATCTTCATGGTGAGCTCTGCATCGCGTTTGGCCAATTCCTCCTGGAAGGCCCTCTGCTCCTCGCGGGTCTGGTGAAACCAGGTCTGCGCCTCAGCAAGACGCGCCTTGAAGTCCACCTCCGCCTCGTCCACCGTTGCCATCCAGGACTTAACCTTGTCCAGACGGGCACGGTAGAGCGCTTGGAGCTTCCGGAAGTTGGCCTCCATAGCACGGAAGAGCTGCTCTTCTGGAGAACAATCGCCGCCGACGCCCGGTTCATCGACCACCTCGAGCCTGGTGGCGGCGAGCACCTCGCCGTCGAAGACTTCCCCTCCGGCGGGCGATTGGGAACTTGACGCCCCTGCAAGATGGACGAAGAGATCGTCCCCCACCTTCAGATACCTGCCGGGGCACGAGGTTGTGGAGGAAGAAGGCTGATCATCAACCACCTCTTCCTCGGCTGTGGCCTTGCCGGCCTCCCCGACAGGCCCACCGCTGGCACCCTCGGCAGCATCCTTGGCGGTCTCATCAGCGGCGGCCGCGCCAGCATCCTTGGCAGCCTCCTCGGCGGCGATCCTGTTGGCCTCCGCCACGGCCTCCTCAGCAATGTTCCCGACGTCGGCGTCCACGTCCTCCATACCTGAAGGAGGGACTGGGCAGTAATGGGGACGATGAAGCCAAAAAAAGAATAAGGGAAAAATAGAGACGAAGGGCAGGTGACTCACCAGTGCCAGGCTGTGAAGCAGAAGCCCCCTCCCCACCAGTATTTGGCGCTGTGGCAGAGCCACCAGCGTCCAAGTTCCCCTCTTCCTCCATGGGTGTGGGCTCCATGCTTGGTGCCCTTGCCGGGGACGCCCATCGCGGCGGCATAGTCGATGGGGGTGGTGTGTTGGGGGTAGCCCACTGCGGCTCCTCCTGCTGCCGCTCCCGTCCGACAAAACCGACAAGGTCAGCACCATAGCATCGAACACCTACCACATGTCGAGCAAGAGGAGGGTGAAGAACTTACGCTGGGGGCTGTGCCGGGGGCTGCTGTCCGGGCTGCTCAACACCACCAGTGGCGTCTCTGAAGCCCCAGCCAAGGGTTGGCTGCTCGTCGAGGCTTTCGCCCTCTTTATCCTCTGGGCCAACGTCTCTGCATCCCTGAAGAAGCAAACATTGATCAAGATGAGTGGCTTAGTTCAGGCGAATGGAAATGGCAGTAAGGAACGCAGTACTTACTCGTCGTCCATCTCCTCCTCCTCCACCGCTTTCCTTTTCCTCTTCGGGCTGAGAGGCCCAAGATCAAAGGGGAGCTCCATGTCGACATCCGAGTCAACGTCTGCCGGGGGAGGCAAAGAAGGTAGAGTTTGTGCGCGCCCAGATGGAGAAGGGGCTGTTGCCTTCTTCTTATCAACAGCCTTCGTCAACCTCCTCGCTGCCGTGGCCCTCGTGTGGCGTCCGGACCCCTCCAGGGTCAATTGAGGCTGCCTGGCCCTGCCAGGTCGGACCGGCTTGCCGGAACTAGCCCGCCGCAGGACTCGTCCTCTTCCCCTGGCTGGCGCCGAGCCCGCCGCCACATCCTCCTCCAACGACGACTCGTCGGCCGCATCTTCGACAAGCGGAGCTCCGGTGCCGGCGCTGCTAGCCTCCCCGGCGGCCGCTGCCCACTGGGCGAGCTCCTCCTCCTCCGCAGCTCTTGCGGCCTTGTCCTCCACACCCCCGACGCTGCCGGCCTCCATGGAAAGCTGCGCCTCCCTTGCCCTAGTGGCGATGTAGTCCAGCTCTGCCTGGGTGGTGTCCATGACAAGCCACAGCTCGGCGTCAGGATTGACATACACCTCAACCAGAGAGTCGAAGAATTGTTGCACGTCCGCGTCCGCCGTCTCCTTCCAGCTCGGGAGAGGGCCGTGCGCGTTGCAGTCCGGCAGCATGGTGATGATCTCGGACCGACGTGAATTGTTGCACAACGGGACCACCCCCGCTGGCAACTTGAAGAACGGCCCCTTGATGGCCTTGCCGGCCTTTACGGCAGCCCTCGCGGCCTTGCCAGTCCGTTCGACCTCGCCGTCACGACCCACATCAAGTTGGAAGAGCCGCTGGCAGAAATGGGCATGTCCCATCACCGTGAGGTTGTGCTTGAGGCCAGGGCGGAGTCGCATAACGTCAGTCGGATTCCTAAAGAGCCAGGCTGGGCTCCCCTTGTTGTGCAACGGGGCGATCCGACGGCGAATGAAGTCCGCCCTGATCATCTCAAGGGTGAGTCCGGCCTGGGTGAGCCGGAGAATCCTGGTGGTGGCGACGGTGAGCCTCCCGTCGGCGGCGTCAACGCCGCTCCAGTCGCTGCCACGGACCGGCGGCACTCGGCGGACCTTGCAGAATCTTGGCGGGTCTTCGTCTTCAATCTAGCACCACCGGCCGCGCCATTCATCTCACCTCTCCTTCACGGCGTCATCCGGGTATGCTCCCTTGGATCTTGGAATCCAGGTGATGCATCCAGAGACGGCACCTCCTGGCAGGATCCTAGGGGTGAGATAGTGGCGGAAGAGCGCCGTGTTGGGCTGCACCCCGACAAAGCCTTCGCAAAGGTGCGCCAAGAAATCCATGCATGCCACCGCATTCGGAGTAAAATCCAAGAGGCGGAAGCCGAAGGTGTGCATGATATCGCAGAAGAAATCGGAGAAAGGGGGACATAACCCGCAAGAAAAGTAGTCGACGAATAAGGGGTACCGAGTAGGTCCAGGTTCGGCGCAAGCGGCAGGAATGAAGCGCGTCGCTAGATGTCCCAAATTCTTCCCCCTGTCTTCACCCCCCAAAGGGGCTTGAAGGCGGCCCGGAGCTCGTGGACGTCGACCGTCGAGGGGAAGAAGAAGACGGACTTCGTCCGGTCCCCCAATAGCGCGCTCTCCGGCGGCTCCACGGTCCCGGCGCCCTTGGCCGCCCCCTTGCCCTATACGGACTTGGACGCCATGGCGGCTGAGAAAGTTTGAGGTATGAGAGAGGGGGAGGGCAAAGCAACGGCGGCAGGCGATGGCGGAAGCATCGGAAGGAAGGAAGCGAGGAAGCGGCGGCTCTGTGATTGGAAGAGGCACGAGGAAAGCGGAGGAAGTGAGCAGCGCGCCCGCGGTTATTCCTTTTTATGGGGGAAAGGTGGGCCGCCTCCTTTCACATTAACTGCGACGTGACGCATGCCTGCGGAAACCGCCCCGCGCATGCCGCCCACGTCACGCCCGCCCCTCCACACCGCGCCATGCGTGCGGATCATGGGAGGCGCAACGGGCGGAAAATCTTACCACGGTAAACACCGTCCCGCCTGCCCGCGCACCGTTCTGGGCCTAGCCCAACAACGCGCCGCGCTTTTATGTGGCCCAGGCCCGGGGGCTCCTGTCGATGTACAAAAAGAGGGGTACACTTTTGTACCCCTATGACTGTGCACGGGCAGTCTGAGCCACGGGCACCACCACACCAAGCACGGCAAGGGAGGTGAGCCAGGCTAAGACCGAAGCTCGATGGAACTGAAGCCCAAAGCCAAGACCACAAAGAGAAAACGGACGAAGCAGGTTCCCCCGGCAAGATCCTTGCCAGGAGGCAGTTTTAGCAGCCCCGACAAGATCCTTGCCGGGGCCGGCTTTAGCAACCCCGGCAAGACCCTTGCCGCGGCAACTCGCCCCACGCCTACGGAGTGGATCACCCTTGATTCCACTACACCCATGGGGCAAGGATTCGTGAGACATCCCCGTAGTGGCATGTAGATCTTTGTGAAGACATTCAAGAACAGATACACGCTAAGAAGATGATGACCCGTGGCGGGATCCCAGCCAAGGAGGACCACAAGACCTCCGGCAAGCACCTTGCCGGGGATGACACCAGGCGTCGCGGCAAGACCCTTGCTGGGGCCCCGGCAAGGCCCTTGCCGAGGACATCTGCAGGGCCACCATCAGGCCCACGCCAACTAAACCTCCACCGCCATATGTAGCTGCCGACCCAACCAGCTGGGCAGGCACCTGCATGGCGACATGCAGATCTTCGTGAAGACCCACCATTGCGCCACCTCAGCTGCCTGCCTGCCTACATGGCATCTCAGGCACCGCTGGCCAGGGTGCGTGTCGACACAAGAAGGAGCGGCGACGGACAAGACGGATGTCTTCCCCGTCCCCGATAAAGCAAAGACACCTAGGAAAGACGCATTAAATGCGCCTTTTCTTGTAATGCGAGGGATAACCTCGCATCACTGTACCCTTTCCACCTCCTGTGTGCCACTGTGGCAACCCCTTTCTCTATAAAAGGAGGCCCGAGGTGACAAGGAGGAGGATTGGGCTTTTTGGAGCTCCTCAGGCCCCATAGCTAGCTGAAGAACACAGATATACAATCCACCAAAGCAGGAGTAGGGTTTTACGCATCCTCGCGGCCCGAACCTGGCTAAAGGAACCGTGTGCTATCTGTTTCATCCGCTCTTCTCTCAACCCCGCGCCGCGCAACCGTAGTAGGGATTCTTGTGATCCCATAGGTGTCGATCCAATACGTCGACACGCGTCTGCGTCACCGTCCCCGCACTCAACAGGATCGCATCTCAGGAGCTCTACTGGCCTTCCCAGATGGGTCGGTGTCGGGGTCCCCCTCACAGCTACGTGTGCATGCCCTTCGGCTTGCCGAACCAAGCGACCCTGCACCAGTGCCACATGCGGGAAGTCCTAGCGACTCTCGAGGCAAAGCATAAGGAGATCCAGGCGGAGTTGCACTCGGCCCTCCACGAGATCTGGGGAACCCCAGAGCCTCACGAGGCGCTGGAGCCAGGCGGCGCGTAAGGGGCAGCATCTGTGTCGAGCACCTTCAACTACACCAACACTACTTCAGCAACGGTACCAGGTGACATTTTTCGGTTTTTGTTCAAGTGGGAGCACCCCTCGGGCAGCATCATTCCCAGGTCGCACACGCCTGTCCCTGTGACGTCTATCCTTTTGCATCTTAACTCGCCTTATTGGGGGCGCCCCTCGGGCTGCATCATCCCCAGGCCGCACATGTCCGTCCTTGTGGCATGTATATCCCTTCCATTTCACCTGAGCTAGCGTTACTACCTCTATCAGCTATGTTTGGATCACTCATCCATTTGGCCGTCACTCCTATACCATGAACATCTTGCGCCCTCGCAAGCTCGCTTGCATCCGTCTTGTGATCGAGGGAGGGCACGACGTCTATGCTCGGGTCTGTCCCTACAGCGTCGCAAACTCCAAGCGGCTGAGCTCTGGCTCGCGGGCCAGCCCCGTGTACGTCACCTCCCATGGCCATTGGTGCCTTGCCCACGCTTGAGCCGGATGCTAGCAGGTGAGTTGGGGTGCATGATACTGTGCCCCGCCGCTACGGGAGCCGCGTGTCGGTTGTCTTTTCTTATGACGTCCACATGAGAAGACTAGGCACGACGCCTGTGCATGGGTCCATCCGTGTAGCATCGATAAACCCAACGGCCGAGCTCTGTCTACTGGGCCGGCCCCGTTCACGTCACCTCCTAGGGTTGTTGGTGTCTGGCCTTCTCATATGGCAGGCTCGAGGGATTCCTTCAGCAGGTATCCCTGGCTTTGTCCCCTCTGGTGCAGATGGGCGTTGCAGAGGTCCCGCAGCCTGGCCTGTCTTCGTCCCCTCAGCATCCGATGCATGTGTGTCGACGCAGGGGCCAGGGATACCTACCTCAGGCGGGGGTCACGATCTCAGCTCCGACCGCTGGGGTTGCCAGGGCTCAGGAGGTCTTGGCCGCGCCATAGGCCCTGCTGTGACCATGCCGCCAGCTCGCGACCCTCCTGCTTCACCTAGCGCCTTACAGGAGGCCTTCTTGGCACTAAAGCAGCTGCAGGATGACCTTCAGGGTACTGATCGTCGTCTGGTGGCCGGGCGCCTGGAGATGGTCTCCGGATGGTTGGGTTCCAACGCGTCCATGCGAGACACGCTGAGCCAGGCTGTGGAGGCTTCCGCGGAGGACAAGCGGGCCACTGTTCAGGCTGCGGCCGTTCACGAAGTGACACTGCAGGATGCCCAGACCGCCCAGGAGTGCTGTCAGTAGATGAAGACCGAGCGGACGGACCTGCATGGAAAGTGCAAGGCTGACGAGGAGAGGATGAAGGCCCGAGAAGATGTCGTGGCCAGCCGTGACGCCGAGCTGGAGCAGCTAACGAAGGAGCTGTCTGCAGAGCGCATCCGAATGGAGGAGCTGAAGCAGGCGGCGGAGGCTAAGGAGGCCCAGCTGGAGGTCAAAGCGAAGGTCCTGACCGAGGACCGTGTGGCCTTCAAGTCCCTTGAGGTGAGGTCCCACCAGGCGCTGAGGGCACTCTACGAGAAGGACCTGGACAAGCCGCTAGCGACAGATGATAAAGGCCCTGCCCAGCTGCTTCCTTATCTTGTCGTGGCACTCGAGGATGTCGTCCGCGAGAGCAACCCCCTGGCGGAGGAGGAAGCTTGTGTGCTTTCATCTTCTGCCCTGACGCACGTCCTCAGCCACTTGCACCTTCGCTACCCTAATGCTGACCTCGGGGCGCTGATCCAGCCTATGGAGGTGGAGCGTTAGGAGGCCGCCGCTGAGGCTGTGAAGGACCATGTGGAGGCCCTGCTGAAGGAGTTCCTCATTCTCCACCCTTCCCCTCCAGCCGATGGCGTCACTGATACCGCAGACGAGACCGTTTCCCTAGAGCGCGGTGACGCCGTTGGGGGGAGGTCCCTTCAGGCAGCAGCGCCCAAGGCTGAGAGGAAGGCCTGCTGGTTGGCGATGGCGCTCCCCTTTATCTTTATTCCCCTGCAACATGAGCAGGCCTCGTGGAGGCGTTAAAGCTCTCGTTTGATGCTTCAAAGGACAATTTGGTTTGTAACACTTGCTAGATATTTGCTCTTCTTTCCTTATTTATCGTTCTACGTCGGCAGGGCCCGACCCCGTGCATACCTCAGCCGCCAGCTGGTTTGCTCAGGTCACTGGGTCAAGACCAAGGAGTGAGGGGCTACGTGGCTAGTTAGGCTCCTGAGTCGCGATGCTCAGGAGTCCCCCTTAACGCACAAACGATACCTAGGTAGGAAGCACTAGGCAGTGCTTTGGTGTTCTACGTCGGGAGGGCCGGGCCTGCGCGTACCTCAGCCGCTGCTGATCTTGACCAGAAACCAGAACAAGGCCAGGGAGTGAGGGGCTACGGGACCTGTTAGGACCTTGGGTCACGATGCCCAAGGGTCCCCTTTGACGTACGAACAGTCCTGAGGGAAGTGAGTGCAAGACCTAGGCCTTGATGTTCTGTGTCGGTAGGGCCCGGCCCACGCGTTCCTCAGCCACCGTTGTCCATGACCGAAAACTTGGACAAGGGTAGGGAGTGAGGGGCTATGGGGCCAGTTAGGCCATTGGGTCGCGATGCCCAAGGGTCCCCCTTGACGTACGAACGGACCCTATACCTGCCCTCGCTGGGCTAGCGCTCGGGAGGGTTGCGTGTCGACCAGGCCCAAGGGACCTGGTGGGGCGTGCGCCAGGCATGACCTGGACGCAGCCCCCGTGCCCAGCCCCCTCGCGCTACCTTCTCGAAGGGAGAGCAATGCGGTGAGGATGGCCACTGAGCCGAGGAGCTCCCTGAGGTTAACACGGCCATGAAGCCACCCCCAGTTGTTTATCACCGGCGCCGAGCATAGTGCTGCCGCTCTTGCGCGGGCATAGCCACTCCTCGACCGTGTCGTCAGCCAGCGCAGAGCATGGTGCTTCCACTTAACCGTGGGAGGGGACTCCCTACTGCGGAGAGCCCTCGGGCGTATACAGCCTAGCCCGGACACGTGGCTGGCATGGTGGGGCTTAGACGAGGTGTATCTGGGCACCCGTGAGCCAGCGCGGGACTCACGAGGCCCTACCTCAAGGTGGGTTGCGCTTGCTCTTGGGTGGAAGCGCTCGAGATGATCCTGCAAGGTTGTTAGACAACCTGCGCCAGGTGAATCCCTCGAGGTCGCCCTACGAGAAGGTCAGGCACCAACGACCCCAGGAGGTGACGTGGACGAGGCCGGCCTGCCAGGCAAAGCTCAACCGTTGGATTTATCGACGCTGCAGGGACGGACCCGAGCATAGACATCGTGCCTAGTCTTCTCACGTGGACGTCCTAAGGTAAGCCATCCGGCGCGCGGCTCCTGCAGCAACGGGACATGCTACCGTGCTCCCCGACTCCACTGCTGGCATCCGGCTCAAGCTTGGGCGAGGCACCAAGGGCCACAGGAGGTGACGTACACGGGACCGCCCCGCGAGCTAGAGCTCAGTCGCTTGGATTTGGCGACGCTACAGGGACGGACCCGAGCACAGACGCCATGCCAACCCTTGGCCATAATACGGATGCAAGCGAGCTTGCGGGGGCGTAGGATGTTCATGGCATGAGAGTAGTGGTCAAATGGATGATTTGAATGGAACATGACAGAGATGGCAGCCCTAGGTTTGGTAAAATTCAAGGAAGGTACATGCCACTAGGGTGAACCTGCGCAGCCTGGGGATAATGCGGCCCGAGGGGCGCCCCTAAAAGGTGATTTGTGATGCAAAAGGATGCGCGCCATAGGGACTGGCCCGTGCGACCTGGGAATAATGCTGCCCGAGGGGCGCTCCCAGTTGAACAAAAAACCGAAAGATGTCACCTGACATAGTTGCTGAAGTGGTGTTGGTGTGGCTGAAGATACTCGATGAAGACATTGTTCCTTACGTGCCGCCTGGATCCTGCCCCTCGCGAGGCTCCGGGGCTCCCCAGATCTCGCGGAGGGCCGAGTCCAACTCCGCCTAGATCTCCTTGTGACTGGCCTCGCGAGCCGCCAGGACTTCCCGCGTGTGGTGCTGGTGTAGGGCCGCCTGGTTAGGCAAGCCGAAGGGCATGCACACGTAGCTGTGGGGAGGGCCCTGGCATCGGCCCACCTGGGAAGGGCAGTAGAACTCCTGAGACGCGATCCTGTTGAGTGTCGGGACATTGACGCAAACGCACAGCCCATCTCCTGAGTTTGGACCGATAACTGCCCTTGAAGGAGGCGAGCGGCGCTCGCCCGGCATGGCTCTCGGCTCCTGTAGGTTTTGAATGGTCTGGCTGATGAACTCCTGAGTGCTTGGTGCCTCATGCCTTGAGGCCTCCGGAGGGAAGTGTGCAGCGAAGCACTCTTCCACATGGTGCCCGAGTGCCTCCCTCGTGACAATGGCTAGGTCAGAGGCCCTCCAGAGGAGAGCCCCCGAGCCCAGCCTGAGGGGGGCATCGGGTGCGGCTTCCTATGCAAGAGAAGGAGGAGGCCCCTCCCTAGGTGCAGGTCCGAAGGTGCTGCCGCCCTGTGCTGCGTCCTCGTGAGGCTCTAGGGCCAGCAACTGCTTCTTGTTCTTGGGAACGGCCTCAAGTGGGTAGATGTTGCTGTCGCTGTCTGGATCTTCAACTGCTGCCGCCTGGTAAGCGCGCTCAAGTGAGCACACTGCGTCCTTTTCCTCGCAGGCAATGGTGATGACGCCTCCGCTTCCAGGCATCTTGAGAACATTGTAGCCGTGGTGAATCACTGCCATGAACTTGGCCAGGGCCGGATACCCGAGGATGGCATTGTAAGGGAGATGGATGTGGGCAACATCGAAGTTGATGAGCTCAGTGTGGTAGTTGTCACACTTGCTGAAGGTCACAGGTAGGCGAACTTGCCCCATGGGGAGGGGGGGGGGTGGAGCCATCTGTCACTTTGGAGAAGGGTTTGGTTGGCAGTAGTTGATCGTAAGGTACTTGGAGGTTGTCAAATGTCTCGATGGAAAGGACATTGAGTCCTACACCACCTTCGATGAGGGTCTTGGTTACTTGGATGTTGCTGATGACGGGAGAGCAAAGCATCGAGATGGCGCCAGCCGTAGCTGCGCACTTGAGCTGGTCTGCTGAACTGAAGGTGATGGTGCACCTGGACCACCTAAGTGGGCGGGTAGCCTCGAGCTTGGGGAGAGCCGCGTTTACTTCATGGGTGAACTGCTTGAAGAGGCGCTGAGAAGCTAGGGCCTGTGCTCCGCCCAAGATGCAAGTGATGGCACGCGGCTCCTGGAAGCCCTTAGCCCCTTGTCCTGGTCGTCGTTTCTCCTTGGCGGTGGCAGAGGTGGTCGGCCGGACTTGCCCTGAGGATGGTCCTCTCAGGGCTGATCCCTCCAGACGTCCTCACGGGGCTGGCCGCACCAACAGTCCTCCCGAGGCCGATCACGCCACTCCTAGTGGGGGCCACGGTCGTCCCAGCATCCTTCGGTCCGACCTCCCCCGCGGCCGTAGCCACGGTTACCGCGCTCGGTGAGTTGGAGGACGCGTCCTTCACGGAGGGCCCTGAGCTCTTGACAGTCATGAGTGTTATGGCTGTGCACGTTGTGGAAGGCGCAAAACGCTCAGCCGTTTTTGGTGGCTCCGGTTAGCCGCGGCCGCGCTTCATTTCCAGTTTGGCTGCAAGCACTGCCGCTTCCTTGTGCTTTACATCCTTGCTTTTGGCCTTCTTGTCTTGGGTTCAGCAGCAGGGAGCTCGACGAGTGAGAGGCGCCCCTCCTCGGCCCTGGCGCAGTTGGTTGCGAGGTTGAACAGCTCCAAGGACGTGCACAAATCTTAGTGGATGGCGAGCTCTTCTTTCATCTTGACATCGCAAACACCATCTAACAACGCCGAAATGATGGCCTCGTCCGTGACCTTGGGGATCTTGACGCGGACACTATTGAAGCATTGGATAAACTTATGTAGGTTTTCTCCTGGTTGTTGCTTGATACGTCGCAGGTCACCTGCGGTCGGGGGACGGTCTCGAGTGCCCTAGAATTTGGCGCTGAACCATTCGCGCATCTCACTCCAGGTGGAGATCGTTCCCGCAAGCAGGTTCAAGAGCCATGAGCGCATGCCATCCTTGAGGGCCATGGGGGACCAGTTTGCCATGATCTTCTCATTGCCGCCGGACGCTTCGATGCTCAGCTCGTAGAGTTGCAGGAACTCCATAGGGTCGGGGGTGCCATCATAGCGTGGAGGCAGGTCGGGCTTGAACTTCCCAGGCCAGCTGACGTTGCGCAGCTCAGGGGCAAGGGCCTTGCAGCCTGCTGTCAACACCGGAACTTGCTGGGTGGTGGGACTTGGTTTCGGTCCTCGAGCACCGCCGCGGCGAGGGGCGCGCGGTCTCGATGCAGCGGCGGAGGGAGCGCGGGTGCTCCTCCGCGGGGCCGCTGGATCTCTTGGCAGCTTCCTTCTTCGCAGACGGGTGCCACACGTGGACGAACACGCCGCGGGGCCACATGCCTTGGGTCTTGGACGACCCCTCGACACGGGGGTAGGAGTGGAGCTTCTTGGGCCTCGTCGTCCCCATCGGGAGGCGGACGAGGTAGGGAGAGGGACGGCGCCGGAGAGCCCCCAGCGGCGCTGACGAGCTCGGCGATGCGGTCGAGCCATTCTTCGAAGAAGTCGTCAATGGGGCGGTAGCGCAGGAGCTCGCGTGCCATGAGCAACGCAGCCTGCGCATCCGCGGGTCCGCGGCGAGCATGGGACGAAGAGACCGCCGTAGTCAGCGATGGGGTAGCGGTGCATCCGTCGCGACGCACAGAGGGGTGCAGGGATGATGCCTACTATTCTTGCTGTGCCGGACCGGTGGCGGCATTGGCGGCAGGCGATGGAGAACGACGGGGTGGTCCGCCGACAGGAGCGGTCTGAGCAACGCGGGCAGCAAGGGCAGCCCGCCACTCAGCACAGGCTGTGCGAGCGTCGGCCTTGGAACTGCTGGAACGGTGGAGCACTGAATGACGGAAGGGAACTTTCAGCGCACCCCTACCTAGCGCGCCAAAATGTTAGATCTAGGGTTCCGGCAAAACCATTAAGGTTCGAACACTGGGGTGAGCACGAAGATCTCTCCTTCCGCCCTAGCTTGCCTACTCAGCAGCCCTAGGCCTAGCTCGTCAGATCTAATGAACAAGAGACACAAGATTTATACTGGTTCGGGCCACTATTGTGGTGTAACACCCTAATCCAGTGTGGTGTGGTGGATTGCCTTGTAGGCTGACTAAGAACTAGTGCTTGGAGGTACTGCGTCCTGAGGAGAGGTGTTCTTGAGCTTGGGCGAGCTTGCGGTGTATGAGAGGTATCGATGATCCGATCCGCCCCAGATAAGATGATCCCAATGGTGGTGGCTAGTCCTATTTATAATGGCCCGGGTACTCTTCCCAAATATTGAGCGGGAAGGAATCCCACAATGGCCAAATTTTAAAGTGGATAGCTAGTACAAGCTATCCTAACAAAAGGTGGTCTTCGCTGCCAAAGGCTCTGGTGGTGACGCCGTGGTGGGCTCCGCGAAGACCTCCGTCCTGCCGGCCTGCTGGTCTTGGTCTTGTTGCACCAATGTGGAAACCTTTGCCTGACGCCTCAGGACTCCTTGCCTGCACCTTCTCCTTTAGCACCAAAGAGGAAACTGGCACTCTGCGCCCGCTGGCGCCCACCTGGCTTTGGTCGTCACTGCTCACGTCAGGAGGACCTCGCGAGCTTCCCCTCGCCTTGATATCTCCGATCCTCACGAGCCGGCCTGGTGAGGCTGCCCCAGGGGATGCCTTGTGTCATCCGTCTCGCGAGGGTCTTGAGTGGTTGTTGAAGATGTCGGGCCATATCAGGCCGCCTTGTTAGCCACGCTCTGGGCCGCAGGCATGCAAGTCTGGGTACCCCCGTTCCCAGAACGCCGACAACCTGGACAAGCTAGTGGCGGCTGAGGTATGCGCGGGGCCGGGCTCCGCCGATGTAGAACGATAAATACGAAGGGAAGCGCGAACATCTAGCAAGTATTACAAGACAAATTGTTCTTTAGACATCAAATGGAAGTTTTAACGCCTCCACGAGGCTCGTATGTATCGCAGGGAACGAAGATAAGGAGGAACGCCACCACTCACCAGCAGGCCCTTCCCTCAGCCCAGGGCGCTACCACCAGGAAGTGCCTCCTCGTGAGCGGCATCGCCGCGCCCTGAGGAGTCGTTATTGGTCGCAGGGTCAGTGGCGCCATTGGCTGGAGGAGGAGAGTTGACGATGAGGAACTTCTCCAGCAAGGCCTCCACATGGTTTTTCACGGCTTCAGCGGCGGCCTCGCAGCGCTCCGCCTCCACGAGCTCAAGCAGGGCCCCAAGGTCGGCGTTGGGGTCGCGAAGGTGCAGGTGGCTAAGGATGCGCGTCAAGGCGGAAGATGAAAGCACGCGAGCTTCCTCCTCTGCCAGGGGGCTGATCTCGCGGACGACATCCTCAAGCGCCAAGACAAGATAGGGAAGTAGCTGGGCGGGGCCTTCATCATCCATCGCTAGTGGTTTCTAGAAGCCCTTCTCATAGAGCGCCCTCAGCGCCTGGCGAGACCTCTTCTCGAGGGATTTGAAGGCCGCACGATCCTCAGCCAGAACATTTGCTTTGGTTTCCAGCTGGGCCTCATGTGCTTCCGTCGCCCGCTTCAGCTCTTCCAGGCGACCACGCTCCGCACACAGCTCCTTCGCCAGCTGCTCTAGCTCGGCGTGACTGGCTACGGCGTCTTCTCGGGCCTTCATCTTCTCCTCGTCCACCTTGCACTTGCCACACAAGTCTCGCAGCTCGGTCTCCACCGACTGGCAGCGCTCCTGGGCGGTCCGAGCGTCCTTTAGCGCCGCCTCGCGAACAGCTGCGGCCTGGTCGGCGGCCCACTTGTCCTCTCCGGAGGCCGCCATGACCTGGCTCAGTACCTCTCGGACAGATGCGTTGGAGCTCAGCCAGCCAGAAACCAGCTCCAGATGCCCGACCACCAGGCGACGGTCGGCACACTGAAGGTCATCCTAGAGCTGCGTCAGTGAAGAAAAGGCCTCCTTCAGGGCGTCGGGCGAAGCCAGAGGGCCACTAGCTGGCGGCATGATCGCAGTAGGGGATTGCAGCGCAACTAAGACCTCTTGAGCCCTAACAACGCTCGCAGCAGAGTCGAAGACGGGGGCCCCCGAAGCCTGCTCGACCAAGGCTGTGACCCCCACCTGAGGTAGGTCTCTTGGGCCTTGCGGTGGAAACCGTGCATTAGAAGCAAAGGCTCATCCACCACCCATCTGCGCCAGGGGGGACGAGGCCGATCTGGGCCGCTGGACTTCCGGTGCGGTCTCCTCTCCCTTCGTCTTCTTCATCGACGGCGCTGACCTAGCAATGCAGGGCAAGATGTAGTGAATCAACAACATAATTGGGAATGAAAACAAATCCAAGCCAAGGTACTTACTGGTCCACGGCGACAAAACCCCGAAGCCTCTTCAGAACCATGGAGCCCAAGGGCCCCGCAGCCTGAGCCGCGGGAGCGTGGGCCCCCAAGACGGGCGAGGCCATAGCAGAGGGCACAACAGCAGCGCCAGGCGGAGCCGAGGCTGAGGCGCTACCTCGGGGGATCAGCATCGACCGGCTCTTTGTCGGGACCCCCGCTGGCGGCTTCTTCAAGGGGATGTGCTTGGACCTCGTGACAGCTCCAGCCTAGGGCGGCACCTCCTCCACTGGGTGGTCATCGTCTCCATCGTCGTCAGGCAGGGTGCGAAGGAGGTTGTCCTTACGCAGAGAGGAGGAATCTCCAGTCCCCTCCACAGTTGCCTCTGAGTTGTCTTCATCACCGGAGTCTCCCGAAGACACCTCCACCAGTGCGGCTGCCACTTGAGCTTCAGGGGGCGCCAGAGGCACGAGCCCGAGCGCGTCAAAGGTGGGTATGCAGGCCGCCACCGTCGCCCCGTCCAGGCGGTGGTAAAAGTGGACATGGGAAGTAGGCGGATATCCCAGGTTGACCCCAACCAGGAGACGGAGAGCTGCCATAAGCTGATCGACGGACAGGGTGTCGCAGCCCCGAAGGTTGTCCGACTTGTCCCCAAGCGTCCACAAGGGGCCCGAGCGAGCCTGAAGTGGAGCCACTCGGCATGTCAAGAATTCCTTGACAATCATGGCCCCCATTAGCTTTGCCGCCTCGGGGTCATCAGGCTTCAGGTCCGCAGTCATCTTCTCCAACACCTTCTCTTCCCGTGGATCGGTGAGCTTTGCGCTGAGCCACCTATCGCTCGACTCGGGCGCCGCCGCTGGAAGCACCAGTAGAGGATGGGCACACTTGGCGTCCATGAATACCCACTTGTTCCTGAAGTTCTCGGCAATCTTCCCTGCTCTCGATATTGCATTGGTCCCGTTGGCCGCAACAAGGCGGGCGCACCCCGAGGAATGGCCCTCCTTGATCCGGAGGTAAAAGAAGTGGCAAAGCAGCGCCATGGACGACATCACCCCCGCGAATGCCTTGCAGTAGAAGGCGAAGATGGACAGAAGAAGGACGGAGTTGGGATGAAGATGAAAGGCATGAAGCTTATAGTGGCTAAGGACGGCGAAAAAGAAGTCAGACAAAGGAGGGACGAGCCCCGCGACAATACTGCTCATAAAGAAGCGATAGAAGGTACTTTTGGGGTCCTCCGGCACGGCGGAGGCGGCTTGGACAGCGGTTTTCCCCTTCTCGTTGGTGTCCTCCGCCGTCATCAGGAGCAAGGCAATATGGTTCGTCTCCGAGATCGTGGGCGCCCTCAAGGCCGGCTCGTACCAGCCGGGCAGAGCGGTGGCCTTCGACTTGTCGGACGCCATCAGTGCGAGCTTGGAAGGGAGACGGCAGAGATATGGAGCCTTGTGGAGGAGAGGAACAAGAAAGGGGATCTGGAGCAAGGCAAGGGCTAGCAATGAAGGCACATCGGCACACACTTGCCTTTTGTCAGTCGTGAAGTTATCGAGGTGGCGTGGTAGCGCAGACGCCCACGTCCCGTCAATCGCCATGCGTTAGTCAAGGCCGCAGGATTTTGGGACCTGTGGTGCTTCACACTTGACCCTTGGCTTCGCCGTGAAGCCAAGTCGAAGCGCATCTTGGGCCTGGGGGCTACTGTCGGCGTTCTGGGAACGGGGGTACCCAGACTTGCCTACCTGTGGCCTAGGGCGTGGCTCACCAGGCGGCTTGGTATGGCCCAGCATCTTCGGCAACCACTCAAGACCCTCGCGAGGGGCCAAGCCTCGCGAGGTGGACGACACAAGGCATCCCCTAGGGCGGCCTCACTAGGCAGGCTCGTGAGGATCGGAGATATTGAGGCGAGGGATACCTCGTGACGTGAGCAGTGACGACCAAGCCCAGGCGGGCACCAGCGGGCACAGAGTGTCAGTTTCCTCCTTGGTGCTAAAGGAGTAGGTGCAGGCAAAGAGTCCAGAGGCGTCAGGCAAAGGTTTCCATATTGGTGCAACAAGACCAAGACCAGCAGGATAGCAGAACGAAGGTCACCGCAGAGCCCACGACGGCGTCAGCAGCAGAACCTTTGGCAGACGAATACCACCTTTTGTCAGGATAGCTTGTACTAGCTGTCCCTCTTCAAATTTGGCCGTTGTGGGATCCCTTCCTGCTCAATATTTGGTAAGAGGACCCGGGCCACTATAAATAGGACTAGCTACCACCATTGGAAGAATCACATCTTGAGCTGATCAGATAGACGGCCACACACCACAAGCTCACCCGAGCACAAGAACCCCTCTCCTCAGGAGGCAGCTCGTTCATGTACTAGTTCCTAATCAGCGTGCAAGGCAATCCACCACACCACACTGGATTAGGGTATTACACCACAATGGTGGCCCGAACCAGTATAAACTTTGTGTCCCTTGTTCTTCGGATCTGACGAGCTAGGCTTAGGGATCGGTGGCTAGACGAGCTAGGATGGAAGGAGAGATCTTCGTGCGCACCCCAGAGTTTGAACCTTAAATGTTTTGCCGGAACCCGATATCCGAGAGTGGTAGCCCCCGGGCGCTCGAGGGAATGGTCCCAAAATGTCCAGCCCTCAGACCGCGAACGGCCACGAGAGCGAGATAGTCTAAAGGCCCTAAGCAAGCTGGTGGATTTGCTTGGCATGGAACTGGCAGGCTTCATAGGATCTCACCAGCTCGGCCGCATCGCTAAGCGCTGTTAGCCAGTAGAATCCGCTGCGGAATGCCTTTCCAACCAGGGTGCGCGATGATGAGTTCTGCCGGCAGTCTCCGCCATGTATGTCGGTCAGTAGCTCGCACCCCTGCTCCCTAGAGATCCACCGCAAGGAAACATCATTGGGTTGTTTTCGGCATAACTCACCATCCTGAAGGCAGTAGGCCGTGGCCTGCCGATCCACGCGCTCGGCGTCATCCTCCTTCTCCGGCAAGGTTCCCTGTAGCACATAGGCCTTGAAATTTTTTGTCCAACACCCCTCCTAAGGATCGAGTGCGAGGAGCAGGCGTGCCCGCGAGGTTGGGCCACAGGCGGGAGCTCCCGAGGTCGACGGAGGGGGAAGCTCCTTGTGAGGCGGTGTTTGCTCCATAGTTGGAGGGGCTGCTGAGGGCTTCAAGAGGCACTCCTCAAAGACGCCGGGCTCCTGTGGCTGGTGCTTGGACGCCCTCTTGGCGATGTCGTCGGCCTCCTTGTTCATGCCGCATGGCACATGCTGCAGCTCCAAGCCCAAGAAATGTTTCTCCATTTTGCGTACCTCCGCTAGGTACGCCTCCATGTGCTCATACTTTGGCTCGTATACCCTGTTGGAGAAGTTTACGAGGAGCTGGGAGTCCCCCTTGATGGTGAGGCACTTCACAACCAAGACGGCCGCGGCTTTCAGGCCGGCGATTAGGCCTTCGTACTCCGCGATGTTATTGGAGACCTTCTCGTCGTGATGGAAGCAGAGTTGCACGACCTAGTAGAGCTTATCTTGGGTGGGCGAGATGAGCACGGCTCCAGCCCCCGCGCCCTGACGTACGAAGGCGCCATCAAAGTACATGACCCAGCCGTCCGGTGCTTCATTCCTTGGCGAGACGGACCGAGCCTTGCATTCTCCTGGCCCTGGGTTCTCGGTCCACTCTGCCACGAAGTCGGTAAGCGCGGCACCTTTGACGACCCTGGTGGTGCTGAACTCCAGCTGGAATGCTTGCAGCTCAATGTTCCATTTGGTGACCCTTCCCGCGGCATTGGGGCTCCGCAGCACTCTCTCCAGCGGGTAAGCTGATACGACCATGATGGGGTGGCCTTTGAAGTAGTTGCGCAGCTTGCGCGAAGCAACAAGGAGTGTGAGCAGAAGTTTCTGCGGCATGGGGTAATGCACCCGAGCGTCGTGAAGTACCGTGCTGACAAAGTACACCGAGTGCTCAACGAGGGTGGAAGTATTAGTGGAGTCCAAGCTCTCCTGGGCTATGGCGCCTCCTGAGGCCGGGAGTCCTCAGGAGCTTGGTTGCCAGCCGGGGCAACTGCAGCTTCAGTAACGCCGTCTCGTGGAACCTGATCGACAGCTGATCCCACCGGAGCCTTGGGAGTATCATCCCGGGGATGTGTTGTCTAGTCCTGGTGCTCCTCTCGGACCTCCACTCATGCCGTGCCGGCAGAGTGTGGTGTAGCGGCTAGGTAAAGCACCAATGGCTTTTGAGGTTTGGGCGCCACCATTACTGGCGGGCTGGTGAGGTATTTCTTGAGGTCTTCAAAAGTTGCGTCAGCCTTTGGAGTCCACTCGAATGGGCCTTTCCTTTTCATCCGCTTGAAGAAGGGGAGGGCGCGCTCCCCTAGCTTGGAGATGAAACGCCCGAGCGATGTTACGTATCCGGCTAGCTTCTACATCTCTTTGAGGGTCTTTGGCGGACTCATCTTCTCTATGGCCTTACCTTCTCGAGGTTAGCCTTGATTCCTCTGTGCGACAATAGGAAACCCAGCAGCTTGCCTGACGGGACACCGAACACACACTTTTTCGGGTTGAGCCGCAAGTCTACCTTGCGTAGGCTGGCAAAGTTCTCTTCCAAATCATTAACGAGGGTCCTGGCCTCCCGAGATTTTACTACGATGTCGTCAACATAGGCCTCAGCGTTCCTCCCGAGCTATCGGTCCAGAGAGATGTGCATTAGCCGCTGAAAGGTTGCGCCAGCATTACGAAGCCCGAACGGCATGCAAGTCTAGGAGTGCACCCCACATGGGGTCAAGAAGGCCGTTTTCTCAATGTCTTGCATCGCCATCTTGATCTGGTGATAGCCCGAGAAGGCATCTAGAAAACACAAGCGGTCACACTCGGCGGTGGAGTCGGCGATCTGATCGATGCACGGCAATGGGAGCGGGTCTTGTGGGCAGGCCTTGTTGAGGTTGGTGAAGTTAACACACATGCGCTCCTTCCCGCCTTTCTTGGGCACAACTACCGGGTTTGCCAGCCATTCCGGATACCGCACTTCACGGATCACACCAGCTTCTTGTAGCTTACGAGTCTCTTGTACGTTGAAGGACTGCTTCTCTGTGGACTATCGTCGTGCGTTCTGTTTTACTGGGCGTACATTGGGGCATACGTTTAGGTGATGCTCGATCACCACCCTTGGGACTCCTGCCAGGTCCTTGGGCACCCACGCAAACACCTCCTTGTTCGCGCGCAAGAAACCGACCATCGCCTTTTCTTGATCTAGGGGAAGGTCGGAGCCTATGGTGAAGGTGGCTCCCGACGCCCCGTCCTCGTCAATCGGCACTTGCTTTCTTCTTGGCTCGGTCTTGGGAGAAAAGCTATTTCTTTTTTGCTGGTGCAGCCCCCGCGGCCTCCGGAGCTACTTCGTCTGCTTGGCGTGCTGCCGCCGCGGCCCTGAAGGCGAGCTTGAGGGCCCCCAGGGCCTCCTTGGTGTCCCTAGCCACAGTGTGGACGCCACTGCTACGCGACATCTTCATGAGGTTGTAGGCTGGGTGAGTCTCCACCATGAACTTCGTTAGAGCTGGGTATCCGAGGATGGCATTGTATGGGAGACGGATGTGGGCGATGTCGAAGTCGATAAGCTCGGTGCGGTAGTTGTTACGGGTGCCGAAGGTGACAGGGAGGCGGATTTGCCCCAGGGGTTGGTGGAGCCGTCGATGATCCCGGAGAACAGCCTGATTGGGCGGAGTCGCTTGTGCGACAAATGGAGCAAGCCGTAGGCTTCCGCGGAGAGCACGTTGAGCCCGGCCCCGCCATCGATGAGGGTCTTGGTTACCGCCACATTGCAGATGGTGGGGGTGCATAACATCGTGAGCGCACCTGCACTTGTGGTGGTCATCGGGTAGTCTCTAGAGTCGAATGTGAGGTCGACCTCTGGTGCCGCCCATCCTGGAGGGACTCCCTATGAGACTCGGGTGGTTCCCACTTGGCGGAAGAACTACTTGACGTGGCGATTTGAGGGCCGCGCCTAAGAGCCGCTGAGGAGGGCCGCGATAGCGTGGGGCACTGGTGCCGCAAAGCACGCGGTGAAGATACCAGCAGCTCCTCCTAGGAGGCCACAGATGACTTTGGCAGGCTGAGAAACCAGGCGCGTGGCACACCGGTGACGTCCATGGGGAACCAGTTGGCCATGACCTTGCTGTCGCTGTCGGCTGCCCGAACGGCCTCCTCGTAGGCCTGGAGGAAACTAGCCGGGTCTGCCGTGCCGTCGTAGCGAGGTGGCATCTCCGGCCTAAACCTGGGTGGCCACCGCACCTGTGGCAAGGTGGGGTGAAAGCTTGGTGGCCCGCAGCGCCGCCGCGCACGCCCATCGAGCCGGTCGGAGGGGTGGCGCCTGCCATGGGAGCCTGGTGGATGGAACCCTAATACAGCGGTGCTCTCATCACTTCCTTCATTTGAGCCCAAGTGGTGATAGGAGGTTCGCCTTTGGCTTCTCTTCTCTCTATGATTTGCTCCCACCAAATGAGAACATAGTCTTGGAACTCAAGTGATGCCATAGCGATCTTCTTCTCTTCATCGAAGTTGTGAAGGCGAAAGATCTTGTCAACTTTCAATGCCCATGAGAGGTAATCTTCGGGATCAATGCTTCCGGAAAACTTTGGCATGGTGAACTTGAGCTTGCCATAGCGATGCTCGTCATTGTTTCCTTGCCTATTGGGAAAGCGCTCTCGATTTTGGCGGTTTGCCATATCATGTTGCTCTTGAGGATGTAGACGTTCTTGTTGGAGTTGATGTTCTTGTTGGTATTGTTGCTCATGTCGCGCTTGAGGAGGAGCTTCTTCTTGCATTCTTGCTTGATGGCGCCGTTCTTGCATCTCATCTCGAAGAAAATCCTCTTCTTGACGAGTGTGTCGATTGCGGGCGGCCACATTGCGGTGTGCATCTTGTAAAGCACGTTGCGCCTCCATAGCTTGAGCTTCACGACGTTGTTGTGCGTGGCGGTTAGCCTTGGCATCTTGTTCTTCTTGATATTGACGAGCTCGCTCTTGTTGTTGTTGGCGTATTCGTTGCCGTTCTTGTGCTTGCTCAAGTGTAGCTTGGTTGTGACGACGTCGATTTTCTTGTTCGTCGAATAGCTCTTGGGAACTCTTGTCATGTAGAGGTTGCCGATGTTCATGTCGAGCTTGACGTGCGGCTTGACGAAGAGTGTTTGACGTAGGTGTACTTGAGTCTTGCGTTGAGTCGGTATGTCGACTTGAGCGGCTTCGTCGATGAGATGATGTTGAGGAAGAACGTCGGTTGATGATCAATGTCCGTAGCTCATTGTATTGAGTAGACATGTTGGTGTTGATGAGGTCGATTTGCTCCTTGGTGCTTTGTTGGAATTGTCGCGCGTCCTCGGCAACTTGACCAATGTACTCTCGCATAGCTTCACTCTCTTGATGTAGAGCTCGTTGGACACCGAATAGATGTAGTTTGGTGACGTAGTTGTTCGCTTCTTGAGGGTCATCGAAGATCGGGTTGGTAGATGAACTTGGCCTATCCATCATCACAAGCAAGTATGTGAGTGGAGAAAGGAGAAGACAATATCAATGTACCTTAACCGAGGTTGAAAATGGATCAATGATCACTCAACAATGTAACCCGGAAATAGCACTATTGGTATCACTTCGTGTCGATTCTCACACCTACACAAGTAAAGCTTTGAGAGGAGCTTGGTTAGGATGTGGCACAAATTCAATGCAATCGTCAAAATGACTCAAAGATGTTGAAAGTGGTTCACAAATTTGCTCATGCAACAAGTAGATCACTAGCAAAGAGTAGCACACGGAACACACGCACGGATAGATAAATGTGGTTGTGCAACCAAGGATGAGCGAAAAATGTGGTAAACCACGGAAAATGCTCGTGTTGCACAACGCTAGAGAGACGCTAACCGATTGCTTAATAGGCGGATACGCACTTGTGCACGACCTATATGGGCAAAACGTAACGACTATCTATCACAAGTATGCTATGAGTGTATGATGTGCCGATGCTTGAGCACAAGATGATGTTGCTATGTATGATCTCTTTGGATGCAAGGCGTATGATGCTATTGTTTCTTTGCTTGGATTGGCTCTTTTGCTTAAAAGCTTTTGAGCTCTTTCTTTGGGCACATATGTATGCTTCACGTATCAAGGTAGCTATTGTGTATGCGGAGCACTCTTGTGGCACACGTGGATATGCAAGATACCAAGATGATGTGATGTTACTCACAATGATGTGGTATGCAATATCTATGACTATCACTAATGTGCACAAGTGTCGTGGCCCGGCAATACTCAAATGGCTAGTCTCAATGGGAAAGCTACGCAAAGATGGTTCATAGGGTGACAATGCAATTGCAAGATAGAATGAGCGAAGTGTCGTCGATGTTACCGTCCTTGCCGAAGTTGAGCGGTGGTGTTGTCGAAGTCTTGCCGTCCCAAGGGAGCCTAAACATCCAAGGAAACGGTGAAACCACAACTCAAGTATCCACGGCAAATGGAGATAAATTTTCCAAACTCGAAGCGGTGAAGCGATGGTGGTTGTTGCGGAAGATTGGTGGAGGTATGCGGAAGAAATGGTGGATCACCGAACGAAAATGGCGGAGAGGTGGGGAAATGGCTGCGGGAGGCCGGATGTCCGGGCCAAAGGCCGGATGTCCGGGCCGGGCCGGATGTCCGGGGCACGGGCCGGATGTCCGGGGTGCCCGAGCCAGCAAGAACACGATGCAACGGTGGTTTCGGGGCAAAAATTCGGCGGATTTTTCGGATGAAATTTGGGGAAAAGTGGAGGAAAAGCTAGATCCACACGTGGCACAGCAAATCCATGGAACAAATTCAACAAAATCTTGCCAAATCAACAGATCACAGAAAATTTTTGGGGCTCTTTTTGTGGGGCAATTTTCGAAATTAGGAAGATCACGACAAAAACAGGCTAGAAAACGAAGTGTGGGGCTCCAAAATCGTGAGAAACCTTTGCTCTAGATACCATATGATACAGGGTGGAACCCTAATCAGCGGATCTTTCACGTTTGGAGGTTGGCACACGATGAACACGGGGAATCACAAGGGAAAGATGGGGAAAACACAAGAGGAAAACACTCAATCAACACGGAAGCAATCACACAAATGCTAGATTCGCGATACAAGGTTGAGATCCATGATCCAAGGTCAACAACGGTGATACAGATAGTCTTCTCCCGGAGGAGGTCTTGATATCCCGGGGGATCTTCTCCGATGAAGGAGGTCCTGAATCCGAAGTGGATCTTCTCCGTAGAGGCGCACGGTCTCGTGGGAGAAATCCACACAAGTGTCAAATGAGCTAAACCACAGCTAACCCTAAACGGAATGAGGAGAGGAGTATATATAGTCTACGGGGCGAATGGGTACATGGGCCTCGGCCCAGGGGGCTGCACGCAGGCAGATCAGGGGCCGGATGTCCGGGCGGCGGCCCGGATGTCCGGGTCTTCGAGGGGTGCCGGACGTCCGGGGCGAGGAGCCGGATGTCCGGGCTGGAGCGGTCTGGTCTCGGGCGCTCTCTGGACAGAGGCGCCGGATTTCCGGGCGCGGGGCCGGATGTCCGGGCCGTGCCTGGCCGGATGTCCGGGCCCTGGCCGGATGTCCGGGCCCTGTAGCCTTGGCTGCTGTTGGCCTTCTGTGGGTGAATGCCCAGGGGCCGGATGTCCGGGCCAGGGGGCCGGATGTCCGGGTCCTGGAGCTCTCTTCTGCTCTTCTCGATGCATTGGCTCGTCCATGAACTTGAGGACTCGTCCATCTTCACGCCCCTCTCCGATGTGGTCTTCTTCACACCTGAGCACACACAACACGTCCGTCTGAGGTAGCGACCATGTCTCGCAAGATTTGTATGGAAGTAAGGCTAGGAGTGATGTCACCTCGGTCTCGGGAGCTCTAGTCCTTGGTCCTTTGGGCACTTGATGAGGTGAAGGAGGGTCCATGGGGATGGCCCTAGGATACACCGTATCAGGTGGCGCCTGCCATGGGAGCCTGGTGGATGGAGAGCGAGGCAGACAGAGAGGCGGAACTTCGGCTCACCCCTACCTGGCGCGCCAAATGTAGGATTTCGGGTTCTGCAAACCCTGGTGAGGTTCGAACTCTGGGGTGCGCACGAAGAACACTCTCTCCCCAGCAAGCTCGCCCTGTGATTCCACGGGTAAGCTCAACGAACTCAAGGAATAAGAGACACGGGGGTTTATACTGGTTCAGGCCACCTTGCGGTGTAATACGCTACTCTAGTGTGTGTGGTGGATTGCCTCGTGGGGCTGAGGATGAACTAGTACAATGGATGAACAGCCTCCACAAGAGAGGTGTTCTTGGTCTCGGATGAGCTTGTGGTATGGCCAGGGTGGAATGGATCCTATCCCTTCTATGGTCAGATCGACTCAAGATGAGATGACCCTCTATGGTGGTGGCTTGGTCCTATTTATAGTGGCCTTGGTCCTCTTCCCAAATATCGGCGGGAAGGGATCCCACAACGGCCAAATTTAAAGGGGAACAACTAGTACAAGCTATCCTGACAAAAGCGGTCCTCGCTTGTGCTACTTCTCGAGCTTGCGTTGTATTCCCTCGAAGAGGAAAGGGTGATGCAGCACAATAGCGTTAGTATTTCCCTCAGTTTTTGAGAACCAAGGTATCAATCCAGTAGGAGACCATACGCGAGTCCCTCGCACCTGCACAAACAAATAAGAACTTCGCAGCCAACATGATAAGGGGTTCTCAATCATTTTACGGACACTTACGAAAGTGAGATCTGATAGATAGGATAGTATAATATTTTGAGAATAGTCCCAGGGGCCATAGGTTTCACTAGTGGCTTCTCTCAAGATAGCAGAATTCTATAGTGGGTGAACAAATTACTGTCGAGTAATTGATAGAAAAGCGCATAGTTATGAGAATATCTAGGCATGATCACTATATATAGGCATCACGTCCATGTCAAGTAGACCGAAAAAATTCTACATCTACTACTATTACTCCACACATCGACCGCTATCGAGCATGCATCTAGAGTATTAAGTTCATAAGAACAGAGTAATGCTTTAAGCAAGATGACATGATGTAGAGGGATAAACTCAAGCAATATGATATAAACCCCATCTTTTTAGCTTTGATGGTAACAATACAATACATGCCTTGCTGCCCCTACTGTCACTGGGAAAAGACACCTCAAGATTGAACCCAAAGCCAAGCACTTCTCCCATTGCAAGAACTATAGATCTAGTAGGCCAAACCAAACCAATAATTCGAAGAGACTTGCAAGGATATTATAATCATACATAAAAGATTTCAGAAAAGAATCAAATATTTTTCATAGATAATCTTGATCATAAACCCACAATTCATCGGATCTCGACAAACACACTGCAAAAAGATTACATCAAATAGATCTCCTCGAAGATCGAGGAGAACTTTGTATTGATATCCAAAAAGAGAGAAGAAGCCATCTAGCTAATAACTATGGACCCGAAGGTCTGTGGTAAACTACTCACAACTTATTCGTGAGGCTATGGTGTTGATGTAGAACCACTCCGTGGTAGATCCACCCTCCGGTGGAGCTCCGGAACAGGCCCCAAGATGGGATCTCACGGGAATAGAAGGTTGCGGCGGTGGAATTAGGGTTTTCTCTGTTGCCTCGATGTTTTCAGGCTATATGGATATATATAGGAGGAAGGAGGGCATCGGGGGAGCCAGAGGGGGCCCACGAGGGTGGGGGCGCGCCCAGGCGGAGGGGGCGCGCCCTGGACCCTCGTGGCCACCTCCTACGTTCCCTCGCGTGTACTCCAAGTCTTCTGGGTAGATACGGTTCCAAAAATAACTGCTCGTCCTCGAGTAGGTAAATGATAAAAACAATTTTTTTGATTCGGAATGCTAACCAACATAATTCTCAATGTAATTTCTTTATTGTGGCATGAATGTTCAGATCCGAAAGATTCAAGACAAAAGTCTATATTGGCATAAGAAATAATAATACTTTAAGTATACTAACAAAGCAATCATGTCTTCTCAAAATAACATGGCCAAAGAAAGTTATCCCTACAAAATCATATAGTCTGGCTATGCTCCCTCTTCATCACACAAAATATTCATATCATCCACAACCCCGGTTTCAGCCAAGCAATTGTTTTCATACTCAAAAAAATTCAAACCTTTCAACTTTCATGCAATACATGAGCGTGAGCCATGGATATAGCACTATAGGTGGAATAGAGTGGTGGTTGTGGAGAAGACAAAAAAGGAGGAAGATAGTCTCACATCAACTAGGCATATCAATGGGCTATGGAGATGCCCATTAGTAGATATCAATGTGAGTGAGTAGGGATTGCCATGCAACGGATGCACCAGAGCTATAAGTGTATGAAAGCTCATCAAAAGAAATTAAGTGGGTGTGCATCCAACTTTCTTGCTCAGTAAGACCTAGGGCTTTGAGGAAGACCATCGTTGGAATATACAAGCCAAGTTATATAATGAAAATTCCAACTAGTATATGAAAGAGACAAAACAAGAGACTCTCTATCATGAAGATCATGGTGCTACTTTGAAGCACAAGTGTGGAAAAGGATAGTAGCATTGTCCCTTCTCTCTTTTCTCTCATTTCTTTGGAGGGGCTTTCTCTCTTTTTTTTCTTTTTTTAGCCCCTCTCTTTATTTTTTGGGGCCATCTCTTTTTTTGGCCTTTCCTCACATGTGACAATGCTCTAATAATGAAGATCGTCACACTTTTATTGACTTACAACTCGAAGATTACAACTCGAAGCTAGAACAAACTATGACTCTATGTGAATGATGGTGAAGCATGTCATATGAACAGAACGGTGGAAAGTTGCATGGCAATATATCTCGGAAGGGCTATGGAAATGCCATGATAGGTAGGTATGGTGGCTGTTTTGAGGAAGGTATATGGTGGGTGTATAGTACCGGCGAAAGTTGCGCGGTACAACAGAGGCTAGCAATGGTGGAAGGGTGAGAGTGCGTATAATCCATGGACTCAACATTAGTCATAAAGAACTAATATACTTATTGAAAAAATTTACGAGTCATCAAAACAAAGTAATCAACGCATGCTCCTAGGGGAAGGGTTGGTAGGATTTAACCATCGCGCGATTCCGACGTCCACACAAAGGATGACACTCAATAAATACCTCATGCTCTACCTTGGTCACATAGCGGTTCACCATACGTGCAAGCTATGGGAATCACAAACTTTAACACAAGTATTTCTCAAATTCATAATTACTCCACTAGCGTGACTCTAATATCACCATCCTCATATCTCAAAACAATCATCAAGTATCAAACTTCTCATCATATTCAATGCACTTTATATGAAAGTTTTTACTACATTCATCTTCGATGCCTATGATATAAGGACTAGTTTTATAACCAAAGCACATTACCATGCTGTTATAAAAGACTCTCAAAAGGATATAAGTGAAGCATGAGAGATCAACAATTTCTACAAAATAAAACCACCACCGTGCTCTAAAAGATATAAGTGAAGCACTAGAGCAAAACTATATAGCTCAAAAGATATAAGTGAAGCACATAGAGTATTCTAATAAATTCTAAACCATATTTATCTCTCTCAAAAGGTGTGTCCAGCAAGCATTATTGTGGAAAACTAAAAATCAAAGACTCAAATCATACATGAAGCTCGAAGCAAAACACATATCATGTGGTGAATAAAAATATAGTCCCGAGTATAGTTACCGATAGGTGAAGACGAAAGAGGGGATGCCTTCCCGGGGCATCCCCAAGCTTTGGCTTTTTGTTGTCCTTGAATTTTACCTTGGGGTGCCTTGGGCATCCCCAAGCTGAGGCTCTTTCCACTCTTTGTTCCATAGTCCATCAAAGCCATACTCAAAACTTGAAAACTCCACAACACAAAACTTAGCCAAAAATCTCGTGAGCTCCGTTAGTATAAGAAAACAAACCACCACCCAAAGGTACTGTAATGAACTCATTATTTCTTTATATTGGTGTTAAACCTACTGTATTCCAACTTCTCTATGATTCATACCCTCCAATATTACTCATAGATTCATCAAAATAAGCAAACAACACACGAAAAATAGAATCTGTCAAAAACAAAACAGTCTGTAGTAATTTGTAACTTTCGAATACTTCTGTAACTCCAAAAAAAATTGAAATAACTTGGTAAACGTGAGGAATTTGTCTATCAATCATCTGAAAAAAGAATCAACTAATTGCACTCTCCGGTAAAAAAATCATAGCCAAACTCGTGAGCGCTAAAGTTTCTGTTTTTTTACAACATGATCATATAAACTTCACACAAGTCTTCCCAAAGGTTCTACTTGGCACACACACTAATTAAAACACAAAACCACATCTAAACAGAAGCTATATGCAATATTTATTCCTAAACAGAAGCAAAAACAAAGAAAATAAAATTGGGTTGCCTCCCAATAAGTGCTATCGTTTCACGCCCCTAGCTAGGCACGATACAAGAATAGATCTAGGTATTGTCATCTTTGGTAGGCAATACATAAGTGGATCTCATAATAGATTCATATGGTAATTTGATTTTCTTTCTAGGAAAGTGTTCCATGCCTTTCCTCAACGGAAATTGGAATCAAATATTTCCTTCCTTCGGTCAAGACCCCGATCCTAAGTCACACCGATCTAGCATGTAACACATCATATCACTTTGCGGCCTCACGCACGGTATCCCCACGGGCGCCACCTTACCTGGCCCGGGACCGTTTGCGCATCTTGGCACACGTATATGATAGTGTCGCTAGCATCCATATGACAGAGAACCCGGGCCGACATGGCTAGTTATAATCCAAAAGTGGCACTAAATTATAGAGTCTGGCATACATGACCCAACAACGAATGTGTCGGTCATCAACGTATGAACCCAAGTCGTAGCAAGCTACATAGACTTAAAGGAACAACGCGTGACATTTCACCTAAGGGACAGACACATGAACAGAGAAGGACACATGCCGGCCAGCCTACGTGTTCGGAAGCAGTAGCAAGCTACCAAGGCCCAGTGGAGGCACTAGGAGGCATTTCCCTGTAAGATAGGCTACCAAGGGTAAACAACTAGGTGTCGGATCCCACACATACCAAGCATTTCAATAACATACACACAATATGCTTGATATGTGCAAATACAACATTACATCACAACAGAACTCTATGACTCAAAGTACTTTATTTAAGAGGCTCCGAAGAGCCATACATAACATACCCATACAGGTAGGGGTCACATGACCCAACACTCAAGTCATACAAGCATACAAGCACATGCGGAAGCTAAACTTGTGTGAGTACAAACAACTTGGAAAGAAAGAAGGCTTGGTGTAGCCTAACTATCTACAAGGCCCTTCACAAGTTCAAGATCGCCGCCTGGGTAGCAAGCTACTCGTCGACGTCAAGGTCTATGTAGGACTCATCAGAGGGGGCGGGGTTCTCCTCTGCAACAGTTATTAAGCAAACATGAGTACAGAGCTACTCAGCAAGACTTACATCAGAACCTATCATACATGCATCATTATCAACAAAGGGTAGTGGAGTTTATTGCAGCAAGCCAGCTTTGACTCCTGGCTAACCTATACTACAACTATCAATAGTTTGCAAAGATGAGACAACGCACACGAGTCCACTAATCACCACAACAATACACTACCGTGGATCCTCTCCCGTCATCGTATGGAAGGGCCATCCACGGCACTCACACTTGTCTTGAGACTTTTAGGAGTAACCATAAACTTGTCTATGAACTTTATAGGCAACCAAGTGGTCCTTAACTGCGAACAACAGCTATTCGAATAGATTGGTAATCCTGCAGGGGTGTACTTCTTCACACATGTTTCCACCACTTAGCGTCTGCACACGACATGTGCTCGGTAGACTTCAAGCGAAAGCCGACGTGGGTGTAGACCACGACCTAACCAACCACTAAAGTCTCTAGTCCAGGTTTATCGCCTATTTGGGTTCCATATGTGGGGAGATTCGGTCGGGGTGTCGCTCACGGCCCCAAACGATGTGTACAGGATTCCAGAGCAACCAAACGGGCGACCGGTACACCGTGCCACGTATCTGCCGCATCACAACCCACCCCGAGGGTCAGCGCTGTGCACGACCACCAGTAAACTACAAACACCAGAAACTAGTTGCAACTCCTGGACAGAGGACAAGGGCAGTCAATAAGTCGAGTGGGGTCATATTTCAGGGCCCAATGTGTGGTAGTAGCTGATCTTAAATCACACATACATATCTCAGTTCTTATGGATGGTTCTAATGAAACAACCCACCATGTACTCCTACATGGCCTTTCATCGATACCCTTACCAAAACATATTCCACACTTCACTCTCATTACCAGACATAATAATTTCACTCTGATCCATCTCCCAGATGAACTAGACCTGACACAACTCTAAGCATAGCACGCATAACATGTATAGCATGGTAGGAAGCACATCAACATGGCTCAATCAACTCCTACACATGCTAGTGGGTTTCAACTATTTATTGTGGCAATGACAGGTCATGCAAAGGAATGGGGTTCAACTACCACAGCAAACAGCAGGTCACGTTGTTGCCTTAATGCAGTAAAAGAGAGCAGAAGCGAGAAGATAGGTTTGTATCGGGATGATCAATGGGTTTCTTGCGTGACAGATGGGTTGACGGGTACTGCTCTTCAGTTGGATACTCAGGTGTATCCCCGAGGGCAGAACCTACCACGGAGATCACCGGTAACACAATCAATACACGACAATATGCAACAATATGATGCATGCTCATGACATGGTAAGATGAATGTGTTTTGAGATAATGCAACTATAAACAGAAAGGTTTGAGCTTATTTGAATCAAAGATTCAAATTTATGCCCAAGTTATTGTTATTCAAAGTGCATTATCATGTTTTGATATGAACATCAAGGTTAACTTGCTTTAACAAGCATGAAACCAGTACCAATGGATAGATTGGATTTTTCTGATCATTTTTCATATATAAATTATTTCATTTGGAGCTACGGTTGAATTTATATGATTTTTAGAAGTTTAGGGCATTTTGTGAAAATAAATAAATCATTTAGATTTATCTAAATTCCAGAAAAGGTTTACTACATCAGCACTAGGTCATGCTGACATCAGCAAGTCGACAGGGCGCGGTCCATGTCAAACCTGACGTGTGGGGTCCACACGTGAGTCTAACAGAGCTAACTAATTAATGTTAGTTTAACCTAACTAATAACTAACAGAGTTGAGCCCACACGTCAGTGGGTCAAAAGTAATAACAGAATTACTTTAGCGCTAATTAATACTAAAGACTAATAAGTCAGCGGCTGGCCCCACTTGTCAGTGGCGCAAGGGGAGGTCAAATCCCTGCTCAAATGGCTAATCCCGCCGGCGGCTCGACGCCGGCGAGGCCAGACGCGGCGGAGCGCCTCGGATTTGGTCCTCCGGTGACCAAATTGACGGCGGAGACGTGCTGCGTGATGTGGACGCTCGTCCGCATCGAGTGGTGGCCGTGGCGTGGCCTGGGGGTGGTCGGAACGTCGCCGGTGACGAAATTGGCGGCGGCCGGAGCTCGGGTGAGCTCGCGGTCGTTGCTGCGGTGGCCGTG
Source organism: Secale cereale (assembly GCA_902687465.1). Taxonomy (NCBI): domain Eukaryota; kingdom Viridiplantae; phylum Streptophyta; class Magnoliopsida; order Poales; family Poaceae; genus Secale; species Secale cereale. The sequence continues at coordinate 252,786,823 of LR738714.1, forward strand.
GGGACGCGGGGCTAGCTCCTATAGGGCATACGCGATGCGGTGAGCACGCTGGACAGGGTGGTGAGGCCATTGTGTGGTCGGAGCCACGTCGGCGACGAGCTCAGGCGGCGGCGCGGTCGGGTGAATGAGGCGCGGCGGCTACGGCGTGCTAGGGGAGAACGGAGGGCAGGAGAAAGGTGAGAGGCTCACGGCGAGTGTGACGAGTCGAACGGAGAGCTCGGGGAGAGCCGGACGGCGTCGGGGCGAAGCCGGCGATCTCGGGTGGCCGGAGTTGGGGAATATGGCGTGGGCGGCGTTGTAGGGCTCCCAGCGTCGCGTGGCTCGGCGGGATGGCGTAGCGGATGGCGTCTGAGCTCGTAGAAACATCGAAGAGGTGAGGGGAGGGCGGTGGCGACGACTACGACGGCGATGTGCTCACGAGCGCGTCGGCCATGGCGGGAGAGGGCGAGGGAGAGAGGCAGGGGGAAGTGAGGCATCGTGGCGGTCTGGGCGACGACGTGGAGGTCGTCCAGGCGCCCTGGGGCGGCGAAGCGGCGGCCAGGCAGCAAGCAGCTACCGCGGTGGCGCGCGGCTGTGTGCCGGCGTCACCTGCCAGCCTGGCGGGACGAAGCAACTGGCTGGCATGGGCCAACACAGTGCTGGGCTGCCAGGTGGGCTGGCCGGGTAAGTGGCCTCTGGCCTTTTCTCTCTCTCTCTCTCTTTTCTATTTATTTTTTGTTTCTGTTTTTCTACAAATGTGTTGCTTTATTAAAAATGCTAGAACACTTTTATAAATCATGAAACTACTCATGCCCACTGTATATATTAAATACAACAGGGAACATTTTGGTTTATGATTATTTTGGCATTTAAAATATTTCATAGCATTTAAATGCCCAAATGCAAATACCTTATGATTTAATCTAGTGACCTTAGGATGTCCTAGAAAATTGTGCACCATTTTTGTCAGAGGTTTGAGACCAAGGCAAAGATGATGAACATTTTTAAGGGCATTTTGGGTACATTGGAAAAGATTTTATTAAACCCTAGTTGAGTTAAGAGGGGCGCTGGGGTTTCTGTCATCCCCATTTCAAGTTTCTGGAAAGTTTAAACATGATGCACACTCTAGCTAGTCCTAATGCAAGCACTGTCTAGGGATGTGACAACTCACCCCCACTCAAAAGAATCTCGTCCCGAGATTCAGGTTCCTCTGGAAAAAGGGTGGGGTACTCAATTCGAAGACGATCCTCCCTTTCCCAAGTAGCTTCGTTATCAGAATGGTGTGACCATTGAACCTTGAGAAACTTGATATTATGACGTCGAGTGGTACGCTCCATTTGATCAAGAGTACGAACGGGGTATTCTCGATATGTGAGATTATCTTGGAGATCAAGAGTTTCGTGGTCCACTCCGCGAATAGGATCCGAGAAGCAACGCCTGAGTTGGAAGACGTGGAAGACATCATGAACTCTGGAAAGATGTGGAGGTAGTTCCAGTTGGTAGGCAACTTCCCCTCGTTTGGAAAGAATGCGAAAGGGACTGATGTAACGATGAGCCAATTTGCCTTTGATACCGAAGCGATGGGTTCCCTTAAGAGGAGTAACCCGAAGGTAAGCCTTATCGCCAACTTCGTAAGTCACAGCCTTATGATGGCAATCATATTGGCTCTTTATGCGAGATTGGGCTATTTTCAATTTCTCACGAACGATGCGAACTTGCTCTTCTGCTTCCTGAATCATATCCGGACCAAAGAATTGTCTTTCCTTGGTTTCTGACCAGTTAAGAGGCGTTTGACACATTCATCCATACAGAACTTCAAAGGGAGCCTTGCCCAAACTAGCTTGATAGCTATTGTTATAAGCGAATTCGGCGAATGGAAGACACTTCTCCCAATCCATACCGAATGATATGATAGAGGCTCGGAGCATATCTTCCAGAATTTGATTGACTCCTTCTACTTGACCACTTGACTGAGGATGAAAGGCGGTGCTAAAAGAGAGACGAGTCCCCATAGCGTTTTGGAAACTTTCCAAAATCGAGAGGTGAAGAGACTTCCACAGTCTGAGTTAATCTCCAATGGAACATCATGAAGAGATACTATCAGAGAGATATACAAGTCTACTAGCTCACTAGCAGTTATACTCTCTCGAACAGGCAGGAAATGGGGTACTTTGAAGAGGCGGCCGATGACGACAAAGATAGCATTATTCCCTTTCCTGGTCCTGGGAAATCCGGTAATGAAGTCCATATCGATCTTATCCCATTTCCATTCCGGAATAGCTAAAGGTTGAAGGGTGCCAGCAGGCCGCAGATGCTCTGCTTTAACTCGACGGCAAACGTCGCAGTTAGCAATGAACTGAGCGATTTCTCTCTTCATCCTAGTCCACTAGAACCTTTGGTGTAGGTCCTGATACATTTTAGTACTACCGGGATGAATCGTGAGAGGTCATTCATGAGCCTCCTTAAGGTTCAACTGTCGTAGTTGTTGTTTCTTAGGAACCACCAAGCAATTCTCGAAGTAGACAACACCTCGATCATCCATAGAGAAGCTTTTAGCAGCTCCGCTAGCAATGCTCTCTTGGAGTCGGGATATACCCTTGTCACGCTTCTGGGCAGCTATGATTTGATCCGTAAGGGTAGGTTTCGCCACCAAGGTGGAAAGGAATCCTCGAGGAACAATGTGAAGGTTAAGCTTACGAAATTCCTCGTGGAGAAGTGGTTTCCCTTGTTGTAACATTAGATTGTTACAATAAGACTTACGACTTAGTATGTTGGACATGATGTTGGCCTTCCCAGGGGTGTAAGTGATTACTAAGTCGTAATCTGTCAGCAACTCAACCCAACATCTTTGCCTGAGAGTCAGATTCGGTTGGGTGAAGATGTATTTCAGACTTTGGTGATCAGTGAAGATTTCACAGCGATTACCAAGAAGGTAGTGTCGCCCTGTTTTGAGTGCGTGGACTATAGCTGCAAGCTCTAGATCATGTGTAGGATAGTTATCCTCATGTGGACGCAACTGTCGGGATGCGTAGGCAATCACGTGACGATTTTGCATGAGTATGCAACCTAGTCCTTGTCGCGAGGCGTCGCAATAGATAATAAAGTCCTTGGAAAAGTCTGGTGGTACCAGTACAGGAGTAGATTTCAGGCGTCTTTTCAGTTCCTAAAAGCTGAACTCGCACTGTGGGGTCCACTCGAACTTTTTATCTTTCTTGAGGAGTTCAGTTAGAGGTTTAGCAGCCTTGGAGAAATTCTCGACGAAGCATCGGTAATAGCTCGCTAAGCCAAGGAAACTCCTAACTTGCTTGACCAATTCAGGTGGAGTCTAGTCAAGGACGGCCTGAACTCGCTCGAGATTGACAGCAATACCCTTACCAGAGATTACATGACCTAGATAGGTCACTTCTGGCAACCAGAATTCAAACTTGGAGAATTTGGCATAAAGGCGGTGCTCTCGAAGTTTCTTCAATGCCAGCCTTAGATGCTCGGCATGATCTTCCATGTTCTTGGAGTAAATGAGTATATCATCGAGATATACCAGGACGAATTTATCCAAGTACTCCATGAATATAGAATTCATTAGCCGGGAGAAAGTGGCTGGGGCATTGGTTAACCCAAAGAATATGACGGTGTAGTCGTATTGGCCATAACGAGTAACAAAGGCCATTTTGGGAATGTCCCCGTTCTTGATTTTGATTTGATGGTAACCCAACCTCAAATCCATTTTGGAAAAGATTGAGGATCCAGCGAGCTGGTCATACATGTCATTGATCCTGGGGAGCGGATATTTGTTCTTTATAGTGACTAGATTGACAGGTCGATAATCTACAACCATCCAATCCGTTCCATCCTTCTTCTTGACAAAGAGGACGGGACAAACCCAAGGAGAAGAACTAGGACAAATGAAACCCTTTTTCAAGGACTCGTCGAGTTATTTCTTAAGCTCAGCTAGTTCTAAGGGTGCCATCTTATAGGGTCTTCTAGAGATCGGGACAGTTCCTGTAACAAGATCTATCACGAACTCTACATCTCTGTTAGGTGGAACACCTAGCAGTTCTTCTGGGAAGACATCCGGAAAGTCACGGACTACTGGGATATCTTCGAGTTTTGGAAGAGGGCTGACATTAAGAGAGTAGAGCTGACGCTCAGACATTCGGGCCAAAACATTGACTGTCTTGCCGGATGGGTGTGTAAGTTGAACAGTCCTAGTGTAACAATCAATCTTAGCATAATGAGTTGTCATCCAGTCCATACCCAAGATGATGTTTATGTCCGAGGACTTGAGAGCTATTAGAGATGCAAGAAAGACAAGTCTATCGACAAGGATTTCATTTCCATGGCTTACTCTAGAAGTTTGCCATTTTGAACCAGGAGTTTGAATTACCATGGAAGTGAGCATGTCACAAAAAGTCATGCTGTGCATTCGAGCATAGCTCTCAGATATGAATGAATGAGATGCTCCAGTATCGAAAAGAACAAATGCCGGATGGAGGTTATCAAGGAGCGTACCAAGGACGACATTAGGATCCTCGTAAGCTTCCTCAGCAGAGACATAGTTGACATGGCCACGTGTAGTGGTGATTGGCTTGACATAGTTCACCTTTCTTGTTGGCTTACCATGGCCAACGGACCTTCCTGGCTGGTTCTGAGGACACTCTCGCATGTAGTGGCCTGGTTCTCCACACTTGAAGCATGTCACAGTGCCAGTGTGTGGGGCAGTATTGGCAGATGGTCCTCCATAAGTCTTGGGCGGTGCATACTGCTGGGTTGGGCGAGGCGCCTCATAGGATGGCCTCGGAGTGAACTTGGGTGGCAGAGCTGTGTTTGAAACCCACACCCGACACTTGTGAGAACCAGAACCGGATGAGGAACCAAAGTCACGGGGATGCTTGCGTGTGGCTTCATAATCAGTCTGACCTGTCTCAGCACTGATGGCTTTGTTCACTAACTTCTAGAAGGAGGTGCACTCGTGCAAACGGAGATCACAGCGAAGTTCGAGGCTGAGTCCCTTGCGGAACCTCGCCTGCTTCTTGGCATCGGTGGACATTTCTTCGGGAGCATAGCGTGCCAAGTTACCAAACTCATGGCTATAGGCATCCACGGTTAGCCTGCCCTGGGTGAAATTGCAAAATTCCTCCCGCTTGCGATCGATAAGGCCTTCCGGAATGTGATGTTCACCGAAAGCCTCGCTGAACTCTACCCAAGTGGTAATCTGGCCAGCGGGACGCATAGCCTCATAGTGTTCCCACCAAAGGCTAGCAGGGCCCTCAAGATGGTAGGCAGCGTAGGTAACCTTATTAGCTTCGGTTGTGCGGGTAGAATGTAACTTATGGGAGATACTGCGAAGCCAATCATACGCATCAAGAGGCTCAGCAGAATGATGGAATTTTGGTGAGCACATCTTGATAAAGTCATTAATAGACACCACGTCATTCCTTTGGCGAAAGGCAGTATTCTGTTCTACGCGTTCTAGCAGTCGGTTGGTCTCTTTTTTTTTCTTTCTGCCTCCAACATGACTTCGGCCAAGGAGAGTGGATGAGGCAGATTCTCATCCCTAGCCCCACTGGCTTCACCCTGCTCCTGAGCAGCAGGGGGTGCTGCGAGTGTTGACCATCCTAGCAAAACAAAACAACGGTTTAGACAAGGATGGACAAACTTCGACATAGGAGTGCTGAATGTAATGGATGACACGGAATGCAGAGATGTTCATCTATACGACATAGTAATATAGAAACTGCCATATATATACCATTGGTCATACACACCATACATAGTTTAGTACAAGCCTAGGCTGAGGTACAACTGCGGTGAAAGATGATACATCTCATTAGAGGCATTCCAAGCGCCTATACATTTTTTATCTACGCCTCCGGAACCCGGTACACACTAAGTCATATTCCACAAGACACGCAGGACTATGGAAATACAACTACTACTATACTACTACTTCCACGGTCTAGCTCAGACATCTCCGTAGTAATCTTCGTAAAGATTACCCCTGTAGCTTGGAAGTGGAACATGAGGATCTGGAAACTCTCTAGCACTTGGAGACTGTGGACCATAGGGACATGGATGCGTCTCGGTCCCACTACTGGTGGCAAACGACGCCCACGTGGAGGTGTAATGCCTCCAACGTCACGCCAATCCATATGGTCTGGCAGACGAGACCGCATGGGGTACAAATCCCGCATATCCAGATATCCGGCCTGCACGGCAGGTGCAAGCCGTGTCAGAGTGGCCAAGTGGTCGGCTCGAGTGTTGTATAGCTCCATCCGGAGGGCACGAACCTCACGGTCCCTATACACCAACATCTGTGTGGTAGTCTGAAGTAGAGGCTCCTCATGAGCGGCATCAGTGTATAGCCCTCCTCTCCAGGAATTGAGGCTGGCATGTAGCAGAACTCAGTGTTTAGTAGCAAGGCATGGCTAGCCCGGATAATAGTCATCATCGAGTAAGCAGCATCCTACACTGCCATCTCGATGGTAACCCCAAGTCCATACGTCCAGTGGATGGGGTCGGTAGCTCCGGGATATGAAGGATATACCCGGACTGATGTAGAAGTACTAGCTCAGGTTGAAATCACGATACTGCTCCTCTAGAGTATACTCGGGATACCAACGATAGTCGGTCTCGGTCAACACGCGGACCAACATGGCCATGTGACCTGGCACATTGATGCACCGGGTCAGACGGACCACCTAATGAGGGGTGCGGTCAGACATCTGAAACACGAGATAATGCAAAGGCATTAGAATTTCTAGAAGAAATCAGGCAGCATAACAACTGTAAATGCTCAAAAAGGATTTTGAGACATCTTACAAATGATAGCATAGCCACTCAACAACATCATATCAAGGTTCCGGGTCCAACTAATAAACATAGTGGAAAGATAGAAACTGAACTGAGGCTTGAAACCAACAATCCTAAGAGTCTACGGATTAGTAACACGTGAACCTAGTAAAGATGTGAGGCCTAGTCCTTAACCCCCGTGGAAAGAATAGGCTGACTCAGATCAGAAGGGCATAAGGTAAAGGAGTAAAAAGAGCCTTACGTTCCCTTCCACAATCAATTCCCCTACATATAACTAAGAATTTTCTAGACTCAACATCGACCATCTTGGCTTGAAGAACCTACAGGTAGTCTGGCTCTGACACCAACGCTGTCAGGACCCCGATCCTAAGTCACATCGATCTAGCATGTAACACATCATATCGCTTTGCGGCCTCACACACGGTATCCTCACGGGTGCCACCTTACCTGGCCCGGGACCGTTTGCGCATTTTGGCACATGTGACACCCCAAAAATTTTAACCTTGTTTTATTAATTAAAATTTTGCAAGGAATTTTAAACTTTTATGTTCTGGATGTTCTTTTGGTTTCACGGCCTTTCTTTACCTTATTATTATGGAGTTTTTACCTCAAGTGAAAAACTTTCCAAATATATTATTGGACTTGTTTGCACTTTCAAGAAAAACATTCTATTATCAGTGGAATTTATTTGCACAATTGTTTCTCTCTCAGCCTTATTCCTTAAAATGATTTTCCATTAGTTTTGGAGCTCTTTTTGAACTACAACCACTTGATAAGTTTATTTAAAATTTTCACCAAAATTTGGAGATGTCATGTGATGTTTTTAAATCACTTTTATGCAAAAATATATTCCATTCATTTATTTTTTGAGCTCTACACCAAGTTTTCAAATCTGGTCCAGTGGGCAATTTTGCACTACAACCCCTTTAAATATTTCTTTAAAGTTTCCACCAAAATTATGGTATGTTCATAGGAGTACATTATTCAACCTTATGCAAAAACCCAGAGTTGCCCTTTGAAATATTTGAGTGAATCAACTTCCTTTTCATTCTGCTCCAGCATGGTGATTTGTACAGCAACCATCATTTAACTTCCCCTTTTAGCTATGATTCCTTTTCCTACTTATAGCACATCCTGCAAAAACCTTAAGTCCAGGAGAGTGGACTCATTGGAGTATTTTAAGTGCATGCAATGGTGCCTTTTCCTTTCTATCCAAAATCAGTTTTCTCACAAACTTGAACTGACAAGTTTTTGCTTTTAGCAAACTAACATTGCCACCCTCTGTATCACCTACAGAGACCCCAATCTGGAAGAGTTGGCCACCCCAAGAGTTGCCTAGTTGTCCTTAGCATTTTGTCAAACACCTGGTGTGCACGGCCAGTTTTGGCATGATTTTTGTTTTGCACTATGATCTTGCCCCTCTGTACATACTGGCATGTCCACTAATCTCCCTAATGCCTCTAGCCTAGACCTGCTAATTGCCAGCCTCACCCAAGCTCTGTGGCATGCATTGGCATTTCGTCAAGCAGCTAGCATGCATGCTCTAGGCGCGCCCAGAGCGCACGTTTTGCACGCGCGCGCAACGAGCCGCCGCGTCGCACGGCCGCCTCCCCGCGCTCGTTCTGTCCACTCCCCTCACACAGCCAGCGCACCCGACCGCTCCCTCGCCGCAGAGCCACCCCTAGAGCTCCACAGCGCCGCCGTCAGGTCGGCCGCGGCGGCTAGCGGGCGGCCACAGCAGCTTCTGCCGTGGACGGCGCCGCCCGAGCCACTAGCGCTCGCCAGCTGCCCCCTAGTGCAGCTCAAGCTCATCCGCAAGCCCGTCCTCTAGCACACGTCGCCGCGACGTCGCCCTAGCTACAGAATGACGGTCGCCGGCGTTCTTATCCACGGCCATCGTCGGAACCGACCCCGATCGCCTATTTAAGGAGCCCTGAGCCTCTCCGAAACCTCATGCGACCTCAAGCCACCCCACCTAGCACCCACGTAGCAGTCAATCGACCAGGGAAGGTCTTCTTCCCCATCTCCGGCCAGTACAGCCGTCGCCGCCCCCCGGTCCATTCAGTCGCAACCCGAGCCCCTCCCGTCCATCTAGCGCCACCGTCCGACTCCCCATGACCCTGCTGAGCAACCCAACACCTCAAACCCGCTCGGGAACCACCGTAGCGCGAAGCCCCAACTCCCTCGAGGCCGCCGTCCGCCACGAAGCTCGTCGCCGGTGACTTCCTCCATCCCCGTCGCCCCCACGACCACCGGGAGGACCGCTCCGGTCTGGCGGGTCCATCCCTGCCCTCGGATGCCCTCGAGCAGCCGCCATTCGCCGGCGTTGATCGCCGGAGCCTTGCCTTTGTTCGGCCAGAGGAAGAAGGAGGCGGGGGCGACTGGTCAAACCTGACCAGTGGACCCCCTGGACCCTCTCTCAGTGACCCAGCATCGGTCCACGCTCGCGTAAGTGGAAGCGCAAAATCCCGAGTACGTCTCCTCTGCTTCAAAGACGCATTCTGCCCGAACCGTTTTCCTTTTTCTGTTTTATTTTAAAAACAAATATTTGACCAAACTTTGACTGGCTATATCTTTTTAAATATAAATCCAAATGACTTGATTCTTTTTCTGTTGTTTCCCAAATATTGTTTAGTTTATTTTCATATTTATTTCAAAATTTTCCAAACAACTTTTTTGTACTGCTATTAAACTATGTGATAATTTGAATATTTTGAAAAATAGGATTTGTTGGAGAGAGGAGAAAACTTTCAAAAGTTTTGGAATGCACCCTGCCTCTCCACAACTTGAAGGCAAGCATTCTGAACCCTGGCATATTATTTTGTGGGTTGTTTGATACGGTTATAACACCACCTCGACATGAAGCATTAGTTATTTTTGTGTAACGATACGATCATATGTTTTGAGTGCATAATGAAATTCTTGTTGTTGGAAATGGATATGCTTGTGATAGCAATCACCCTCTTATGCCTCTCATGCCTACCGGGAAGGATCCGGGAAAGCCTTTGTCTTGGGTAGAAACGAGCTTGTCCCTAACCCCTCGTCGAGACGGTTATGTCCGGTGGGGCAGGAGGAGGTATGATGAGTGGTGGTGCTGTCTGATAGATGTGAAATATAATTCTTGAGCTAATCATGCAGGACATACTTAAGCCTCCTGAGTCGGCAGTAGATCGAGTCTTGTACCAGTAACCCCCATACTTGTTTCGTGCTGCCACTTGTCCATGCCGTAGGTAGGGTACGGTTCATTAAGTGTCAACCCCTGCCCTAGCACACACCGTACAGAGAGGCCATGGTGGAAGATACCGGCTGCATCCGGTAGGCATGCCACCTGGTCCGGGGGCATGGGTGTTTCCGGTTGGGACCGAGAGGGGGCACCCCTTAGAGCGCACGATAGAAATTTTATCACATGCTACGCGATGTTGTAGCCTCCCCACTTAGAGTTTTGCTGAACAGGTGTCGTGGGTGATTCCAGACACGAGTAAAGTTAAGCTGGTGTGTGCAAGTCAGGCGTGTTTTCGACTAAATGACCGTAGACAGAATTAGTTCCGATGGACTAAAGAAATCCGTTGCTCATGGGCAAAGAGTACACCGTCTGCAGAGATACTAAACCTATTCGAATAGCCGTGTCCATGGTTAAGGACTACAGTCTGGGAAGGGTCTAGTGTCGGTCTTAGTGTCGGTCTTCGGAGGAAAAGCTACTGAACTAGAACATTAGTTACGATCTATGACATATGATGATTATGATTATTATTATTGTGGACTAATCATTTGAAATTCATGAGTATCCCTGGGACGGTTCTACCTCCTGGATATTCACTGTGATTATTCTTATATAAGCCCTTTATGTGGTGTCGCTCAGACGCCCGACTGTGGCATGCTTGTCATTTCATTTGCTTATAATTAAGCCCTTTATGTGGTGTCGCTCCGACGCCCGACTATGGCATGTTTGCCATTTCATTTACTTATAAGCCCTTTATGTGGTGTCGCTCCGATGCCCGACTGTGGCATGTTTGCCATTTCATTTACTTATAAGCCCTTTATGTGGTGTCGCTCAGATGCCCGACTGTGGCATGTTTTGTCATTTCATCTACTTATAAGCCCTTTATGTGGTGTCGCTTACACGCCCGACTGAGGCATACTTTATATTGTTACCCTTTCGAGGCGTCGCTTCAGACACCCGATCGGTGCATTCTATTTCTACTCGCAGATTGCATATTCATATATGACATGATTAACCTGCTTGTATGCATCATGAGGTTCATTTATGACTAACGAAGTAGTCATAGAATATTTCAAAACATGATTATCAGTGGCTATATTATACCTGTGTTCTTACTATTTGCAAGTACATTCAAAGTACTCACTGGCTTGTCCCTAGCTTTTTCTTGGCCATATTTCTTGCGTGAAGAGGAGCGTTGTGATGACAGCCCCGAAACCCACGCGAAGGGTGATAGCAGCCTCGCGAAGATAGGAGTTATCCTGGTTAGTTGTTCCTGTGGGAAATGGAATCCCATAGACGCTGATGATCCGCAAACCGCTTCCGCCATCAACCACTAGAAACCAATTGTTATACTCATAAGCCATAATGGTCTTGTACTATATACTATGTACTTTGCTTGGAATTTCTGTATCAAGTTGGTGCCTCATCAGCTAACAGTAATCCTGGGGCTGGTGAGCACATGGGCCGTTTTCTGGGAAATTTATATCCCGAAAATCCGGTCCTGACAAACTTGGTATCAGAGCCAGGCTGACCATTGGCTAATCCTATCTTAGCCAGGTCAAAAACCTAGGTAAACCAACCCACCAGACCTTAACCAGACCCCGGCCAAGCTTCTCGTGTAAGATAGCCACACAGTGACCGACACCTAAATAGTCTCTTCCGCAAGCGTGCGAAGGAAGACTCCGTCCCCTTTTTCTATAAAAATGGCACGCTAGCCTCAACCCAGCGCAACACACCCTCTACCCCAAACCAAGATAAAATGCCAGGACCCATTGTTCACAATGAGACCACAGCATCCAACCTTGGAGGTTTTGTGACCGTGCTAGTAAACCTCACCCGCCGTGCCTCTGCATTAGAAGAGCCCCCAAAATATGTTGTGTACCAAGAGAGCCGTCAATTCAGGGCCACTATGCACGTCTATGGTAGGGGTCTATCGCCAGAACGCCCCTACAGGTTCACCGGAACGACAACTTCCTTTGAGCCACAAGCCATCCAACTAGCTGCCGGAGAGGCTATAGTTCAACTCCGGCACTTGTCGCCCAGAGTTAACTGTCGCTCATTCTACTACTACCCCAGTCGTGACGGGTATGGTAGGCCATCCCAGGTTGCCAACGGAGATCACGAGACGGATCCTGCATTATTGCATCTGGTGTGCTATGTAAGTGCAGTAGAGGAACTGTTCGATCAGATCACCCTTGATCTGATCGCAGCTCCTGGAGAACTGATCCGCAGAGCCCCGGCGAGAGGAGAATATGAGCCCGACGCCGACAACCCAGTCGTGCTGTTCGGACAACTGATCGAGTCCTAGAGGTCTGCCCCAGCCATCGACCAAAATGCATTGGTGTCCCCAGATGTGATTCGTCGCCTCTTGGGAACACGCTCCAACGGGATTGTGGCCAACAACCCCCGCGATGGTCATCATCGCTACCCCAACACTGCAGTCCCTCAACCCCATCAAGCTAACCCCAATGGTGAAAACCGTGGAGAAGCCTCGACGTCCACATGGCACGCCCGCTTAGATATAAACGAGGTAGACTAAATCACTCGAGTAGCGCCGAGTCTTAGTATGTCCACGCCCTATCATTGTGTCGCAATATTTAAATGCGGTCTGCTCGTGCGCGCCTATTTTTTTGTAAGTAGCCATGCATAAGTATGTTGGTGTATGATTGCATTTTTAATTCCGGGCGTAGCTACCAAAAACCACCCCGACGACACCCATAGTAATACGTCACTTTTGCGAGATATGTGTATTTGTAGCATTGACCCCGACCCCATAGAGCAGAACCGACAAGGTAGTTGCCCACTCACTGTAGCCACATTTTACTGCATGAGTAGGATGGTCATTTTTGTGATATTACTTTGTGATAATAGGAGTATTTCTGTTCATAACAGCCTTTAGCAAATCTCGAGGACGATATTTTTCTTAAGGGGGGTAGTGTTGTGACACCCCAAAAATTTTAACCTTGTTTTATTAATTAAAATTTTGCCAGGAATTTTAAACTTTTATGTTCTTGATGTTCTTTTGATTTCAGGGCCTTTCTTTACCTTATTATTATGGAGTTTTTACCTCAAGTGAAAAACTTTCCAAATATATTATTGGACTTGTTTGCCCTTTCAAGAAAAACATTTCTATTATCAGTGGAATTTATTTGCACAATTGTTTCTCTCTGAGCCTTATTCCTTAAAATGATTTTTCCATTAGTTTTGGAGCTCTTTTTGAACTACAAGCACTTGATAAATTTATTTAAAATTTTCACCAAAATTTGGAGATGTCATGTGATGTTTTTAAATCACTATTATGCAAAAATATATTTCATTCATTCATTTTTTTAGCTCTACACCAAGTTTTCAAATCTAGTCCAGTGGGCAATTTTGCACTACAACCCCTTTAAATATTTCTTTAAAGTTTCCACCAAAATTATGGGATGTTCATAGGAGTACATTATTCAACCTTATGCAAAAACCCAGAGTTGCCCTTTGAAATATTTCAGTGAATCAACTTCCTTTTCATTCTGGTCCAGCATGGTGATTTGTACAGCAACCATCATTAAACTTCCCCTTTTAGCTATGATTCCTGTTCCTACTTATAGCACATCCTGCAAAAACCTTAAGTCCAGGAGAGTGGACTCATTGGAGGATTTTAAGTGCATGCAATGGTGCCTTTTCCTTTCTGTCCAAAATCAGTTTTCTCACAAACTTGAACTGACAAGTTTTTGCTTTTAGCAAACTAACATTGCCACCCTCTGTATCACCTAAAGAGACCCCAATCTGGAAGATTTGGCCACCCCAAGAGTTGCCTAGTTGTCCTTGGCATTTTGTCAAACACCTGGTGTGCATGGCCAGTTTTGGCATGAATTTTGTTTTGCACTGTGATCTTGCCCCTCTGTACATACTGGCATGTCCACTAATCTCCCTAATGCCTCTAGCCTAGACCTGCTAATTGCCAGCCATACCCAAGCTCTGTGGCTTGCATTGGCATTTCGTCAAGCAGTTAGCGTGCGTGCTCTAGGCGCGCCCAGAGCGCACGTTTTGCACGCGCGCGCAACGAGCCGCCGCGTCGCACGGCCGCCTCCCCGCGCTCGGTCTGGCCACTCCCCTCGCACAGCCAGCGCACCCGACCCCTCCCTCGCCGCAGAGCCACCCCTGGAGCTCCACAGTGCCGCCGTCAGGTCAGCCACGACGGCTAGCGGGCGGCCACAGTAGCCTCTGCCGTGGACGGCGCCGCCCGAGCCACTAGCGCTTGCCAGCTGCCCCCTGGAGCAGTTCAAGCTCATCTGCAAGCCCGTCCTCTAGCACACGTCGCCGCCACGTCGCCCTAGCTACAGAATGACGGTCGCCGGCATTCTTATCCACGGCCATCGTCGGAACCAACCCCGATCGCCTATTTAAGGAGCCCCGAGCCTCTCCGAAACCTCAGGCGACCTCAAGCCACCCCACCTAGCACCCCCGTAGCAGTCAATCGACCAGCGAAGGTCTTCTTCCCCATCTCGGGCCAGTACAGCCGCCGCCGCCCTCCGGTCCATTCAGTCGCAACCCGAGCCCCTCTCGTCCATCTAGCGCCACCGCCCGACTCCCCATGACCCTGCGGAGCCACCCAACACCTCAAACCCACTCGGGAACCACCGTAGCGCGAAGCCCCAACTCCCCCGAGGCCGCCGTCCGCCGCGAAGCTCGTCGCCGGTGACTTCCTCCATCCCCGTCGCCCCCTCGACCACCGGGAGGACCGCCCCGGTCTGGCGGTCCATCCCTGCCCTCGGATGCCCTCGAGGAGCCGCTGTTCGCCGGCGTTGATCGTCGGAGCCTTGCCTCTGTTCGGCCAAAGGAAGAAGGAGGCAGGGGCGACTGGTCAAACCTGACCAGTGGGTCCCCTGGACCCTCTATCAGTAACCCAGCGCCGGTCCATGCTGGCGTAAGTGGAAGCGCAAAACCCTCGAGTACGTCTCCTCTGCTTCGAAGACGTATTCTGCCCGAACCGTTTTCCTTTTTCTGTTTTATTTTAAAAACAGTATTTGACTAAACTTTGACTGGCTATATCTTTTTAAATATAAAATCCAAATGACTTGATTATTTTTCGGTTGTTTCCCAAATATTGTCTAGTTTATTTTCATATTTATTTCAAAATTTTCTAAACAACTTTTTTGTACCGCTCTTAAACTATGTGATAATTTGAATATTTTCAAAAATAGGATTTGTTGGAGAGAGGAGAAAACTTTCAAAAGTTTTGGAATACACCCTGCTTCTCCACAACTTGAAGGCAAGCATTCTGAACCCTGGCATAATATTTTGTGGGTTGTTTGATATGGTTATAACACCACCTCGACATGAAGCATTAGTTATTTTTGTGTGACGATACGATCATATATTTTGAGTGCATAATGAAATTCTTGCTGTTGGAAATGGATATGCTTGTGATAGCAATCACCCTCTTATGCCTCTCATGCCTACCGGGAAGGATCCGGGAAAGCCTCTGTCTTGGGTAGACACGAGCTTGTCCCTAACCCCTCGTCGAGACGGTTATGTCCGGTGGGGCAGGAGGAGGTATGATGAGTGGTGGTGCTGTCTGATAGATGTGAAATATAATTCTTGAGCTAATCATGCAGGAAATACTTAAGCCTCCTGAGTCGGCCGTAGATCGAGTCTTGTACCAGTAACCCCCATACTTGTTTCATGCTCCACTTGTCCCTGCCGTAGGTAGGGTACGGTTCAGTAAGTGTCAACGCCTATCCTAGCACACACCGTACAGAGAGGCCATGGTGGAAGATACCGGCTGCATCCGGTAGGCATGCCACCTGGTCCGGGGGCATGAGTGTTTCCGGTTGGGACCGAGAGGGGGGCACCCCTTACAGCGCGCGATAGAAATTTGATCCCATGCTACGCGAGGTTTAGCCTCCCCACTTAGAGTTTTGCTTAACAGGTGTCGTGGGTGATTCCAGACACGAGTAAAGTTAAGCTGGTGTGTGCAAGTCAGGCGTGATTTCGACTAAAAGACCGTAGATGGAATTAGTTCCGATGGACTAAAGAAATCTGTTGCTCGTGGGTAAAGAGTACAACTTCTGCAGAGATATTAAACCTATTCGAATAGCCGTGTCCATGGTTAAGGACTACACTCTGGGATGGGTCTAGTGTCGGTCTTAGTGTCGGTCTTCGGAGGAAAAGCTATTGAACCAGAACATTAGTTACGATCTGTGACATATGATGATTATGATTATTATTATTGTGGACTAATCATTTGAAATTTATGAGTATCCCTGGGACGGTTCTACCTCCTGGATATTCACTGTGATTATTCTTATATAAGCCCTTTATGTGGTGTCGCTCAGATGCCCGACTGTGGCATTCTTGTCATTTCATTTGCTTATAAGCCCTTTATGTGGTGTCGCTCCGACACCCGACTGTGGCATGTTTGCCATTTCATTTACTTATAAGCCCTTTATGTGGTGTCGCTCTGACGCCCGACTGTGGCATGTTTGCCATTTCATTTACTTTTAAGCCCTTTATGTGGTGTCGCTCAGACGCCCGACTGTGGCATGTTTTGTCATTTCATCTACTTATAAGCCCTTTATGTGGAGTCGCTTAGATGCCCGACTGAGGAATACTTTATATTGTTACCCTTTCGAGGCATCGCTTCAGACACCCGATCGGTGCATTCTATTTCTACTCGCGGATTGCATATTCATATATGACATGATTAACCTGCTTGTATGCATCATGAGCTTCATTTATGACTGACAAAGTAATCATAGAATATTTCAAAACATGATTATCAGTGGCTATATTATACCTGTGTTCTTACTGTTTGCGAGTACATTCAAAGTACTCACTGGCTTGTCCCTGGCTTTTGTCTTGGCCAGATTTCTTGCGTGAAGAGGAGCATTGTGATCATAGCCTCGGAACCCACGCGAAGGGTGATAGTAGCCTCGCGAAGATAGGAGTTATCCTGGTCAGCTATTCCTGTGGGAAATGGAATCCCATAGACGCTGATGATCCGCAAACAACTTCCGCCATCAACCACTAGAAACCAATTGTTATACTCATAAGCCAGAATGGTCTTGTACTACATACTATGTACTTTGCTTGGAATTTCTGTATCAAGTTGGTGCCTCATCAGCTAACAGTAATCCTGGGGCTGGTGAGCACAAGGGTAGTTTTCTGGGAAATTTATATCCCAAAAATCCGGTCCTGACAGCACACGATATAATAGTGTCGCTAGCATCCATATGACAGAGAACCTGGGCCGACATGGCTAATTATAAACCAAAAGTGGCACTAAATTACAGAGACACGCATACATGACCCAACAACGAACGTGTCGGTCATCAATGTATGAACCCAAGTCATAGCAAGCTACATAGACTTAAAGGAACAATGCGTGACATTTCCCCTAAGGGACAGACACAGGAACGAAGAAGGACACATGCCGGCCAGCCTACATGTTCCGGAGCAGTAGAAAGCTACCAAGGCTCAGTGGAAGCACTAGGAGGCATTTCCTGGTAAGATAGGCTACCAAGGGTAAACAACTAGGTGTCGGATCCCACACATACCAAGCATTTGAATAACATACACACAATATGCTCGATATGTGCAAATACAACATTGCATCACAACAGAACTCTATGACTCAAAGTACTTTATTTAAGAGGCTTCGAAGAGCCATACATAACATATCCATACAGGTAGGGGTCACATGACCCAACACTCAAGTCATACAAGCATACAAGCACATGCAGAAGCTAAACTTGTCTGAGTACAGACAACTTGGAAAGAAAGAAGGCTTGGTGTAGCCTAACTATCTACAAGGCCCTTCACAAGTTCAAGATCGTTGCCTGGGTAGCAAGCTACTCGTCAACGTCAAGGTCTATGTAGAACCCATCAGAGGGGGCGGGGTTCTCCTTTGCAATAGTTATTAAGCAAACATGAGTACAAAGGTACTCAGCAAGACTTACATCAGAACCTATCATACATGCATAATTATCAACAAGGGTAGTGGAGTTTATTGCAGCAAGCCATCTTTGACTCCTAGCTAACCTATACTACAACTATCAGTAGTTTGCAAAGATGAGACAACGCACATGAGTCCACTAATCACCACAACAATACACTACCATGGATCCTCTCCCGTCATCCTACGGAAGGGCCATCCACGGCACTCACACTTGTCTTGAGACTTTTAGGAGTAACCATTAACTTGTCTATGAACTGTATAGGCAACCAAGTGGTCCTTAACCGCGAACAGTGGCTATTCGAATAGATTGGTAACCCTGCAGGGGTGTACTTCTTCACACATGTTTCCACCACTTAGCGTCTGCATACGACATGTGCTCGACAGACTTCAAGCGAAAGCCGACGTGGGTGTAGACCATGACCTAACCAACCACTCAAGTCTGTAGTCCAGGTTTATTGTCTATTTGGGTTCCATCCCTGGGGAGATCCGGCCGGGGTGTCGCTCACGGCCCCAAACGATGTGTACAGGGTTCCCGAGCCACAAAACCGGCGACCGGTACACCGTGCCACGTACCTACCCCATCACAGCCGACCCCGAGGGTCAGCGTTGTGCACGACCACCAGTAAACTACAAACACCATAAACTAGTTGCAACTCCTCGACAGAGGACAAGGGCAGTCAATAAGTCAAGCGGGGTCATATTTCAGGGCCCAATGTGTGGTAGTAGCTGATCTTAAATCACACATACAGATCTCAGTTCTTATGGACGGTTCCAATGAAACAACCCACCATGTACTCCTACATAGCCTTTCATCGATACCTTTACCAAAACATATACCACACTTCACTCTCATTACCAGACATAATCATTTCACTCTGATCCATCACCCAGATGAACCAGACCTGACACAACTCTAAGCATAGCAGGCATAACATGTATAGCATGGTAGGAAGCACATCAACCTGGCTCAATCAACTCCTACACATGCTAGTGGGTTTCAATTATTTACTGTGGAAATGACATGTCATGCAAAGGAATGGGGTTCAACTACCGAGCAAACAACAGTTCACACATTGTTGCCTTAATGCAGCAAAAGAGAGCAGAAGCGAGAAGATGGGTTTGTATCGGGATGATCAATGGGTTGCTTGCCTGACAAATGGATTGACGGGTACTGCTCTTCAGTTGGATACTCAGGTGTATCCTCAGGAGCAGAACCTACCACGGAGATCACCGATAACACAATCAATACACGACAATATGCAACAATATGATGCATGCTCATGACATGGCAAGATGAATGTGTTTTGAGCTAATGCAACTATAAACAGAAAGGTTTGAGCTTATTTGAATCAAAGATTCAAATTTATGCCCAAGTTATTGTTATTCAAAGCGCATTATCATGTTTTGATATTAAAAAGAAGGTTAAATTGCTTTAACATGCATGAAACCAGTACCGATGGATAGATTGGATTTTTCTGATCATTTTTCAGGTATAAATTATTTCATTTGGAGCTATAGTTGAATTTATATGATTTTTAGAAGTTTAGGGCATTTTGTGAAAATAAATAAATCATTTAGATTTATCTAAATTCCTGAAAAGGCTTTACTGCGTCAACACTAGGTCATGCTGACATCAGCAAGTCAACAGGATGCGGTCCAGGTCAAACCTGACGTGTGGGGTCCACACGTCAGTCTAACAGAGCTAACTAATTAAGGTTAGTGTAACCTAACTAATAACTAACAGAGTTGGGCCCACACGTTAGTGGGTCAAAACTAACTAACAGAATTAGTGGGAGGTCAAATCCCTGGTCAACTGGCTAATCTCGTCGGCGGCTCGACGCCGGCGAGGCCAGACGCGGCGGAGCGCCTCGGATTTAGTCCTCCGATGACCAAATCGACGACGGAGACGTGGTGCGTGATGCGGACGCTTGTCCACATCGAGTGGAGGCCGTGGCGTGGCCTGGGGGTGTCCAGAACGTCGCCGGCGACGATGTTGGCAGTGGCCGGAGCTCGGGTGAGCTCGCGGTCGTTGCTGCGATGGTCGTGGGGGCGCGGGGCTAGCTCCTACAGGGCCTACGCGGTGCGGTGAGCACGCTGGACAGGGTGGTGAGGCCGTTGCGTGGCCAGAGCCATGTCGGCCACGAGCTCAGGCGGCGACGCGGTCGGGTGAAAGGGGCGCGGCGGCTACGGTGTGCTAGGGGGGAACAGAGGGCATGAGAAGGGTCAGAGGCTCACGACGAGTGCGACGAGTCCAACGGAGAGCTCGGGGAGGGCCGGACGGCGTCGGGGCGAAGCCGACGATCTCGGGCGGCCGGAGTTGGGGAAGATGGCGTGGGCGGCATTGTAGGGCTCCCGACGTCGCTTGGCTTGGCAGGACGGCGTAGCGGATGGCGGCGGAGCTCGTAGACACGTCGGAGAGGCGAGGGGAGGGTGGTGGCGACGACTACGACGGCGGTGTGCTCGCGAGCGTGTCGGTCATGGGGGGAGAGGGCGAGGGAGAGAGGCAGGGGGAAGTGAGGTGTCGTGGCGGTCTGGGCGATGACGTGGAGGTCGTCCAGGCACGCGGCCGTGCGCCGGCGTCCCCTGTGTGCCTGGCGGGACGAAGCAGCTGGCTGGCATTGGCCAGCACAGTGCTGGGCCGCCAGGTGGGCTGGCCAGGTAAGTGGCCTCTTGCCTTTACTCTCTCTCTCTCTCTCTCTCTCTCTCTCTCTCTTTCTCTCTCTCTCTCTCTTTTCTATTTATTTTCTGTTTCTGTTTTTCTGCAAATGTGTTGCTTTATTAAAAATGCTAGAACACTTTTATAAATCATGAAACTACTCATGCCCACTGTATATATTAAATACAACAGGGAATATTTTGGTTTATGATTATTTGGGCATTTAAAATATTTTATAGCATTTAAATGCCCAAATGCAAATACCTTATGATTTAATCCAGTGACCTTAGGATGTCCTAGAAAATTGTGCACCATTTTTGTCAGAGGTTTGAGACCAAGGCAAAGATGTTGAACACTTTTAAGGGCATTTTGTGTATATTAGAAAAGATTTTATTAAACCCTAGTTGAGTTAAGAGGGATGTTAGGGTTTCTGTCATCCCCATTTCAAGTGTCTGGAAAGTTTAAACATGATGCACACTCTAGCTAGTCCAAATGCAAGCACTGTCTAGGGATGTAACACCTTCTTATCAATAATTGCACCAATCGTTCTAAGGAAAGGTCTACCAAGAACAATAGTACATGAAAGATTGCAATCTATATCAAGAACAATGAAATCTACGTGCACATAATTCCTATTGGTAACAATAAGAACATCATTAATCCTTCCCATAGGTTTCTCAATGGTAGAATCTGCAAGATGCAAATTTAAAGAACAATCATCAAGCTCATGGAAACCTAACTACTCACACAAAGTTTTTGGAATTGTAGAAACACTTGCACCCAAATCACACAAAGCAAAGTATTCATGATCTTTAATTTTAATTTTAATAGTAGGTTCCCACTCATCATAAAGCTTTCTAGGGATAGAAACTTCTAATTCAAGTTTTTCTTCATAAGATTGCATCAAAGCATCAACTATGTGTTTGGTAAAAGCCTTATTTTGACTATAAGCATGCGGAGAATTTATTACGGATTGCAAAAAGGAAATACAAATATTAAAGAGAAATTATCATAATTGAATCCCTTGAAATCCAAAATAGTGGGTTCATCACTATGCAAAGTTTTAATTTCTTCAATCCCACTTTTAATGATTTTAGCATCAAGATCTAAAAACTCTGAATTATTGGGACGCCTTTTAACTAAAGTATACTCATCTCCAGTCCCATCTTTATCAAGATTCATAATACAAAACAAGGATCTAATAGGAGACACATCAATAACTTTCAGATCTTCATCTTTATTTTCATGATAACTAGAAGAACACGCTTTCATAAAGCAATCTTTTTTAGCACGCATCCTAGCGTTTCTTTCTTTGCATTCTTCAATGGAAATTATCATGGCTTTGAGAGACTCATTGATATCATGCTTAGGTGGAATAGATCTAAGTTTCAAAGAATCAACATCAAGAGTAATTATATCCATGTTTCTAGCCAATTCATCAATCTTAAGCATTTTTCTTCAAGCAAAGCATTGAAATTCTTTTGTGAATTCATAAACTCTTTAACACTAGTTTCCCTTACCAAAATTTCCATAACAGTTATTGTAGGAATTACCATAATTATTAGAGGAATTACTAGGAAAAGGCCTAGGATTAAAGTTTCCTCTATAAGCATTATTACCAAAATTATACCTACCAACAAAATTCACATCCAAAGATTCATTATTATTTTCAATCAACATGGATAAAGGGATATCATTAGGATCAGAAGAAGCACTCTTAGTAGCAAATAATTTCACAAGTTCATCCATCTTCCCACTGAAAACACTTATCTCTTCAATAGCATGCACTTTTTTACTAGTAGATCTTTCGATATGCCATTGAGAGTAGTTAACCATAATATTATCTAGGAGTTTGGTAGCTTCTCCTAAGGTGGTTTCCATGAAAGTGCCCCCCGCGGCCGAATCTAAAATTCATAATATCGTTTCTAAGAGAGATAATCTTAGCGGGAGCAAAATACTTAGAGATGAAAGCATCTTTGCACTTATTCCATGAATCAATACTATTTCTAGGCAAAGAGGAAAACCAAGTTTTAGCACGATCGTGAAAACGGAAATAGCTTCAATTTAACAATATCATTATCCGTATCCCTCTTCTTTTGCATATCACACAAATCAATGAAGTGTTTAGATGGGTAGCGGCATCTTCACTAGGAAGGCCAGAAAATTGATCTTTCATGACAAGATTCAACAGAGCAGCATTGATCTCACAAGATTCAGCATTGGTAATAGGATCAATCGGCGTGCTGATAAAATCATTATTGTTGGTATTGGAAAAGACACACAATTTGGTATTGTTCAGAGCCATAGTGACAAGCAAGCAATCCAACACACAAGCAAACAAGAATCAAGCGAACGGTAAACACACGGAAAAAGAAGGGCGAATAAAACGACAAGGGTGAAGTGGGGGAGAGGAAAACGAGAGGAAAATAATGTAGTGCAAAGGATAAGGGTTTGTGATAGGTACTTGGTATATGACTTTTGCGTAAGCCTCCCCAGCAACGGCGCCAGAAATTCTTCTTGCTACTTCTCGAGCTTGTGTTGTATTCCCTCGAAGAGGAAAGGGTGATGCAGCGTAGTAGCGTAAGTATTTCCCTCAGTTTTTGAGAACCAAGGTATCAATATAGTAGGAGACCACGCGCGAGTCCCTCGCACCTGCACAAACAAATAAGAACTTCGCAGCCAACATGATAAGGGGTTGTCAATCCATTTACAGTCACTTACGAAAGTGAGATCTGATAGATAGGATAGTATAATATTTTTGGTATTTTTGGTATAAAAACAGAAAGTAAATAAAGCAAAGTAAAGTAGATGGAAGATTAATATGTTGAGAATAGACCCGGGGGCCATATGTTTCATTAGTGGCTTCTCTCATGACAGCAGAATTCTACGGTGGGTGAACAAATTACTGTCGAGCAATTGATAGAAAAGCGCATAGTTATGAGAATATCTAGGTATGATTATTATATATAGGCATCACGTCTGTGACAAGTAGACCGAAACGATTCTGCATCTACTACTATTACTCCACACATCGACCGCTATCCAGCATGCATCTAGAGTATTAAGTTCATAAGAACAGAGTAATGCTTTAAGCAAGATGACATGATGTAGAGGGATAAACTCAAGCAATATGATATAAACCCCATCTTTTTATCCTTGATGGTAACAATACAATACATGCCTTGCTGCCCCTGCTGTCACTGGGAAAGGACACCGCAAGATTGAACCCAAAGCCAAGCACTTCTCCCATTGCAAGAACTATAGATCTAGTAGGCCAAACCAAACCAATAATTCGAAGAGACTTGCAAGGATATTATAATCATACATAAAAGATTTCACAAAAGAATCAAATATTGTTCATAGATAATCTTGATCATAAACCCACAATTCATCGGATCTCGACAAACACACCGCAAAAAGATTACATCGAATAGATCTCCTCGAAGATCGAAGAGAACTTTGTATTGAGATCGAAAGTGAGAGAACAAGCCATCTAGCTAATAACTATGGACCCGAAGCTCTGTGGTAAACTACTCACAACTCATTGGTGAGGCTATGGTGTTGATGTAGAAGCACTCCGTGGTAGATCCCCCCTCCAGCGGAGCTCCGAAGCAGGCCCCAAGATGGGATCTCACGGGAATAGAAGGTTGCGGCAGTGGAGTTAGGGTTTTCTCTCTTGCCTCGATGTTTTCAGGCTATATGGATATATATATAGGAGGAAGGAGGGCATTGGGGGAGCCAGAGGGGGCCCACGAGGGTGGGGGCACGCCCAGGGGAAGGGGGCGCGCCCTGGACCCCCGTGGCCACATCTTCGTTCCCTCGCGTGTACTCCAAGTCTTCTGGGTAGATACGGTTCCAAAAATAACTCCCCCGAAGGTTTCATTCCGTTTGGACTCCGTTTGATATCCCTTTTATGCGAAACCTTGAAATAGACAAAAAAACAGCAATTTGCACTGGGCCTTTGGTTAGTAGGTTAGTCCCACAAATAATATAAAAGTGGAAAATAAAGCCCATTAAACATCCAAAACAGAATGTATAATAGCATGGAACAATCAAAAATTATAGATACGTTGGAGACGTATTGTGGGGACCCCGACTTAGAAGTCGAGATCACCGAATGCACGTGTACAGTGATCCCAGAGATCAATGCTCACTGAACACACAGAAGCTGAATAACAAGAGTCTTACATCCATACATACCGTCTTACACAAATTAAGGCCATTATGGCCAAGTCTTACATAGATAAAGCCTCACGGGCTGAATAGCAAATAACTCAAATAGCGGAAGTCTTCGATGATAAGTAGAACCCATGCCATCTGCCTTAACCCTACAGGCATTCTGACTGGGATAGCATCCTAGTTCGCATGTTCGTCTCCATAAAACTCTTCCTCATATTCCTGTTCCTCCATGCCTGGCCAATTAAATAACCAGTGGCAAGCCAATGAGTACTTTGAATGTACTCGCAAGCAACCCATGATTTGGTTCAAGGTAACAATGCAATTGAACAACAATGAGCAATCTAGCTATGAGCTAGAATAAATATTCTACCATCAAGTGTATGCATCAATAAACTCACGTAACCTCAAAGACAGGTTACCGATATCAACATGAATATGATTCAGCTCAACGAGTCAAGTCACCACCTTGACTCAACATTCACACACACAAGGTTTCGCAAACATTGGACGTAGCCCAAGAGCGGTTACCCAACTGTCCTTGACCGTGGACACGGCTATTCAAATAGTTTTACAATCTACAGAGGTTGCGCACTTTACCCACAAGATCCGGGAAGCTTTCGTGTCACCCACGACCCCGCAGTACCTCAAGTACTCGGGGGAAGCACCCGGTCATTATCTTTCCTTAGACGACACTAACATAGAGACCACTCGTTGGTACACGGCCCTCGAGTACAAACAATAGATCACGGGACTTGCCCTAATTTCAATGTCACGCGTACCCGAAGGGACCAACAGTGTGTCTGGTGCCCTGTGAAAACAGTCATGGTCGTCTATCCAAGCACGACCCCGTCCCGGGAAAAGACCTCAAGTCTTCCCGTCACTAGTAATGCGGGCACCATGCTAGTATTGGCCTAAGTAGTCAATAAAGCCCCGTCCCATAAGGGGTAGAGTGGTTGCACATATATGGTTGGAATAACGGTCGCAACTTAAGCCAATCCGTTTGAAAACATAACACACACTTGTCTCGGTATACCACTTCGTCATCAAGTGGTTACCCATCTCACCATCTCCCTCGGGCATGAATGGCACCCGACGGGGTTTTCAAAAAGAATGCAACCACGAGGGTATCATGGCACACATGCCTCTCTAAGCATCACTACTAACCATATGCATTGCATCTAGCACATAGCAAGATCAAGAATAAAGCATGCATCATGTGGTGGTTTGAAACTAGGTCACTACCATAGTTCATATCATCATGCATTCGGAACATACAGGTTCCGACAAACACAAGTGTATCATGGTCAAAGGGCTGCTTGACTGGATTGGCTTGGTCTTCAAAGTCTTCAAATCCTTCTCCACCTTCTTCTTCAGCAACTTCGTCAAATACGGTATCTATACGTCGCAAAGTAACAACGGGAAAATAAGACCACAATGAAAACAGGAAAATCAAAGTGCTCAGAAAAATGTCAACTTATTTTTTTTAAATACTAGAGGGAAAACTAAGATGGCAAAAATTCTTAGTTGGAGTTTTGGAGTGACATAATGGAATTTAAGGATTTTTGAACAGAGGTTTTAGTGTTCAAATTTGAATTTAAATTTGAACAGAACAGAAAAGTTTCATGGATATGTGTGAAAGTGACACCATTAAATAGGTTGGAATATTACAAGATTTTAGGAGTTGGAATTAATACATTTGGACAAATATTTATTTCTGTAAAATTATTTGAAATTTTACAGAAAAGAAAAAGAGGAAATGGCCCTGTGCCACTGGGCCAGAACGGCCACAGTGCACGGCCCAGGGCTAACAGCCCAGCCACATGGGAGCCAGCACGCGCGCGCCAGGTTTTCAAACCTGACGGGCGGGGCCCGCCGGTCAGCGACTGCGAGGGGAGAGAGAGAGCGGTGAGGATGACAGGCGGGGCCCGCCTGTCATCTTCAACCACTCGGCCAAAGCGACGAAGGGGCAAACGGAGGGCACGGTGGGGCAAACGGAGGGCAGGAACGGGCTCAGCGAGGAGTCGTCGTTCCAGTGGTGGTGGTGCGGCTCGCCGGAGAGGCCTGGTTCGCCGGCGGCGAGGACACGCGGCGGAGGGTCGTCGGGAGGTCGCTGCTCCGGTTGATTCCGGCAGCTGCAGAGGGGGAAAAGAGAGGGGAATGCATCAGTGAGGTATGGTGGTGCTAGATCAAGTAAGAATCGGGGCGGAGAGGGGCTGTACTGCGAGATCTCCGGTCGCCCGACGCGGCGGAGCTCCGGTCGATCCCATGCACTGGGGCTCTCTGGGGATGAGTGAGTGGTGCTAGAGTGTTACTTGGAGTATGGTGAGGCTGTTGGTGAAGAGAGGAGGGGCTCGGGGGCCCTATTTATAGGGGAACGGCGAGGCCCCGTGGACCTGTGCGCCGGCGAGCTTCTGCCCGACGCCACAGTGTACGGGACGCGATGGGATTGAGTCTGGGGTGCTCATGGGTGAGGTTCACGCCTAGTAGAGGGGAGAGGAGGAGCAGGGAAGGCTCCAGACAGCGTGCGCGTGTGAGGCTGACGAGTGGAGGTTGCGGGCCGCCAGTGTGTGTGCGAAGGCGGCCACTGGAGGGCGGAGGAGGAAGGGGACAGCGCCGGGGGAGGTTGTGGACGTCGAGGGGCATCGACTGGCGCGAGGGGGGAGCACGAGGTGGTCGGCTGCGCTGGATTGGGCGAAGCTACAGTGCGGGTGCGCACTGTAGCGCGCTCTGGAGCGTGCTAATTGCATGCCATGGCATGCCATTGGCCCTCTGGGCGCGTCCGCCGTGTCTGGGGGGTCCTGGGCGACGTAAGCAACTCTGGTGTGGCCTTGGATGCTCTGGAGATGCAGTGAGAGAGAAGGGAAGCTGGTAACTAGGTAGAAATGGGCTGTCCAGCAAGGTGAATTGGGGTTTTCACCCCTCAATCATGGAGCTGGGGACATGGGGAAGTTACTGGAGTTAAAATGTAACTAGATGAAGCTGTGGTAGAAAGTTGAGGCAAAAGTAAATGGTAAAAGTGGTCAAGATGGTAGTTTTGGTAAAAAGGCAGAAGGTGTTTGATCATGTTTTGGTCAAGCAAATGATCTCCACTTGCCATGACACTTAACATGATTGAATGTCACATGAAAATAGGGTGTTTCACCAAATTTGGGCTCATTTGAAGAAACTAGCCAATGTAACTTTGGTGAACCCTAGAAATCAACAGAAATGGCTTCATCTTGTTTAAGTCAAGCTAATCGTCTCCCCTTGATGCACCACTTGGTGTAGTTTCATCATTTGGGGTATTGATCATTCCCACAAAGTTTGAAGCTCCAGGTAAAAAGTTGGTAATGTAAAGTTGTTCAAATTTGCATTTGAACAGAAATGGTTTTGGCGTATTCTGATCAAGTTGCCCTATTCCAAACCTTGTGCCATTTGGTCTAGATGCCTTATTAGGCCATTCTAGCATGTGCACCAAGTTTGAGAGCATTTGGACAAGTTTGGCAATGTAAAGTTGCTCAAACTTCAGATATGGACAGAATGGTTTTAGAGGGTTTTGATGATTTTTCCTTGCTTCCCAAGGCATTGGGCTTGGCAAGATCATCAAATATGTCATATATGACATGATCAAATTTCCGTGGAATTTTTGGAGAATATTTCCTTTGTAAATATTTCAAAAGCTTGAAATATCCAGAAAGGGTTTTAGACGGATTAGCCCATTATTTTGAACATGACCAAGTGTTGAAACTCTTATATATGGACAATATATGTCCTATGAGTCTCCCAGAATTTTGGCAAATATTTTTGAAATACTTAAATATTTTTCCCTATTAAAGACCATTTCTGGCCTTAAGAAAAAGCTTTTAAATAAAATAGGAAAATAACTTTTAAAATAATACGTTTGTGGTTTCTGGGAGTCCTATGGCTACTAGGTCTCAAATCCACTTTTTGAAATAATTTTCTCACCCTAAATCAAGCACTTGAAGTGCAAATCTCAATTCAGGGGTTTTTGGAATACTAAATTTTTAAAAATACATTTTGGCCAAATTATTTTTATAAGAAAATACTATACTGCTATATAACACTTGGCATGATCATTGGGCAGAAGTTTTGGGTATGGAGATGAATTCTACAAGAGGTAATAGTTGACTTTAATGAGCACATGAAAAACATAGGAAGAAAAACTCAATTCCAAATAAAAGCCAAATGATGCCAAAAAAAATTTGTTGGTCCAAATTTTTATGCTTCATTGATGCAAATAACATGTTACAAAATGCAGGGTGTGACAGACCTACCCCCTTACAAGAATCTCATCCTCGAGATTCCTAAACTAGGTCTTAAAAGAGATCGGGATACTCGGATCTAAGATAGTCTTCACGTTCCCAGGTTGCTTCTGCTTCCGTGTGGTTGCTCCACTAGACCTTGAAGTACTTGATGGTGCGGCTTCGGGTCCGTCGTTCTGCTTCCTCCAGAATGCGAATGGGCTTCTCGCGGTAGGTCAAATCAGGCTGAAGATCAATGGCTTGGTGATCAACATCCTTGTAGAGATCAGGCTTGTTCGGAACTTGGAGACATTTCTGGAGTTGTGACACGTGGAATATGTTGTGCACA
This sequence comes from Secale cereale, assembly GCA_902687465.1. Taxonomy (NCBI): domain Eukaryota; kingdom Viridiplantae; phylum Streptophyta; class Magnoliopsida; order Poales; family Poaceae; genus Secale; species Secale cereale. The sequence continues at coordinate 252,816,199 of LR738714.1, forward strand.
TCGGATAGCTCAGGTGGTAGTTCCAACTGGTAAGCCACTTCTCCTCCTCGATCGGTGATCTTGAAAGGGCCAATGAATCTTGGTGCAAGTTTCCCCTTAACGTGGAAACGATTGGTTCCCTTTAGAGGGGTTACTCACAGGTACACATGGTCTCCGACACGGAAACTCATGTCCCGACGGCGAGTATCAGCATAACTCTTCTGCCTTGACTTGGCTGCCTTCAAACGTTCTCTGACTAGTTGGACTTGCTCTTCTGCTTCGCGGAGAATATCCGGTCCAAAGACTAGCCCTTCTCCAGTCTCTGACCAATTGAGGGGTGTGCGACATCTGCGTCCGTACAATACCTCAAATGGTGCCATCTGAAGGCTCGACTGATAACTGTTGTTATAGGAGAACTCGGAAAAAGGGAGAAAATCTTCCCACTTGGCTCCATATGCCAAGATACAGGCTCGGAGCATGTCTTCGAGAATTTGATTTACTCGTTCCGTCTGACCTCTGGTCTGTGGGTGGAAAGCTGTGCTGAAAGACAGCTTGGTTCCCAAGGCTTCTTGGAATCTTTTCCAGAACCTTGAAGTAAACTGGGTGCCTCGATCTGACACAATTTCTTGTGGAACACCATGGAGGCTCACGATTCGATTGATATAGAGAGTTGCCAACTGTTGCCTGAATAGGTAGTCTTGACAGGAATGAAATGGGCCACCTTGGTCAAATGGTCGACTATGACCCAGATGGAGTCATGTCCTCTATTCGACCTTGGTAGTCCAGTGATGAAGTCCATTCCGACTTTATCCCACTTCCACTCGGGAACCTTGAGTGGTTGGTGCAATCCAGCGGGTCGCTGATATTCAACCTTGACCCTTTGGCATACATCACACTTTGCGACATAGGTTGCAATCTCTCTCTTCATCCCGTGCCACCAGAATCTTTCCTTCAAGTCTTGATACATCTTGGTTCCTCCGGGGTGGATGGAATATGGAGTGTTGTGGGCTTCTTGCAGGATCAGGTTCTTCAGCTCTATCTTGTTTGGTACGCAGATGCGGCCTTTGTACCAAGCAATCCCGTGCTCGTCTTCAGAGAATCCTGGGGCCTTGCCTAGCTTCATCTTCTTCTTGATGCCTTCAATGCTTGCGTGTCCATCTTGTGCCTTCTTGACTTCGTCCATCAGGGTCGGTTTGACTTCCAAATGATCCAGAAATCCAGGGGTGACCAATTCCAAACTGAATTGTTCGAGTTCCTTAAACAAGGCTGGCTGCCTCTCTCGAATAATGGCATTTAAAGAGCAAGCCTTCCTGCTTAAGGCATCGGCCACCACGTTAGCCTTCCCGGGGTGGTATTGAACACTGAGGTCATAGTCTTTGATGAGTTCCAACCATCTTCGCTGCCTCATGTTCAATTCCTTTTGGGTGAAAATGTACTTCAGACTTTTGTGGTCTGTGTATGTCTCACACCGTTTCCCTAGGAGGTAATGCCGCCATGTCTTCAAGGCATGAACCACTGCTGCTAACTCAAGATCGTGAGTAGCGTAGTTCTCTTCATGAGGTCGTAGCTGCCTGGAGAGGTAAGCTATGACTCGGCCTTCTTGCATCAGAACGCTTCCCAATCCGGTTCGAGAGGCATCACAATATATCACGAACTCCTTGTGAATATCAGGTGTTGCCAGGACTGGGGCGGTGGTCAATCTCTTCTTGAGCTCTTGGAAGCTCTCTTCACATTTTGGCGTCCACTCGAACTTCTTGTCCTTCTTGAGGAGCTGAGTTATCGGCCGGGCAATGCTAGAGAATCCTTCCACGAATTTGCAGTAATAGCCCGCAAGTCCGAGGAAGCTTCTGACTTCCTTGATGGTCGTTGGAGATTGCCATTGGGTCACAGCTTCGATCTTCGCAGGATCAACTGACAATCCTTCTTCGGTCAAGACATGACCTAAGAATCCAACTTTATGCAGCCAGAACTCACACTTGCTAAATTTGGCATATAGTTGGTGCTCCCGAAGCTTGTCTAGGACCATCCTCGAATGTTGCTCGTGCTCTTCCTCCGTCTTCGAGAAGACAAGAATGTCATCAATGAAGACAACAACAAACTTGTCCAAATATTCCATGAAGACTTTATTCATGAGATACATGAAGTAAGCTGGGGCATTGGTTAACCCAAAGGACATGAACGTGCACTCGTACAGGCCATATCGGGTCACGAATGCCGCTTCGGAATATCTTGGGGTCTGATCTTCAGCTGGTAGTACCCAGATCTGAGGTCGATCTTGGAGAACACCCTGGCTCCGCTGAGCTGATCAAACAGATCTTCAATCTTGGGAAGTGGATACTTGTTCTTGATTGTAACTTCATTGAGGGAACGATAGTCAATGCATAAGCGGATGGTACCGTCCCTCTTTGCCACAAACAGGACAGGTGATCCCCAAGGGGAGGCACTTGGGTGGATAAATCCCTTCCTCAGTTGTTCTTCCAGTTGCTTCTTCAACTCGGCTAATTCTTCCGTCCCCATTCTATAAGGCTTCTTATAGATGGGTCCTGCCCCGGGCACGAGCTTGATGATGAACTCAATGTCACGGTCAGGGGGCATCCTCGGTAGTTCATCCGGAAAAACATCAGGATACTCGCATACCACCGGTACTTGCTCTAGCCCAACTTCAGACACACGGTTGACTTGAATGGCTTGAGCGGAAGAGGAGTTGGGAGCAAACTTGATGTAATGCCCAGGATGGGACTATATCTCCTACGTGTCGAGGCACGACTTAAAGATATAAGCCCATTCTGGAATGATCGCAAGTTTGGTATCTTTGCACGACTCATGTAAAAGAGGGATTAAATTGCAAAAGGAGATAGTTGGCTTACACTCGCCACTTCACACAATACATTACATAAGCATACATCATTCAAAACATCACAACCCGACTACGGGTAAGATCCAAAAGACAAGATACCAAACATAACATTAAACCACAGGTCCAGATCGAATCCTAGTAGAAACCACTACTGATCGTCGAAAACGTCACAAGCATACGGTCACTCTCTTCATGGAACTCTCTGAAGTACTTGAACCAGCTCCTGCTCCATTCTCGGCTGAACCTGCATCTGGTGTTGTAGTATCTGTGAGCCACGAGGACTCAGCAATCCCATAACCATGGGTATCAAGACTAGCAAAGCTTTATGGGTAGGAAGAGGTAAAGTGGTGAGGTTGCAGCAGCGGCTAAGCAAATATGGTGGCTAACTTACGAGTACCAGAATAAGATGAGCATCTACGCAAACGGTCGCCAAAGTAGTGATCACTAAAGATCCTGAACTACATACGAGTCAAACATAACCCCACCGTGTTCTCTTCTCAAAGTGAAAAGAGACAGTCACGGTTACTCACACAGTTGTGTGTTTTACTTCGGATCCTCTGTCAAGTTTTCTACAACCGGACATTAACAAATTCCAATCTGCCACATAACTGCGGGCACGACTTTCGAAAGATCATAACCCTGCAGGGGTGTTCCAACTTAGCCCATCACAAGCTCTCACGATTAGCTGAAGCGATAAATATAATATCATCACTCCTTATCTTAGGGAAAACCGATCAGGCTCGGCATCCAGGTGCACAAGACATTTCGACAATGGTAAAACAATTCCAGCAAGACCTCCCGGCGTTCCGACACCCTGATAGTAGCCGCGCGTATCTCGTCTCAGGCCACGACCGGATGAGCACAGCATACAGCGGTCAAACCCCAAGTTTCCAAGGGAGGGCGCCGCACACGACTCTATTTGGGACCAACACCATCAGCACTGGCCCCCCTGTTATGTAGAATTAAGAACCCGAGGGTGCGACCCCCTATGCAAATTTAATTAATTAATTAATTAAGTTGTTATTATGAGGCAAATTAAAACCAATGTTGGGCCTTGCTGGAGGAGTTTTATTCAAAGTCAAACTGACAAGGGGTCCCCATCCACCCATCGTGTAAGGAACGCAAAATCAAGGAACATAATGCCGGTTTATCGGCGCCTAAGGTGGCATGAGTGGAACAAAACACCGAGCAAAAGGCCAAGCCTTCCACCCATGCCCAGTATATAGGTGTGTTAATAAAAATTATAGATATTGTGATATGTCAACAACAAGTTCCCTCCTGGAACGAACTTCATCTTCACCTGCAACTAACAACGCTATAAGATGGGCTGAGCAAGCGGGTAACATAGCCAAATAGTGGTTTTGCTAGGAAGGTTTCAAGGTTAGAGGTTTCATGGCAACAAGGAGAGGCTGACATAAAAGATGGGTAGCGCGACATGGAACGATAGCATCGAGACAACTAAGCATGGGAATGGTAGTAAAGGTATCCAAGGGTATGATCATCTTGCCTGGGATTCCACAAGGGAGAAGAACGGATCCATGAAGAAGACGGAGCAACATAGTCGAGCGAATCCTCACAACTCCGGAACGAAACCGAAGCTAACAAGAGAAGCAACCGGAAAGAAGCAAACAACACGGTAAACACACAATCATAAACATGGCATACGATGCACATCCAAGTATGATGCATGTCCGGTTTAATTGTGCATGGCATGGCAAGTGCACAAACAAGTACTACAAGTTAAGTGGGGCTCAATATGCAACGAGTTGCATATTGACGAAACACCACATTTAATTATTTAATTGACTCTCGTTTATTTACAAGACAAGATTAAATGTTTGTTAACATGGCAAGAAGTGAAGCAAAAACAAACTACCTATTTAGGCATTTTAAATGAGGTCGGAAATAACAACAACAAATTCCGGAAACTCCTCATGAGCATGTTTAACAATTTTAAGCAAACAACAATTTCACACATTTTAAATGTTGTTAACATGATGCGGATGACATGATCAAGTTTTATGCAATTTTTATTAAAAGTGAACATGAAGATGATTAGAAGATGATAAGGAGTATTTGTCACCGTGGTGGAAAGAAAGGGTGCCACGGCAACGATCCGAAAATGATGCAACGCAACATCTCGGTTCCAGTAACTCGTTGAGGGACCGGTGCAAAAGAATGATCGGCGTGAGCGAGAGGAACAAGATGAAAGGTGGGGTGATCCCGTCACCGGGTTCCCATGAGTCGGCGATGAGGCAACCGAGGAGCACGACAAAAGGATGAAACGGGCACGGTGCACACAAGGGAAAACATCTCATACAACACAACATTCGACGGGTCATCGTCTCTGGGTTATAACTTCGGAACATTCGTTCTCGAAGCGGTTCGAGTCGTAGTGGAAGTAGTCGTTCCGCGAGTCGAGGTACACGTTATGTAGCCGTTCTCGCGATTCGTAGAGGAAGTAGACGTTCTCGATTCGTGTCGTGGTACTTGGCGAATCCCTCGTTCTTGCGACGGTAGTGGTACTTGACGTTTCGCCGTGTAGTCGAACTTGAGGGTCGTCGACGTCGTGGTACTTGTCATAGGGGTACTTGTCGTGTCGAAGTTGACGTCGGGGTACACGTTATGTAGTGGTACTTGGTGCGTCTCCGAGTAGCCGACTTGATGGAGAGGAACTTAGCGAAGGTGTACTTGACATAGTAGCCATTCATGAAAATGGCCATGTAGCTGCTCGGGTCCGGACCTAGTGGTTCTTGGCGCTCCTGGGTACTTGAGATAAACAATAACAGCAACAAAAAAAAGGAAAAAGGGCTGCGGGGGTTGCTCGGGGCGACGAGGCAAACGAGGTGGGAGCGCTCGGGCGTCGAGGTGACGAGGAGGGCTTCTGGACGGACTGCTCCGGCGCGGAACCTTGCGACGGACGGCGGCAGCTCCCCTGGCCGGCGAGGCTGCTCCCGCGCTGGAGATGGAGGCAGCAAGGGGCTCGCTGGAGGAAGAAGGGCGCAGGGGCCAGGCGACGTAGGAGACCGGAGGGAAGCGCGGGATCCGACCGGTGGAGGAGAGGAGGCGCTCCTGGCCGGCGCTGTCTGGAGGCGATGGGGCTCGGGCGATGCGGGGTGCAGAGGAGGCAAGGGGAGCCGACGAGGCGCGCGACGGGAGAGGAGCTAGGGACGGCCAAGGCGCGCGCTGGGCCAGAGAGGACGGCGAGGCGAGGAAAGAAGGGGGCGCTCGAGGGGTGGCGCTAGGGAATCGATGGGGAACGGGCGCAGGCGAGAGGACGGGAGGAGGGAGGAGGCGAGCGAGAGGGAGAAGCGGTCGATGCGGGACTCCGGCGGCGCGAGGGAGGGAGAGCGAGGGGAAAGGTGCGGGCAGTCAGTCGCTAGGGTTAGCGGGGAGCGGTCGGCTGGTGGGCCAGGAGGGGAATGGGGGCTGAGGCCCATATGGCCAGGAGGTGCAGTGGCCTGATGGGCCAAAGGAGGGAGGCGGCTGGGCCTGATGGAGCGGCTGGCCTGGCTGCTCTCTTATTTTTAACTGCTGCTGTTTTCCAAAAAAAACAGAAAATAGCAAAGGAGAAAGAAAAGGAAGGAGGTGTTCTGAAAAAGGATTAAGGCATAGGGTAAAATTCCCTAGACTCACAAAAATGTAAGGAAATAAATAAAATTGTTCGAGGGTTTTTTGGAAGAACCTCGATAAACGAGAAAAGAAATATATGGAAGGTTTGACGGTGAAACTTGAATTAAGAGGCATGGGGAATAATTACAAGTGTGTTGGTTAATTCCAAACAAATGGAATATTTTATAATATAGCTCCCTAAATATTTGGAGGATATGTTGTAAAGAGAAGTCACACTTCCCTCGATTTAAATGGACCGAAGGTCCACACGATTTATTTAAGTTGAGATGCAAAGATTAATGACATGATGGCATGATGACATGATGCAAGCAAAAAAATACATAACACAAGCACAAATGAAACACACGGGGAAACCCGGAACATCTGGAATCTTCCGGAATCTTCTGGGACGTCGGTCTCGGGCGTCACAACTCTCCCACACTAACAGAGGATCTCGACCCGAGATCCTAGAGATGGCACCGGATAAAAACGGAAGAGGAAGAGGTAAAACAAAGTTGCTTCTTTGACAGACGAGTGAAACCACGAACCTTGAGAGGTTGGCCAAAATGAAAGAAGAATAGAATGGAAATGAACGAAGTTAAGAGCACTCCGTTAGAAAAGAGGAACAAGGAACATCGAGAACCTTGCAGGTTGAAAAACATGAAACAAGAGCTCACGGACCAAAAGAATATGAAACTGCGACGGTATAGCCAAGGAATAAGAATGACAGAATTTGGACAGCACTCCGACTGAAAATGGAAGGAATTAACAAGAACTTGAGAAGATGGGATGATACTTGATGAAATCAACAACACAATGCCTCCGAAACAATTGAAAGAAAGGCACAAGTGGTAAGAAGGATTCAGACAGCACTCCGGTTAAAAGATAGGCAAAACTTGATAAGATGACGGAACTTGAATGGAGGACACAACACTCCGGTTAAATGATAAGCAAGGGAACGAACATGATCTCGATAAAAACGAGATGATGGACAAAGAGAGCAATATCACAAAGCCTCCGGAACGACAGAATAGATGCAAGATCGTTGGGAAGAAAGAACGGAAAAGAAAATGACAACTTCTCTCAAAATTGAATTTGAAAGAGCATCCTTACGAAGGGTTGAACGGAGTTGTTGAAAAGTCAACAACGAAACGAATAAGCTTGATGTGGGCTTATGGAAAACATCTCAAAATTATGAGGTGACAACCAGCCACTAACGGAAAACGAATCGCTTGGATTTAGATCAACAAGGAGACGAAAAAAACTTCCACCGGGAGGATAAGTGAAGAACTTGGGTCATTTATAAGCACCATAATTAGCAACAACCCTTAGGGAAAGCTTTTAGGTCAAATACAACCCAAGATAACTCCAACGAATAATTGAAGGGTTGAAAACATCTCCTGAACAAGGAAAATGATGGTTTTAATTATCTCATTCTTGACAACTTGTGAATCATGAAACATGAAGGGAAATTGTCAAGAATGACATAACACCATCTGAAAAGATAAGGTAGAAAGGATTGCAATGGAATGCATGATGAAGAATGCTTGAGCTCCAACAAGAATCTTGATGAAGACTTCGGGGATGAATTAAAACATGATGAACCACCATGAAAACTCCGGTAATGAAAGCATGGAAGTGAAAGATGAAAATAATAAGATTCAAGGCCTGCGATGAATTAGATGGAGCTTTGAAATGATACTTTAAATAACTTGGAACTCCGGAAAACAAGATGAACAACTTGAAGCCTAGAATTTATTCCTCATGAATAAACTCTAAACAAAGGAATTAATCCACCTGGATGAAATAAGAATAAGAATAAGAATTATGTCATGCATCTCCTTCACCAATTTAAATTGATGGCAACCAAAGGATTTGGCATCCTACTTATTCTCGTTGGAAAGGATTAAGAGAGATCTCGCACAAGCTTGGGTAAATCTTCAACGAACCACCGGTAGGATTGTGAACAAAAAACGAGTGAATTAAAATGATAACAACGGAAGGGTAATCCTGAAAGAACCACCGTAAAAATATGGAGACGAACGAAGAGACATCAATGAAGAATATTTGGAGGACGAAGTTGAAAACTGAGAACGAAGAAATATTCTGAAATGATGTCCTTCGGAGGATCACAAAGAAAATAATTCATGAAAAAAAATCTTGAGAGAACGGGCCAAGATTTACGAGAAACACTTTTCCGGGTCTTCAAATGTTGAGAATGAAGACGAGAAATGCCATGAAGAATTTTGAGATACTCTGGATGAATGACAAGAGGAAGGTGGAGCTAAAGATGAGAATAATTGGAAACAATCTTGGAGGAGGCATGTGACTGATGGAGATCATTCTTACGTCACACTTTGAAAAGAATTTTAGAATAACTCCGGAAAAAATTAGAAGAGTCAGGTAAGATCCTGGGAAAAGACCTGTGGGTTAGGGCCCACTAAATAAATCACCGCTGAAAAAGATTGCTTAAGAGATATTGCACCGGTTGAATTAAATGGCTTGAATAAGATGACAATCTCAAAATAGCTTGAAATGATTAAGAATGGAAACACGAATCTTCCGAGGTTCTTCAGCTCTCCGGATATGAATAGCAAGAGGAGAATGATTAATTGGTGCACCGGAATAAGAAAGCATTGTGAAATGAGGAAAAGGATAAGATCAACACCGAAATCTTGAACGACATCCACCGGCAGAATTCGAGAACAAAAGAATGACGAACTTGAAGTTCTTGAGCATCTTCACAATAATTCACCGGATAAGAACATTGAAGGAAATGAATGAAGAACTATCACATGAATAAAATGGATACTTCATTTGAGAATTTCTGGCTCCAAGAAGAAGAAGGGTGGGAGGGTGGGGAGAACAAAGATAACTTGGGATGAAAGAAACAGACAAATCGTCAGATTTCTCAACGGCGTCCGTATGGAATAACTTGAAGAGAAGGCGCACCGGTTGAGAAGGATTAACATGAAGATCTTAATGGTCAAGAAGAATTAGCACTCCCATAGAAATATGAGAACACCGATTAGGAAGGTATGGAATCAACATTTGACATCGAAGCAACTCGAATACCAGAATCAAAACAAAAACAAAGGATAGATATGTTTATGAAGAAGATTATGTTGCAACATATCTATCCGAACAGAAATTGAACTAATGAATTCCATAGGTACAACAACTTGTCGAGAAGCCACTTGGAGAACAAAAGGTAAATAAAAGCAACAAGGATCAGATAGAACAAATACAAGATAGAAGCTTCGTTCGACATCTTCGTGTTGAAAGCTCATGGAACATGTTACAAAAGGGTTTTGCAATCCCCGGATCAGCATAGCCAAGGACCCTTTAAGATGCAACTCCCGATCGGAACAAGCCCACAAAACCACTTCACTCAATGTAGAACCCCAAACTTCATATCATGCACTCGTTGGAAGAATGCCTAGAACTACTAGATGAACCCACCTATTAATTTCCGAAAGTTTCCAGTTATGCAATCAGGTGTTGGGGATACAGGGGAAGCACCATGCACTCAACTCTAATCCTACATCCAGCTGCATCCATCCTTCAACACATAACCAGTTATGTCCAGAAACCATTTACCTCGGACCTTCGAAACGCATCCACTATACAAGCTATGGCAATACTCCCGAACTACCTCCCCAGTACTGGGTGATGTCGGGGTTATCTTGCCACTAACCGCATAGGAGAGTTTTCGATGTCGGCCGTCTTAAGTATTCTAGAACTGATGCAATGGATTTGTGACGACAACACCTCGGAGCTCAACTCCCCGGGACACTGCCACAACCCCTAATGACAGGAGGCATCGAGAACAATGTTCTCGTCATAAAGACATCGGAACAATCCAAACAATACTCGCGAGATCCTAAAAAAAATTGGTGCAATTTTTGAAAGTAGAAGAGGCAAGAGTAGTCGTCAGGAGTCCTCACCAGAGTGAAAAGAGATGAGGAGCAAAAAAATCCTACACTCCGATATATATAGGACTCAAAACATTTTCAAGTGTGTGCCTAGACTCAACCGTCAATGATTCGATCAATCAATGGGGGCTTCTAGGTCGGAGAAGGCTCTGATACCAACTTGTAATGCCCAGGATGGGACTATATCTCCTACGTGTCGAGGCACGACTTAAAGATATAAGCCCATTCTGGAATGATCTCAAGTTTGGTATCTTTGCACGACTCATGTAAAAATAGGGATAAAATTGCAAAAGGATAGTTGGCTTACACTCGCCACTTCACACAATACATTACAAAAGCAAAACATCATTCAAAACATCACAACCCGACTACGGGCGAAGATCCAAAAGAAAGATACCAAAAACATAAAGCCACAGGTCCGAATCGCCCCTAGTAGAAACCACTACTGATCGTCGAAAACGTCACAAGCATACGGCCACGCTCTTCATCGAGCTCCCAGTGAAGTACTTGAACCAGCTCCTGCATCATTCTCGGCTGAACCTGCATCTGGTGTTGTAGTATCTGTGAGCCATGAGGACTCAGCAATCCCATAACCATGGGTATCAAGACTAGCAAAGCTTTATGGGTAGGAGAGGTAAAGTGGTGAGGTTGCAGCAGCAGCTAAACATAATATGGTGGCTAGCTTACGAGTACAGGAATAAGATGAGCATCTACGCAAACGGTCGCCAACTAGTAGTGATCGCTAAAGATCCTGAACTACGTAAGAGTCAAACATAACCCTACCGTGTTCTCTTCTCAAAGTGAAAAGAGACAGTCACGGTTACTCACACAGTTGTGTGTTTTACTTCGGATCCTCTGTCAAGTTTTCTACAACCGGACATTAACAAATTCCAATCTGCCACATAACCGCGGGCACGGCTTTCGAAAGATCATAACCCTGCAGGGGTGTTCCAACTTATCCCATCACAAGCTCTCACGATTAGCTGAAGTGATAAATATAATATCATCACTTATCTTAGGGAAAACCGATCAGGCTCGGCATCCCGGTGCACAAGACATTTCGACAATGGTAAAACAAGTCCAGCAAGACCTCCCGGCGTGCCGACACCCTGATAGTAGCCGCGCGTATCTCGTCTCAGGCCACGACCGGATAAGCACAGCGTACAGCGGCCAAACCCCAAGTTTCCAAGGGAGGGCACCGCACACGACTCTATTTGGGACCAACACCATCAGCACCGGCCCCCCTGTTATGTAGAATTAAGAACCCGAGGGTGCGACCCCCTATGCAAATTTAATTAATTAATTAATTAAGTTGTTATTATGAGGCAAATTAAAACCAATGTTGGGCCTTGCTGGAGGAGTTTTATTCAAAGTCGAACTGTCAAGGGGTCCCCATCCACCCATCGTGTAAGGAACGCAAAATCAAGGAACATAATGCCGGTTTATCGGCGCCTAAGGTGGCATGAGTGGAACAAAACACCAAGCAAAAGGCCAAGCCTTCCACCCATGCCCAGTATATAGGTGTGTTAATAATAATTATAGATATTCTGATATGTCAACTACAAGTTCCCTCCTGGAACGAACTTCATCTTCACCTGCAACTAACAACGCTATAAGAAGGGCTGAGCAAGCGGGTAACATAGCCAAACAGTGGTTTTGCTAGGAAGGTTTCAAGGTTAGAGGTTTCATGGCAACAAGGAGAGGCGGACATAAAAGATGGGTAGCGCGACATGTAACGATAGCATCGAGACAACTAAGCATGGCAATGGTAGTAAAGGTATCCAAGGGTATGATCACCTTGCCTGGGATTCCACAAGGGAGAAGAACGGATCCATGAAGAAGACGGAGCAACATAGTCGAGCGAATCCTCACAACTCCGGAACGAAACCGAAGCTAACAAGAGAAGCAACCGGAAAGAAGCAAACAACACGGTAAACACACAATCATAAACATGGCATACGATGCACATCCAAGTATGATGCATGTCCGGTTTAATTGTGCATGGCATGGCAAGTGCACAAACAAGTACTACAAGTTAAGTGGAGCTCAATATGCAACGAGTTGCATATTGACGAAACACCACAATTAATTATTTAATTGACTCTCATTTATTTACAAGACAAGATTAAATGTTTGTTAACATGGCAAGAGGTGAAGCAAAAACAAACTACCTATTTAGGCATTTTAAATGAGGCCGGAAATAACAACAACAAATTCCGGAAACTCCTCATGAGCATGTTTAGCAATTTTAAGCAAACAACAATTTCACACATTTTAAATGTTGTTAACATGATGCGGATGACATGATCAAGTTTTATGCAATTTTTATTAAAAGTGAACATGAAGATGATAAGAAGATGATAAGGAGTATTTGTCACTGTGGTGGAAAGAAAGGCTGCCACGGCAACGATCCGAAAATGATGCAACGCAACATCTCGGTTCCGGTAACTCGTTGAGGGACCGGTGCAAAAGAATGATCGGCGTGAGCGAGCGGAACAAGATGAAAGGTGGGGTGATCCCGTCACCGGGTTCCCACGAGTCGGCGACGAGGCAACCAAGGAGCACGACAAAAGGATGAAATGGGCACGGTGCACACAAGGGAAAACATCTCATACAACACAACATTCGACGGGTCATCGTCTCGGGGTTATACCTTCAGAACATTCGTTCTCGAAGCGGTTCGAGTCGTAGTGGAAGTAGTCGTTCCGCGAGTCGAGGTACACGTTATGTAGCCGTTCTTGCGATTCGTAGAGGAAGTAGACGTTCTCGATTCGTGTCGTGGTACTTGGCGAATCCCTCGTTCTTGCGACGGTAGTGGTACTTGACGTTTCGCCGTGTAGTCGAACTTGAGGGTCGTCGACGTCGTGGTACTTGTCGTAGGGGTACTTGTCGTGTCGAAGTTGACGTCGGGGTACACGTTATGTAGTGGTACTTGGTGCGTCTCCGTGTAGCCGACTTGACGGAGAGGAACTTGGCCAAGGTGTACTTGACATAGTAGCCGTTCATGAAAATGGCCATGTAGCTGCTCGGGTCCGGACCTAGTGGTTCTTGGCGCTCCTGGGTACTTGAGATAAACAATAACAGCAACAAAAAAAGGAAAAAGGGCTGCGGGGGTTGCTCGGGGCGACGAGGCAAACGAGGTGGGAGCGCTCGGGCGTCGAGGTGACGAGGAGGGCTTCTGGCCGGACTGCTCCGGCGCGTAACCTTGCGACGGACGGCGGCAGCTCCCCTGGCCGGCGAGGCTGTTCCCGCGCTGGAGATGGAGGCAGCAAGGGGCTCGCTGGAGGAAGAAGGGCGCAGGGGCCAGGCGACGTAGGAGACCGGAGGGAGGCGCGGGATCCGACCGGTGGAGGAGAGGAGGCGCTCCTGGCCGGCGCTGTCTGGAGGCGATGGGGCTCGGGCGATGCGGGGTGTAGAGGAGGCAAGGGGAGGCGACGAGGCGCGCGACGGGAGAGGAGCGAGGGACGGCCAAGGCGCGCGCTGGGCCAGAGAGGACGGCGAGGCGAGGAAGGAAGGGGGCGCTCGAGGGGTGGCGCTGGGGAATCGATGGGGAACGGGCGCAGGCGAGAGGACGGGAGGAGGGAGGAGGCGAGCGAGAGGGAGAAGCGGTCGATGCAGGACTCTGCCGGCGCGAGGGAGGGAGAGCGAGGGGAAAGGTGCGGGCAGTCGGTCGCTAGGGTTAGCGGGGAGCGGTCGGCTGGTGGGCCAGGAGGGGAATGGGGGCTGAGGCCCAGATGGCCAGGAGGTGCGGTGGCCTGATGGGCCAAAGGAGGGAGGCGGCTGGGCCTGATGGAGCGGCTGGCCTGGCTGCTCTCTTATTTTTAATTGTTGCTATTTTCCAAAAAAACAGAAAATAGCAAAGGAGAAAGAAAAGGAAGGAGGTGTTCTGAAAAAGGATTAAGGCATAGGGTAAAATTCCCTGGACTCACAAAAATGTAAGGAAATAAATAAAATTGTTGGAGGGTTTTTTGGAAGAACCTCGATAAACGAGAAAAGAAATATAGGGAAGGTTTGACGGTGAAACTTGAATTAAGAGGCATCGGGAATAATTGCAAGTGTGTTGGTTAATTCCAAACAAATGGAATATTTTATAATATAGCTCCCTAAATATTGGGAGGATATGTTTTAAAGAGAAGTCACACTTCCCTCGATTTAAATGAACCGATGGTCCACACGATTTATTTAAGTTGAGATGCAAAGATTAATGACATGATGGCATGATGACATGATGCAAGCAAATAAATAAATAACACAAGCACAAATGAAACACACGGGGAAACCCGGAACATCTGGAATCTTCTGGGACGTCGGTCTCGGGCGTCACACTTGACATCGACTCCTTGGTCATTGGTCACAGTGACAGTCCGGTTGGCACAGTCTAATAAGCCTTGGTGCTTACTGAGCCAATCCATCCCTAAGATCACATCCAAGCCTTGCGATCTTAGGATGATAAGGTCTGCTAGGAAGTCTACACCGTTAATGGTAATACTGACTCCTTTACAGCCTATCTTAGCTCTCATCTCCGCTCCGGGGGTTTGTACCACCATGGGGTTATTCATGGGTGTAGGGGTCATGCCACTTTTTAATGCAAATCTTTGAGTGATAAATGAATGTGTTGCTCCAGAATCAAACAAGACAGTTGAAGGTGCTGAGTTGACAAGGAACGTACCCAGGACGATGTTCGGGTCTTCCTGGGCTTCTTCAGCAGTGACGTGATTCACACGCCCCTTCCCATGGTTAGGCGGGTTGCAAGGAGCTGGGTGGCATCCCGCGGCCTTGTCCTGGGTTTTGCGCATTGGGGCGCGGGGCATCAGGCTTCTTGTTGGGGCACACCCTTGAGATGTGTCCTGACTGACCACATCCAAAGCAAGTGACTTGGTTTGGATTGTTGATCTTGTTGCCACCACTGTTATTGGGGTTGAAGGCTGGCCTTGGGTTGGCATACTGCTGAGGCTGAAAGTTGGTGCGAGGTGCAGGAGCTCTTGGTTGCTGATAGGTTGGCTTGGCCGGGGCTGACTGCCACGGACGAGGCTTCTGGTTGCTGGAACTCCCCTTGCTGACCATCTTGCGCTTGCGAGTGTCTTCCAGAGCACGACGCTTGTCTTCAAGCATGAGTGCTTTGTTCACCAGGTCAGGGAAGGTTGGGCAGTCGCACACGACAAGCGAGTATTGCAGAGTCTGACTGAGGCCTTCCATGAAGCACTCCCTTTTTGCAGCATCAGTGCTGACATCTTCAGGGGCATACCTTGACAGAACACTGAACTTCTGCATGTACTCCTTGACAGTGCCACTTCCTTGCTTCAGGGCTCGGAACTCACGCTTTTTGATAGCCATGATTCCGGAAGGAATGTGGGACTTGCGGAATTCTGCCTTGAAGTTGACCCAAGTGATGTCTTGTTCAGCATGCATGACCTTGAATCCATCCCACCAAGGTCTAGCAGTCCCCCCGAGGCAGTGGGCTGCATAAGCCACCTTCTCGCGGTCTTCGGTGCATCCGACTAGTTCCAGCAAGTCCTCAATGGTGCGGACCCAATCGTCTGCATCCAGGGGTTCAGCAGTCTCGATGAAAGTTGGCGGTGCATTCTTCTTGAACTCTGCCAACGTGGAACATCCATTGCCATTCCCCGCCGGCTGGCGGTTGTTGGTGACAGCTTGAGCAATCAACTGAAGGGATGCGGTGTTGGCTTGGCGTTCCTCTCGGAAAGCTTGGAGAAGCTGAGCCATGTCCATGTTCGGAGGAGGTGGTGGTGGTGGAGCTTGGTCGTTGGTTTGGTCGTGGCCTGCCTCTGACTGAGTGGATGCGCCGGCTTTAGGCTGCTGGGTAGAGGTACCGGTACGAGTTACAACAGGCATCCTGTTGTAGCGGTAAAAGGTCTCATTACTCGGAAGAGGGAAAGCAATATAGATGGGTGCCTAGTAAGGGGGTGGGTGTGACACTAATCAAATCATGCAAGGGCCGAAAGGCCAAACACATTCATTAAAATCCAAATGGGTGATGCAGTCATTTACATATTCCCGAAGGAAGAATACGACATGCATTCAAACACAACAAAAGATAACACTAGATGGTTTCATATGAACCATACAAGGACTCGACTGCGCATAGGGGTTACACGACCTATCCTACCGTAGAGGTCACGAACTAGCATATCCGAGTAGCGAATAATGCCTAAGCGGCGGAATGCTCGGTCGCGTATTCTGGCTCTTCTGGGTCTTCCTCCTTGTCTTCATCTGTCTAGGCCCCCTTGTCACTTGAGGGTGCGGGGGAGTGGAGGAGTTGGATACGACGATGCTTCGTCGGTGGTGCAGGGAAAAGCTTGTGATATTCCCTTGCCGTCATCCGGCGTCGCCGAGGAGGTTCTTCATTCTTGGAAGATACCTCTTCGGAGGGCCTTCCGCCTCTGTATGCGATAGCGGACTGTCCGGAAGGTGCTCCTTCTTTCTTGATCCTATTTGTCTTTTCTTGAGCTCGACGAAGAAGTGCCTTGGTCTTGTGAAGTTCTTCTCGGAGCTTCATTGATTCCGAGGCCAAGTCTTGTGCCAAGATGTCGGCACATAGACTGAAGTAAGTCTGGAACCGACGCGAGAGTCCTTCCTTTAGTGGAGGGGCTAGTGCGCTGCTTTCATCTTCACCTTCCTTCCGGTAAGGTAAGAAGCGGGTCGTCATCTTGGCTGCCATCTCCGGAAGAAGCTCGCGGAGACGGGTTAGTGCCTTGAGTGCAGCAGCCTCGACAGCGAGAGGTAGTGATGCCATCTGGGGTCCCTCGAAGAACCAACTTGTGGGAGGATCGTTTGCCTTCACGATTACTTCCACATGGTACTCCACCTCAGTGTCGCTAACCCAATGCTCAAGGTAGGTGAGGATGGGTGCTTGGTGGAACTAGCACTCCTGGAGGCTATCCTCGAGAAGCAAGGGAAACCCAGTGGTCAGGTGCTCTTCGGGTACAGCGGCCATCTACAAAGGTTGAATAGGAGAGGTTAATAAGCTGATGAAATCTCAGGTTGGTAAGGTTTAGAAAAGAAGAGAGGTTCAGAAGATTTTTGAAAAGGGGTCTCATCTAACTAACGCCCATGCTAACTAAGGCTTCCTACAGTCAGGATGGCTCTGATACCAGCTCTGTGGGGACCCCGACTTAGAAGTCGAGATCACCGAATGCACGTGTACAGTGATCCCAGAGATCAATGCTCACTGAACACACAGAACCTGAATAACAAGAGTCTTACATCCATACATACCGTCTTACACAAATTAAGGCCATTATGGCCAAGTCGTACATAGATAAAGCCTCACGGGCTGAATAGCAAATAACTCAAATAGCGGAAGTCTTCGATGATAAGTAGAACCCATGCCATCCGCCTTAACCCTACAGGCATTCTGACTGGGATAGCGTCCTAGTTCGCATGTTCGTCTCCATAGAACTCTTCTTCATATTCATGTTCCTCCATGCCTGGCCAATTAAATAACCAGTGGCAAGCCAATGAGTACTTTGAATGTACTCGCAAGCAACCCATGATTTGGTTTAAGGTAACAATGCAATTGAACAACAATGAGCAATCTAGCTATGAGCTAGAATAAATATTCTACCATCAAGTGTATGCATCAATAAACTCACGTAACCTCGAAGACAGGTTACCGATATCAACATGAATATGATTCAGCTCAACGAGTCAAGTGACCACCTTGACTCAACATTGACACACACAAGGTTTCGCAAATATTGGACGTAGCCCAAGAGCGGTTACCCAACTGTCCTTGACCGTGGACACGGCTATTTGAATAGTTTTACACTCTGCAGAGGTTGCGCACTTTACCCACAAGATCCGGGAAGCTTTCGTGTCACCCACGATCCCGCAGTACCTCAAGTACTCGGGGGAAGCACCCGGTCATTATCTTTCCTTAGACGACACTAACATAGAGTCCACTCGTTGGTACACGGCCCTTGAGTACAAACAATAGATCACGGGACTTGCCCTAATTTCAATGTCACGCGTACCCGAAGGGACCAACGGTGTGTCCGGTGCCCTGTGAAAACAGTCATGGTCGTCAATCCAAGCACGACCTCGTCCCGGGAAAAGATCTCAAGTCTTCCCGTCACTAGTAATGCGGGCACCATGCTAGTATCGGCCTAAGTAGTCAATAAAGCCCCGTCCCATAAGGGGTAGAGTGGTTGCACATGTATGGTTGGAATAACGGTCGCAACTTAAACCAATCCGTTTGAAAAACATCACACACACTTGTCTCGGTATACCACTTCGTCATCAAGTGGTTACCCATCTCACCATCTCCCTCGGGCATGAATGGCACCCGACGGGGTTTTCGAAAAGAATGCAACCACGAGGGTATCATGGCACACATGCCTCTCTAAGCATCACTACTAACCATATGCCTTGCATCTAGCACATAGCAAGATCAAGAATAAAGCATGCATCATGTGGTGGTTTTAAACTAGGTCACTACCATAGTTCTTATCATCATGCATTCGGAACATACGGGTTCCGACAAACACAAGTGTATCATGGTCAAAGGGCTGCTTGCCTGGATTGGCTTGGTCTTCAAAGTCTTCAAATCCTTCTCCACCTTCTTCTTCAGCAACTTCGTCAAATACGGTATCTATACGTCGCAAAGTAACAACGGGAAAATAAGACCACAATGAAAACAGAAAAATCAAAGTGCTCAGAAAAATGTCAACTTATTTTTGTTAAATACTAGAGGGAAAACTAAGATGGCAAAAATTCTTAGTTGGAGTTTTGGAGTGACAGAGTGGAATCTATGGATTTTTGAACAGAGGTTTTAGTGTTCAAATTTGAATTAAAATTTGAACAGAACAGAAAAGTTTCATGGATATGTGTGAAAGTGACACCATTAAGTAGGTTGGAATATTACAAGATTTTAGGAGTTGGAATTAATACATTTGGACAAATATTTATTTCTGTAAAATTATTTGAAATTTTACAGAAAAGAAAAAGAGGAAATGGCCCTGTGCCACTGGGCCAGAACGGACACAATGCACGGCCCAGGGCTAACAGCCCAGCCGCGCGGGAGCCAGCGCGCGCGCCAGGTTTTCAAACCTGACGGGCGGGGCCCGGCGGTCAGCGACTGCAAGGGGAGAGAGAGAACGGTGAGGATGACAGGCGGGGCCCGCCTGTCATCTTCAACCTATCGGCCAAAGCAACGGCGAGCTCACCGGCGACGATTCCGCGCACGGCGGGGCAAACAGAGGGCAGGAACGGGCTCAGCGAGGAGTCGTCGTTCCAGTGGTGGTGCGGCTCGCCGGAGAGGCCTGGTTCATCGGCGGCGAGGACACGCGGCGGAGGGTCGTCGGGAGGTCGCTGCTCCGGTCGATTCCGGCAGCTGCAGAGGGGGAAAAGAGAGAGGAATGCATCAGTGAGGTACGGCGGTGCTAGATCAAGCAAGAATCGGGGCGGAGAGGGGCTGTACTGTGAGATCTCCAGTCGCCCGACGCGGCGGAGCTCCGGTCGATCCCGAGCACTGGGGCTCTCTGGGGATGAGTGAGTGGTGTTGGAGTGTTACTGGGAGTGTGGTGAGGCTGTTGGTGAAGAGAGGAGGGGCTCGGGGGCCCTATTTATAGGGAAACGGCGAGGCCCCGTGGACCTGTGCGCCGGCGAGCTTCTGCTCGACGCCACAGTGTACGGGAGGCGATGGGATTGAGTCTGGGGTGCTCGTGGGTTAGGTTCACGCCTAGTAGAGGGGAGAGGAGGAGCGGGGAAGGCTCCAGACAGCGTGCGCGTGTGAGGCCGACGAGTGGAGGTTGCCGGCGGCCAGCGCGCATGCGAAGGCGGCCACTGGAGGGCGGAGGAGGAGGGGGGCAGCGCCGGGGGAGGTTGCGGACGTCGAGGGGCATCGACTGGCGCGAGGGGGGAGCACGAGGTGGTCAGCTGCGCTGGATTGGGCGAAGCTACAGTGCGGGTGTGCACTGTAGCGCGCTCTCGAGCGTGCTAATTGCATGCCATGGCATGCCATTGGGCCTCTGGGCGCGTCCGCCGTGTCTGGGGGGTCCTGGGTCACGTAAGCAACTCCGGTGTGGCCTTGGATGCTGTGGAGATGCAGTGAGAGAGAAGGGAAGCTGGTAACTAGGTAGAAATGGGCTGTCCAGCAAGGTGAATTGGGGTTTTCACCCCTCAATCATGGAGCTGGGGACATGGGGAAGTTACTGGAGTTAAAATGTAACTAGATGAAGCTGTGGTAGAAAGTTGAGGCAAAAGTAAAGGGTAAAAGTGGTCAAGATGGTAGTTTTGGCAAAAAGGCAGAAGGTGTTTGATCATGTTTTGGTCAAGCAAATGATCTCCACTTGCCATGACACTTAACAGGATTGAATGTCACATGAAAATAGGGTGTTTCACCAAATTTGGGCTCATTTGAAGAAACTAGCCAATGTAACTTTGGTGAACCCTAGAAATCAACAAAAATGGCTTCATCTTGTTTAAGGCAAGCTACTCATCTCCCCTTGATGCACCACTTGGTGTAGTTTCATCATTTGGGGTATTGATCACGCCCACAAAGTTTGAAGCTCCAGGTAAAAAGTTGGTGATGTAAAGTTGTTCAAATTTGCATTTGAACATAAATGGTTTTGGGCTATTCTGATCAAGTTGCCCTATTCCAAACCTTGTGCCATTTGGTCTAGATGCCTTATTAGGCCATTCTAGCATGTGCACCAAGTTTGTGAGCATTTGGACAAGTTTGGCAACGTAAAGTTGCTCAAACTTCAGATATGGACAGAATGGTTTTAGAGGGTTTTGATGATGTTTTCTTGCTTCCCAAGGCATGGGGCTTGGCAAGATCATCAAATATGTCATATATGACATGATAGAATTTCCCTGAAATTTTTGGAGAATATTTCCTTTGTAAATATTTCAAAAGCTTGAAATATCCAGAAAGGGTTTTTGAGGTATTAGCCCATTATTTTGAACAAGACCAAGTGTTGAAACTCTTATATATGGACAATATATGTCCTATGAGTCTCCCAGAATTTTGGCAAATATTTTTGAAATACTTAAATAATTTTTTCCCTATTAATGACCATTTCTGGCCTTAAGAAAAAGCTTTTAAATAAAATAGGAAAATAACTTTTAAAATTATACCTATGTGGTTTCTGGGGGTCCTATGGCTACTTGGTCTCAAATACACTTTTTGAAATAATTTTCTCACCCTAAATCAAGCACTTGAAGTGCAAACCTCAATTCAGGGGTTTTTGGAATACTAAATTTTTAAAAATACATTTTGGCCAAATTATTTTTATAAGAAAATACTATACTGCTATATAACACTTGGCATGATCATTGGGCAGACGTTTTGGGTATGGAGATGAACTCTACAAGAGGTAATAGTTGACTTTAATGAGCACATGAAAAACATAGGAAGAAAAACTCAATTCCAAATAAAAGCCAAATGATGCCAAAAAAAATTGCTGGTCCAAATTTTTATGCTTCATTGATGCAAATAACATGTTACAAAATGCAGGGTGTGACACGTATCAGCCTGCGAAAGGCTTGGGTGGAGACACCGCGCTGGGCTCCACGATGTCCTCCATTCTACCGTCATGACGGTCCTTGGTCTTGTTGCACTAATATGGAAACCGTTTCTTGATTCCTCGGGACTCCGCGCATGTATTTGACCCCTTAGCATCGAAGGGGTAATAGGTACACTGCTCCCGCTGGCGCCCGCCTGGCCTCGGTCGTCATGGCTCACGTCACGTGAACCTCGCGAGGTGCACCTTGCATAGATATCTCCACTCCTCGGGAGCCATCCTAGAGAGGCTGCCCCCAGGGAGGTCTTGTCGTCGTTTGCCTCGCGAGGCTTGGCCCCTGGCGAGGGTCTTGGGTTGTGGTTGCTAAAGCTGGGCCGTACCAGGCCGCCGATGGAGCCATGTCACGGGTCGCAGGCAGGCAAGTCTGGGTAACCCCATTCCCAGGACGCCGACAAATAAGGTTCACGTGGTAAGGTGCGTTGTTAGGAACAGGTGCTCCGGGGATGAGGTCGATGCGGTTCTCAATGCCATGAAGAGGTGGTGGACCCGGAGGTAGCTCATCGGGAAAAACGTCTTCGAATTCCTGCAACAATTGAGACAACACTAATGGTTGATGTGGTGAAGTGTTAGTTGGTTCCGCATCGCCTTGGCATAAAAGCACAAGGTGATAGACACTCGATGGGTTCTCACACACTTATCTCTTCTCACTTTTGGTGGCTAATAACACTAGTTGCTTCTTGTCGCTCACCGTGGAGGCACTCGATTCGGGCTTGTGGCTCTCATTATCTTTTTGGCGGCTCACTCTCTCACCATTCTCTCCGTGATGTATAGGTACTTGCTTGTCGGCGACCACTTGACTCGGTGACATGAGACGTAGCACAAACTCTTTGCCCTTCATCTTGAATCTATAATGGTTGGTACGTCCGTTGTGGATGACTCCACGGTCGTATTGCCATGGCCTTCCAAGGAGGAGGTGGCAAACGGACATAGGTACCACATCACACTCCAATGTGTCCTCAAAGGCGCCTATCTTGAAGGATACTTTCACGGTGTGCTTGCCTCGAATAGTTCCGGCGTCGCTAAGCCATTGGACCTTGTAGGGGTGAGGGTGCTTCGTCTTGACCAATTGTAGCTTGTTGCAAAGAGGTATCCTCGATTGGAGTTATACATGATAAAGCTCTCGTCTTGAAGTTGTTTGTAGTTGGGGGACGACTTGATGTAGTTCAATTCTTGTAGCTTGACTTGTCACTTATGCTTGTAGATGGTTTGGTAGAGGTAGGAGGTGCCGAAGTCGTTGAAGCTAGGTTGTAGGAGCCGTAGTTCTTGGAAGTGAACTTGGAGTACCTGTAGTCTTCTTGTACTTATCGCTCCGCTTTGGTTGCTGGGTGTACTAGCTCGAGGAAATTCGTGTATGGTTGGAAATCCGCAATCTTCTTGATAGGATACTTGAGTCCATTCAAGAACCTGTGGGGACCCCGACTTAAGAGTCGAGATCACCGAATGCACATGTACAGTGATCCCAGAGATCAATGCTCACTGAACACACATAAGCTGAATAACAAGAGTCTTACATCCATACATACCGTCTTACATAAATTATGACCATTAGGGCCAAGTCTTACATAGATAAAGCCTCAAGGGTTGAATAGCAAATAAACTCGAATAGCGAAAGTCTTCGCAGATAAGTAGAACCCATGCCATCTGCCTTAAACCTACAGGCATTCTGACTGGGACAGCGTCCTAGTTCGCATGTTCGTCTCCATAGAATTCTTCTTCAAATTCCTGCTCCTCCATGCCTGGCCAATTAAATAACCAGTGGCAAGCCAATGAGTACTTTGAATGTACTCGCAAGCAACCCATGATTTGGTTCAAGGTAACAATGCAAGATTATAACAATAAGCAACCTAGCTGCAAGCTAGCTATGTTATTCTACCATCATGAAACATGCATCAATGTACTTGGGTAACCTCGAAGACAGGTTACAGATATCAACATGAATAGAGTTCAATTCTTTAACAACGAGTCAAGTCACCACCTTGACTCAACACACACACATACTTTCACCGAGATTGTAAAATTCTGGACATAGTTTAAGTAGCACCTCCCAACTGTCCATGACCGTGGACACGGCTATTCGAATAGTTTTACACTCTGCATAGGTTGCGCAATTTACCCATAAGATCCTGGAAGCTTTCGTGCCACCCACGATCCCGCAGTACCTCAAGTACTCGGGGGAAGCACCCGGTCATTACCTTTCCCTAGACGACACTAACATAGGGTCCACTCGTTGGTGCACAGCCCTCGTGTACAAACAGTAAATCATGGGACTTGCCCTTTTTACAATGTCACGCATACACGAAGGGACCAATGGTGTGTCCGGTGCCCTGTGAAAACAGTCATGGTCGCCTATCCAAGCATGACCCCGTCCCGGGAGAGACCTCAAGTCTTCCCCGTCACTAGTAATGTGGGCACCATGCTAGTATCAGCCTAAGTAATCAATAATGCCCCGTCCCATAAGGGGTAGAGTGGTTGCACATGTTCGGTAGGGACGGTAGTCACACATAAATCTAATCCATCATTTTACCCACACACGAGATCTTTCTTGGCACACCACTTCTACCTCAAGTGATGACCTAACTCAACATCACCGTCGGGCATTAGGGGCACCCGATGGGGTTTTCGAAAAGAATGCAACCACGAAGGATTCATGGCTCATATGCATCACTAAGTATCACAACTAATCATTTATCATTGCATCTAAGGACATGGTAAAGATCATGAGTAGGGTATGCATCATGTGGTGGCTTTCAAGTAGTTCACCGCCGTCACTCTTATCATCATGCATTCGGAAATAAAAGGGTTCCGAGGAACACAAGGGTATCATGCTCAAAGTGATGCTTGCCTGGATTGGCTTGGTCTTCAAAGTCTTCAAAACCTTCCCCTCCTTCTTCTTCAGCAACCTCGTCAAATACGGTATCTAATCGTCGAAATAAACAACGGGAAAATAAGACCATAATAAAAACAGAAAAATCATAGTGCTAAAAAAATGTCAACTTATTTTTATAAAATACTAGAGGGAAAACTAAGATGACAAATATTCTTAGTTTGAGATTTGGAGTGACAGAATGGGGTACATGAATTTTTGAATAGAGCTTTTAGTGTTCAAATATATATTTAAATTTGAACAGAACAGAAAAGGTCCATGGATATGGGTGAAAGTGACATCATTAAATAGGTTGGATTTTTACAAGTTTTTAGGAACTGGAATTAATTCATTTGGATAAATATTTAATCATGTGGAAATATTTGAAAATCTTACAGAAAAGAAAAGGAAAAAGGTTCCTGTGCAACTGGGCCAGATCGGCCATAGTGCAGCAGGCCCAGGGGGGAATCAGCCCAGCGCACGGGCGCCTGCGCGCGCGCCGGGTTTCAAACCTGACGGGCGGGGCCCGGCGTCAGTGATAGGGGAGAGGGGCGAGGGTGAGGGGAGGCTGATAGGCGGGGCCCGCCTGTGTCACATCCCTAGCTAGCACTTGCATTAGGACCTGACTAGAGTGTGCATCATGTTTACTTTCAAAGAAACTTGAAATGGGATTAACAGAAACCCCAGCACCCCTCCCCTAACAACTAGGGTTTGCTAAAATATTTTCCAATGTACCCAAAATGCCCTTCAAAATGTTCATCATTTCTGCCTTGGTCTTAAACCTCTGCCAAAAATGGTGCACAATTTTCTAGGACAATCTATGGTTTTGGATTAAATCATATGGTATTTGAATTTGGGCATTTAAATACTTTTAAATATTTTAAATGCTCAAATAATCATGAACTATAATGTTTCTTACTGTTCATATTATATACAGCAGGTATGACAAGTGTCATGAGTTATAAAAATGTTTAGGCATTTTTATTAAATGAACAAAGTTGCAAAAGAAATAAAACAGAAAGAAAATAGGAAAAGAAAAATAGGAAGAATCTTACCTGAGCCCACTTACCTGCTGGCCCAGCCGGCCCAGCCCACCAGGGGCACCACCGTCTTCTTCGCCGCGCCAGCGCACGAAGCAGCTCGGTGGCGAGCGCTGCCGATGCGCCGGCCACCTCCTGCCTTCCTGGCTGGCCCCTCGGCCTTCTGGACGGGCTAGAACGACGCCACGGAGCCACCCCGACCGTTTCCCCCTCTCTCCCGTGTCTCTCCCCTCCTCTCTTCCCTCCGCCGAGCTCCCCCGAGCGAGCTCGTCGCCGACGACCGCTGAAACCGCGCCCTACGCCACCTCCTCGCCTCCCAGAAGCACCACTAGCTCCGCCTCGTCGCCCCGAAGCTCCCCACCAACGCACACGACGCCAGGAGCTCCGCAACGTCCCCCTCGCCGTCGTCTTCAACCTCCGGCACCGGAGATCGCCGCCGCCCGTACGCCGTCGTCCGACCGTCCCCGAGCTCACTTCGACGCCCTCTGCGACCGCTGTGAGCTCACGCTTCGAACCCCCCTCTCCACGGACTCGTTTAGGCCTTGTAGCCGCCGCCCCCTTTGCTCACCGATGATCACCGCCGCCGGCCAACTCCTCGCCGTGGCTATAGGCACCGTACCTCGCGGCCGAGCACGCCGTTAGCTTCAGTAGGTCACCAGCAAGCTAGAGCGAGCTTCAGCTCCTCCGCCCGTGCACTACAACTCCATCCCGACCAACCCCGTGCGAGCACCGCCGCGGACGAGCTCGTCGCCGTCGACTCCGGCGACCCCTCGTCCAACCAGTAGCACCGCTGGATGCGGTACATCACCAGGAGCACACCGAGCCCATCCGCGCGGCAAATGGATGCCGGAATAGGGATTCCGACGAGTCACCGCCGTGCGCAATGGTCGCCGCCGGCCAACTCCGGCGGGCTGACGTGGCTCGATGATTAGGAGTTAACAGTAATTAGTTTAGTCACCCCAGTCACTGACAGTGGGGCCCCGCTGTTAGTCAAACCCAGTCAACCCTGGTTGTGACCGGGATTAGCTCCTAAGACACTGACATGAGGGACCCACCAGTCAGGTTTGACCTGGACTGGCCCTGTTGACTGGCTGACGTCAGCATGATGTCATGCTGACGCAGTAAAGGTTTTTCTGGGACTTTTAGATTTAATTTAATTCAGGAAATTCCAGAAAATACCCAAAACTTCTAAAAATCATATAAAATCAACCATAACTCAGATGGAAAAGATTTATATATGAAAAATGATCAGAAAAATCCAATCTATCTAATGGCACTGGTTTCGTGCATGTTTGAAAAATTTAACTTGCTGTTTATGTCAAAAACATGATAATGCACTTATTTAAATAATAGTTTGAACTTCAATTTGAATCCTTGATTCAAATAGGTTCAAACCCCTCTGGTCTTAGTTGCATTAGCCAACACACATGCATCTTGCCATGTCATAAACATGCATCATATTGTTGCATTTGTTTGTTAATGATTGTATCGTCGGTATTTCCTGTGTTAGGTCCTGCTCCCGAGGATACTGCTGCGTATCCAGTTGAAGAGCAGTACCCGACAACTACCTTGTCAGGCAAGCAATCATTGATCATTCCGATACAACCCAATCTTCTCGCTCCTGCTCTCTTTTACTGCATTAAGGCAACAGCGCGTGAACTGCTACTTGCTGCGGTAGTTGAACCCTATTCCCTTGCATGACCTGTCATTGCCACAGTAAATAGTTGAAACCCACTAGCATGTGTAGGAGTTGATTGAGCCATGTGATGTGTGATCCACCATGCTATTTTGTTATGTTGCCTGCTATGCTTAGAGTTGTGTCTGGTCTGATTCATCTGGGTGATGAATCAGAGTGAAACAATCTTTCGATAAAGAGAAGGAAGTGTGGAATACTTTTGGTAAAGGTATCGATGAAAGGCCATGTAGGAGTACGTGGTGGGTTGTTTCATTGGAATCGTCCATAGGACCCGAGATCTGTATGTGTGATTCAAGTTACAGCTACTACCATGCATTGGGATCCTTAATTGACCCTCTCGGCTTATTAATTACCTTGATCTCTGTCCAGGAGTTGCAACTAGTTTCTGGTGTTTATAGCTTACTGGAGGTCGTGCACAACGCTGACCCTCGGGGTGGGTTGTGATGCGACAGGTACGTGGCACGGTGTACCGGTTGCCCGTTTGGTGACTCGGGAACCCTGTACACATCGTTTGGGGCCGTGAGCGACACCCCGGCCGGATCTCCCCACGGATGGAACCCAAATAGGCGATAAACCTGGACGAGAGACTTGAGTAGTTAGTCAGGTCGTGGCCGACACCCTCGCTGGGCTTCCGCTTGAAGGTTGCCGAGTACACGCCGAGTAAACGGCGATAAGCGGTGGAAGCGTGTGTGAAGAAGTACACCCCTGCAGGGTTATCAAACTATTCGAATAGCCGTTGTTCGCGGTACGAACTACTTGGTTACTCTTACAGTTCATAGACAAGTTGATGGATACTACTAAAAGCCTCAAGATAAGCGTGAGTGCCGTGGATGGCCCTTCCAAAGGATGACGGAAGAGGATCCTCAGTAGTGTATTGATGTGGTGATTAGTGGACTCGTGTTCGTAATAACTTCTTACAATCTGTTGAGAGTTGTAGTATAGGTTAGCCAAGGTCAAAGCTGGCATTCTGCTATAAACTCCACTACCCCCTTTGATAATGTTGCATGTATGATAGGTTCTGTGGTAAGACTTGCTGAGTACCTTTGTACTCATGTTTGCTTAATAACTGTTGCAGAGGAGAACCATGCCCCTGCTGATGGGTTTTACATAGACGTTGACGTCGACGAGTAGCTTGACACCCAGACGGTGATCTGGAGCTTGTGAAGGGCCTTGTAGATAGTCAGGCTACACCAAGCCTGTTTATTTTCTAAGTTGTCTGTACTCAGACATGTAGCTTCCGCTTGTGCTTGTATGACTGTATGACTTGAGTGTTGGGTCATGTGACCCCTACCTGTATGACTATGTTATGTATGGCTCTTGGAGCCTTTTAAATAAAGTACTTTGAGTCATAGAGTTCTGTTGTGATGCAATGTTGTATTTGCACATATTGAGTATATTGCGTGTATGATTGAAATGCTTGGTATGTGTGGGATCCGACACCTAGTTGTTTTCCTTTGGTAGCTTATCTTACAGGGAAATGCCTCCTAGTGATTCCAATGGGCCTTGGTAGCTTGCTACTGCTCGGAACACGTAGGCTGGCTGGCATGTGTCCTTCTTCGTTCCTGTGTCTGTCCCTTAGGGGAAATGTCGCGCGTTGTTCCTTTAAGTCCATGTAGCTTGCTACGACTTGGGTTCATATGTTGATGACCGACACGTTCGTTGCTGGGTCATGGATGCCTGTCTCTGTAATTTAGTGCCACTTTTGGATTATAACTAGCCATGTCGGCCCGGGTTCTCTGTCATATGGAAGCTAGCGACACTGTCATATACGTGTGCCAAAATGCGCAAACGGTCCCGGGCCAGGTAAGGTGGCACCCGTGGGGTTACCGTGCGTGAGGCCGCAAAGTGATATGACGTGTTACAACTAGATCGGTGTGACTTAGGATCGGGGTCCTGACAGCGTTGGCATCAGAGCTGGACTGCCTGTAGGTTTCTCAAGCCAAACTGGTCGATGTTGAGTCTAGAAAAATTCTTAGTTATATGTAGGGGAATTGATTGTGGAAGGGAACGTAAGGCTCTTTTACTCCTTTACCTTATGCCCTTCTGATCTGAGTCTGTCTATTCTTTCTACGGGGATTTAGGACTAGGCCTCTTATCCTTACTAGGTTCACGTGTTACTAATTCGTAGACTCTTAGGATTGTTGGTTTCAAGCCTCAGTACAGTTTCTATCCTTTTGAGTATGATGATTATTGAACCGGAACCTTGATATGGAATTGTTGAGTGGCTATGCTATCATTTGTATGATGTCTCAAATCCTTGTTTGAGCATTTACAGTTGTTATGCTGCCCGATTTCTTCCAGAAACACTAATGCCTTTGCATTATTTGGTGTTTCAGATGTCTGGCCGCATTCCTCACCAAGTGGTTCGTTTGACTCGGTGCATTAATGTGCCCGGTCACACGGCCATGCTAGTCCGTGTGATGACTGAGACCGGTTATCGCTGGTATCCTGAATACACTGTGGAGGAACAGTATCGGGATTTCAATCAAAGTCAGTATTTCTGCACAGTCCGGATATACCCCTCATATCCCGGAGCTAATGATCCCATCCATTGGTCTTATGGACTAGGGATTACCATCGAGATGGCAGTGCAGGTTGCCGCTTATTCGATGATGACCATTCTCCGTGCTAGGCATGCCCTGTTGCTGAACACTGAGTTCTGTTACATGCCAGCTTCACTCCCCGGAGAAGAAGGCTACTACACTGGTCTGTATACTGATGCTGCTCATGAAGAGCCACTGCTTCAGACTACTGTTCAGATGTTGGAGGATAGGGACCGTGAGGTCCGTGCCCTCCGAATGGAGCTGTATAACACCCGAGCCGCTCACTGGACTACTTTGACACGGCTTGCACCTGTTGTGCACGCCGGATATCTGGACATGCGGGATTTGTATCCTGTGCGGACTCGTCTACCTGATCGCATGGATTGGCGTGACGTTGGGGGTATTACACCTCCACGTGGGCGTCGGTTACCACCAGCATCGGGACCGAGACCACACCCATGCCCTTATGGTCCACAACCTTCGAGTGCTCGCGAGTTCCAAGATCCGTTTGTACCACTTCCAGGCTACGGTGGTAATCTTTACGAGGATTACTACGCGAATGTCTGAGCTAGTCCGTGGTAGTAGTAGTATTGTAGTAGTTGTATTTCCACAGTCCTGCGCATCTTGTGGAATATGACTTAGTGTGTACTGAATTCCGGAGGTGTAGTTAAATAATGTATAGGAGCTTGGAATGCCTCTGATGGGATGTATCGTCTTTCACCGCAGTTGTACTTTAGCCTTGGCTTGTACTAAACTTTGTATGGTGTGTATGACCACTGGTGTATATATAGCAGTTTCTATATTACCATGTCGTACGGATGAACATCTCTGCATTCTGTGTCATCCATTACATTCTGCACTTCTATGTCAAATTTTGCCATCCATGTCTAAACCATTGTTTTGTTTTCCTAGGATGGTCAACACTCGCAACACTCCTGCTGCTCAGGAGCAGGGTGAGGCTAGTGGGGCTAGAGATGGAAATCTGCCCCAGCCACCCTCCTTGGCGGAAGTTATGCTTGAAGCAGAACGGAACAAGAGAGAGACCAACCGTCTGCTGGAACTCATAGAGCAAAACACTGGGTTCCGTCAGAGGAATGACGTGGTGTCAATCCACGATTTTATCAAGATGTGTCCACCGAAGTTCCATCACTCCACTGAACCTCTGGATGCTGATGACTGGCTACGTAGTATCACCCACAAGCTACACTCTGCCCGTGTGGCCGAAGCTGACAAGGTTATCTACGCCACCTACCATCTTGAGGGCCCTGCCAGTCTTTGGTGGGAAAACTTTGAAGCTATGCGTCCTGCTGGCCAAGTCACTACCTGGGTTTAGTTCAGTGAGGCATTCCGTGAACATCACATTCCGGAAGGTCTCATGGATCGCAAGCGGGAGGAATTCTGCAATTTCACCCAGGGCCATCTGACTGTGGATGGCTACAGTCGTGAGTTTGGTAATCTGGCACGCTATGCACCTGAGGAAGTATCCACCGATGCCAAGAAACAGGCGAGGTTCCGCAAGGGACTCAGCCCTGAACTTCGTCGTGATCTACGTCTGCACGAGTGCACCTCTTTCTAGAAGTTGGTTAACAAGGCTATCAGTGCTGAGACAGGCCAGACCGACTTCGAGGCCACCCGCAAGCATACTCGAGACCTTGGTTCCTCATCCGGCTCTGGTTCTCACAAGCGCCGTGTATGGGTTCCTAACACTGCTCTGCCACCCAAGTATACACCGAGGCCATCCTATGAGGCGCCCCGTCCAACTCAACAGTTTGCACCTACTAAGACCTATGGAGGTCCACCCTCCAACTTTGCTCCACGCACCACCACTGTGACATGTTTCAAGTGTGGAGAACCGGGACACTACATGCGTGATTGTCCCCAGAACCAGCCAGGAAAACCCGTTGGCCGTGGTAAGCCAACCGGCAAGGTGAACTATGTCAAGCCAATCCCCACTGCACGTGGTCATGTCAACTATGTTTCTGCTGAAGAAGCCATATGAGGATCCTAACGTCGTCCTTGGTACGCTTCTCGTAAACTGCCATCCGGCATCTGTTCTTTTCGATACTGGAGCATCGCATTCGTTCATATCTGAGAGCTATGCTCGATTGCACAACATGACTTTTTGTGACATGCCTACTTCCATGGTTATTCAAACTCCTGGTTCAAAGTGGCAAACCTCTAGGGTAAGCCATGGGAATGAAATCCTTGTCGATAGACTTGTTTTCCTTGCATCTCTAATCGCTCTCAAGTCCTCGGACATAAACATCATCTTGGGTATGGATTGGATGACAACTCATTATGCCAAGATTGATTGCTTTACTAGGACCGTTCAACTTACACACCCATCCGGCAAGATAGTCAATGTCTTGACTCGAATGGCTGAACGTCAGCTCTATTCTCTTAATGCCAGCCCTCTACCAGAACTCGAAGATATCCTGGTAGTCCGTGACTTTCCGGATGTTTTTCCAGAAGAACTGCCAGGAGTTCCACCTGACAGAGATGTCGAGTTCGTGATAGATCTTATTCCTGGAACTGTCCCAATCTCTAGGAGACCTTATAAGATGGCACCACTAGAATTAGCTGAGCTAAAGAAACAACTCGATGAGTCCTTGCAAAAGGGTTTCATCCGTCCTAGTTCTTCCCCTTGGGCTTGCCCCGTCCTCTTCGTCAAGAAGAAGGATGGAACGGAGCGGATGGTTGTAGATTACCGACCTGTCAATCTGGTCACCATAAAGAATAAGTATCCGCTTCCTAGGATCAACGACCTGTATGATCAGCTCGCTGGATCCTCAGTCTTCTCTATGATGGATTTGAGGTTGGGCTACCATCAAATCAAAATCAAGAACGGGGACATTCCTAAAACGGCTTTCGTTACTCGTTATGGCCAATATGAGTACACCGTCATGTCCTTCGGATTAACCAATGCCCCAGCTACCTTTTCTCGGTTAATGAATTCTATATTCATGGAGTATTTGGATAAATTCGTCGTGGTATACCTCGATGATATACTCATTTTCTCCAAGAACAAGGAAGATCATGCCGAGCATTTAAGGCTGGTATTGACAAAACTTCGAGAGCACCGCCTTTATGCCAAATTCTCTAAATGTGAATTTTGGTTGCCAGAAGTAACCTATCTAGGTCATGTGATCTCTGGCAAGGCTATTGCTGTCAATCCCGAGCGAGTTCAAGCCGTCCTTGATTGGACTTCCCCTGAATCGGTCAAGCAAGTTAGGAGTTTTCTTGGCTTAGCGAGCTATTGCCGACGTTTCGTCGAGAACTTCTCCAAGGTTGCTAAACCTCTAACCGAACTCCTCAAGAAAGATAAAAAGTTTGAGTGGACCCCACAGTGCGAGTCCAGTTTTCAGGAACTGAAAAGACGCGTGACATCTGCACCTGTACTGGTACCACCAGATTTTTCCAAGGATTTTATAATCTATTGCGACGCCTCGCGACAAGGACTAGGTTGCATTCTTATGCAAGATCGTCAAGTGATTGCATACGCATCCCGACAGTTGCGTCCACATGAGGATAACTATCCTACTCATGATTTAGAGCTTGCAGTTGTAGTCCATGCACTCAAAACATGGCGGCATTACCTCCTTGGTAATCGCTGTGAAATCTTCACCGATCACCAAAGTTTGAAGTATATCTTCACCCAACCGGATCTAAATCTCAGACAAAGACGTTGGGTTGAGTTACTCACCGACTACGACTTAGGAATCACTTACACTCCTGGAAAAGCCAATGTCATGGCTGATGCACTAAGTCGTAAGTCTTATTGTAACAATTTAATGTTACAACAAAGTCAACCACTTCTCCACGAGGAATTTCGTAAGCTTAACCTTCACATTGTTCCTCGAGGATTCCTTTCCACCTTGGTGGCGAAACCTACCCTTTTGGATCAAATCATAGTTGCCCAGCGGTATGATAAAGGCATATCTCGGATCAAGGAGAACATCGCTAGCGGACTCGCTAGAAGTTTCTCTATGGATGATCGAGGTGTAGTGTACTTTGAGAACCGCTTGGTGGTGCCCAAGAAACCACAACTACGACAACTGATTCTCAAGGAGGCTCATGAATCTCCTCTCACGATTCATCCCGGTAGTACCAAAATGTATCAAGACCTACGTCAAAGATTCTGGTGGACTAGGATGAAGAGAGAAATCGCTCAGTTCATTGCTAACTGCGACGTTTGTCGTCGAGTTAAAGCAGAGCATCAACGGCCTGCTGGCACCCTTCAACCTCTAGCTATTCTTGAATGGAAATGGGATAAAGTCGGTATGGACTTCATTACCGGGTTTCCCAGGTCCAGGAAAGGGAATAATGCTATCTTCGTCGTTATCGACCGCCTCTCTAAAGTAGCTCACTTCCTGCCTGTTCGGGAGAGTATTACCGCTAGCCAGCTAGCAGACTTATATATCTCTCGAATAGTATCACTACATGGTGTACCGTTGGAGATTAACTCAGACCGTGGAAGTCTCTTCACTTCCCGATTTTGGGAAAGTTTCCAGAACGCTATGGGAACTCATCTCTCTTTCAGTACTGCCTTCCATCCGCAGTCAAGTGGTCAAGTGGAACGAGTCAATCAAATTCTGGAAGACATGCTTCGAGCCTCTGTCATTTCTTTCGGTATGGAATGGGAAAAGTGTCTTCCATTTGCCGAATTCGCTTATAACAATAGTTATCAAGCTAGCTTGGGTAAAGCTCCCTTCGAAGTTCTATATGGACGAAGGTGTCGAACACCTCTTAACTGGTCAGAAACCGGCGAAAGACAATTCTTTGGCCCGGATATGATTCAGGAAGCAGAGGAACAAGTTCGCATCGTTCGTGAGAGATTGAAAACAGCCCAGTCTCGCCAAAAGAGCCAATATGATAATCATCATAAGGCTGTGACTTTTGAAGTCGGCGATAAGGCTTACCTTCGGGTTACTCCTCTTAAGGGAACCCATCGCTTCGGTATCAAAGGCAAATTGGCCCCTCGTTTCATCGGTCCTTTTCGCATTCTTGCCAAACGAGGAGAAGTTGCCTACCAATTGGAACTACCTCCGCACCTCTCCAGAGTTCATGATGTTTTCCACGTTTCCCAACTCAGGCGTTGCTTCTCGGATCCTATCCGCGGAGTGGACCACGAAACGCTTGATCTCCAAGACAATCTCACATATCGAGAATAACCCATTCGTATTCTTGATCAAACTGAGCGCACCACTCGACGCCACAATATCAAGTTTCTCAAGGTTCAATGGTCACATCATTCCGAGAGTGAAGCCACTTGGGAAAGGGAGGATCGTCTTCGACTTGAGTACCCCACCCTCTTTCCGGAGGAACCCGAATCTCGGGACGCGATTCTTTTAAGTGGGGGTGAGTTGTCACATCCCTAGCTAGCACTTGCATTAGGACCTGACTAGAGTGTGCATCATGTTTACTTTCAAAGAAACTTGAAATGGGATTAACAGAAACCCCAGCACCCCTCCCCTAACAACTAGGGTTTGCTAAAATATTTTCCAATGTACCCAAAATGCCCTTCAAAATGTTCATCATTTCTGCCTTGGTCTTAAACCTCAGCCAAAAATGGTGCACAATTTTCTAGGACAATCTATGGTTTTGGATTAAATCATATGGTATTTGAATTTGGGCATTTAAATACTTTTAAATATTTTAAATGCTCAAATAATCATGAACTATAATGTTTCTTACTGTTCATATTATATACAGCAGGTATGACAAGTGTCATGAGTTATAAAAATGTTTAGGCATTTTTATTAAATGAACAAAGTTGCAAAAGAAATAAAACAGAAAGAAAATAGGAAAAGAAAAATAGGAAGAATCATACCTGAGCCCACTTACCTGCTGGCCCAGCCGGCCCAGCCCACCAGGGGCACCACCGTCTTCTTCGCCGCGCCAGCGCACGAAGCAGCTCGGTGGCGAGCGCCGCCGATGCGCCGGCCACCTCCTGCCTGCCTGGCTGGCCCCTCGGCCTTCTGGACGGGCTAGAACGACGCCACGGAGCCACCCCGACCGTTTCCCCCTCTCTCCCGTGTCTCTCCCCTCCTCTCTTCCCTCCGCCGAGCTCCCCCGAGCGAGCTCATCGCCGACGACCGCTGAAACCACGCCCTACGCCACCTCCTCGCCTCCCAGAAGCACCACTAGCTCCGCCTCGTCGCCCCGAAGCTCCCCATCGACGCACACGACGCCAGGAGCTCCGCAACGTCCCCCTCGCCGTCGTCTTCAACCTCCGGCACCGGAGATCGCAGCCGCCCGTACGCCGTCGTCCGACCGTCCCCGAGCTCACTTCGACGCCCTCTGCGACCGCTGTGAGCTCACGCTTCGAACCCCCCTCTCCACGGACTCGTTTAGGCCTTGTAGCCGCCGCCCCCTTTGCTCACCGACGATCACCGCCGCCGGCCAACTCCCCGCCGTGGCTATAGGCACCGTACCTCGCGGCCGAGCACGCCGTTAGCTTCAGTAGGTCACCAGCAAGCTAGAGCGAGCTTCAGCTCCTCCGCCCGTGCACTACAACACCATCCCGACCAACCCCGTGCGAGCACCGCCGCGGACGAGCTCGTCGCCGTCGACTCTGGCGACCCCTCGTCCAACCAGTGGCACCGCTGGATGCGGTACATCACCAGGAGCACACCGAGCCCATCCGCGCGGCAAATGGATGCCGGAATAGGGATTCCGACGAGTCACCGCCGTGCGCAATGGTCGCCGCCGGCCAACTCCGGCGGGCTGACGTGGCTCGATGATTAGGAGTTAACAGTAATTAGTTTAGTCACCCCAGTCACTGACAGTGGGGCCCCGCTGTTAGTCAAACCCAGTCAACCCTGGTTGTGACCGGGATTAGCTCCTAAGACACTGACATGAGGGACCCACCAGTCAGGTTTGACCTGGACTGGCCCTGTTGACTGGCTGACGTCAGCATGATGTCATGCTGACGCAGTAAAGGTTTTTCTGGGATTTTTAGATTTAATTTAATTCAGGAAATTCCAGAAAATACCCAAAACTTCTAAAAATCATATAAAATCAACCATAACTCAGATGGAAAAGATTTATATATGAAAAATGATCAGAAAAATCCAATCTATCTAATGGCACTGGTTTCATGCATGTTTGAACAAGTTAACTTGCTGTTTATGTCAAAAACATGATAATGCACTTATTTAAATAATAGTTTGAACTTCAATTTGAATCCTTGATTCAAATAGGTTCAAACCCCTCTGGTCTTAGTTGCATTAGCCAACACACATGCATCTTGCCATGTCATAAACATGCATCATATTGTTGCATTTGTTTGTTAATGATTGTATCGTCGGTATTTCCTGTATTAGGTCCTGCTCCCGAGGATACTGCTGCGTATCCAGTTGAAGAGCAGTACCCGACAACTACCTTGTCAGGCAAGCAATCATTGATCATTCCGATACAACCCAATCTTCTCGCTCCTGCTCTCTTTTACTGCATTAAGGCAACAGCGCGTGAACTGCTACTTGCTGCGGTAGTTGAACCCTATTCCCTTGCATGACCTGTCATTGCCACAGTAAATAGTTGAAACCCACTAGCATGTGTAGGAGTTGATTGAGCCATGTGATGTGTGATCCACCATGCTATTTTGTTATGTTGCCTGCTATGCTTAGAGTTGTGTCTGGTCTGATTCATCTGGGTGATGAATCAGAGTGAAACAATCTTTCGATAAAGAGAAGGAAGTGTGGAATACTTTTGGTAAAGGTATCGATGAAAGGCCATGTAGGAGTACGTGGTGGGTTGTTTCATTGGAATCGTCCATAGGACCCGAGATCTGTATGTGTGATTCAAGTTACAGCTACTACCATGCATTGGGATCCTTAATTGACCCTCTCGGCTTATTAATTACCTTGATCTCTGTCCAGGAGTTGCAACTAGTTTCTGGTGTTTATAGCTTACTGGAGGTCGTGCACAACGCTGACCCTCGGGGTGGGTTGTGATGCGACAGGTACGTGGCACGGTGTACCGGTTGCCCGTTTGGTGACTCGGGAACCCTGTACACATCGTTTGGGGCCGTGAGCGACACCCCGGCCGGATCTCCCCACGGATGGAACCCAAATAGGCGATAAACCTGGACGAGAGACTTGAGTAGTTAGTCAGGTCGTGGCCGACACCCTCGCTGGGCTTCCGCTTGAAGGTTGCCGAGTACACGCCGAGTAAACGGCGATAAGCGGTGGAAGCGTGTGTGAAGAAGTACACCCCTGCAGGGTTATCAAACTATTCGAATAGCCGTTGTTCGCGGTACGAACTACTTGGTTACTCTTACAGTTCATAGACAAGTTGATGGATACTACTAAAAGCCTCAAGATAAGCGTGAGTGCCGTGGATGGCCCTTCCAAAGGATGACGGAAGAGGATCCTCAGTAGTGTATTGATGTGGTGATTAGTGGACTCGTGTTCGTAATAACTTCTTACAATCTGTTGAGAGTTGTAGTATAGGTTAGCCAAGGTCAAAGCTGGCATTCTGCTATAAACTCCACTACCCCCTTTGATAATGTTGCATGTATGATAGGTTCTGTGGTAAGACTTGCTGAGTACCTTTGTACTCATGTTTGCTTAATAACTGTTGCAGAGGAGAACCATGCCCCTGCTGATGGGTTTTACATAGACGTTGACGTCGACGAGTAGCTTGACACCCAGACGGTGATCTGGAGCTTGTGAAGGGCCTTGTAGATAGTCAGGCTACACCAAGCCTGTTTATTTTCTAAGTTGTCTGTACTCAGACATGTAGCTTCCGCTTGTGCTTGTATGACTGTATGACTTGAGTGTTGGGTCATGTGACCCCTACCTGTATGACTATGTTATGTATGGCTCTTGGAGCCTTTTAAATAAAGTACTTTGAGTCATAGAGTTCTGTTGTGATGCAATGTTGTATTTGCACATATTGAGCATATTGCGTGTATGATTGAAATGCTTGGTATGTGTGGGATCCGACACCTAGTTGTTTTCCTTTGGTAGCTTATCTTACAGGGAAATGCCTCCTAGTGATTCCAATGGGCCTTGGTAGCTTGCTACTGCTCGGAACACGTAGGCTGGCCGGCATGTGTCCTTATTCGTTCCTGTGTCTGTCCCTTAGGGGAAATGTCACGCGTTGTTCCTTTAAGTCCATGTAGCTTGCTACGACTTGGGTTCATACGTTGATGACCGACACGTTCGTTGCTGGGTCATGGATGCCTGTCTCTGTAATTTAGTGCCACTTTTGGATTATAACTAGCCATGTCGGCCCGGGTTCTCTGTCATATGGAAGCTAGCGACACTGTCATATACGTGTGCCAAAATGCGCAAACGGTCCCGGGCCAGGTAAGGTGGCACCCATGGGGTTACCGTGCGTGAGGCCGCAAAGTGATATGACTTGTTACAGCTAGATCGGTGTGACTTAGGATCGGGGTCCTGACAGCCTGTCATCCCTAACCCTCCGGCAACGGGTCGGCGAGCTCACCGGCGGCGATTCGGGGCACGACAGGGCGAGCTAAGGGCAGGGACAATCAGCGTGGTGTCGCCGATCTGGTGGAGGTGGAGTTGGTCGCCGGATTGGCCTGGTTCGCTGGCGGCGAGGTCACGCGGCGGAGGAAATTCGGGTGGTGGTGGTTCCGGCCATTTCCGGCAGCTATAGAGAGGGGAAACGAGGGGGAAATGGTCAGTGAGGCTCGGCGGTTTCAGGTCGAGGCTCAGGGATAGCGGGGACGGCCCGTACCGAGTGGACGACGGCAAGCCGCCGCGGCGGAGCTCGAGCTCAATCTCGAGCTCGGGCCTGTCTGAAGTGGAGTGAGTGGCGTAGGGGGAGGATTAGGTGGGTGATAGAGCGGTTGGTGAGGAGAGGAGGGGCACGGGGTGTCCTTTTATAGGCGAACGGTGAGGTGACGTGGACCCGTGCGCCGGCGAGCTTCTGTCCTTTGCCACAGGGCTCGGGAGGAGCTGGGGTGGTGTCTGTGGTGTTGCTGGATGTAGTCCAGAGCCAGGGAGAGGAAGAGAGAGAGCGGGGAAGAATCCAGAGCAGTGCGCGTGCGAGGCCGGAGATTGGAGCTTGTGGGTGGCCGGCGCGCGTGCGAGGGCAGCCACAGGAGGGAGAAGGAAGAGGGGGACAGCGCCGGGGCGCGTTGCGGACGTCGAGGCGCATCGACTGGCGCGAGGGGGAAGCTCGAGGTGGTCGGGGGCTGCTGATTGGAGGAGGCTACAGTGCGGGTGTGCACTGTAGCGCGCTGTGGAGCACGCCTATTGCATGCCAGGGCATGCCTTTGGCTTGCTGGACGCGGCCACCTTGTCTGGGGGGTCAGGTGAGGAGTAAACAAGTGGGTTGTGGCCTTGGATGCCCTGGTTACCCAATGGAAGAGGAGGGAGGTTGAGGGAGAGTGAAAATTGGGCTGTCCAGCAGAGTAAAATGGGGTTTTCACCCCTCAATTATTGAGCTCTGGCCATGGGGAAGTTATTGGAGGCGCAAGGGAACCTGGGGAAGCAGTGGTAAAAAGTTGGGCTCAAGGAGAACAAGGGAAGAGGTGAAAATGGTAACTTTGGAAAATCACCAGAAGGTGTTTGATGTGGTTTTGAGCAATCAAATGATCTCCACTAGCAATGAAACTTAACAGGATTAAATGGCATATGGAAATAGGGTGTTTCACCAAGTTTGGGCTTATTTGAAGAAACTTGCCAATGTAACTTTGGTGAACCCTAGAAATCAATAGAAATGGTTTCACCATGTTTGAGTCAAGCTAATCATCCCTCCTTGATGCACCACTTGGTGTAGTGTCATCATTTGGGGTTATGATCATGCCCACAAAGTTTGAAGCCCCAAGTAAAAAGTTGGCAATGTAAAGTTGTTCAAATTTGAATTTGAACAGAAATGGTTTTGGGGTACTCTGATCAAGTTACCCTTCTCCAAAGCTTGTGTCATTTGGTCTAGATGCCTTATTAGACCATTCTAGCATGTGTACCAAGTTTGAGAGCATTTGGACAAGTTTGGCAATGTAAAGTTGCTCAAACTTCAAATATGGACATAATGGTTTTGAGGGGTTTTGATGATGTTTTCTTGCTTCCCAAGGCTTGGGGCTTGTCAAGATCATCAAATATGTCATATATGACATGATAGAATTTCCCTGGAATTTTTAGAGAATATTTCCTTTGTAAATATTTTAAGAGCTTGAAATATCCAGAAAGGGTTTCTGAGGGATTTGTCCAATATTTTGAACATGACCAAGTGTTGAAACTCTTATATATGCACAATATATGTCCTATGAGTCTCCCTGAAGTTTGGCAAATATTTTTTAAATAGTTAAATATTTTTTCCATATTAAAGACCATTTCTGGCCTTAAGGAAAAGCCTTTAAATAAAATAGGAAAATAACTTTTAAAATTATATTTTTGTGGTTTATGGGAGTCCTATATCTACTAGGTTTCAATTATATTCTTTGAAATATTTTTCTCACCCTAAATCAAGCACTTGCAATGCAAGCCTCAATTCAGGGGTTTTTGGAAAACTAATTTTTGAAAATACTTTTTGGCCAAATTAATTTTATAAGAAAATACATACTGCTATATACACTTGGTATGATCATTGAGCAGAAGTTTTTGGGTAAGGAGATGAAATCTACAAGAGGGAGTAGTTGACTTTTAAGAGCACTTGAAAATCACAGAGAGAAAAACTTAATTCCAAATAAAAGCCAAATGATGCCAAAAAAAATTGCTGGTCCAAATTTTCATGCTTTATCGATGCAAATGACATGTTACAAAATGCAGAGTGTGACAGACCTACCGCCCTTACAAGAATCTCGTCCCCGAGATTCCTAAACTAGGTCTTAAAAGAGATCGGGATACTGGGATCTAAGATAGTCTTCACGTTCCCAGGTTGCTTCTACTTCCGTGTGGTTGCTCCACTGGACCTTGAAATACTTGATGGTGCGGCTTCGCGTCCGTCGCTCTGCTTCATCCAGAATGCGAATGGGCTTCTCACGGTAGGTCAAATCATGCTGAAGATCAATGGCTTGGTGATCAACATCCTTGTAGAGATCAGGCTTGTTCGGAACTTGAAGACACTTCCGAAGTTGTGACACGTGGAATATGTTGTGCACATCGGATAGCTCAGGTGGTAGTTCCAACTGGTAAGCCACTTCTCCTCGTCGTGCAGTGATCTCAAAGGGTCCAATGAACCTGGGTGCGAGCTTCCCCTTAACGTGGAAACACTTGGTTCCCTTCAGAGGAGTTACTCGTAGGTACATGTGGTCTCCGACACGGAAACTCATATCTCGGCGATGAGTGTCAGCATAGCTCTTCTGCCTTGACTTGGCTGCCTTCAAACGTTCTCTGACTAGTTGGACTTGCTCTTCTGCTTCGCGGAGAATATCTGGTCCAAAGACCAGTCCTTCTCCGGTCTCTGACCAGTTGAGGGGTGTGCGACACTTGCGTCCGTACAGCACCTCAAATGGTGCCATTTGAAGGCTCGACTGATAACTGTTGTTATAGGAGAACTCGGCAAAAGGGAGGCAATCTTCCCACTTGGCTCCATATGCCGAGACACAGGCTCGGAGCATGTCTTCGAGAATTTGAGTTACTCGCTCTGTCTGACCTCAGGTCTGTGGGTGGAAAGTCGTGCTGAAAGACAACTTGGTTCACAAGGCTTCTTGGAACTTCTTCCAGAACCTTGAGGTGAACTGGGTTCCTCGATCTGACACAATCTCCTTGGGAACACTATGAAGGCTTACGATTCTGTCGATGTAGAGAGCTGCCAGCCGGTTGCCATCATAGGTAGTCTTGACAGGAATGAAATGGGCTACCTTGGTCAAATGGTCGACTATGACCTAGATGGAGTCATGTCCTTTATTCGACCATGGTAATCCAATGATGAAGTCCATTCCGACTTTATCCCACTACCACTCAGGAACCTTGAGTGGTTGGAGCAATCCAGCGGGTTGCTGATATTCAGCCTTGACCCTTTGGCACACATCACACTTTGCAACATAGGTGCAATCTCTCTTTTCATCCCGTGCCACCAGAATCCTCTCTTCAAGTCCTGATACATCTTGGTTCTTCTGGGATGGATGGAATACAGAGTGTCGTGGGCTTCTTGCTGGATCAGGTGCTTCATCTCCATCTTGTTTGGTACGCAGATGCGACCTTTGTACCAAACAATCCCGTGCTCGTCTTCGGAGAATCCTGGGGCCTTGTCTAGCTTCATCTTCTTCTTGATGCCTTCAATGCTTGCGTGCCCACCTTGTGCCTTCTTGACTTCGTCCATCAGGGTTGGTTTGACTTCCAGATGGTCTAGAAATCCAGGGGTGACCAATTCCAAACTGAATTGTTCCAGCTCTT
Organism: Secale cereale; assembly: GCA_902687465.1. Classification (NCBI taxonomy): domain Eukaryota; kingdom Viridiplantae; phylum Streptophyta; class Magnoliopsida; order Poales; family Poaceae; genus Secale; species Secale cereale. Next base: position 252,859,583 of record LR738714.1, read on the forward strand.
CAAACAGGGCTGGCTGCCTTTTTTGAAATATGGCATTCAGGAAGCAAGCCTTTCTGCTTAAGGCATCGGCTACCACGTTAGCCTTCCCGGGGTGATATTGAACACTGAGGTCATAACCTTTGATTAGTTCCAACCATCTTCGTTGCCTCATGTTCAATTCCTTCTGGGTGAAAATGTACTTCAGACTTTTGTGGGCTGTGTATATCTCACACCATTTCCCTAGGAGGTAATGTCGCCATGTCTTCAAGGAATGAACCACTGCTGCTAACTCAAGATCGTGAGTAGCGTAGTTCTCTTCATGAGGTCGTACCTGCCTACAGAGGTAAGCTATGACTCGGCCTTCTTGCATCAGAACGCTTCCCAATACGGTTCGAGAGGCATCACAATATATCACGAACTCCTTGTGAATATTAGGTGTTGCTAGAACTGGGGCGGTGGTCAATCTCTTCTTGAGCTCTTGGAAGCTTTCTTCGCATTTTGGCGTCCATTCGAACTTCTTGTCCTTCTTCAGGAGTTGAGTCATTGGCCGGGCAATGCTAGAGAATCCTTCCACGAATTTGCGGTAATAGCCCGCAAGTCCGAGTAAGCTTCTGACTTCCTTGACGGTCGTTGGAGATTGCCATTGGGTCACAGCTTCGATCTTCGCGGGATCAACTGAAAATCCTTCTTCGGTCAAGACATGACCTAAGAATCCAACTTTATGCAGCCAAAACTCACATTTGCTGAATTTGCCGTATAGTTGGTGCTCTCGAAGCTTGTCTAGGACCATCCTCAAATGTTGCTCGTGCTCTTCCTCCGTCTTCGAGAAGACAAGAATGTCATCGATGAAGACAACAACAAATTTGTCCAAATATTCCATGAAGACTTTATACATGAGATACATGAAGTAAGCTGGGGCATTGGTTAGTCCAAAGGACATGACCGTGCACTCGTATAGGCCATATCTGCTTACAAATGCCATCTTCGGAATATCTTGGGGTCTGATCTTTAGCTGGTAGTCCCCAAGTTTGAGGTCGATCTTGGAGAACACCTTGGCTCCGCTGAATTGATCAAACATATCTTCAATCTTGGGAAGTGGATACTTGTTCTTGCTTGTAAACTCATTGAGGGAACGGTTGTCAATGCATAAGCGGATGGTACCGTCCCTTTTTGCCACAAACAGAACAGGTGATCCAAAAGGGGAGGCACTTGGGCGGATAAATCCCTTCCTCAGCTGCTCTTCCAGTTGCTTCTTCAACTCGGCTAATTCTTCCGTCCCCATTCTATAAGGCTTCTTATAGATGGGTCCTGCCCCGGGCACGAGCTCGATGATGAACTCAATGTCACGGTCAGGGGGCATTCCCGGTAGTTCATCCGGAAAGACATCGGGATACTCGCATACTACCGGTACTTGCTCCAGTCCAACTTCAGACAGACAGTTGACTTGAGCGGTTTGAGCAGAAGAGGAGTTGGAAGCAAACTTAACTTTGACTCCTTGGTCATTGGTCATAGTGACAGTCCGATTGGCACAGTCTAATAAGCCTTGGTGCTTGCTGAGCCAATCCATCCCTAAGATCACATCCAAGCCTTGCGATCTTAAGATGATAAGGTCTGCTAGGAAGTCTACACCGTTAATGATAATACTGACTCCCTTACAGACTATCTTGGCTCTCATCTCTGCTCCGGGGGTTTGTACCACCATGGGGTTATTCAGGGGTGTAGGGGTCATGCTACTTTTTAATGCAAATCTTTGAGTGACAAATGAATGCGTGGCTCCAGAATCAAACAAGACGGTTGCAGGTGCTGAGTTGACAAGGAACGTACCCAGCACGACGTCTGGGTCTTCCTGGGCTTCTTCAGCAGTGACGTGATTCACACGCCCCTTCCCGTGGTTAGGCGGGTTGCGAGGAGCTTGATTCCTTGGTGGCATCCCACGGCCTTGTCCTGGGTTTTGTGCATTGGGGCGCAGGGCATCAGGCTTCTTGTTGGGGCACACCCTTGAGATGTGTCCTGACTGACCACATCCAAAGCAAGTGACTTGGTTTGGATTATTGATCTTGTTGCCACCGCTGTTATTGGGGTTGAATGCTGGCCTTGGGTTGGCATACTGCTGAGGCTGATAGTTGGTGCGAGGTGCAGGAGCTCTTGGCTGCTGGTAGGTTGACCTGACCGGGGCTGGTTGCCCCGGGCGAGGCTTCTGGGTGCTGGAACTTCCCTTGCTGACCATCTTGCACTTGCGAGTGTCTTCCAGAGCACGCTGCTTGTCTTCAAGCATGAGTGCTTTGCTCACCAGGTCAGGGAAGGTTGGGCAGTCGCACACGACAAGCGAGTACTCCAGAGTCTGATTGAGGCCTTCCATGAAGCGCTCCCTTTTTGCAACATCAATGCTGACATCTTCAGGAGCATACCTTGACAGAACACTGAACTTCTGCATGTACTCCTTGACAGTGCCACTTCCTTGCTTCAGGGCTCGAAACTCACACTTTTTGATAGCCATGATTCCGGAAGGAATATGGGCCTTGTGGAATTCCGCCTTGAAGTTATTCCAAGTAATGTCTTGCCTAGCATGCATGACCTTGAATCTAGCCCACCAAGCTCTAGCAGTCCCCCCGAGGCAGTGGGCAGCATAAGCCACTTTCTCGCGGTCTTCGGTGCAACCGACTAGTTCCAGGAAGTCCTCAATGGTGCGGACCCAGTCGTCTGCATCCAGGGGTTCAGCAGTCTCGATGAAAGTTGGCGGTGCATGCTTCTTGAACTCTGCCAACGTGGAACGTCCATTGTCATTCCCCGCCGGCTGGCGGTTGTTGGTGACAGCTTGAGCAATCATCTGAAGGGTTGCGGTGTTGGCTTGGCGCTCCTCTCGGAAAGCTTGGAGAATCTGAGCCATGTCCATGTTCGGAGGAGGTGGTGGTGGAGCTTGGTCGTGGGTTTGGTCTTGGCCGGCCTCTGATTGGGCGGATGCTCCGGCTTCAGGCTGCTGGGTAGAGGTACCAGTACAAGTTACAACAGGCATCATGTTGGAGCGCTAAAAGGTCTCATGATTTGGAAGAGGGAAAGCAATAAAGATGGGTGCCTAGTAAGGGGGTGGGTGTGACACTAATCATTTCATGCAAGGGCTGAAAGGGCCAAACACATTCATTAAAATCCAAATGGGTGATGCAGTCGTTTACATATTCCCGGAGGGAAGATACGACGTACATCCAAACACAATAAAAGCAAATTCTAGATGGCTTCATGTGAACCATACAAGGACTCGACTTCGCATAGGGGTTACACGACCTATCCTACCGTAGAGGTCACAAACTGGCATATCCGAGTTGCGAAATATGCCTAAGCGGCGGAATGCTCGGTCGCGTATTCTGGCTCTTCTGGGTCTTCCTCCTTGTCTTCATCTGTCTGGGCCCCCTTATCACTTGAGGTTGTGGGGGAGTGGAGGAGTTGGATACGGCGGTGTTTTGTCGGTGGTGCAGGGAAAAGCTTGCGATATTCCCTTGCCGTCATATGGCGTCGCCGGGGTGGTTCTTCATCCTTGGAAGATACATCTCCTGAGGGCCTTCCGCCTCGATACGCGATAGCGGACTGTCCGGGAGGCGCACCTTCCTTGTTGATCCTATCTGTCTTCTCTTGTGCTCGAGGAAGAAGTGCCTTGGTCTTGTGAAGTTCTTCTCGGAGCTTCATCGATTCCGAGGCCAAATCTTGTGCCAAGCTATCGGCACATAGGCTGAAGTAGGTCTGGAATCGAAGTGGAAGTCCTTCCTTCAGTGGAGGGGCTTGCCTGCTGCTTTCATCTTGACCTTCCTTCCGGTAAGGCAAGAAGTGGGTTATCATCTTGGCTGCCATCTCTGGAAGAAGCTCGCGGAGACGGGTTAGTGCCTTGAGTGCAGCAGCCTCTACAACAAGGGGTAGTGTTGCCATCTGGGGTCCCTCAAAGAACCAACTTGTGGGAGGATCGTTTGCCTTCACGATCACTTCCACATGGTACTCCACCTCAGTGTCGTTAACCCAATGCTCATGGTAGGTGAGGATGGGTGCTCGGTGGAACTGGCACTCCTGGAGGCTATCCTCGAGAAGCAAGGGGAACCCAGTGGTCAGGTGCTCTTCAGGTACAGCGGCCATCTACAAAGGTTGAATAGGAGAGGTTAATAAGCCGATGATATCTCAGGTTTGGTAAGGTTTAGAAAAGAAGAGAGGTTCAGAAGGTTTTTGAAAGGGTCTCATCTAACTAACGCCCATGCTAACTAAGGCTTCCTACAGTCAGGATGGCTCTGATACCAGCTCTGTGGGGACCCCGACTTAAGAGTCGAGATCACCGAATGCATGTGTACAATGATCCCAGAGATTAATGCTCACTGAACACACAGAAGCTGAATAACAAGAGTCTTACATCCATACATACCATCTTACATAAATTATGACCATTATGGCCAAGTCTTACATAGATAAAGCCTCAAGGGCTGAATAGAAAATAAACTCGAATAGCGGAAGTCTTCGCAGATAAGTAGAACCCATGCCATCTGCCTTAACCCTACAGGCATTCTGACTGGGACAGCGTCCTAGTTCGCATGTTCATCTCCATAGAATTCTTCTTCAAATTCCTGCTCCTCCATGCCTGGCCAATTAAATAACAAGTGGCAAGCCAAATGAGTACTTTGAATGTACTCGCAAGCAACCCATGATTTGGTTCAAGGTAACAATGCAAGAGTATAACAATAAGCAACCTAGCTGCAAGCTAGCTATAATATTCTACCATCATGAAACATGCATCAATGTACTTGGGTAACCTCGAAGACAGGTTACAGGTATCAACATGAATAGAGTTCAATTCTTTAACAACGAGTCAAGTCACCATCTTGACTCAACACACACACATACATTCACCGAGATTGCAAAATTCTGGACATAGTTTAAGTAGCACCTCCCAACTGTCCATGACCGTGGACACGGCTATTCGAATAGTTTTACACTCTGCAGAGGTTGTGCACTTTATTCACAAGATCCGGGAAGCTTTCGTGTCACCCACGATCCCGCAGTACCTCAAGTACTCGGGGGAAGCACCCGGTCATTACCTTTCCCTAGACGACACTAACATAGGGTCCACTCGTTGGTGCACATCCCTCGTGTACAAACGATAAATCATGGGACTTCCCCTTTTTACAATGTCACGCATACACGAAGGGACCAACGGTGTGTCCGGTGCCCTGTGAAAACAGTCATGGTCGCCTATCCAAGCACGACCCCGTCCCGGGAGAGACCTCAAGTCTTCCCCGTCACTAGTAATGTGGGCACCATGCTAGTATCAGCCTAAGTAATCAGTAATGCCCCGTCCCATAAGGGGTAGAGTGGTTGCACTTGTTCAGTTGGGACGGTAGTCACACATATATCTAATCCATCATTTTACCCACACACGAGATCTTTCTTGGCACACCAGTTCTTCCTCAAGTGATGACCTAACTCAACATCACCCTCGGGCATTAGGGGCACCCGATGGGGTTTTTGAAAAGAATGCAACCACTAAGGATTCATGGCTCATATGCATCACTAAGTATCACAACTAATCATTTATCATTGCATCTACGCACATGGTAAATATCATGCGTAGGGTATGCATCATGTGGTGGCTTTCAACTAGTTCACCACCATCACTCTTATCATCATGCATTTGGAAATAAAAGGGTTCCGAGGAACACAAGGGTATCATGGTCAAAGGGCTGCTTGCCTGGATTGGCTTGGTCTTCAAAGTCTTCAAATCCTTTCCCTCCTTCTTCTTCAGCAACCTCGTCAAATACGGTATCTAATCGTCGCAATAAACAACGGGAAAATAAGACCATAATAAAAACAGAAAAACCAAAGTGCTCAAAAAAATGTCAACTTATTTTTGTAAAATACTAGATGGAAAACTAAGATGGAAAAAATTCTTAGTTTGAGATTTGGAGTGATAGAATGGGGTACATGAATTTTTGATCAGAGGTTTTAGTGTTCAAATATAGATTTAAATTTGAACAGAACAGAAAAGGTCCATGGATATGGGTGAAAGTGACATCATTAAATAGGTTGGATTTTTACAAGTTTTTAGGAACTGGAATTAATTCATTTGGATAAATATTTAATCATGTGGAAATATTTGAAAATCTTACAGAAAAGAAAAGGAAAAAGGTTCCTCTGCAACTGGGCCAGATCGGCCACAATGCAGCAGGCCCAGGGGGAATCAGCCCAGCGCACGGGCGCCTGCGCGCGCGCCAGGTTTCAAACCTGACGGGCGGGGCCGGCATCAGTGAGAGGGGAGAGAGGCGAGGGCGAGGGGAGGCTGATAGGCGGGGCCCGCCTGTCATCCCTAACCCTCCGGTAGAGGGCCGGCGAGCTCACCGGCGGCGATTCGGGGCACGGCAGGGCGAGCTAAGGGTAGGGACAGAATCAGCATGGTGTCGCCGATCTGGTGGAGGTGGAGTTGGTCGCGGGAGTGGCCTGGTTCGCCGGCGGTAAGGTCATGCGGCGGAGGAGCTTCGGGTGGTGGTGGTTCCAGCCGTTTCCGGCAGCTGCAGAGAGGGGAAACGAGGGGGAAATGGTCAGTGAGGCTCGGCGGTTTTAGATCGAGGCTCAGGGATAGCGGGGACGGCCCGTATCGAGCGGACGACGGCGAGCCGCCGTGGCGGAGCTCGAGCTCGATCTCGAGCTCGGGCCTGTCTGGAGTGGAGTGAGTGGCGTAGAGGGAGGATTAGGTGGGTGATAGAGCGGTTGGTGAGGAGAGGAGGGGCGCGGGGTGTCCTTTTATAGGCGAACGGTGAGGTGCCGTGGACCCGTGCGCCGGCAAGCTTTTGCCCGTTGCCACAGGGCTCGGGAGGAGCTGGGGTGGTGTCTGTGGTGTTGCTGGATGCAGTCCATAGCCGGGGAGAGGAAGAGAGAGCGCGGGGATGCATCCAGAGCAGCGCGTGCGAGCCCGGAGATTGGAGCTTGCGGGCGGCTGGCGCGCGTGCGAGGGCAGCCACAGGAGGGAGAAGGAAGAGGGGGACAGCACCGGGGCGCGTTGCGGACGTCGAGGTGCATCGACTGGCGCAAGGGGGAAGCTCGAGGTGGTCGGGGGCTGCTGATTGGAGGAGGCTACAGTGCGGGTGTGCACTGTAGCGCGCTCTGGAGCACGCCTATTGCATGCCAGGGCATGCCTTTCGCTTGCTGGACACGGCCACCTTGTCTGGGGGGTCAGGTAAGGAGTAAATAAGTGGGTTGTGGCCTTGGATGCCCCGGTTACCCAATGGATGAGGAGGGAGGTCGAGGGAGAGTGAAAATTGGGCTGTCCAGCAGAGTAAAATGGGGTTTTCACCCCTCAAATATTGAGCTCTGGCCATGGGGAAGTTATTGGAGGCGCAAGGGAACCTGGGGAAGCTTTGGTAAAAGGTTGGGCTCAAGGAGAACAAGGGAAGAGGTGAAAATGGTAACTTTGGAAAATCACCAGAAGGTGTTTGATGTGGTTTTGAGCAATCAAATGATCTCCACTAGCCATGACACTTACCAGGATTTAATGGTATATGGAAATAGGGTGTTTCACCAAGTTTGGGCTTATTTAAAGAAACTTGCCAATGTAACTTTTGTGAACCCTAGAAATCAATAGAAATGGTTTCACCATGTTTGAGTCAAGCTAATCATCCCTCCTTGATGCACCACTTGGTGTAGTGTCATCATTTGGGGTTATGATCATGCCCACAAAGTTTTAAGCCCCAAGTAAAAAGTTGGTAATGTAAAGTTGTTCAAATTTGAATTTGAACAGAAATGGTTTTGGGGTACTCTGATCAAGTTACCCTTCTCCAAAGCTTGTGCCATTTGGTCTAGATGCCTTATTAGACCATTCTAGCATGTGTACCAAGTTTGAGAGCATTTGGACAAGTTTGGCAATGTAAAGTTGCTCAAACTTCAAATATGGACATAATGGTTTTGAGGGGTTTTGATGATGTTTTCTTGCTTCCCAAGGCATGGGGCTTGGCAAGATCATGAAATATGTCATATATGACATGATAGAATCTCCCTGGAATTTTTAGAGAATATTTCCTTTGTAAATATTTCAAAAGCTTGAAATATCCAGAAAGGGTTTCTGAGGGATTTGTCCAATATTTTGAACATGACCAAGTGTTGAAACTCTTATATATGGACAATATATGTCCTATGAGTCTCCCTGAATTTTGGCAAATATTTTTGAAATAGTTAAATATTTTTTCCGTATTAAAGACCATTTCTGGCCTTAAGAAAAAGCCATTAAATAAAACAGGAAAATAACTTTTAAGATTATATTTTTGTGGTTTATGGGAGTCCTATATCTACTAGGTTTCAAATATACTCTTTGAAATATTTTTCTCACCCTAAATCAAGCACTTGCAGTGCAAACCTCAATTCAGGGGTTTTCGGAAAACTAATTTTTGAAAATATTTTTTGGCCAAATTAATTTTATAAGAAAATACTATACTGCTATATACACTTGGTATGATCATTGGGCAGAAGTTTTGGGGTAAGGAGATGAAATCTACAAGAGGGAGTAGTTGACTTTTAAGAGCACTTGAAAATCACAAAGAGAAAAACTTAATTCCAAATAAAAGCCAAATGATGCCAAAAAAAATTGCTGGTCCAAATTTCCATGCTTTATTGATGCAAATGACATGTTACAAAATGCAGAGTGTGACAGAACCTCGCCATAGTTTGCTCTTCATCCTCCATGATGTTGGCTCTTATCATGGCAATCTCCATTTCCTTGTAGTACTCTTCAATGGACATGGTTCCTTGCTTGAGGAATTGCAACTTTTTGAACAAGTCACAGTTGTAGTGTGTCGGCACAAAACACGCTCTCATGACATCCTTCATTTGACTCCAAGTAATGATAGGTGGTTCGCCTATTGCTTCTTTTCTCTCGATGACTTGCTCCCACCAAATAAGAGCATGGTATTGGAACTCAAGGGATGCCATTGCGATCTTCTTTTCTTCATCAAAGTTGTGGAGTCGAAAGATCTTGTCAACTTTCAATGCCCATGAGAGATAGTCTTTGGGATCAATGCTTCCAGAGAATTTTGGCATTGTGAACTTGAGCTTGCCTTAGCGACGCTCTTCATTGTTTGGTTGCATATTGAGAGGGCGTTCTTGACGTTGAGGATTGTCAACCTCACGTTGCTCTTGGCGTGGTTGATGCTCATTGTCATGTTTCTCTTGTCGAACTTGTGGTTCTTCTGGAGCTTGTTGTGCTTTTCTAGGTTGCTTGGCATTGCATTCTCACTCGAAAGCACCATTCTTGAACTTCATCTTGAAGTGCTTCATCCTCTTGGCGATTATGTCGATTGTGTGTTGCAACATTGCGATTTGAGTCACATAGTGCACGTTGCGCTTTAAGACCTTGTTCTTCTCATCGTTGTTGTACTTGGCGTTGTGCCTCGGCATCTTGCTCTTCTTGGTGTTGGCGCGCTTGCTCTTCTTCTTGTTGGCGTAGTCGTTGCCGTTCTTGCGCTTGCTCAAGTGTAGGTTGATTTTGATGTTGTCGATGTTCTTGCTCTTCGAGATGCTCTTGTGAACTCTTGCCGTGAAGTGAGTTCCGATTGTCGTGTCGGTCTTGACACGCGGCTTGGCGAAGAGTGTTCGATGTAGGAGTACTTGAGCCAGAAGTGTAGTTGGTATGACGACTTGAGCAGCTCCGTCTTTGTGATGACGTAGATGAAGAGCGTTGATTCATCATAAAATTATGTAGCTTATCAAATTGAGTAGACATGTTGGCGTTGATGGTGTTCAATTTCTCTGTGTGCGTGCTTCGGAATGTCGCAAGTCGGTGGCGATTTGCTCAATGCGCTCTAGCATAGCTTCATTCTCTTGATGTAGAGCTAGTTGAACACCAAATAGATGTAGTTTGGTGATGTAGTTGTTCGATTCTTGAGGGTCATCAAAGAGCGGGTTTGTAGATGTATTTGGCCTATCCATCAATCCAAGCAAGAATGTGTGAGTTGGAGAAAGGAAGAACTATACCAAATGTACCTTGACTGAAGTTGAAGATGGATCAATGATCACTCAATAGTATAACCCGAAAATAGCACAATTGGTACCAATTTGTGGGGACCCCAACTCATAAGTCGTGATCACCGAATGCACGTGTACAGTGATCCCACAGATCAATGCTCACTGAACACACAGAAGCTGAATAACAAGAGTCTTACATCCATACATACCGTATTACACAAGTAGGACCATTATGGTCAAGTCCTGAGTATAAATCATCGCAGCGGAAATCTTCGTCAACAACTTGGACCCATGCCATCCGCCTTAACCCTACAGGCATTCTGACTGGGAAGTGTCCTAGCTCGCATGATCATCACAAAAGATCTCTTCTTCAATACCTGCTCTTTCATGCCTGGCCAATAAAATAACCAGTGGCAAGCCAATGAGTACTTTGAATGTACTCGCAAGCAACCCAGGAGTGATAACAGAATAATTATGCTAGGCTCTACTGCTAAGTTGGCAGTTTTGCGTAAAGCTAGTTTTTCATATGCAAGTCTGATCAACATAAATCAACGACATGCATGCGTCTTCAACAAGTATCAGGAGGTTACAGACATCAATATCGAGAAAGAGTTGTAATCAACTCATGCTCAAGCTCATCGTGACTTACTCAAGAATCACATCATCAATATCACCGAACCGTGTTGTTTTCCTCAGACACACACACACACCAGGTTTCGCAAACATTGGACGTAGCCCAAGAGCGGTTACCCAACTGTCCTTGACAGTGGAGACGGCTATTCGAATAGTTTTACACTCTGCAGAGGTTGCACACTTTTCCCACAAGATCCGGGGAACTTCCATGTCATCAACGACCCGCGGTACCTCAAGTATCCGGGGTAAGCACCCGATCACTATCTTTCCCTAGACGACACTAAGATAGAGTCCACTCGATTGGTAGCAGCCCCCGTGCCCAACATTTCACGTCTTAAAATTGTGGAGCCTCGCTCCCATATTCATCACATACCACAAGCACGGGGTACCAACGGTGTGTTCGATGCCCTGTAAAGACAGTCATGGCCGTCTATCCAAGCACGACCCCGTCCCGAGAGTGACCTCATGTCACCCCCATCACTAGTAATGTGGGCACCATGCTAGTATCGGCCTATGTAATCAATAATGCCCTTTCCCATATAAGGGTAGAGTGGTTGCGCATGTAAGGTTGGAATAACGGTCACAACTTAAACCAATCCGTTTTCAAAACAACACAAACACTTGCCTTGGTACACCACTTTGTCATCAAGTGGTTACCCAACTCATCATCTCCCTCGGGCATGAGTGGCACCCGAAGGGGTTTTTAAAAAGTATTTTAAAAGTATTCTGCCTCCATCACCATGCATATCCCCGTCCCATTTATGTAGCTACTACTACAACATCCTATCTACTCCCGCCCGCATAACCCTCATTGGAAGGTAGGATCATGCTTGATGCAAGTTTCAATAGGAAAGTAACAAAGGTACCAACCAAAGTGGTCACCCCCTCAACATGATTCCGATGCATTGATAATAAGGTGCTATGAGACATGCATAAAAAGGTTTCTCGAACATGGTCAAAGGGCTGCTTGCCTTGTCCTTCAGAGTCTTCAAACCTTCTGGTCCATCTCCAAGTACTTCGTTTATTTCGTCAACTAATGACGAAAACAATCATAATAAGCAACACAACAGGGCAAAAATAAAAGTGCTCTAAAAAAAGGAGTTGGACTTTTCTAGGATACCTCTGGTCATATGAAAAATGACCAAGGTGGTTTCATAGGCATTTGATCAGTGGATAGTTTGGAACATTTCAATATGATGGAATCAAGGGGTTTAATGGATCTGTAAGAAGTGTACAGAAGAATTATTTTGAAAAATGGGAAAAGCCACCCATTTAAAAAGGAATGATTTTAGAAGCATCTAGGAGTTGGTTTCACTGGATTTGGAGTTCAAATGATTTTTTTATGAATTTGCAAAGTTGGCTATACATGGAAATATAGACCAATATTTGATGTGGTACAGAAGGTATTGGGAAAAAATGTTCAAAAACTAAGTTATGATCATATAAGTATATAGGAATTTGAAGTGTGGCATTTGGATCAGCTTTGAGCTTTCTGTGATTTTCTAAATTTCATCGAAGAAATGGAAAAACCGCATCTTGATAAATATCTGTGAGAAAAATGTGCAAACAGCACCATGTGATAGATCATGATTTATGGAGTCACTGGAAATTTGAATCACCAAATTTGGAGTTCAAATGAATTGTTTAAGTATTTTACTAGTTCACAGAAAAAGAAAAATGAAAGGGAATTGGTTTTTACCCTTATTACGCGCACTGTGTGTAGTTTAGAAGTGGGACGGCCCAGTAGCTCAGCCGCGACGTATGAGGCCATGTCGATGGCGGGTTCCGCAGAATACGCCTCATACGCGAGGAGGCGCCGACCAAGAAGCGGTCTTCACTTATACGCAGGCCCAGCCTTTGGATCACTTATAAGCCGGCCCCGCCTCGCAGGCTTGTCTCCCTCCTCCCGCTCGAATAGAGGCGAGGCAGGGGAGGCAGGGCCGAGCGCTCGCCGGCGTTGCCCCGCCGACTTGGGCCGTCCCTGGCGATGCCTCTGCCACCGGAATGACCAGCGCGGTGGGGCGCATCCGCAGGGGGGGTAGACTGCCCGCCGGTGTGCTTTGGGGTGAGCAAGCCACGGTCAGGGCGGACGGCTGCTTCGGACGAAGTTGGACACGGCGCCACAAGCCGCCGGAGATGGAGGAAAACTGCGGGTAGGCTCAAGGGAGATCGTGATGGGCTCTGGTGGTGATTAGAGGGAGAGGGAGAGGCTAGGGCGCCTGAATTTGAGTAGGGGCCCGAGACGGCAATGGCGGCAGAGGGGGAGGAAGAAGGCACGGGAGAGAGAGAGGGTTGGTCGGGGAGGCACACTGGAGGGAGAGGAGGCAAATGGAGCACAGAGAGGGCTCGGGGGAGGCCTTGTATAGGCCAGCCCAAGGTTCACCGCGGGGCCGTGTGGCGGCGAGGCCGTAGCCGTATCTGGAGGCCAAACTGAATCTCCGAGGCGTGTCCAGGGCGCTTGTGGACGTGGTCCAGGCCAAGGGAAAAGGAAAGGGGGGAGCGGGGCGTGCCAGAGGCTCCGCGCATGTGAGCTCACTCACTGGAGCTCTTGGGTGGCCGGTGCGCGTGCGGGAGGAGGCAGCAGGAGGGAGAAAGAGAAGGGGGCCGACAGCGTGTCGTGTCCCAGACGTCGAGGCACCTCGACTAGCGCAAGGGGGAGGCCCTAGGTGGTCAGCAGCCTCGGGCAGGACGCAACTACAGTGCGGGAGTGCACTGTAGCGCGCTCTAGAGCTCCCATATGGCCGGCATGGCCGTGTCCTCACGCACTCTGGATGCGTCCACTTTGCCCACTAGTTTCTAGTGGGTCTGGGGGTGAGTAAACTAAGCATAGATGGCCTTGGATGCCCTGGTGACCCAATGGGAGACAGGTGGGATTGAGAGAGATGAACATGGGCTGTCTAGAAGGGTAAAATGAGGATTTTCACCCCTCAATCATTGAGTTTTGGTTGAATGAGTTTTACTGGAGGCAGGTGATGACCAGGCACACCTCTGGTAAGCATTTGAAGCAAAGTGGAGTAGTGAAAGTGGACCAAATGGTGATTTTGGCAAAGTGACAGAAGGTGTTTGATGTGGTTTTGGGCAAGCAAATGATTTCCAATTGACATGAGACTTAACAGGATGAAATGGCACATAGAAATAGAGTGTTCCACCAAGCTTGAGCTCATTTGAAGAAAGTTTCCAATGTAACTTTGGTAAACCCTAGAAATCAATAGAAATGGGTTTTCCAAGATTTAGCCATGCAAATCATCCCTCCGTGATGCTCCACTTGGTGTTGTGTCATCATTTGGGGTTGTGGGCAGGCCACAAAATTTGAGGTCACAAGTAAAAACTTGGTAATGTAGAGTTGTTGAAATTTGGATCTGGTCAGAAATGGTTTTGGGGCACTTTGGTCAAGTTTTCCTTCTCCAAAACTTGTGCCATTCGGTCTAGATGCATAATTAGACCATTTTAGAATGTGCACCAAGTTTGAGAGCATTTGGACAAGTTTGGCAATGTAAAGTTGCTCAAACTTCAAAATGGACAGAAATGGTTTTGAGGGAGTTTAATGATGTTTTCTTGATCTTCAAGGCATGAGGCTTTGTAAGATCATCAAATATGTCATATTTGACATGATAGAGTTTTCCTGGAGTTTTTAGAGAATATTTCCTTTGTAAATATGTCAAAAGCTTGAAATATCCAGAAAGGGTTTTTGAAGGATTTGTCCAATATTTTGAACTTGACCATGTGTTGAAACTCTATATGGACAATATATGTCCTATGAGTTTCCCTAAATTTTGACAAATATTTTTGACACAGTTAAATAATTTTAACCTATTAAAGACCATTTCTGGCCTAAAGAAAAAGCCTTTAAATAAAATATAAAAATAATGTTTAAAACAATATTTTTGTGGTTTTAGGGAGTCCTATATCTAATAGGATTCAAATATAATTTTTGAAAGATTTTTCACACCGTTAATTAAGTACTTGTAGTGCAAATCTCAATTCAAGGGTTTTTGGAAAACTAATTTTAGAAAATACTTTTTGGCCAAAATATTTTTGTAAGAAAATACTATGATGTTCTATACACATGGCATGATAATTGGGAAAAGTTTTTGGATCAAGGAGATGAAGTATAAGAGTGGGATGATATATTTTATTTTTAGAGCACTTGCAAACAGCAAACAGAAAACCAAATCAAGCACAGTCCAAATTACTCAAAAGTTTTTGTCAAACCATATTTTAGCATGATTATTAGCTTAAGTGTTTTGGCATGAAAATCGGGGTGTGACAGACCTACCCCCCTTACAAGAATCTCGTCCCCGAGATTCCCAGACTAGGCGTGGAAAGGAATACGGAGACTTGGATCCGGGGTAGTCTTCACGTCCTCATACTACTTATGATTTCGAGTGGTCCTCCTTTGAACCTTGAACTACTTGATGGTGTGGTTGCGTGCATGTTTCCCTCTTTGATGCAGGTTGCTGAGGGGTCTTTTGTGCAGGTCAGGTTGGGGTAGATGTTAATGGATCGGTGATCGATGTCCTTGCAGAGATCGGGTTAGTTAGGAAGTTGGAAAACGTTTCCGGGGTGGTGTCGTGTGGAAGGACGTTGTGCATAGGGGGTAAGTCGGGTGGTAACTCCAGCTGGTAGCCGTATATTCTTCGTCTTGCAGCGATTTTGGAGAGGGCCGATAAATCTTGGTGTGAGCTTCTCTTGACATGGGAATGCTTGGTTCCTTTGAGGGGAGTGGTTTGCAAACACACTTGGTCTTCGACACGGAAGTTTATTTCTTGATGATGGTGGTTGGTGTAGTTCTTCCTTCTTGACATGGCGGTCTTCGAATGTCTTCTAACCAGCTAAACGGCTCTTCTTCCGTCTTCGGGTAGTCAAGTATGTTGCCAAATAAAGATGACAACTAACTTGTCCAAGTGCTCCATGTAGTCTATGGGGTACGCAAGGTAGGCTGGGGTATTGGTGGTGGTCTCGGTTGAGTATTGGCAACGGTCTTCTTGACCTAGAGTCAAGGCCCGCGGTCAGGATCTGACCATGTTGTGTCTTGGTGGGGCTTAAGGGTTTCAAGGATTCTTGTGTGCGAGTGAACGTTTATTATCTTATCCTTAATCACAGTTCCTGAGATGCCAGTAGTGTTATCTAGTCCTCTAAACAAATCACTTCATTCCACCGAAAGCATCATCTTACATAGGTCACTTCAATAATCACTCATGATATAGATATCCTCATGGCTCCTTAGAGGAGATCTGACAAAATTATACATGTCTACGATCCCCAAAATCATATGTATGGCTACCCATAAGAATCCATGGGTAGAGCATATAAGCTGCTAAGCTTGAATTAAATACCACAATCCAAGTGTTCAGACTATTCTTGCAAGGTTCAAGATAATGCATATCTATTCTAAGGAAACACGTCATATGCCACTCCAAGATCTTGTTTCCTTCCTATGGATCAACTCCAACACCCCGTTAACTTCCATCAATCACCACATAATCCAATAATTCTACAAATCTGATGTGTACGATGTTCCACAAGATCTAAAGTCCCTATAATACCCAAATACTTGGAAGGGCTATCCATTACTATAGTAAGTAGACCAAATTCCCACCATCATAGTCAAGTAAACTCCAAGGTCATGATTATATAGATCCCTAAATCAACTCCGACAAGTAATCCAATCTCCTAGTTTGCCATTCACCGAGAAACATGGTATCATGATCAAGATCAACAATCTAAATCCAATTTACTCCAGATCATGCAGACATATTTAGCATCTATACCCAACTAGAATCACCTACTTAAATCCAAATCTCATGTCCAACGAGAATTCCTACATTTCCCCCCAAATCATTATCGTAACATCAGCTATCTTATCTCAATATCCCCTGGCTAAGTCAAATCCTTATACCTCTAAGAATTTCAATTTGTGATCATAATTGTCCTACAAAATCCAACTTTCTTAGGGTAATGAAGGCTATGCTACCGTATTGACGTGATCCCACCAAATTCATCTGTCAACATGAAAGCCTCATAATCCACCAAATATCCTCATGTAATTCCTCAAAGTTACTGATATAAACTCGTCAAGTCATTTGTCCTCTATTCATATATCCTCAAATTGGTCATCCCAATGGCATCATCAGTTCTTATGCTATATTAGAATGATAATGTACTCGTTCACTGTGTCCACTAGTTCCATTACGAACCCAGTGTTGTTCAAGGTTATAGAGGCTTAACTGGTTCTCTTGTAATTCTATGGGTTAAGCACATGGTTAAGGATTCGTTCTGGGGTATCTGTGAAGTCTCGAACGGTCTGGGGATGGGTTTCTAATCTTGAGGGGGTAAACATAACCCCACGGGTTTGTACTTAGACGAGAAGGCCGCAACAAAAGTCTTCAGTGCCAGTTGTTTGCCGAAGTAGAATCCTTGATGTATCTTGTCTTGCCGGTCTTCAGTTGAGGAGAGAGATGAGAGGGAAAAGTAGTATGGAGGAGGGGGGTTCTATAGTGCAAGTGCATACAAATAGGTGGAAAAAGGACCAATAAAAGAAACAATGTAAGGAAGGTGATATAGTCATGTACTTGTTGCCTAGGGCCAAAGTGTGACTTATATCAAAACACAAACAATAAAAACAAGCAACAGACAATCATGGTTCTATTCGAACCATCATACGGACTCGACTGGGCATAGGGGGTACACGACTCATCCTACCCTAGGGGTTCTCGGACTCTGTAGTCGTGCCTTGTGCCTCGTGCAGTCTTCTGAGTTTTCCTCAGGTGTTGCTATGTACCTTGTAGTTGTTTGATGAACGATCCGGTTGGGCCTGAATAATCTTCAACAACTCCTCATCTGATGAGGTGATGGGGTGAAAGTGGCTCCTTGTAGCTGGCCTTGACTTGGTCTCCTCTTGTCTTCTTAATCACATCGATCTCTTTTGCCTTCCAAGGCGTCGACAGTACCAGGTAGGCAATCCTTTATGCAATGACAATAACAAGGCATAGTAGAGGACCAACATGTCAGTTTCGTTGATGACAACATCGACACCAAGAGCGGGGGATGAAGAGAACTGTTTTCCTGCTCACTATAGTGAGGCGGACCAAATGGTGAGGTTCTCATCCACTAGTGGTTGCCGATACAACAATGGTAAGGACATGGTTGCTCTATTAGCGATGTATATCATGATCTTGCATAACTTATGCCATGTTCATCATAGGCCAAGGTTGCATCATCTTGGGGCAATGACAAGGGTGTCACCATCTTCTGGGTCTTCATGTCCTCATTCCTCGAGGATGTATCTTCTGTTGGCATCATCTTGTTGTGGTGTCGCCAATCTTGTGTTTAGAAGAGGTGGGCAAGCTATCATCTTTCTAGATTATCCATGAGGATTTCAAGAAATCTAGTGGCCAGGGGCATAAGGGTTCTAGCGACCAAAAGTTTTGAAGGGGAAGAGATCAATAAGGAAAGTATACCTTAGTTTTCGAAAAACTGAGAAGGGTGGAGAAGTATAGATAGTTTTGAAAACTAGCAATAGTTTTGGAAATAATTTTACCCTAACTAACGACCATGCCAACTAAGGCTTCCTACAGTAAGGATGGCTCTGATACCAGCTCTATGGGGAACCCGACTCATAAGTCGTGATCACCGAATGCACGTGTACAGTGATCCCACAGATCAATGCTCACTGAACACACATAAGCTGAATAAAAAGAGTCTTACATCCATACATACCGTATTACACAAGTAGGACCATTATGGTCAAGTCCTGAGTATAAATCATCGCAGCGGAAATCTTCATCGACAACTTGGACCCATGCCATCCGCCTTAACCCTATAGGCATTCTAACTGGGAAGTGTCCTAGCAAGCACGATCGTCACAAAAGATCTCTTCTTCAATACCTGATCTTTCATGCCTGGCCATTAAAATAACCAGCGGCAAGCCAATGAGTACTTTGAATGTAATCGCAAGCAACCCAAGAGTGATAACAGAATAATTATGCAAGGCTCTACTGCTAAGTTGGCAGTTTTGCGTAAAGCTAGTTTTTCATATGCAAGTATGATCAACATAAATCAAGGACATGCATGCGTCTGCAACAAGTATCAGCAGGTTACAGACATCAATATCGAGAAAGAGTTGTAATCAACTCATGCTCAAGCTCATCGTGACTTCCTCAAGAATCACATCATCAATATCACTGAACCGTGTTGTTTTCCTCACACACACACACACACACACACACACACACACACACACACACACACCAGATTTTGCAAACATTGGACGTAGCCCAAGAGCGGTTACCCAACTGTCCTTGACCGTGGACACGGCTATTCGAATAGTTTTACACTCTGCTAGTTTGCACACTTTACCCACAAGATCCGGGGAACTTCTGTGTCATCCACGACCCGTGGTACCTCAAGTACCCGGGGTAAGCACCCGATCACTATCTTTCCCTAGACGACACTAACATAGAGTCCACTTGACTGGTAGCAGCCCCCGTGCCCAACATTTCACGTCTTAAAATTGTGGAGCCTCGCTCCCAAATTCATCACATACCACAAGCATGGGGTACCAACGGTGTGTCCGGTTCCCTGTAAATATAGTCATGGCCGCGTATCCAAGCACGACCCCGTCTCGAGAGTGACCTCATGTCACCCCCGTTACTTGTAATGCCGGCACCAGGCTAGTATCGGCGTAGGTAATCAATAATGCCCTTTCCCATATAAGGGTAGAGTGGTTGCGCATGTAAGGTTGGAATAACGGTCGCAACTTAACCAATCCATTTTCAAAACAACACACACACTTGCCTCGGTACACCACTTCGTCATGAAGTGGTTACCCAACTCATCATCTCCCTCGGGCTTTAGTGGCACCCGACGGGGTTTTTGAAAAGTCTTTTAAAAGTACTCTGCCTCCATCACCATGCCATTTTTGTAGCTACTACTACAACATCCTATCTACTCCCGCCCGCATAACCCTCATTGGAAGGTAGGATCATGCTTGATGGAAGTTTCAATAGGAAAGTAACAAAGGTACCAACCAAAGTGGTCACCCCCTCAACATGATTCCGATGCATTGATAATAAGGTGCTATGAGACATGCATAAAAAGGTTTCTCGAACATGGTCAAAGGGTTGCTTGCCTTGTCCTTCAGAGTCTTCAAACCTTCTGGTCCATCTCCAAGTACTCCGTTTATTTCGTCAACTAATGAACAAAACAATCATAATAAGCAACACAACAAGGCGAAAATAAAAGTGCTCTAAAAATAGGAGTTGGACTTTTCTAGGATACCTCTGGTCATATGAAAAATGAGCAAGGTGGTTTCATAGGCATTGGATCAATGGATAGTTTGGAACATTTCAATATGATGGAATCAAGGGGTTTAATGGATCTGTAAGAAGTGTACAGAAGAATTATTTTGAAAATTGGGAAAAGCCACCCATTTAACAAGGAATGATTTTAGAAGCATCTAGGAGTTGGTTTCACTGGATTTGGAGTTCAAATGATTTTTTATGAATGTGCAAAGTTGGCTATACATGGATATATAGACCAATATTTGATGTGGTACAGAAGGTATTGCGAACAAATGTTCAAAAACTAAGTTATGAGCATATAATTATACAGGAATTTGAAGTATGGCATTTGGATCAACTTTGAGCTCTCTGTGATTTTCTAAAGTTCATCACAGAAATGGAAAAACAGCATTTTCATAAATATATGTGAGAAAAATGTTTCTGGAAAAATGTGCAAACAACACCATGTGATAGATCATGATTTATGGAGTCACTAGAAATTTGAATCACCAAATTTGGAGTTCAAATGAATTATTTAAGTATTTTACAAGTTCACAGAAAAAGAAAAATGAAAGGGAAAGGGTTTTTACCCTTAATACGCGCACTGTGCGCAGTTTAGAAGTGGGCCGGCCCAGTAGCTCAGCGGCGACGTATGAGGCCACGTCGATGGCGGGTTCCACAAAATATGCCTCCTACGCGGGGAGGTGCTGACCGAGAAGCGGTCTTCACTTATACGCCGGTCCAGCCTTTGGGTCACTTACAAGCGGGCCCCGCCTGGCAGGCTTGTCTCCCTCCTCTCGCTCGAACAGAGGCAAGGCAGGGGAGGCAGGGCCGAGCGCTCGCCGACGTTGCCCCGCTGACTCGGGCCGTCCCCGGCGATGCCTCGGTCACCGGAATGACCAGCGTGGTGGGGCGCATCCGCAGGGGGGTAGATTGCCCGCCGGTGGGCTCTGGAACGAGCAAGCCACGGCCAGGGTGGACGGCTGCTTCGGCCTAAGTTGGACACGGCGCCACAAGCCGCCGGAGATGGAGGAAAACTGCGGGGAGGCTCAAGGGAGATCATGATGGGCTCTGGTGGTGATTAGAGGGAGA
The DNA here is from genome assembly GCA_902687465.1 of Secale cereale. Classification (NCBI taxonomy): domain Eukaryota; kingdom Viridiplantae; phylum Streptophyta; class Magnoliopsida; order Poales; family Poaceae; genus Secale; species Secale cereale. The sequence goes on from LR738714.1 coordinate 252,880,543, forward strand.
GGGAGAGGCCAGGGCGCCTGAATTTGAGCAGGGGCCCATGGCGGTAATGGCGGTAGAGGGGGAGGAAGAAGGCACGGGAGAGAGAGAGGGTTGGTCAGGGAGGCACACTGGAGGGAGAGGAGGCAAATGGGGCACAAAGAGGGCTTGGGGGATGCCTTATATAGGCCAGCCCAAGGTTCACCACGGGGCCGTGCGGCGGCGAGGCCGCAGCCATCTCTGGAGGCCAAACTGGCTCTCCGGGGCATGTCCAGGGCGCTCGTGGACATGGTCGAGGCCAAGGGAAAAGGAAAGGGGGAGCGGGGTGTGCCAGAGTCTCCGCGCATGTGAGCTCACTCACTGGAGCTCTCGGGCAGCCAGTGCGCGTGCGGGAGCAGGCAGCAGGAGGGAGAAAGAGAAGGGGGCCGACAGCGTGCCGTGTCCCAGACGTCGAGGCACCTCGACTGGCGCAAGGGGGAGTCCCTTGGTGGTCAGCAGCCTCGGGCAGGACGCAGCTATAGTGCGGGAGTGCACTGTAGCGCGCTCTAGAGCGCCCATATGGCCAGCATGGCCGTGTCCTCACGCGCTCTGTATGCGTCCACTTTGCCCACCGGTGTCTAGTGGGTCTGGGGGTGAGTAAACTAAGCACAGATGGCCTTGGATGCCCTGGTGACCCAATGGGAGAGTGGTGGGATTGAGAGAGAGATGAACATGGGCTGTCCAGAATGGTAAAAATGAGGATTTTCACCCCTCAATCATTGAGTTTTGGTTGAATGAGTTTTACTGGAGGCAGGTGATGACCAGGCACACCTCTGGTAAGCATTTGAAGCAAAGTGGAGTAGTGAAAGTGGACCAAATGGTGATTTTGGCAAAGTGCCAAAAGGTGTTTGATGTGGTTTTGGGCAAGCAAATGATTTCCAATGGACATGAGACTTAACAGGATGAAATGGCACATAGAAATAGGGTGTTCCACCAAGCTTGAGCTCATTTGAAGAAAGTTACCAATGTAACTTTGGTAAACCCAAGAAATCAACAGAAATGGGTTTTCCAAGATTTAGCCATGCAAATCATCCCTCCTTGATGCACCACTTGGTGTAGTGTCATCATTTGGGGTTGTGAGCATGTCCACAAAATTTGAGGTCACAAGTATAAAGTTGGTAATGTAGAGTTGTTGAAATTCGGATCTGGTCAGAAAGGGTTTTGGGGCACTTTGGTCAAGTTGTCCTTCTCCAAAACTTGTGCTATTTGGTCTAGATGCATAATTAGACCATTTTAGAATGTGCACCAAGTTTGAGAGCATTTGGACAAGTTTGGCAATGTAAAGTTGCTCAAACTTCAAAATGGACAGAAATCATTTTGAGGTTGTTTAATGATGTTTTCTTGATCTTCAAGGCATGAGGCTTTGTAAGATCATCAAATATGTCATATTTGACATGATAGAATTTTCCTGGAAGTTTTGGAGAATATTTCCTTTGTAAATATTTCCAAAGCTTGAAATATCCAGAAAGGGTTTTTGAAGGATTTGTCCAATATTTTGAACATGACCATGTGTTGAAACTCTTATATATGGACAATATATGTCCTATGAGGTTCCCTAAATTTCGACAAATATTTTTGAAACAGTTAAATAATTTTAACCTATTAAAGATCATTTCTGGCGTAAAGAAAAAGCCTTTAAATAAAATATAAAAATTACTTTTAAAATAATATTTTTGTGGTTTTTGGGAATCCTATATCTAATAGGATTCAAATATAATTTTTGAAAGGTTTTCCACACCCTTAATTAAGTATTTGTAGTGCAAATCTCAATTCAGGGGTTTTTGGAAAACTAATTTTAGAAAATACTTTTTGGCCAAAATATTTTTGTAAGAAAATACTATACTGTTCTATGCGCACATGGCATGATCATTGGGAAAAGGTTTTGGATCGAGGAGATGAAGTATAAGAGTTGGATGATTTATTTTATTTTTAGAGCACTTGCAAACAGCAAACAGAAAACCAAATCAAGCATAGTCCAAATCACTCAAAAGTTTTTGTGAAACCATATTTTAGCATGATTATTAGGTTAAGTGTTGTGGCATGAAAATCAGGGTGTGACACAATTCTTGTCGAATCTCACACCTACACAAATAAAGCTTTTGGAGGAGCTTGGTGAGGATAGTGGCATAAAATTTATGCAAATTGTGAGTAAGACTCAATGATGTTGAATATGATTCGCAAATGAGCAAATGTCACAAGAAGACCAATAGCTATGTACGTACACAGAAACACACGCGCAAATAGATAAAAGGGGTCGTGCAAACCAAGGGTGAGCGGGAAATGCTCTTGTTGCACAACACTAGAGAAACGCTAGCACGGTTGCCCAATAGGCGGATACAAGACTTGTGCACGTCCTACTAGGAAAAAATGGAATGACTTCTATCCCAAGTATGCTATATGTTTGTTTTTCGATGTGGTGATCCAAGATGATCAAGTATGAGATCATATGATATGTTGATATGCGATGCTATGGTTCTTGCTTAAAAGATCTTTGCTTGTCTTTCTCTTTTGCTTAAAAGCTTGTTTGGCTCATTGTCTTTGAGCTCTTTTGCTAGGGCACTTATGCAAAACTTCTCAAACAAACATAGCAATTGTGTTGATGGTATGAAAAACTTGTGGCACACAAGATGATGTCAAGATATCATATGACTCCTTTTGAAGCACGATGTATGATGTAGTATGTAATGTCTAAGACGATCACTAATATGCACAAGTGTCGTTACCAGGCAATACACGAATGGCTGGTCTCAATAGGAAAGCTACGCAAAATGGTCGATGAGGGTTTGTCAATGCAAATGCAAGGTAGGATATACATGGTGTCATTGATGTTACCGTCCTTGTCAAAGTTGAGCGGTGGTGTTGTCGAAGTCGTTTCGTTCCAAGTTAGCCTAAACACCCAAGGAAACAGTCAAACCACAGCTAAAATCACAAAGATAAACGGTCGAAATTGATAGTGGTGTAAGGTGGATGGGTATTGGAGTCGGTAGCGGGTATGTATTGGTAAGGTTAGGTTTGTCGAGGGTGTAGTGGAAGTAGGGGGTAGTGGTGGAGTGGTGGATGCGGTGGCGGAAGCGGTGTCGAGGAAGAACGGCAAAAATGCAGTTTCGTTAGTGATGTCCGGATGATCCCGGAGGGGGGGTGGATGATCCGGGCTCCGGTCGTCCGGATGATCCGAGACAGTGGACGGATGATCCGGGCGGGTCAACTCGCCCGGGATGAACTCGGGGAAAATGAGAAAAATCGGGGAAACACAATTTTCGTGGATTTTGTGCGGATTTGAGGGTGGAAAATGTGGGGTAGAGGTAGGTCCACTTGCTACACAGCTGATCCACGGATCAAAATCAAAAAAAAACTTCATGAAAACACACAAATCGCAAAAATAATTGGTATGGCTATTTTCGTGGGAATTTTTGGAATTGGACGAAAAACAACAAAATCAAGCTAGAAAACAAGGTGTGGGGCTTCAAATTCGTGATCAACCAAGTCTCATGATACCATATGATGCGGGGCTAATCCAATTCTAGGCCGATCTTTCACGATTGGAAATGAATCCCATGATGAACATGAAGAACACGAGGGGAAAACTAGAGGAATAGGAGGAAAACACTCAAATCAACAAGTTTAGGTCACACGTATGGTAGATCCGGAAACACGAAGAGTGATACACGATCCACGATCAACTAGGGATGATACACGGTAATGAGTTCATCTCCGAGAGGAGGTCTTGAGCCCACGAGGGGTCATCCCGTGAGGGGTCTTAAATCCACTTGGGGGATCTCCTCCGAGGAGGCCGCAGTCTCTCAAATGAGAAGAACCAAGAGGATGAGCAAAGCTCTATCTCACAAATGAGCTAAAACCAATGCTAACCCTAGAAAGTGTAGGTGGAGTAGTATATATAGGCTAGGAGGTGCGAAGTGGTACATGAGGCTCGGCCCAAATTCATGCACACAGTCACGGTCTGGATGACCCGGGCTTCGAGGGTCCGGATGATCCGGGGCGGAGTCCGGATGATCCGGCCGGGTCATTTCTGCAGCGGGGGGTCCGGATGTCTGGGACCTGGTCCGGATGTCCGGGCGCAGCAGAATGATCCGGGCTGGTGTCCGGATGGTCCAGCTACAGCGACAAAGCTTTGGGTGTCATGGTGCGCATTAGCCGGATCGCCCGGACTAGGGTCCAGATCATCCGGGCTCTGTCCGGATCGTCCGGGACCGCGCCCGGATCGTCCGGCCAGTCTGGGACTTGGCCATTTTCTCCTTCATATTTGCACTCGTCTTCCTCCTTCGATTCATCTTGCTCCTTAGCTTCTCCATGGCCATCCTTGAGGTACCTAAGTATGCATAGAGTTTCTGATGAGGGTAGTAGCCATGTCTCATGTGAATCGAGAGGGAGTTGAGAGAGGAGTGAAGTCACCTTGACTTTGAGAGCTCTTACACGAGCACGTGCCATGGATGCACTTGGTACTTGGTGAGACGATGATAGGTCCATGGGATGATCTTGGGATGCTCCACGTCAATAACTGCACAATAGACTCACCCCTGTCGTAGCGCCGCATAATGCCCAATGAGCCGTCAAATCACAAAAAATCCCCACCTTTCCAGGCAGTAAGTTGGATGGATGAAGCAACAATAATTCACTGGGCTTGAATCCCCTTCTCCCTCGTCTGCTTGTTTAGAGAAAACCCCCTCTCGGCGATTGCATATGGTTTTCTCATGGAGAACCAAGTACGAATTCTTCATCCATCCCCGATAAACACAAGCCCCTTGGTCGCGGGTAATCCTAGGATGGCAGCCGCCGTTGATGCATTTTTCTTCCCACTGAATATAGTGTGTTTCATTTGTAGTGCCCAAAGTTCAAGGTACTAGTAACGTGGTCAACACTGACGTGAAGGTGGAAATAATTTTGATTTGGATAGCGAATACATTGTGTTCTCATATTTTTTCCCTACAGTTCATTCCTTGCTCTGCGAGAACACATGTACTCAAGATAGTTGGACTTGCCATAACTGAATGCACCAGTTTAATGGTCACATTGAAGACAAGCCATGTATATACGTTCCGAGTTGGGTTCATGAACCAAGAAGATCACTGCTTTTTTATGGCCAAACTTGGATAAACTTTATCAAGTGTTACAGACTGAAAATTGGCGCATGAATGTTGATGGAGCAGAACCTAGTCTCATCTTCACTGTGATCTTCCACCTCGGCGTCTTTCCAGTAGTTCATCCATGTTAGTTTTGTATCTGGTTCTTCCATGCTGCCTTGATTACTTCTTAATCCACCTATTTTGTCTAACTAATCCCAATTTAACTTTAGAAGTAGCAACAATTTGTGATTCCCTTCTCTCACGAAGATGTTACTTATAACCAATATTTATAATTGGTGGCATGTGTAGGTTTTTTCAAAGTTAAGCACGCTACTCGTTTGTTATTCTATAAGAACATGACTGTTACTAATGGCACTGAAGTTGACTGGGATGACATCCACCAGTTCCTACACTTTATTAATCGTCTTGAGGTCCTTGTGGGGAGTTTCAATGGTGGAAAGCCACGTGGGATATGTGTGCCACTGCTGCACACGTTGAACAGGTTCAACTGTGTCGAGAAACTTATGGTACGAGTTGTTTTATGTTATATATGTTGTTCATAAACTCTTGCTTATAAACAGTTTTACAGTTGTGATCTTCTTGAAACAGAAAATGTCCAGTTCTATTGTTCCTATACAGATGCCCGACCATGGTTGGGTCAGATTTGCGCTTGGTCACAACATGATGTTTATGTCGACCTACTCCATTTCCCTTGGATGTGAAAAGATACTTATTCAAGGGTGGCCTCAAATAATGAAGGCCCGTCCATATTGGAGAATAGGACCGAAGATTATGCTCATGCTTTTCCATGGCTCTAAAGTGAATATCCTGGTTATTGATTACATTGTGAGATGAAGCCGCCTTCAGAATGTTGTGGATGCGCGGGGTGGCGCATGCGCTTGTCCAAGGGCTTGGTGGCCTCACCCTTGGTTAATAATAACCCACAAGTGAAGGGGATCAGTTGTAGCCTCTTTAGATAAGTAAGAGTGTCGAACCCAACAAGGAGCTAAAGGCAGAACAAATATTCCCTCAAGTTCTATCGACCACCGATACAACTCTACGCACGCTTGACGTTTACTTTAACTAGAACAAGTATGAAACTAGAAGTACTTTGTAGTTTTTGTGGGATAGGTTACTGCTAGCATGCCATCCCTTACATGGAATTATATGCACTTATGAATGGAACTATTAGCAAGCAAGCATCTGCAACTACTAACGTTCATTAAGGTAAAATCCAACCATAGCATTATGATATATTGGTCCCCCTTCAATCCCGTATGCATCAATTTCTACGCTAGGTTGAACTTTTGTCACTCTTGCCCTCCAATACGTAGTCCTATGAACATACAACTAACCCTATGGTGTGATCCACGCGCACGCTCATATGATGGGCACCAAAGGAGAGCAACATAACCACAAGCAAATTAAATCAATCATAGCAATTCACCAATCACCGATAGGACAACGATAATCTACTCAGACATCATAGGATGGCAACACATCATTGGATAATAATATGAAGCATAAAGCTCCATGTTCAAGTAGAGGGTACAGCGGGTTGCGGGAGAGTGGACCGCTGTAGATAGAAGGGGAAGGTGATGGAGATGTTGGTGAAGATTACGAAGGTGTTGGTGTAGATTGCCGTCACACGATGATGGCCCCGGTGGCACTCTGGTGCCACCGAAAGCGATGGGGAGAGAGCCTCCCTCTTTATTCTTCTTCCTTGACCTTCTCCCTAGGTTGGAGAAGGGTTTCCCCTCTGGTCCATGGCCTCCATGGCGGCGGAGGGGCGAGAGCCCCTCCGAGATTGGATCTGTCTCTCTGTCTCTCTCTGTTTATGCGTTCCCAGATTCTGTCCCTTCACCGTTTCTTATATTCCCGGAGATCCGTAACTCCGATTGCGCTGATTTTTTGACATGATTTTTATCCGGATATTAGCTTTCTTGCGGCGAAAGAAGGGCATGAACCTCCTTACGGTGTGGCCATAAGGACCCTAGGCGCGCCCTGGGCAGGGGGCGCGCCCCCTGCCTCGTGGCCCACTCGGGCATCGTCTGATGTTGGTTCCGCTTCCCAAAATTCACATATATTCCAAAAAAAATCTCCGTCCTTTTTTATTACGTTTGGACTCCGTTTGATATGGATATTCTGCGAAACAAAAAACATGCAACAAATAGGAACTGGCACTGGGCACTGGATCAATATGTTAGTCCCAAAAAATAGTATAAAAAGTTGCGAAAAGTATATGAAAGTTGTAGAATATTGGCATGGAACAATCAAAAATTATAGATACGACGGAGACGTATCAGCATCCCCAAGCTTAATTTTTGCTCGTCCTCGAGTAGGTAAATGATAAAAAAGATAATTTTTGATGTGGAATGCAACCTAGCATAATCTTGATCATGTAATCTAATCATGGCGTGAATATTAAGACATGAGTGATTCAAAGCAATAGTCTATCATTTGACATTAAGACGATAATACTTCAAGCATACTAATAAACCAAGCATGTCTTTTCAAAATAACATGGCCAACGAAAGTTATCCCTACAAAATAATATGGTCTGGCTATGCTCCATCTTCACCACGCAAAGTATTTAAATCATGCACAACCCCGGTTTTAGCCAAGCAATTGTTTCATACTTTAGTATTCTCAAACTTTTTCAACTTTCATGCAATATATGAGCGTGAGCCATGGACATAGCACTATGGGTGGAATAGAAGGTGGTGATAGACAAAAGGAGGGAGAAAGTCTCACATCGACTAGGCAAATCAATGGACTATGGAGATGTCCATCGATCGATATCAATATGAGTGAGTAGGGATTGCCATGTAACGGATGCACTAGAGCTATAAGTGTATGAAAGCTCAAAAAGAAAACTAGTGGGTGTGCATCAACTTGCTTGCTCATGAAGACCTAGGGCATTTGAGGAAGCCCATCGTTGGAATATACAAGCCAAGTTCTGTAATGAAAATTCCCACTAGTATATGGAAGTGACAAAACAAGAGACTCTCTATTATGAAGATCATGGTGCTACTTTGAAGCACAAGTGTGGAAAAGGATAGTAGCATTGTCCCTTCTCTCTTTTCTCTCATTTTTTTGTTTTTGTTTGGAGGGGCTTTCTCTTTTTTTTAGCCCCTCTATTTTTTCTAGGCCATCTTTTTTTTATTTGGCCTTTCCTCACATGGGACAATGCTCTAATAATGAAGATCATCACACTTTTATTTACTTACAACTCAAAGATTACAACTCAAAGCTAGAAAAAAATATGACTCTATGTGAATACCTCCGGCGATGTACCGGGATGTGCAATGATCTAGCGTAGCAATGACATCAAAAAACGGACAAGCCATGGAAACATCGTGCTAGCTATCTTACGATCATGCAAGGCAATATGACAATGATGATGCGTGTCATAATAAACGGAACAATGGAGTTACATGGCAATATATCTAGGAATGGCTATGGAAATGCCATAATAGGTAGGTATGGTGGCTGTTTTGAGGAAGGTATATGGTGGGTGTATGGTACCAGCGAATGTTGCGCAGTACAAGAGAGGCTAGGAATGGTGGAAGGGTGAGAGTGCGTATAATCCATGGACTCAACATTAGTCATAAAGAACTCACATACTTATTGCAAAAATTTATTAGCCATCGAAACCAAGTACTACACGCATGATCCTAGAGGGGAGGTTGGTAGGAGTTAACCATCGCGCGCCCCCGACCTCCATACAAAGGATGACACTCAATATATAAATCATGCTCCAACTTCGTCACATAACGGTTCACCATACGTGCATGCTACAGGAATCACAAACCTCAACACAAGTATTTCTACAATCCACAACTACCCACTAGCATGACTCTAATATCACCATCTTTATATCGCAAAACTATTGCAAGGAATCAAACATATCATATTCAGCGATCTACAAGTTTATGTAGGATTTTATGACTAACCATGTGAATCACCAATTCATGCCAACTCTCTAAATAGATATAAGTGAAGCAAGAGTATTTTAATTCTTTCTACAAAAGTTATGCCCACGCTCTAACAATTATAAGTGAAGCAAAATAGCATTCTACAAATGGCGATTTTCTATGTGAAGAGAAACATGCAATCCAAACTTCAAATGATATAAGTGAAGCACATGAAGCATTCTATAAAGCCATACTCAAAAGATATAAGTGAAGTGCAAAGAGCATTCTATAAATCAACTAAGTTCCATCTCATACCATCATGGTGCATAAAATAAAAGGTGAAAACTAAATGCAAAAGACGCTCCAAGATCTGCACATATCACATGAATGAAACGAATCCGAGAACATACCGATACTTATTGAAGAAAGAGGGGATGCCTTCCGGGGCATCCCCAAGCTTAGACGCTTGAGTCTCCTTGAATATTTACTTGGGGTGCCTTGGGCATCCCAAAGCTTGATCTCTTGCCTCTCCTTCTTCTCCTCACATCGAGACCTCCTCGATGTTCGAACACTTCATCCACACAAAACTTCAACAGAAAACTTGGTAAGATCCGTTAGTATAATAAAGCAAATCACTACTCTAAGTACTGTTGCAAACCAATTCATATTTTGTATTTTCATTGTAGCTACTGTAATATAACTTTTCCATGGATTAATCCACTGATAGAAATTGATAGTTTCATCAAAAGAAGCAAACTATGCATCAAAAATAGAATCTGTCTAAAACAGAACAGTCTGTAATAATCTGAACATTCACCATACTTCTGATACTTGAAAAATTCTTCCAAAATTAGGAAAAATAAAAAATTTGTATAGAAATACAGTGCAAAAAGTTTCAGAACCATTTGACGTTCCAACAAAAAATGTAAAATCGTGCCCTACAGCCAAAGTTTCTGTCCTGCACCGCACAAACCGACAAGCGTTGTAAACATCCTAAAGGCAAACCTTGGCACATTATTTTTATAATACAATGGAATTGTACAAGGGGATGCTTATTTTTGTTGAAAAGTTTCTGTAATTAAGATTCACAAAGTTTCCATGGGCATGAACAAAGTTCAAGGACGTCCCCCACTTTCACAATGCTCGTCTATATCACTTTCACTTTTCTTTTTTGAAAAGTTTTAGGGTCCCCTCTTTAATTTTTTTGTTTCCAAACTATATGAAAGCACACAACAGAAATAAATGACTCTCTATAACTTCCGGGTTATATCCCTGGCAGCACTTTCTTTAAAGCCATTAAGCTAGGCATATGGTGCTCAAGTGATGTATCCACCCGGATCCCAAGGTATATCAAAGCCAATTTTAATTAGCAATGATTTGGCATTTAGTAGTGAGCACAAAGTGATATGTGTCATGCAACAACAAAGTATAACTCTCTTCCTATGCATAGGCATGTCATACAAGAACAATTCATGCACATCAAGTAAAGGCCAATGCATAGCATAAGAAGTTTCTTGCAATTTTATCATGTTGGAAACATAGAGAGGCAGAGATGTAGTTCATCTCTCATAATAATTGCAAGTAGGAGCAGCAAGCACATGCATATTATATTCAACAAAATCATCATGTGTAACGGAAAAAGGCAACCCCTAAATATAATCCTTAATAAGTGCAAACTTCTCCGATATAGTGTAGTTTGGAGAACTCAAAAAGATAATAGGACTATCATGTGTGGGTGCAATAGCAACAATCTCATGTTTAACATAAGGAACTATAGCAAGTTCATCTCCATAAGCATAATTCATATTGGCATCTTGGCCACAAGCATAGCAAGCATCATCAAAAAGGGATATTTCAAAATAATCAACGGGATCATAGCATTCATCCTTCGATAAGCACGAAGGGAGATTAAACAATGTATGAGTTGAAGAGTTACTCTCATTAGAAGGTGTGCACGGGTAGCTAATCCGCTCTTCCTCCTCTTGTTCTTTGCTCTCCTCCTCATCTTTTTCATCCAATGAGCTCACAATGTAATTGATTTCTTCTTCCATAGACTCCTGCAAAATATTAGTCTCTTCTTGGACAGCGGAGACCTTCTCAATAAACGCATCAATATCGGAGTTATATTCATAATTCAAATAGCAATATTTCAATATAGCAAGATTTTCAGGCCTAGAAACATCATCATCAAAAGCATCATTCTTTTTAAACAGAGATTCAATTTCATAAGCACCATTAAAAGCAACGAATTCTTCTATTTGTTCCACATCATAATAATCATATACACCATTAGCATAAGAAGCTAAGGTTTTATTATCATTAAATTTGCAAGAAAAGGGAAGGCGTGGAGCCTTCATCCTAGAGCAACAAGTATAATCATATCTCAAGCATAGTTGCCGAGCATACCAATGCAACATATGAATTTGATCCCATAACAGTTTCCCTTTTTGTGTCAAGCGATAATCCCTAAAGTATTCACGTTGATCCAACGTTACTCCCATTACATAGTTGAATGGGGTTTTCTCAGGATTATCAAAGTAGTACATATGTCTTTCACATAATGAGCATCGAGGGTTTCAGGAGGTTCCCCATCTCCATGAGTAGCAAGTACACCTAATTTTTTTTGGTATTTTGTGTTCCATATCCATAACTAAAGATATAGAACAACTTAGAACAACAAATAAAATCTACTTAGTGATAAAGCAAACAAGCACACACGAGAATATTCACCCCACGCTATTGCTCCCCGGCAACGGCGCCAGAAAAAGGTCTTGATAACCCACAAGTGTAGGGGATCAGTTGTAGCCTCTTTCGATAAGTAAGAGTATCGAACCCAACGAGGAGCTAAAGGTAGAACAAATATTCCCTCAAGTTCTATCGATCACCGATACAACTCTATGCATGCTTGACGTTTACTTTACCTAGAACAAGTATGAAACTAGAAGTACTTTGTAGTTTTTCTGGGATAGGTTACTGCTAGCATGTCATCCCTTACTTGGAATCCTATGCACTTACAATTGGAACTATTAACAAGCATCCACAACTACTAACTTTCATTAAGTTAAAACCCAACCATAGCATTATGATATATTGGTCCCCCTTCAATCCCGTATGCATCAATTTCTACGCTAGGTTGAAGCTTCTGTCACTCTTGCCCTCCAATACGTAGTCCTATCAACATACAACTAACCCTATGGTGTGATCCACGCGCGCGCTCATATGATGGGCACCAAAGGACAGCAACATAACCACACGCAAATTAAATCAATCATAGCAATTCACCAATCACCGATAGGACAACGATAATCTACTCAGACATCATAGGATGGCAACACATCATTGGATAATAATATGAAGCATAAAGCACCATGTTCAAGTAGAGGGTACAGCAGGTTGCGGGAGAGTGGACCGCTATAGATAGAAGGGGGAAGGTGATGGAGATGTTGGTGAAGATGATGGAGGTGTTGGTGTAGATCGCTGTCACACGATGCTAGCCCCGGTGGCACTCCGGTGCCACTGGAAGCGAGGGGGAGAGAGCCCCCCTCCTTCTTCTTCTTCCTTGACCTTCTCCCTAGGTGGGAGAAGGGTTTCGCCTCTGGTACATGGCCTCCATGGCGGCGGAGGGGTGAGAGCCCCTCTGATATTGGATCTGTCTCTCCATCTCTCTCTGTTTTTACGTTCCCAGATTCTGTCACTTCACCGTTTCTTATATTCCCGGAGATCCGTAACTCCGATTGGGCTGATTTTTGACACATTTTTTATCCGGATATTAGCTTTCTTGCGGCGAAAGAAGGGCATAAACCGCATTACGGTGTGGCCACGAGGGCCCTGGGTGCGCCTTGGGCAAGGGGGGCGCGCCCCCCTGCCTTGTGGCCCACTAAGGCATCGTCTGATGTTGGTTCCGCTTCCCAAAATTCACATATATTCCAAAAAAACTCCGTCCATTTTTATTCCGTTTGGACTCCGTTTGATATGGATATTCTGCGAAACAAAAAACATGCAACAAACAGGAACTGGCACTGGGCACTGGATCAATATGTTAGTCCCAAAAGATAGTATAAAAAGTTGCCAAAAGTATATGAAAGTTGTAGAATATTGCCATGGAATAATAAAAAAATATAGATACGACAGACACATATCAGTTAACTGTAGGCAAAGTAGAAATGTTCGAGGCGTGCTTTGTACGGTTGAATATGTATAAGTACTCATACTGCTTTCAGCTGTGGTTGTTAAGTGCCCCTGCTGGTTTCAGTTAAGGTTGTTAAGTACTTCTGCTGCTTTTACAGTCTGTCATGTTTCTTCAGTCATGTCTTCCTCCAGCTGCCCAATCCAAACTAGCGCCGGCGGAGCCGCCTGCTTCTGCCTCCCATGGCAGGCTACGCCTCAGTGCACGCATCGCTGTCCCACCGTGCCAGGGATATTACTAGCAGGTTTAAACCGGCCACGAAGATCCGGATTACACTCACAAGGTTGCATTATTACAAGCCCAATAAAGATATGTAAAAGAGGGCGTAGCCCGTAGAGGTTTAGGGCCCATGTATAAGGCCCACGGTTTGTAAACCGACGTACCATGTAACTTGGGATGTAAGGTAGAAAGAGTAGAGACCGAGGCGGACACGTTTATGAGCCGGCCTCGGGACTCTGTAAACCGGATTGGGCGTCACCTCTTATATAAAGGGACGACCCGACGACGGTTCAAAGACAAGAAACAACGGCTCGAGACACAGGCAAGCGGATTCGCTCCCTGTTCATTGACGCATAAGCAATACCACACCAAACTAGACGTAGGCTTTTACCTTCATCGAAGGGGCCGAACTAGTATAAAATTCCCCGTGTCCTTTGTGCTTTAACCTCTTCAAGCTAACCCGCGCGATGGCCTCACACCTAAGTCCGCTAAACCGGACATCTGCCATGCTAATTCAGATCAGCAATCAGGCAAAAGCCAAGTAAGAGAGCCAAGAGCCTCATCAGCACCTACGCTTTCAATTATGCCTACCGGATTAAGGACGTCAGGTACACTTAATCAGAGGTATGATGTATCTTTGGTATAAACAATAATTCCTTTGATATATATATATATATATATATATATATATATATATATATATATATATATATATATATATATATATATATATTGGAGCAGTGTAATGGGTCCGGTGGTAAACCGCCAGGACATCCTTTAGCCTCATTCATGCAGGCACAAATAATAAACGGATCAAGCATGGCAAAACAAAGGATTAAATTGGCAGATGCCAAGTCAAGCCGTGCCATCCATATTGGGAGGAAGACAATGTTTCAACTATCCTATTACAAGGCACCTGCTGGCCCAAATAGATTAAAGTTTTGGCAAAAATATTTAGCAACTACAAGTTAAATCGGACGGTTTACGACTCCTCTTCACGCTGCGAAGGCTGAGGGTCAACTTGTTCCGGGAATTCATCAGCTTCAGGCAATGGCTGGAAACCAGGAGCGCGCCAATCAAGCTTGGAGAGTGCACGGAAATACATTTCTTCATCAATAAGATCCGACAGATCAATATCTGGAGCGGAAGTATGGCCACGAACTGGTGGGATCAGATTTTCAGTGTCGTAAACCGGCCGTTCTACCCACTCATTTTCTAAGTCATAGGCCGGATGATACCTTGTCAAATCTGCTTCATCGGCAAGCTTACTGGCAAGCGGGCGCATGTCCTTAGTCAGAGCACGGAGGTCTTCGGCAGAGAAGACTGACCCGTCCTCTTTGTTGCTGGGATAGCCGTTCATAGCTTCAGCCGGGTCAAAATCCGGAACCCATGCTTTGGTCCGGGACAGCGCCATTAGAGAACCGGCCCGTGCAGCAGACTTCTTCACCTCTACCAAACGCATAGGCAGGACAGATAGCTTCTCCAAAGTGGCTTGGATGGTAGTTGGTGCCGGTTTATTATGGGACATAGCACTAATAACTCTCTAAGCACTGGAATAGAGCTGCTCCACCAGGGTATAGGATTCCTTGAGTTTCTACCGGACATCATCTCCAAGATGTGTTATGCGCCTCCCTGTAGACATTGGTCAAGTTAAACCGGAGCGAAACAAAGATTGCAAAGATGAAAAACAAATACAGATAGATACTCACCGAAGTATTTGCTGTCTTAAACCGGTCAACTCCTGCGTGACCGGATTAAGAGCAGCTTCGACGTCTTTTGCTCTTTTTTCAAGAGCATTCCTTTGCACCTCCCATGTGGACTGCTCTGCTTCAAAATATTTCTTCAGTTTTTCTGTATTAGTCAAAACAAGGACAAGTTCTTCCTTAGCTTTGGCTGAAGCGGTCTCATGGAAGGCCAAACTGTTCTGAAGTTCAGCTGCCTCTAAAGCCAACCGGGTTAAGTCAGCCTGCAAGGAATTCAAACGGTTTAGAAGGTCGGATCAATCAAGTCGCAAGCGCATAAACAAGTTATACCCTTGACACTTGGGGGCTAATGTGCAATGGAAGTAAAGAAAGAGAAAAAATTCCAGACAAGTCCCAAGCGCATAAACAAGTTATACCCTTGACACTTGGGGGCTAATGTAAGCTCATTCTCAGGCATAATGAAAGTCCCGGTTCACCTACAATGAAGCTAAACCGGCACTTGGGGGCTACTATGGCCTAAAGACAGGATTGTAAAATTATAAAGCAGGGACAAAGGTAAAGGAAAGAAAATCACCTCATACTTAGCCTTCATCATATTAACCAATCCGGCTTCGTAATCGCGGCTGGTAAAGAGCCGATTCAGATACCCGGAATGAAGTTCCTGGGCACTCAACTGGGCATAGCTGGATAAGTTTGTGCTCCACTTGCCTTTGTCTTGTTGGAATTTTTCTTCTTTGGCAGTATGCCTGGCCAAGGTGACAGGCTCGGTGGGAGCAGTGAAGCCTAACCCGGTTACCTCAAAATCTGCGGATGAGGCAGCAGTTGGCCGAAGGGGGATAGCAGCAGGCGTCGGACTGACAGGAGCCGGGCTAGCCCGAGGAGGGCTAACCTGGACAGGGCTCACCGGTTCAGCCGTGTTCTCCGTATTATCACCTCCCGGAGCGGCAGTGTCGTCACGATCCATGGGAATGGGATCATCAAGTTGAATGTCAAGATTGTCCTCTGGAGGTACGGCCATTTCAGGGTCCTTGGCCGGTTCAACATCAGTGGTTTCAGTAGCCGGCTTACTTGCTTTTGCCTTCTTGCTAGGTTTTGGCATCCTGATAGAGGTTAAAGGAACAATGAGAATCATAAAGTTAAAAACATGAAGGTAAACCGGATGTTTGAAAGAAGGACTTACCCAGGCACGGTCTTAAGCACTGGGACCTGCATAGCAGTTGACTTGCCGGAAGAGGATAGAGGAGCCTCCTGATAGTTAGGATCAGACGGTTTAAGCGGTTTACGTATGAGGCCGGCTTTTGGATGAAGGAGAGTTGGAGAAAGTAAAACCTCGGAGCGACGCCTGCGAGCCGGCGTAAGAGGTATTCCGGATGACTCAACCACATGGCCGCTATGGCGTGTGGTCCGGCGTGCTTCATGTTGCTATTTATTCAAAAGAAAGTTGGGATCCAATTGAGCATAAGGATGAGAAAACGGGTATTTCCGGGACACCCGGCGGACTTTCGAGGGCAACGGTTCCGAATCAGAAGAGAGAGAAATTACCTCAACTCCCGCCGCTTTACTTCCTTCCGCCAGATCCTGCGGAAAGGCATTGTTAACATAAATTTAGACAAAGGAAAGTCAAAGGATATAAGGTTCAATTAGTACCTCAGAATCCGGATCATCCTCCTCAGGGTGTGAAGCGGAAGCAGCAACAGCCTTCTTCTTCTTGACAGCATAACTTTTCTTTCGTGGTTGCCTGGCCGGTTTATCTTGAGATTTCCTCTTCCAGAAAGGATCGTTGGCCTGCACAAAAGATAAGTAATAAATGGAAGACAATTGATATGGCTGGATTAAAACAAACAGGAAAAGATCGGGAAGGTCTTACCGCAGGCGGCTTATTGGTCGCGCAGAACGGAGCTAAACCGGTCCGGCTGAACTCCTCCTGAGGGATGTTTAGCATTTTCTTCGCAGACTCGGTAACTTCATCTTCCGGAAGTATTATGTCAGTGTGGCGCTGAGGATCATCCGGTTTGCCGGAGTATTCACACATCAGACTTGAGCGCCGGCTTAGGGGGAGGATGCTCCAAGAAAGCCAGCAACGAACAGAGTCGACTCCGGTTAAGCCGTTGGCTACGAAGGCCCTGAGCTTAGCAAGTTGAGGGGCAAACCGGGCACGATCCAGGGCGCTGAGGCGTTGCGGCAAGGGGTGATCCGTTGCCAGGCGATAGGCGCGGTAACCCGGCAGCGGGTTCTCTCCTTCAGGCGAATTGTCCTTACAATAGAACCACGTTTGGTTCCATTCTTTGGGGTGACTGTGAAGGGAAGCATGAGGGAAACTCACATCCTTTCTCTTTTGGGTACTGACGCCACCCAACTCCTGATGCGGCCTAACATTAAACTCCGTCCGCCGGTTCAGATTGAAAAAGTCTCGGAACAGATCCACTGATGGCTCTTCTTGAAGATATGCTTCTGAAAAGACTTGAAAATTGCATATGTTTGACATAAAATTCGGGCCTACATCTTGAGGGTGGAGCTGGAAAGCGGCTAACACATCCTGGAAGAACTTTGAACCGGGAGGGCTGAAATCCCGGGCCAGGTGATCAAAGAAAACAATGATCTCTCCTTCTTGGGGTGTAGGAGGACACTCATTTCCTGGGGCCCGCCAGTGCAGAACCTCCTTAGGACCCAGAATACTGATTGAAGCAGCGTTTGTTAAGTCATCCTCAGTGATCCGGGAAGGAACCCAGTTGCAAGCGACGAATTGCTTGGCCATTGTTTTGAATGAGGAAGTGCTGAAAAGTACAATGCAAAATCCGGTTTACCAATTGCTAAAGCATAAGCCGGAGCATTCTCTAAAATTATGGGCTTAATTGTCGGTTTACACAAGGTACTAATGGTGTTACTAATCCGGAAGCATATATGAGTGAGGCAGCTACCGGTTCATGATGATAAGGAAGGCAGAAGCTAAACCGTCAATTACGGGATACATGCTTACGTCTGAACTGTCAAGGAGACTATATGACACGCAAATTATGACTAAACCGGTAAGGTGAGCTACAGATCTAAAGGTGTGAGAAACAATTTTCACAGAAAGACAAGGTAAACTTGGATCTAAGGTGCAAGGAAAATGATGGAATAAATACAAGTTATATTCAGGGTAGACCGCGGAGGTTCTCTACAGATTGAATCTAAACTAATAAGGTTAGATGAACTAAGGATGTTAGGACGGAGCGGAAGCGCGTGGATTCAGTTCGAGCTTGAATAAGTTTAAATCTACAGCAAGGCTGACCTACGGGGAAGAACTGCAAAGCTTCTAGGGTTCATGGCAAAGCTACGAAAGAAACCCTAGAGTAAGATCTACGAGGAAGAAGAAGGAGTACCTGAAGAAATAGAGGACGGCGGCGAAGTTTCTCTGGTAACGTTCAGGTCGATGCAGCGGCCTGGCTCGAGGACGACGGTGATCTCGATGCAGCGGCGGCGGAGCTTCGAGCGATGGAGACAGAGGAAGACGAAGGCAGAAGGGGAAAAGAGGTATGCCCCAGTAGTATTTATAAGCCGAAGAGGTAAAAAAGGTAAGCGCGGGAATCGATGAGGCCAGAGATCGGATAAAGATTGAACTGTCGCCTCGATTTTCAGTGCGGCATTTAAGAAAGGTAACAGACATATGCGAGCATTAAATGTGGAGATGATTTCACGATGGATTGAGGCAATTCCAGGAGATGACATCATAGCCGGTTTGTGAAGCAAATAAAGTTGCAGAAAGAAGACTCGTGCAAAACTTAGAAGACTGACATGAACAAGTTCAAATCAATCTAGGGCCTAATGTCAGGGATATTACTAGCACGTATAAACCGGCCACGAAGGTCCGGATTACACTCACAAGGTTGCATTATTACAAGCCCAATAAAGATATGTAAAAGAGGGCGTAGCCCGTAGAGGTTTAGGGCCCATGTATAAGGCCCACGGTTTGTAAACCGACGTACCATGTAACTTGGGATGTAAGGTAGAAAGAGTAGAGATCGAGGCGGACACGTTTATGAGCCGGCCTCGGGACTCTGTAAACCGGACTGGGCGTCACCTCTTATATAAAGGGACGACCCGGCGACCGTTCAATGACAAGAAACAACGACTCGAGACATAGGCAAGCGGATTCGCTCCCTGTTCATCGACGCACAAGCAATACCACACCAAACTAGACGTAGGCTTTTACCTTCATTGAAGGGGCCGAACTAGTATAAAATTCCCCGTGTCCTTTGTGCTTTAACCTCTTCGAGCTAACCCGCGCGATGGCCTCACACCTAAGTCCGCTAAACCGGACATCTGCCGTGCTAATTCCACAACACACCGTCTCCTAAATTATTAACACTGATGTCTGAGGCCTCGCCGTCGTCCTCTCTGTGCTTTGGTGCGCTCGCCGCAGCGCCCCTCTCGCATTGTCAACATGGAGAGGATGACACTAGGGGCCCACTATGGAGAGAGGATGACACTAGGGGCCCACCATGTCCATGGCCGTATGCAAGCAAGTTCCTCATGTTTTGTTATATATACTCCATTGTTAGCATATAGAAAAAGAAAATGCTTCCTCCTAGTGGTTTGCTAACATCTGGGACCCACGGCATTGTCAGCGTATAGTCAATAGACAAGGGAATAGCACAAGATCGGCTGACACATGGGTTGTAGCTGCTCGAGCAGTATTTTTCCTGTTATTGTTCAAACGGGGCAGGGTTTCAACTGGGTTGTGGCCGGTCTAACCCAAGCTTCTATTTTACGTTCACCGCATGACCAACACAGCTATTTTTTTGTTATGAAAATGAGCCCAGTTTTTTTTTTTTGAAGAATACCCAATCCAGGCCTACTTATTTTTCTACGCCATGTTGGGCTGCAACTCTTTCAAGACGACTGCAAATCTTGGAAGTAATATGATATGGGGCTGTAAAAATAAAAAAAACAGACGAAAAATTGGCAATTACTTTCGAATTTCTGAATATTTTCACAATTTTAGATTCCAATTTCACTGGGCTTTAACCTAATTTAAATATATCTTCAAAGTAATTTAAATCTGGCTCGACATTTCGGTATTAAAAATAGTTTGGACCCCACTGAAATATGCAAAATTATGTCTAAATTTTTAACTGGTCCTGGCCAACAAAAAAACGTACTGCAATAAATTGCATAAGAAGTTGCAATGAGTTGTAAATTATTAAAAAAATACGGAATGGTCTGACTTGTGGGCCTATTAAGTTGATGCGTATGCAAGATTTTTTTACTTATTACATACATCAACAAACGATTCTAGCAGACGTGACCGTTGGATGTCAATCCAACGGCCGTCGTGCTTCTTCAATCTCTGGTCTTCTTGCTCGAGCCGCCAAATCCTGCGCCGGCGTGACCGCCTATTCCTGCATGCTCCTGACTCCCGTGGCCGGCTATACAACCGCGCAGGACTCACTGCCTCCTACTACTCCCACCGCTGGCCAGGCCATCCCTCTACTCACTCACACCCCCTCTTATTCTGCGGCGACGGTAGCCTCACACCTCAGCCGAACCAGTCAACCCTCGTACTACCCTCCGTGTGTTCCAAACTGTGTGTCGGAGGATCAATGGTAACAAGGGACTGGGGATACGATGTTTAACCAGGTTCAGGCCCTCTCTATCGAGATAATACCCTACTTCCTGCTTGATTGATCTTGATGAATATAGGGTTACAAGAGTTGATCTACCTCGAGATCGTAATGGCTAAAACCTAGAAGTCTAGCATATGAAATTGTCATTCTATCGCTACGGACTAAAACCATCCAGTTTATATATGCACCGGAGGGACCTAGGGTTGTGCATGATCATCCTGCAGAGGAAGGAAACATTACACCCGGACTTTAAACTTGCCATTCTACACATACAGGAGTCCTATCCAGATATGAGGGATAATCTTCTATGGTGATATTCACGGCCCACCAGTCCGGCTCATAACGAGTAATCCGGCTACCCGAGGACCCCTTAATCTAGGACTCCCTCAGTAGCCCCTGAACCAGTCTGTCGGATCTTAGGTTCCGGCAATCCCTTGAGATTCGGACACTAGGGTGCACACGAAGATCTCGCCTTCCTGTTCTAGATCGCTCTCGCATCGATTCCTAGACCTAGCTCGTCAAACCCGAAGAACAAGAGACACAAGGATTTATACTGGTTCAGGCCACCGTTGTGGTGTAATACGCTACTCTAGTGTGGTGTGGTGGATTTCCTTATAGGCTGAGGATGAACAAGTACACAGGAAGAACAGCCTCCGGAGGAGAGGTGTTCTTGGGCTCGGTGAGCTAGTGAGTGTAAGGGTGGTCTGAATCTCATCCCCTTTCTATGGTGGTGGCTAGTCCTATTTATAGAGGCCCTGATGCTCTTCCCAAATATTGAGCGGGAAGGGATCCAAGAACGGCCAAGTTTGAAGGGGGTAGCTAGTACAAGCTATCCTGACAAAGGGTGGTCTTCACGTGCCAAAGGCTCTGGCGGTGACATCGTCGTGGGCTCCGTGGTGACCTTCGCCCTGCCGTCCTGCTGTTCTTGGTCTCGTTGCACCGATATGGAAACCTTTACCTGACGCCTCGGGACTCCTCGCCTGCGCTTGCCCCTTTAGCACCAAAGAGGAAACTGGCTCCCTGCGCCTACCTGGCCTTGGTCGTCATGGCTCACGTCACGCGAACCTCGCGAGGTGTCCCTTGCCTTGATATCTCCGCTCCTCGGGAGCCAGCCTAGTGAGGCCGCCCCAGGGGAGGTCTTGCGTCATCCGCCTTGCGAGGCTTGGCTCCTCGCGAGGGTCTTGAGTGGTTGCTGATGAAGACGGGCCGTACCAGGCCACTGGATGAGCCACGCTCTGGGCTGCAGGCAGGCAAGTCTGGGTACCCCCGTTCCCAGAATGATAACAGTAGCCCCCGGGCCAAAGGCGCGCTCGGACTTGGCTTCGTGGCCAAGCCAAAGGTCAAGTGCGGAGCGCCGCGAGCCCCAAAAGCCCGTGGCCTTGATTGATGTGTGCGGACTAATAGGACGTGGGCATCTCCACTTCCCCACGCAGCCTCGATTTCCGCACCGCTAGGGGCCACCGTTGCTTACACAACTCCACCTCCATTGCCGCCAGCACGCCCCGCGGCTTCTTCGTCTTCTGGATCCCTTCTCTGGTAGCACTCCCCCCGCCACCATGGCACCCAGTCGAATGAAGGAGGAGAAGAAGGAGTCCCGTACCTCGGCCTCCACGCCGCCAGTTTTCGAGCCCGCCACCGAGCGGTCGGTGGTGCTCCCGGACAAGGTGATGGACAAGGTGCGCCCGGCGCTTTTGCCAATTCCAATGAGTGGGGGTGACGGTGGCCTGGACCGCTTCCCACGCCGAAATTGATAGGACGGCCACCGAGGTCCCCCTCCACCTTCACGCCCTCTGGGCAGGCCTGATTCCTCCCTTCTCTGATTTCTTCAATGAGGTGCTCTCGCATTACCAGATCAGCGCGCTGTACCTCGGTCCCCAATCCATCATCCTCCTCGCTATTTTCGCCTTCGTCTATGAAGCCATGGTGGGCATTGCTGATGCGGAGCATCCCAAGGTCATCCCCATGGACCCTCCATCGCCTCACCAAGTGCCCCAAGGACCAATGACATGTGCTCTTGTTAGAGATCTCGAGACCGAGGTGACATCCCTCCTAGTCCAACTTCCATATGAATCTTGCGAGACATGGCTACTTCCTCAGACGGATGTGTTTTGTGTGATCGGGTGTGAAGAAGACCCCATCGGAGAGGCGCGTGAAGATGGACAACTCCCCAAGCACCCGAACGAAGCTTTGCATCGAGAAGAGCTGAAGAAGGCTACAGTCCCCGGACATCCGACCCTGAGCAACCGACCACAGAAGGGCACCAGCAGCCGAAGCTACAGGGCCCAGACATTCGGCCAGGCCCCGGACATCCGGCCAGGCAAGGCCCGGACATCCGGCCTCGAGCCCGGAAATCCGGCGCCACCCTACAGAAGCCACCCGAGACTCGGCCCCGCTAGCCCGGACATCCGGCAAAATGCCCGGACATCCGGCGCCTCGCCAAAGCCCGGACATCCGGCCCGGCGCCCGGACGTCCGGCCCTGCCTGTGCACAGCCACTTGGGTTTCGACCCGTGTATCCCCATTCCGTCCCCTAGACTATAAGTACTCCTCCCCCTCCATCTTTTAGGGTTAGCTTTTGCATAGCTCATTTTGATACCTTCTTGTGGTTCATCTCCTAGAGAGTGATTGCGGCCCCTCTTCAGAGAAGATCCACCCAGATTCAAGACCTCCGCTACGGACAAGGTCCCAAGGGATACCCCCAAGACCTCCTCCGAGAGAAGACTATCTTTGTACCGCCGTTGTTGACTATGGATCATGTATCTTGATGTGTATCGTGGATCTAGCACTTGTGTGACCGTATTCGTGTTGATTTGAGCGTTTCCTCTCGTGTACCCCTCCGTGTTTTCCTTGTGTTTTCCGTGTTCATCATGGGATCCCCTCCATTTCGTGAAAGATCGGCCATCTAGGGTTCCACCCTACGTCATTATGGTATCAAGAGCCACGGTTTCTCACGAAATTGGCGCCCCTACCCGTGTTTGCTAAATTGTTTTTGTTGTGTTTTTTGAAAATTCCCCACAAAATAGCCCCAAATTTTTTTTGTGATCTTTGATTTGGCGCGATTTTGTTGAATTTGTTCCATGGATTTGCTGTGCCACGAGTGGATCTAGCTTTTCCCCACCTTTTCCCCTAACTTCATCCGCAAAATCCGACGAATTTTGGCCCCGAAAGTCACCGTGTGCAAGGAGTTCCTCACGGCCTCTGGCACCCCGGACATCCGGCACGTGCCCCGGACATCCGACCCCTGGCCCGGACATCCGGCCTCCCGCATCCAAAACTCCACCATCCACACCACCTTGCACTTAACCCTGCCATTTTTCGTTCGGTATCCCACCAAACCTTCCGCATACCACCACCATTTCCGCAACCACCATCGTTTCACCGCTACGATTTTGACAATTTTTGTCTCACTTTGCCTTGGATACTTGAGTTGTGGTTTCACCGTTTCCTTGGATGTTTAGGCTACCTTGGAACGACACGACTTCGACACCACCATCGCGCACCCTCGGCAAGGACGGTAACATCAATGACACCTTGTTCATTCTACCTTACAATTGCATTGTCACCCTATGGACAATCTTTACGTAGCTTTCCCATTGAGACTAGCCATTTGAGTATTGCCGGGCCACGACACTTGTGCACATTTGTGATAGTCATAGATATTGCATACTACATCATCATATCTCCGAGTGACACAAGAGTGTCCCGCATACACAATAGCTACCTTGATCCGAGAAGCATGCATAAGTCGCCAAAGAAAGAGCTCGCAAGCTATTAAGAAAAAGAGCCACCCAAAGCTTATAAGCAATAGAAAAATAGCATCATACGCCTTGCATCCAAAGAGATCATATGGGATAGCAATATACCATCTAGTGCTCAAGCATCGGCACATCATACGCTCATAGTATACTTGTGATAGAAAGTCGTTACGTTTTGCCTCTTATAGGTTGTGCACAAGTGCGTATCCGCCTATTAAGCAATCGGTTAGCGTCTCTCTAGTGTTTTGCAACATGAGCATTTTCCGTGGATTCCACATTTTTGCTCACCCTTGGTTGCACAACCACATTTATCTATCCGTGCGTGTGTTTCGTGTGCTACTTCTTGCTTGTGATCTACTTGTTGCATGAGAAAATTTGTGAACCATTTTCAACATCATTGAGTCACTTTGACAATTGCATTGAATTTGTGCCACCATCCTAACCAAGCTCCTCTCAAAGCTTTACTTGTGTAGGTGTGAGAATCGACAAGAAGTGGTACCAATAGTGCTATTTTCGGGTTAAATTATTGAGTGATCATTGATCCACTTTCAACTTCGGTCAAGGTACAATTGGTATTGTCTTCTCCCTTCTCCCACTCACATACTTGCTTGTGATGATGGATAGGCCAAGTACATCATCAAACCCACCCTTCGACGATCCTCAAGAATCGAACAACTACGTCACCAAACTACATCTCTTCGGCGTTCAACGAGCTCTACATCAAGAAAGTGAAGCTATGCGCGAGTACATTGGTCAAGTCGCCGCCGACGCGCGCCAATTTGAAGCAAGAACAAGAGATCAATTCGACATCATCAACACCAACATGTCTACTCAATTAGATGAGCTACGAACTTTGATAGTCAACCGACGTTCTTCTTCCACATCTTCTCAAAGACGAAGCCGCTCAAGTCGACATACCGACTCCATGGAAGGCTCAAGTACCCCTACATCAAACACTCTTCGTCAAGCCGCACATCAAGCTCGACATGACAACCGGAATCCACTTCATAACAAGAGCTCCCAAGAGCTATTTGAAGAGCAAGAAAGCCGACATCATCATAACCAAGCTACACTTGAGCAAGCGCAAGAACGGCAACGACTACGCCAACAACAACAAGAGCGAGCACGTCAATACCAAGAAGAACACGATGCCGAGGCTAATCGTCAAGCACAACAATGCCTAGAAGCTCAAGCTCTTGAGGCGCAACGAGCATTGCGTGATTCACATCGCAATGTGGCAACTCGCAATCGACATACTCATCAAGAAGAGGATTTCCTTCGTGATGAGATACAAGAGCGGCGCCACCAAGCACAAATGCAAGAAGAAGTTCCTCCTCAAGCGCGACAAGAGCATCAACCTCAACAAGAACCACAAGCTCGGCAAGTACTCCATGACAATGGACATCTACTTCGACAAGAGCAACATGAGATTGCCAATCGTCCCAATCAAGAATGCCCTCCCAATAGGCAAGGAAACAATGATGAGCATCGCTATGGCAAGCTTAAGTTCACCATGCCAAAGTTTTCCGAAAGCATTGATCCCGAAGACTACCTCTCATGGGCATTGAAGGTTGACAAGATCTTTCGCCTTCACAACTTTGATGAAGAGAAGAAGATTGCAATGGCCTCCCTTGAGTTCCAAGATTACGTTCTCATTTGATGGGAGCAAATCATATAGAGAAGAGAAGCAAAAGGCGAACCTCCTATCACCACTTGGGCTCAAATGAAGGAAGTCATGAGAGCATGTTTCGTGCCAACACACTACAACCGTGATTTGTTCAAGAAGCTACAATTCCTCAAGCAAGGTACCAAGTCGGTTGAAGAATACTACAAGGAGATGGAGATTGCCATGATAAGAGCCAACATCACGAAAGATGAAGAGAAAACAATGGCGAGATTCTTGAATGGACTTAACTATCCTATCAAGAAGATTGCGGACTTTCAACCCTACACGACCCTCCTTGAGCTAGTACACCAAGTAACCAAAGCGGAGCGACAAGTTCAAGAGGACTACAAGTACTCCAAGTTCACCTTCAAGAACTTCGGCTCCTACAACCAAGCTTCAATGACTTCGGCTCCTCCTACCTCTACCAAGCCATCTACAAACTTCGAAGACAAGTCAAGCTACAAGAATGCGACTACATCGAGTCGACCACCTTCTACGAACAACTTCAAGCCAAGAGCTTCATCATCTACAACTCCAACTGAGGACAACTCCAAGTAGAGTTCATGTTTCAAGTGCCAAGGGCGAGGCCACAAGTCATTTGAGTGCAAGACCGTTCGTACCATGATCATCAATGATGACGGATCTTATGACCCAATGAGCGACGATGAGATGGAAGCCCTTGAGCATGTAGCTATGCATCGACAAGTGAATGAAGAAGAAGACCATCAAGTGTTTTGCGACAATGACTCTAGTCCCAATCTTGTTGTCTCCAAGGTCTTGACACTCCAACACCAACAAGATGACGATCAACGATGTCATATCTTCCATACCAAAGCTGGCATCAACGGACGCTCCGTCAAGGTTATCATCGATGGCGGAAGTTGTCATAACATGGCAAGCAAAGAGCTATGAGATAAGCTCCAATTGGCCAAGACGAAGCATCCTCACCCCTACAAGGTCCAATGGCTGAATGACACCGGAATTCTTCGAGTCGAGCACACCGTGCAAGTCTCCTTCAAGATAGGCGCCTACGAGGACACACTTGAGTGTGATGTGGTCCCTATGTCCGTGTGCCACCTTCTACTTGGTCGACCATGGCAATACGATCGTGGAGTCACACACAATGGACGGACCAAGCACTATAGCTTCAAGATGAAGGGCAAGGAATTCGTGCTACGTCCCATGTCACCAAGTCAAGTAGCGGCCGACAAGCACTTACCTACCAACCATCATGGAGAGATCGGTGAGAGAGTGAGCCACCAAAAGGAGAGTGAGAGCCACAAGCCAAATATGAGCGACTCCACGATGAGCGACAAGAAGCAACTAGTGCTATTTGCCACCAAAAGGGAGATGAGAGAAGTGTGTGAGAACCCATCGAGTGTCTTTCACCTTGTGCTTCTATGCAAAGGGGAAGCTAAACCTACTAACACTTCACCACCTCCACCTTTAGTGGTGTCTCAACTGTTGCAGGAATTCTCAGACGTCTTTCCCGATGAACTATCTCCGGGTCTACCTCCACTTCGCGGAATCGAACACCGCATCGACCTCATACCCGACGCACCACTTCCAAACAAGGCTCCTTACCGCGTTAACCCCGAGGAAACCAAGGAGATACAATAGCAAGTGCAACAACTCATCGACAAAGGTCATGTACGTGAAAGCTTAAGCCCTTGTGCCGTTCCGGTTATTCTCGTGCCTAAGAAAGATGGAAGTTTTCGCATGTGCTCCGATTGTCATCCTATAAATGCTATCACCGTTAGATAATGTTACCCTATCCCACGTTTAGACGACATGCTTGATGAATTATGTGGTGCCACCATCTTTTCAAAAATTGATCTTAAAAGTGGTTACTATCAAATTCGCAATCAAGAGGGTGATGAGTGGAAAACGGCTTTCAAAACCAAATTTGGGTTATATGAGTGGCTTGTCATGCCAATGGGTTTATCGGAAGCACCCAGTTCAATTATGCATCTTATGCATTTTGTTCTACGACCCTACATAGGAGTCTTTGTAGTGGTTTACTTTGATGACAACCTCGTTTTTAGCAAATCGCTTGAGGACCATGTGACACACATCCGTATGGTTTTACAAACCCTTCGGAAAGAGCGCTTATATGCTAACATGGAGAAATGCACTTTTGGCGTTGACAAGGTCGTGTTCCTAGGATTTGTCGTTTCTTCACAAGGTGTTCACATTGATGAAACTAAAATTTAAGCAATTAAAACTTGGCCACAACCAACGAATCTCCTACAAGTGCGTAGATTCCTTGGTTTAGCCGGTTTCTACCGACGTTTTGTGAAGGACTTTAGCACCATTGCTATGCCCCTCCACGCCTTGAGCAAGAAGAACACACCCTTTATTTGGGGTCCTTCACAAGACACCGCGTTCAATGAACTAAAAAGCTTGCTTAAACACGCAACACTTCTAGCCCTACCAAACTTTGATAAACCGTTTGAGATTCATTGTGACGCTAGTGGTACCAGCATAGGTGGCGTGCTCATGCAAGAAAGGCGCCCAATTGCGTACTTTAGCGAGAAGCTATCCGGAGCGCAACTTAACTACCCCATCTATGATAAAGAGCTATATGCCTTGGTGAGAGTTTTATATGTTTGGGAACATTATCTTAGACCTCATGAATTCATTCTTCATATGGACCATGAGACTCTCAAGTATCTCAATGGTCAAACTAAGTTGAACAAGCGTCATGCTAAGTGGAGTGAGTTCATCAAGTCTTTGACCTATGTCATCAAATACATCAAAGGAAAATAAAATGTTGTAGTGGATGCGCTTTCACGCAAATGCATGCTTGTTACACAACTTGATTTGAATGTTATTGGCTTCGAGCACATCAAAGATTTATATGAGCATGATCCTTTATTTGCACTTCCTTATGCTAAGTCATTGGCTCACACTTCTTGGGAACATTACTACATCAAGGATGGATATATTATGAGAGCTAACAAACTTTACATCCCCGAGTCTTCGCTTCGTTTGCTCCTTTTGTAGGAATCTCATGGAGGAGGACTCATGGGACACTTTGGACGCGACAAGACATTTGCTACGCTATCAAAGAACTACTTTTGGCCCAAGATTCTACGTGATGTCTCACGCCTCACAAATAGATGTTCTACATGCCGCAAAGCGAAGTCAAAAGCTCAATCTCATGGTCTTTACATGCCACTTCCTATTCCATACCACCCATGGGAAGACATAAGCATGGACTTCGTACTTGGATTGCCTAGAACTCAAAATGGAAAAGATTCCGTGTTTGTTGTCGTGGATAGATTTTCAAAAATGGCTAATTTCATTCCTTGTAACAAGATCGACGATGCTTCACATGTTGCAAATCTCTTTTGTAGGGAAATCATTCGTCTACATGGAGTGCCCAAGACTATCGTGTCGGATCGGGACGTCAAGTTCTTGAACTACTTTTGGAAGACTCTATGTGCCAAACTCGGCATCGAGCTACTATTCTCTTCGGCATATCATCCACAAACCGACGGCCAAACGGAGGTGACGAACGCACACTTTCGACGCTTCTTCGCGTGTTGATCAAGAAGAATATCAAGGAATGGGAGCAATGCTTCCCCATCGCCGAGTATGCCTACAAACGCGCAAGACATTCCACTACCGGCAAGTCCCCTTTCGAGGTCGTCTACGGCTTCAACCCCTTGTCCCCATTGGACATCCTACCTCTACCGCTACAAGAGCGCACGAACATGGACACAAGTGCACGAGCGAGCTACCTTAAGAAGGTGCATGAAGATACAAGGGCAACGATCGAGCGACAAGTCCATTGTCTCACCACCAAGCTCAACGTCAACAAGGCACCAATGGTGTTCCAACCGAGAGATCTTGTTTGGCTTCATCTTCGCAAGGACCGTTTCCCACACGAGCGCAAGTCCAAACTACTACCTCGCGCCGACGGACCCTTCGAGGTGCTAGCACGCTACAACAACAACGCCTACAAGATCAACATCTCACGAGACAAGTATAACGTGAGCTATGCCTTCAACGTCAAGGATATATCCCCTTTCCATGGTAATGAAGATTTCGATCCGAGGTCGGATCTTTCCCAAGGGAGGGGAGATGATGCGGAGCATCCCAAGGTCATCCCCATGGACCCTCCATCGCCTCACCAAGTGCCCCAAGGACCAATGACACGTGCTCGTTCTAGAGCTCTCAAGACCGAGGTGACATCCCTGCTAGTCCAACTTCCATATGAATCTTGCGAGACATGGCTACTACCTCAGACGGATGTGTTTTGTGTGCTCAGGTGTGAAGAAGACCCCATCGGAGAGGCGCGTGAAGATGGACAACTCCCAAAGCGCCCGGACGAAGCTTTGCATCGAGAAGAGCTGAAGAAGGCTACAGGCCCCGGACATCCGGCCCCCTGGCCCGGACATCCGGCCCCTGACCAACCGACCACAGAAGGGCAACAGCAGCCGATGCTACAGGGCCCGGACATCCGGCCAGGAAAGGCCCGGATATCCGGCCTCGAGCTCGGAAATACGGCGCCACCCTACAGAAGCCACCCGAGACTCGGCCCCTCTAGGTCGGACATCCGGCAAAATGCTCGGACATCCGTCGCCTTGCCAAAGCCCGGACATCCGGCCCGGCGCCCGGACGTCCGGCCCTGCCTGCGCGCAGCCACTTTGGTTTCCTCCCGTGTATCCCCATTCCGTCCCCTAGACTATAAGTACTCCTTCCCCTCCATCTAATAGGGTTAGCTTTTGGATAGCTCATTTTGATACCTTCTTGTGGTTCATCTCCTAGAGAGTGACTGTGGCCCCTCTTCGGAGAAGATCCACCCGGATTCAAGACCTTCGCTACGGAGAAGATCCCAAGGGATACCCCCAAGACCTCCTCCGGGAGAAGACTATCTTTGTACCGCCGTTGTTGACTATGGATCGTGTATCTTGATGTGTATCGTGGATCTAGCACTTGTGTGACCGTGTTCGTGTTGATTTGAGTGTTTCCTCTCGTGTACCCCTCCGTGTTTTCCTTGTGTTCTCCGTGTTCATCATGGGATCCCCTCCATTTCATGAAAGATCGGTCATCTAGGGTTCCACCCTACATCAATTGGCCCCTCCGTGGCCTTGCTCCGCCACTTCTTCTCGCTACACCTGACGGATGCTCTCCAGCGCTCAGGGTGTGTATCATTTTAGTCCATCGCGGCGACGACCGGCTCGGGGATTGATTTCGCTTTCTTGCCGGTCGTCCGAGGGTTTAGGAAGCGGTGGGTGATTGTGCATGTTGGTGTGTGCAGCCCCCTGCTACTTCTTCCATGGATTTCGGCTGCTCCGAGCTCCGGCTGGAAACACGAGAAGCTTGCCGACCGGTGGCCAACCCACGTTTTTCACCGGCTCGCCAGGTTGTAGAAGCTTGGGGTGACAGTGCCGATGGTGGTGAAGGAGTACATCCAGTGCTGCATTGCTCCACTTCAGTGCCACTCACAGCCGATGTGGACCTTCTCCGGCTATGGGGATTGCATGAGGCTTCAAACGCCTGCTCTTCCTCGTGAGGTACGGTGCACCATGCTCGAGCTTCTGACGGGTGACCCAGCGCCAGCTAGCTTGCCGGAGGAAGGTTGTCTTCTGTACTGCTGCTCGAACAAGGTGGAGTTTGTGAGGCAGATGCCCTCGTTTGACGAATGGGGGCTGTGCCCGGTTGTCCTTGAGGGGCCTCGCGAAAGACCTGTCTGCGTGGCTCCCCTACCCACTGCCGGTGCGGCGATCGCCCCAAAAGTGGGCGCGGGGGTGGGGGCGATTGCCGCCGAGTGCTGGTGGCGCGGCTACTCCGGCGTCAAAATCTCCTGGGGCTCCTTAAGAGCCATAACTTGGGGCTCGGGAGAGCCGCCCAGAGGGAGCGGCCGAGGGGTCGGTGCAGCCTGGTGCTCCTGAGGCCAAAGCTCACGAGGCCCCAGCGAGTCGCCACGAGGCGGGGACCGGGGGCCCCGCACGGCCCAGCGTTCCTGAGGGTGCCTCCTCAGGAGCCACACCGGTCGTGCCCGGCGCTGTTGACCGCATCTATGGCATCGGCCGGTTTAGGCCGAACTTCGACACACTCCGCAAGAGGAAGGGATCTTATCTTTGTAATTCCTTGAGTGCTCCTTTCCCTCCTGGTCGTGATTCCTCAGGGCCCCCTCTGCTAAGGTGATGAAATCTCCCGAGAAGCAGCCCCCTCTTGCCCCGAATTCTCCGCTGATCCTGAGCGCCCTCAGCCAACCTGTCGCCTTTGGCGCGAGGTCGGCTAGGGTGGCGGGTGCGCTGGCCTGTCATCTCGACCATGCGTTCTTGTCGTGCCTCCTTCACGGTCCTACCTGGGGTGCAGAAGGCGTACCAAGGGCTCCTCCCCTGGTTATTGACCATGGCTGGGTAACCTCGGCCCTGGCGTCTTCTCCGAGCAACGAGCCTTCGGCCCGCCGGGAGGGAATGAGCCTCCTCGAACTTCTTCAATGACCCCCAGCGCGGAGGACGAACCCGGTCACGCGTTCGATATTGCGCGCAAGCGGGGCGCCATCTATCATGAGATTTTCCAGGAGACGATGAGTGCGCTGAGTCGACTTGGGGAAGAGCTTGTGGATGTTGATGCCCGCCTTGAAACCGACGGCCTCCGGCTGGTGGACGAATGGCATCAACTGAAGGTGGCTATCAACCTCGGGTGTCTCCAGCACGAGCGTGCCAAGGCGAAGGCCGAGGCGTCCCTTGCAATCTCGCGTGAGGCCAGCGCCCGAGCCTTGGAGGAGGCCAGTGAGGCTGACCACCGCCGCAAGGTTCCAGAGAAGCACAGGAAGGAACACCAGGCCCTGAACGCCTCCCTAGAGCAGCGAGCCGAGGCGCACAGGGCCGCCTTGGCGTCGATGAAAGGAGCGCCTTCCGAAGAGGAGGAGATCTTAAGGCGGGAGGAAGCGTTGATGTTGGAGGCCACGGAGCGCAGCCTCGAGCTCGAGCGGTTGGAGACGAGGGAACGCCATGTGTCCCTGGCCGAGGATGTTGTCTCTGCTCATGAGGCCAAGGTTCAAGAGGAGATCGACTAGAGGGTGGCGAAGGCCAGCGCAGATCTTGCCAAGGAGTATGGCCTGAAGTTGGAGCTCCTGTGGGCATATGCTGATGGGAGAACTGCTGCCCTCAGGACGAAGCTGGAGGAGGCAGAGCAGCGCGAGAGGGCCGCCACGGCGGCCCAGTCTTCTGCTCAAGCCAAGCTGGTCTCCGCGCAGGCCGACCTGGCCTTGCTCCAGCGGCAAGTTGATGAAGCCGCAGTTCTCGCACAGCAGAACAGGGACGAGGCTTGCCGTCGGCAGTTGTTGCAGCGCGAGCATGCCCCCATGCTCTAGGCTCTCTGGGTGAAGGCTAACCAGGTGCTGGGGGCCATCTGCGAGGAGAGCATCCCTCAACCCCATGTGGAGGATTACGCTGGCCCTCTCGGCTTTTTTACCGAAGTTGAGACGCGCCTGGAGAGCCGGACCTCGAGGGCCCGCAAGCTTGTTGAAGAAAAGAGCCGAGGCCTCCTTCCACTTTGATTTTGATGCCGCCATCGACCCAGTGCTCGGGGCCATCTGAGACAACATGGGGCACTGGGTGGATGAAAACATGGATGCTCTGGTCAGGGCCTTTGCCACTGATGACGACGCGGTCGTGGTCATGGCAGACGAAGGCGGCGTGGTTGACGATGGTGAAGACGATGCCAGCGACAACGCCGACAGTGTGCGCAAGAGCGACTCGGACGATGTGGCTAGCGACATGTCCGACTGATCTCGTGCTCCTACGCTTCGATCCTGCACGCAAGGACTTGGACACGGCCCCGCAGGGTATGAGAGCATTTTTATGGGGGGAGCCCCCTATGTGTGTAAACTAATGTTCTACTCTTCCTTTTTCGTTCTTAAAGCCGAACCTGGGACGTGCTTCCACGAGTTTACGAGATTTTGAGCAGGGTTGTCATTGTAACTCACCTTGATCCTACCTGGCCTCTTGTAGGTTGTGAGACCGTTAGCACGCCTCTTCTTTTGGTGTAGATCGCTAGGGGTCCGCAGCCCTGAGCTTCCTGAGCAGCATGCGGCCCCTCTCTGGGGAGCGTGGCCAGGGGTGTCCTGCAGACCACGGTAGCATGCCTACGCAGCAATTTTGCGGCGCGTATGCTCTTACTCCGAGGGGGTCCTGCCTAGGTTACAGAGATCCGCCCGGTGGGATCGGCCATTTTGTCCCCGAGCTAGAGGGCTCGGGGCGTGAGCCTTAAAAACGAGGTACACGACCAGAAAGCGATAGAACCAGCAGAAATCAAAGTAAAATTCCCCCCACTTTTGGCAACGAGAAAGACATCAAATTCAATTCGAAAGGGTGGTGAACCAAGTTACAAAGAAAAGGAGAGGAAAGCAAATAGCCGTGTCCGGCACATAGCTAGTCTTCTTGTCTTCCACTAGCGCGGAGCTTAGTGCTATCACTGGTCGTGAGCATAGTCATTGGGAGACAGTGTCGACGGCCAGCACGGAGCATGGTGCTTCCACTAGGATGTGGGCGGGAGCCCCCGAGGCCCGAGGGCAGCACTCCGGAGACTCTGGGGCGTGTACAACCCCACTCATTATTACGTGAGAGTGTCACGAGTGGAGACCTTCACACGCGTGAGCCTTACTTCATATCGCCAGACGAGGGGCCCGCCTTGCGCCGCCCCCGACGACCATTGGGGCGTCCGGAAACCAGGACGAGACCAAGGGGCAAGGGGGACACTAGCGGCGCCCCCGGCGGCCATGGGCCCTCTGCCGGGGGGGAGCTCGCCAACGCTTCCCCCAGCAGAGGACCTACCTCCGTACGACACCTTACTCCACACGGCGCGGGTGAGGCCGTGGCTCCAGGCCCTCCACGCGTAGCCCCGAGCGTTCTTGTGACACCCCGAGACCGGTGCGCCAGGTGTCAGCCAAGTGTCAGTCAGTTATTCGTTGTCATTGCCTTGTCATCTGCTTGCGTGTTGCATCTTGACATGTCATCATGTGTGTTGCATCAGCATGTTTTCAAAACTTGCATCCGTCCGAGTCCCCTCATCCTTTCCGTTGTCCGTTCTGAGCCCAGACACACTCACACGCGCCCGCGGTGCCTCCGAATATTTATTTTATGAGTGGCCGAAAAACGTTCTTGGAATGGGTTGAAACTTGGCGTGTGGTCTTATTATAGTGTAGACAGGCCGCCTGCCAAATTTCATCGCATTCCGAGCTCGTTTGATAGCCCAACGGATATATATAGCGACACTAGTCGCCGGTTAATTCATCGGACATTTTCGGTCTCCGAAAACCCCGCGGGTCTCTTTTCCCTTCTCTCCTCGTAGCCCGAAACCTCTTCTACACAGCCCACTAATTCCCTCTAGGCCCAGCCTACTCCCCCTTCGCTCCGTTGCCGTTTGATCGCGATCCAATGGCTCCGGAACGGTCCAAAACCCCCAAACCCTAGCATTTTGCTGTTTATAGACCCCCCCATGCCATTTTTGGCCTCCCCTAATCTCCCCCTACCTCCAGCCGCAGCAATCCCACCAACCTCCTCGTTTTCCGCGCGCCTCCAGCCATAGCCAGCCACTTGGCGCCGCCGTCGGCGCGCCTCGGACCAATTCGGGCGTGCCACGTCGCCCTCCCCGCCGGCCGCAGCCACTAGGAGTCCGCCACGTCGCCACGGCCACATCCCCACCGCCGCGGCCCTTCAGGGCCCGAGGGAAACCCGCCCGGGCCGCAATCGGGCCGGCCAGCGTGCCCGCAGGCCCGAGCCGCCCGATGCCCCGTCCTCCTGCAGCGCTCTGGCTGCCTCGTCCCGCCGGCGACCACGCCCGGTCACCGGAGTCTCGCGGG
Source organism: Secale cereale (assembly GCA_902687465.1). Classification (NCBI taxonomy): domain Eukaryota; kingdom Viridiplantae; phylum Streptophyta; class Magnoliopsida; order Poales; family Poaceae; genus Secale; species Secale cereale. The sequence continues at coordinate 252,916,516 of LR738714.1, forward strand.
AGCAGCGCCGCCCCTCTGCTGTCTCCACCTCGCCGTCGCGCCACTCCGGCGTCCCGCCCCCATGCCAGGATCCCGTCGCCCACCGCAGTGCTCTCCGCCGGCCCGGATCTCGCCCCGGCCGCCGCCCGACCCTGCAGCCTGCCTTCGGTCGCCCCGCTAGCCGCCGGTGGCCTCCGCTCCGCCCGCGGCCGGATCCGGCTCCTCCGGGAGCCGCAGTCGTCCCGCCGGCCTCCTCCTAGCCCCTCCGGCCGCCGCCGCAATTGCGCCACTAGTGCCCCTCGACAACTGCCTCCGCCGCTCGACCCGATCGGATCGAGAGGATCCGGTCGAGGCCGCCCAGCACCGTCGGCTCTTTGGGCCCTCCCGCGGCCCATAGCGCCCCAAGGCCAAGCCGCGGGCCTGCCAGCCTCTACTTCGTGGGCCGAGCCCCTGTGGTGAGATGCCCTCTACTCCCCGCCCAGTGCGCCTCTTAGCTTTCTAACGCTCTTTTGTTTTTTTCTCCTTGTCTGTAAACTGCTAAGTCCCTGAGTTTGTTTCTGATGCTTGTTTTGCGGTAGTGATAACTTTGTGTGTACTTATCCAAATTGAGTGTATGATATGTCAAAATGATCGTGGTGATGTGCTCTACACTTTGTTCCATTGTGCCATGCTTGTTTGACTTCATCTAGATGCTCTAATATCTGATGCAAGAGTGCTACTTGTTATAAACTGCTGCTACTTGTTACTTTGTTGCTATGTTTGAGATATGATAACTTGGTGCATGTTTATCCAAATGATGCAAATGATATGTCAAATTGTTCATCATGAGATGATCTACATGTTGGTTGCTATAGCATGCATGTTAGAGTTCATATTGCCATGTTTATCCCTGTTGCAAAAGTGCATGTGGTTGTTAGGTTTTGTAACTTGTTACGAGATACCTAGTTTTGGAGCTCGTTGCTATTGATGTGTTTGTCCCCATGTCACATGCCTAGATGTTTTAGAATCTCCATGATGTGGTGTTCGAGGTGGTGCATTTAACTTTCCATGATATGCCTTGTGTTGACTTAAACATGCTTGTAAACATGCCATGTTGTTATTGCTGTTTTAACACTTAGTGAAATTTCACCAAGTCTGGAATCTGTCATATCATGATGCTATGTTTGCTTGATGCCCTAGGCAAATCCATGTTAGTTTTGGGGTGGCCATTGATCATTCCTTGTTGTATATGTTGTTGTCTATCCATTCATGCCTTCACTTGCTCATTTTACTTGCTGTAGCTTATTTAAATCTTGCTCCCAAGTTGCTATAAAATATTGCTGTCAGGTTTTTATTGTCATGATCAAAATGTTGTAGCTTGTTGCTATTGATCCATGCCTCCTATGGAGATGCTCCAATGGAGTTGTTTGCTATAGGGTATGTCTACTTCATTTCCATGCTTCTTGTCACCATGTTTGAGTGCTGTAGCATATATATTTCTTGCTCCAAAGTTGCTATGTGGCTGTTAATTACAGCTTTGCATTGTTTCTTGTTTCGGGTGTATCTTTTAGCCCGTTGCTCCGTTTTGGGTGAGCCTTATATGAAACTTGTGTGATTTTGCATGTAGAATCATAATATCATATTGTTTTCATGTTTGGAGTGAAACTTGTGTGATTCTTGCACCGTTGCCATGCTTAACTTGTTTTGCTCATATCTTCTAGGCCGTAGCTCCGAATTAAACAAACTTTATATGAAACTTGACTAGAATTTCGTGTAGATCATGATGCTGCATGTTAACTTGCTGTTTAACAACTTTAACTTAAGTTTTGTGCAGATCTGGACTTATTTCAAACTATGCATATGAGGACTTACCGGTTTTGTCTTAAGTAGCTTCCGGCCTCATTTAAACTAGTTGTTCTTATGTTGCTTCTCTGTGCTTCCTACCTTGTCATGTTTTGCATCCTATATGGATCTGTCTTGCATCCTACTTGCTTGAGCATATTGTCTTGTTCTTGTGTTGTTCTGGTGTGCTTCATATGTTGTCATGTTATGCATCCTATGTGCATCTTCCGTGCTTCCTACCTTGACATGTAATGCTTCCTGTATAGACTTGTCATGCATCATAACTTCCCATGTATTGCATCATATAGACTTGTGTTGTTTTCTGTGCTTCCTAGCTTGCCATGTAATGCTTCCTGTATAGACTTCTCATGCATCATACCTTCCCATGTATTGCATCATATAGACTTGTGTTGTTTTCTGTGCTTCCTACCTTGCCATGTAATGCTTCCTGTATAGACTTGTCATGCATCATACCTTTCCATGTATTGCATCATATAGACTTGTGTTGTTTTTCTGTGCTTCCTACCTTATCATGTATTGCTTCCTGTATAGATTTGTCATGCATCATACCTTGCCATATATTGCATCATATAGACTTGTGTTGTTTTCCTGTGCTTCCTACCTTGTCATGTATTGCTTCCTCTATAGATTTTTCATGCATCATACCTTGCCATGTATTGCATCATATATAGACTTGTGCTGTTTTCTGTGCTTCCTACCTTGCCATGTTTTGCTTCCTATATAGACTTGTTGTGCATCATATGTAGACTTGTTTTGCATCATACTTGGTTGAGCATATTGTCGTGTTCTTGTGTTGTGTGTTTGCCGTGTTGCTTTCTTCTTCTCCTTAGTGCTTGTTCCGTTGCATTCGTGAGGATTCGTTCGTCTACCCGTGGTTCTTCTTCAAGGCTTCTTCTTCGTCTTCTTCATGGATCCGTTCTTCTTCCTTGCAGGATCTCAGGCAAGATGACCATACCCTTGGATACCCTTACTATCATTGCCATGCTTAGTGTCTCGATGCTATCGTTATATGTCGCGCTACCCATCATTATTGTCAGCCCCTCTCCTTGTTGCCATGAAACATCTAACCTTTGACACCTTCCTAGCAAAACCATTGTTTGGCTATGTTACCCGCTTACTCAGCCCCTCTTATAGCGTTGTTAGTTGCAGGTGAAGATGAAGATCGTTCCAGGAGGGAACTTGTTGTTGGAATATCACAATATCTATTATTATTATTAACACACCTATATAATGGGCATGGGTGGAAGGCTTGGCCTTTTGCTCGGTGTTTTGTTCCACTCATGCCACCTTAGCCGCCGATAAACCGGCATTATGTTTCTTGATTTTGCGTTCCTTACACGGTTGGGTATATGGGGACCCCTTGACACTTCGTCTTTGAATAAAACTCCTCCAGCAAGGCCCAACATTGGTTTTAATTTGCTCATAATAACAACTTAATTAATTAATTAATTAAATTGCATAGGGAGTTAGCGCTACCCGAGGATTCTTCTACATAGCAGGGGGGCAGTGCTGATGGTGTTGGTCCCAAACGGGGAGACTGCGGGGCCACCACGGGGAAACTCGAGGATTGGCTCCCGTAGGCTCACCTATCCGGTTGTGGCCTGAGACGAGATACACGCGGCTACTATCAGGGTGTCGGCACGCCGGGAGGTCTTGCTGGACTTGTTTTACCATTGTCGAAATGTCTTGTGCACCGGAATGCCGAGCCTGATCGGATTTCCCTAAGATAAGGGATGATGATATTATACTTATCACTTCAGCTGATCGTGAGAGCTTGTGATGGGCTAAGTTGGGACACCCTTGCAGGGTTATGATCTTTCGAAAGCCGTGCCCGTGGTTATGTGGTAGATTGGAATTTGTTAATGTCCGGTTGTAGAACACTCGACAGAGGATCCGAAGTAAAACACACAACTGTGTGAGTAACCGTGACTGTCTCTTTTCATCTTGAGAAGAGAACACGGTGGGGTTATGTTTGACTCGTAGGTGGTTCAGGATCTTTAGCGATCACTACTAGTTTGCGACCGTTTGCGTAGATGATCATCTTATTCTTGTACTCGTAAGTTAGCCACCATACTTTTGCTTAGCCGCTGCTGCAACCTCACCACTTTACCTCTTCCTACCTATTAAGCTTTGATAGTCTTGTTACCCATGGTTATGGGATTGCTGAGTCCTCGTGGCTCACAGATACTACAACAACAGTTGCAGGTGCAGGTTTCCGATGACTTGACGTGAGAGCGATGTCATTGTTTTGGAGTTCTTTCTTCTTTTTCTTCTTCAGTCTTGGGTTAGGTTCCGGGTCGGCAGCCTCGGATAGCAGATGGATGTCGTGTGCTTTTTCATGTTTGTATCCGTAGTCGGATACCTTGTATTGATGTTGTTGTATTCATGTGACTTGTATGTATTGTTGTATCCCCCATGTATGTATGTAATGGTACGATGTAATGATATCCATCTTGCTATGCGCCCAGAATGCGGTTGTGCCCCAATCACGTAAGCGTCACGTGATCGGGATAGAATCGCATCTTGGGCCTGACAAGTTGGTATCAGAGCCTTGACCGACCATAGGAGCCCCCTTGATTGATCGTAGTTTGGCCGTTGTTGAGTCTAGAAGAAAACTTTTTTGGAGTCTAGTTATATCGGAGAGTAGGAATTCTTTTTACTCCCCTGCCCCTTCGTCGCTCTGGTGAGGAATCTTGACGTAGATGTTTTGAATTACCCCTCTTCCCCTTCAAATTTTTTTTTAGGATCACGTGGATAGTTTTCGTTCGTTGCGTTGTTAGTTCTTTCATCTGGTGCATCTCTCGTCAAGTGGTTTCAACCCTCTTCTTCTTTGCAAGTTCAACCTTAGTTCTTTTAACCGACGGTGTTTTCCCCGTCCGTTGTGTTCTTTTTTTCCCACCCGCCCACCCTTTTGCTTCTCGGACCGGGGTCCTTAATCGAGTATCCTTTCTACTCGTGTGAGTCTTGCTTTCTTTCATCAATTGTTTCAATCGGTGAATTCTCGTCTAGCTCGTCATCCTTCATCTCTTTTCTTCTCCCAGAGAATTCTCCTCTCGTTCGATATTCTTCACCTCTTCTTCTTCTCCGGTGGTTCCAATTCTATTAGTATTCGGTGTTCATCATATTCTTTTCCTCGGCTCAATTGCTTCACTTTGCTCGTTTACCTCTCGCCATTTAATTATTCCGGAGTTCCGAAGACATCTCAGGAAATTCGTATGTGTTCCAATTAATTCGAGGTTGTCACCTCCTTTGAATCTTTTAATCGTTCCGGTGCATTATCTCCTTTTCAATCCTTTCAACGGAGTTTTCTCTTTGATGGGCTCATAACCCACAGGTCTTTCCCAGGATCTTACCTGACTCTTCTAATATTTCCTGGAGTGTTCCGAAATTCTTTTCAAGTGTGACGTAAGTATGGATCCCATCAGTCATATGCCTTCCGAAGATCGTTTTCAAATTCTTTTCATCGGTGGTTCAACCTTTTTCCTCATTGCGTTCATCCGGAGTATTTCATGAATTCTTTTCTTTGTGTTCCTCTGAAGGTCATCATTTCGGAAGCTTTCTTCGTTCTCAGTTTTCAACTTCATCCTCCAAATATTCTTCATTGATGCCTCTTCGCTCGTCTCACATTCCTCCGGTGCTTCGTTCGAGTATTCTTTATTCAGTTCGCGATCTCTTCGTTCTCGTCATTCAATTGTCCTCAAGTGCTTTCTTCTTCCTGGAGATTCATTCTCTTGTGTTCACTCAATTTCAATTCTTTACGGTGGATTGTTCTCTTTCATCACTTGATTTTAATTCTTCACGGTGGTTCGTTCCTTTTCTTCACTCAACTTCAATTCTTTATGGTGATTCGCTCAACAGTTCTTTTCCGGTGCTATCATGTCAATTCATTCGTTCTTTCCAATTCTACCGGTGTTTCATGAAGATTTCCGCAAGTTAGTGATATATCCCTCTTTAATCTTTTCAACGTGAATAAGTGGTGTGCAAATCCATTGTTCATCAATTTAATTGGTGGAGGATAAGCATAACATAATTCTTATTCCTTTTTCATCAAGTTGATTTAATTCCTTCCTTTGGAGTTTATTCTTGATGAATAAATTATAGTTCCAAGTGCTTTAATCTATTTTTTTCCCGGAGTTCAAGTTTTTCTCGGCTATCTCGTTGGAAACCCCTTCTAATCATCGCAAGGCTTTAATCTTAGTCTTTTCGCCCGTCATTTCTATATCATAATCCTTTCATTTTACCGGAGTTCTTCATGGTGGTTCTTCATCATTTAATTCATTCTTCTAGTGTTCATCAAATTCTTCTGGCTCAAAGCTCAAGCATTCTTATTCTTGCCTCTCGAGCGCAAATAATTCTCCCATTCTTTTGAAGTGGAGTTTTGCATTTCTTCCTTCATCTTAATTATTCCATCTTTTGGTTGCGGCATAATTCACCTCAAGTCTTGAGATGTTCAAATTAGCCACAGCAAGCTTATTCTTTTGTTGTTGATTTTCTCAACAACTATGTTCTTCTTGCCTTCGCAAGGATGTTTTCAAATTCTTTTGGTTAGAAGATGTTGTCCTTCTCCCTTCTTCTCATTCCATTCTTTAATTCTTTCTGGAGGCATTGTGTTGTTTATCTCGGCAATTATTATTCCAACCCTCAAGTTCTTGTTCCATTCCATTTTCAACCAGTGTGCTATTCCTTCCAGTTTCAGCCGGAGTTCTGCCCGATTTACTTCGTTCAAACTCCTTTCTTTCTCTTATTAACCGGAGTGATTTCGAATTCATTCTTGTTCCTTCAGCTCGTGCTTCATATCCTTATCCTCTTGGTTCTCGTCTTATGCCTTGTTGCACATTTTACCGGAGCTTTCAATCTCGTTCATCTCCGTTGTATCCTTTCTTTCCGTTGTTCAACTCTCAAGGTTCTTTGGTTTCACTCTTTTGCCCTTGAAGAACCTTGTTATTCCTTTTTTTTCTTCCGTCTCGTTCCTAAGATCTCGGCACGATATCTCTTGTTAGTAGGGGAGTGTTGTGACACCCCGAGACCGGTGCGCCAGGTGTCAGCCAGGTGTCAGTCAATTATTCGTTGTCGTTGCCTTGTCATCTGCTTGCGTGTTGCATCTTTCCATGTCATCATGTGTGTTGCATCAGCATGTTTTCAAAACTTGCATCCGCCCGAGTCCCCTTGTCCTTTCCGTTGTCCGTTCTGAGCCCAGACACACTCACACGCGCCCGCGGCGCCTCCGAATATTTATTTTATGAGTGGCCGAAAAACGTTCTCGGAATGGGTTGAAACTTGGCGTGTGGTCTTATTATAGTGTAGACAGGCCGCCTGCCAAATTTCATCCCATTCGGAGCTCGTTTGATAGCCCAGCGGATATATATAGCGACACTAGTCGCCGGTTAATTCGTCGGACGTTTTCGGTCTCCGAAAACCCCGCGGGCCTCTTTTCCCTTCTCTCCTCGTAGCCCGAAACCTCTTCTACACAGGCCACTAATTCCCTCTAGGACTAGCCTACTCCCCCTTCGCTCCGT
>LR738714.1:252924127-252947556 GCA_902687465.1 Secale cereale
CCCTAGCATTTTGCTATTTATAGACCCCCCTCCCATGCCAGTTTTGGCCTCCCCTAATCTCCCCCTACCTCCAGCCGCAGCAATCCCACCAACCTCCTCGTTTTCCGCGCGCCTCCAGCCATAGCTAGCCACTTGGCGTCGCCGCCGGCGCGCCCCGGACCAATCCGGGCGCGCCACGGCGCCCTCCCCGCCGGCCGCAGCCACTAGGAGTCCGCCACGTCGCCCTGGCCACATCCGCACCGCCGCGACCCTTCAGGGCCCGAGGGAAGCCCGCCCGGGCCGCAACCGGGCCGGCCAGCGCGCCCGCAGGCCCGAGCCGTCCGATGCCCCGTCCTCCCGCAGCGCTCTGGCTGCCTCGTCCCGCCGGTGACCACGACCGGTCACCGGAGACTCGCCGGAGCAGCGCCGCCCCTCTACTGTCTCCACCTCGCCGTCGCGCCACTCCGGCGTCCCACCCCCACGCCAGGATCCCGTCGCCCGCCGCAGTGCTCTCCGTCGGCCCGGATCTCGCCCCGGCCGCCGCCCGACCCTGCAGCCCGCCTCTGGTCGCCCCGCTAGCCGCCGGTGGCCTACGCTCCGCCCGCGGCCGGATCCGGCTCCTCCGATCGCCGCAGTCGTCCCGCCGGCCTCCTCCTAGCCCCTCCGGCCACCGCCGCAATTGCGCCACCGGTGCCCCTCGACAACTGCCTCCGCTGCTCGACCCGATCGGATCGAGAGGATCCGGACGAGGCCGCCCAGCGCCGCCGGCTCTTTGGGCCCTCCCACGGCCCATAGCGCCCCAAGGCCCAGCTGTGGGCCTGCCAACCTCTGCTTCGTGGGCCGAGCCCCCATGGTGAGATGCCCTCTACTCCCTGCCCAGTGCGCCTCTTAGCTTTCTAACGCTTTTTTTTCTCCTTGTCTGTAAACTGCTAAGTCCTTGAGTTTGTTTCTGATGCTTGTTTTGCGGTAGTGATAACTTTGTGTGTACTTATCCAAATTGAGTGTATGATATGTCAAAATGATCGTGGTGATGTGCTCTACACTTTGTTCCATTGTGCCATGCTTGTTTGAATTCATCTAGATGCTCTAATCTCTGATGCAAGAGTGCTACTTGTTATAAACTGCTGCTACTTGTTATTTTGTTGCTATGTTTGAGATATGATAACTTGGTGCATGTTTATCCAAATGATGCAAATGATATGTCAAATTGTTCATCATGAGATGCTCTACATGTTGGTTGCTATAGCATGCATGTTAGAGTTCATATTGCCATGTTTATCCCTGTTGCAAAAGTGCATGTCGCTGTTAGGTTTTGTAACTTGTTACGAGATGCCTAGTTGAGGAGCTCGTTGCTATTGATGTGTTTGTCCCCATGTCACATGCCTAGATGTTTTAGAATCACCATGATGTGGTGTTCGAGGTGGTGCATTTAACTTTCCACGATATGCCTTGTGTTGACTTAAACATGCTTGTAAACATGCCATGTTGTTATTGTTGTTTTAACACTTAGTGAAATTTCACCAAGTCTGGAATCTGTCATATCATGATGCTATGTTTGCTTGATGCCCTAGGCAAATCCATGTTAGTTTTGGGGTGGCCATTGATCATTCCTTGTTGTATATGTTGTTGTCTATCCATTCATGCCTTCACTTGCTCATTTGACTTGCTGTAGCTTATTTAAATCTTGCTTCCAAGTTGCTATAAAATATTGTTGTCAGGTTTTTATTGTCATGATCAAAATGGTGTAGCTTGTTGCTATTGATCCATGCCTCCTATGGAGATGCTCCAATGGATTTGTTTGCTGTAGGGTATGTCTACTTCATGTCCATGCTTCTTGTCACCATGTTTGAGTGATGTAGCATATATATTTCTTGCTCCAAAGTTGCTATGTGGCTGTTAATTACAGCTTTGCATTGTTTCTTGTTTCGGGTGTATCTTTTAGCCCGTTGCTCCGTTTTGGGTGAGCCTTATATGAAACTTGTGTGATTTTGCATGTAGAATCATAATATCATATTATTTTCATGTTTGGAGTGAGTTTGCTTGATGTTTGGGTGCATCTTGACCGTTGCCATGCTTAACTTGTTTTGCTCATATCTTCTAGGCCGTAGCTCCGAATTAAACAATCTTTATATGAAACTTGACTAGAATTTCGTGTAGATCATGATGGTGCATGTTAACTTGCTGTTTAACAACTTTAACTTAAGGTTTGTGCAGATCTGGACTAATTTGAAACTATGCATATGAGGACTTATCGGTTTTGTCTTAAGTAGCTTCCGGCCTCATTTAAACTTGTTGTTCTTATGTTGCTTCTCTGTGCTTCCAACCTTTTCATGTTTTGCAATCTATATGGATCTGTCTTGCATCCTACTTGCTTGAACATATTGTCTTGTTCTTGTGTTGTTCTGGTGTGCTTCCTATGTTGTCATGTAATGCATCCTAAGTGCATCTGCTGTGCTTCCTACCTTGACATGTAATGCTTCCTGTATAGACATGTCATGCATCATATCTTCCCATGTATTGCATCATATAGACTTGTGTTGTTTTCTATGCTTCCTACCTTGCCATGTAATGCTTCCTGTATAGACTTGTCATGCATCATACCTTCCCATGTATTGCATCATATAGACTTGTGTTGTTTTCTGTGCTTCGTACCTTGCCATGTAATGCTTCCTGTATAGACTTGTCATGCATCATACCTTGCCATGTATTGCATCATATAGACTTGTGTTGTTTTTCTGTGCTTCCTACCTTGTCATGCATTGCTTCATGTATAGATTTGTCATGCATCATACCTTGCCATGTATTGCATCATATAGACTTGTGTTGTTTTCCTATGCTTCCTACCTTGTCATGTATTGCTTCCTGTATAGATTTGTCATGCATCATACCTTGTCATGTATTGCATCATATATAGACTGGTGCTGTTTTCTGTGCTTCCTACCTTGCCATATTTTGCTTCCTATATAGACTTGCTGTGCATCATATGTAGACTTGTTTTGCATCATACTTGGTTGAGCATATTGTCGTGTTCTTGTGTTGCGTGTTTACCATTTTGCTTGCTTCTTCTCGTTAGTGCTTGTTCCGTTGCGTTCGTGAGGATTCGTTCGTCTACCCGTGGTTCTTCTTCAAGGCTTCTTCTTCGTCTTTTTCATGGATCTGTTCTTCTTCCTTGCGGGATCTCAGGCAAGATGACCATACCCTTGGATACCCTTACTATCATTGCCATGCTTAGTGTCTCGATGCTATCGTTATATGTCGCGCTACCCATCATTATTGTTAGCCCCTCTCCTTGTTCCCATGAAACATCTAACCTTTGACACCTTCCTAGCAAAACCATTGTTTGGCTATGTTACCCGCTTGCTCAGCCCCTCTTATAGCGTTGTTAGTTGCAGGTGAAGATGAAGATCGTTCCAGGAGGGAACTTGTTGTTGGAATATCACAATATCTATTATTATTATTAACACACCTATATACTGGGCATGGGTGGAAGGCTTGGCCTTTTGCTCGGTGTTTTGTTCCACTCATGCCACCTTAGGCGCCGATAAACCGGCATTATGTTCCTTGATTTTGCATTCCTTACACGGTTGGGTATATGGGGACCCCTTGACACTTCGTCATTGAACAAAACTCCTCCAGCAAGGCCCAACATTGGTTTTAATTTGCTCATAATAACAACTTAATTAATTAATTAAATTGCATAGGGAGTTAGCGCTACCCGAGGATTCTTCTACATAGCAGGGGGCCAGTGCTGATGGTGTTGGTCCCAAACGGGGCGATTGCGGGGCCACCACGGGAAAACTCGAGGATTGGCTCTCGTAGGCTCACCTATCCGGTTGTGGCCTGAGACGAGATACGCGCGGCTACTATCAGGGTGTCGGCACGCCGGGAGGTCTTGCTGGACTTGTTTTACCATTGTCGAAATGTCTTGTGCACAGGGATGCCGAGCCTGATCGGATTTCCCTAAGATAAGGGTGATGATATTATATTTGTCACTTCAGCTGATCGTGAGAGCTTGTGATGGGCTAAGTTGGGACACCCCTGCAGGGTTATGATCTTTCGAAAGCCGTGCCCGCGGTTATGTGGCAGATTGGGATTTGTTAATGTCCAGTTGTAGAAAACTTGACAGAGGATCCGAAGTAAAACACACAACTATGTGAGTAACCGTGACTGTCTCTTTTCATCTTGAGAAGAGAACACGGTGGGGTTATTTTTGACTCGTAGGTAGTTCAGGATCTTTAGCGATCACTACTAGTTTGCGACCGTTTGCGTATATGCTCATCTTATTCTCGTACTCGTAAGTTAGCCACCATACTTTTGCTTAGCCGCTGCTGCAACCTCGCCACTTTACCTCTTCCTACCTATTAACCTTTGATAGTCTTGTTACCCATGGTTATGGGATTGCTGAGTCCTCGTGGCTCACAGATACTACAACAACAGTTGCAGGTGCAGGTTTCCGATGACTTGACGTGAGAGCGATGTCGTTGTTTTGGAGTTCTTTCTGCTTCTTCTTCTTCAGTCTTGGGTTAGGTTCCGGGTAGGCAGCCTGGGATAGCAGATGGATGTCGTGTGCTTTTTCATGTTTGTATCCGTAGTCGGATACCTTGTATTGATGTTGTTGTATTCATGTGACTTGTATGTATTGTTGTATCCCCCATGTATGTATGTAATGGTACGATGTAATGATATCCATCTTGCTAAGCACCCGAAATGCGGTTGTGCCCCAATCACGTAAGCGTCACGTGATCGGGATATAATCGCATCTTGGGCCTTACAGTTCTGCTCTGGCCGGGGGCGGAACCGCCGCCTTGGGTCTCCGACCATCGTCGTGGTCTAGTCCACTTGCAGCCCATTGTTAGTGCACGCCTGCTGCTGCGATACCTGCTGCACCCCATCGTCGTCGCTGAAGGGGTCGGGAGAGCCTCCACGCGACTCATGGTAATCTCCTACTTCAAGCGTCCCGTCGTTCCATCCCAGCCCGAGGAAGGCATTGGGGCCCTCCCCGAACGCGTACTCCAAGTTCACCATGCGGGGAACATAGGCATCGTCGGTTGCCACACCAAGGACACCACCTGAGTGCCCCGCGCCTTGAGCTTCCATCCGCGGCACCTGGCCCTGGCGGCTGCTGGGTTGCACTCTGACGCGCCCTCGCAGTAGGACGCCGGTGTTTGCTCCTACATGTGTCGAAGTTGCAGCGGTAGGACGGGTGGCTCCAGCGCCCATGTTGGTGTCGTCAGCCCCCCGCCCCATCGTCCCAGGGGCGCGAAAGCTCATCGGGACCTCACGCGCGCCTCAGCCCCAACCTGAGGCGTGGGCAAGGAGCAGAAAGGCGGCGCGCCCCTACTAGCGCAGTCCAGCAGTTCGGCGATACGTTCCAGCAGCACGTCATGGCCGCCATCGGCCAGCCTGCACCGTAACAGCTCTCACGCCACGATGAGCATGGCCCGCATGTTCGCCTGCTCCTATCGGGTGTGTGGTGTTGTTGTCGTGGCGTAGTTTGAATATCGCGTGGCGGCGCACGCGCGCCGTGATGCGAGGGCGGAAGTTGCAGGCCCGCGCCGCCCGTGGCCGGTGGCGTTACATGGTGTGCGGCCCGCCTAAGGCGCGGAGTTGAGGTCTTCGTAAGCGGACGGCGTTGCTAGCGTGGGCCAGGCCGCCAAGCGGTCAGTATGAGCCCCCTGATCGTCGGCCATCGGGACAATGCAACAGTGATGAGCCTCCGTGGGAATAGGTGCTAATTCATGAACCAGCTCCGTGGGATTGGCATGTGTCATGGGCTGCATGCATGCACGGCACGTAGTCATCTCAGGAACAATAATGCTGTGCGTGGGATCCGAGCCAGAAACCTCCAAAACCGGGCCATCGGGATTCTCTCTAGCCGCATGCAGTAGAAGGTTCAAAACCGGGGCCCAGCCATCTGAATTGGCCAATGGCTCCACCTGATTTTGAGCATCCATCAATTATGTGTGGGAAGGCGCGGATTGGAGAAGGCTAGTAGGCCCCGTAATATCTCCAGCAGTCATCTCCAGCCTTGCCTCGCTGACGTGCATGGTAGTTGCCTCGGGCTCCACCAAAATCTCCAAGGCGGTTTGGTTTGGGATGATTTGAATCGCCAGAGCCAACTAAGATGTATCAGAAGGACTGGTCTACGGTTCTTGCTCCACCACAAATTCCTGGTCAAAAGTGGTCTCCCTTGGGTTAGCATGTGTCATCTGGACAACTGGCACCAGCTCAGGTCATGGCGTCAGTTCGGGCCCCGGCGGCCCCAACGGACTGTGAGGCCCCACATGCAGGACATGATCCTCTGCAACCTCCTGAGCAACCACCGGCGTCGCCACGGCGTGCGCGTGCTTGGCCCTACCATCCTAGACCGGAAAAGGGGCCACCACCTGGGCGCGGGATGTTGTCGGACTACCATGTGCTATTGGCGACAGCCACCGGGATGAGGGCCCGATGGGTCCAACAGGGCCCGCCGATAGGAGCCACCCAGCGTGCATGGCGGATGCATGCCACCGTGGTGATCACAGACTCCTTGCGTCCACGGCAGGACCCTCCAGTCTCGCACTCCAAAGAAGTCGTCGGAGTCCTCCGGCAAACCACTCTGACCGCTACCGTCCGAGCTAGGTGGCCGCAGCCAAGTCTCCGGGCCATCATGTTCATGAATCCTGCCATGTGAATTATGGTCTTGTACTCTAGTAACTGCCTAGATGTGGGATGGCATGCTTCCAGATCGAATGCCACCTCTGGCTCTGGCACCCATAACAACTTGTCCACGGGCACATAGTCTGGATCGACACACCAAGCATGAACCTTGAACAGGGAGAAGTCTTCTCTGTTAGCAGTCTTTGGTGCCAGGCTCTCCACAAGGCAGGAGGAGCCGAGCAGCTCCACCGCTGTCTCTCTGGTCGAGCCATGGGATGTAACACCTTCAATCATCAGGTCAACTTGCGATCAATTATTCTGGAAACAGCCCGGGCTTGTAGCAGCCATGGCTTGACAAACAGCTTGAAGAAGCCATACTCGATAGAGCCCGATGCCAACGCCTTGTTGCAGAATTCAGCCGCCGCGAACACCACAAGAAAGTCCTTGGGATGGAACTTATGGTCCGAGAAGAAGTGGCGGGGAATCCGCAGCTCAATTGAGATGGCTTCAGCGGCATCCTAGCAGGACACTATTGGCCGTGGCCCTCCGACATATGCCACCACTGCGAGCAGAAGTCGTCGGTCCAAGTCATCCATCTCCAGGGTCCGCCGGAGGATGCAGGTGGCACCGGAAGTGCTCGCCGCTGGCAGCGCGAAACCCATAGGTGCGGTGTCCACCGTCACTGACGAGGGCCCCTCCCGAGGAGAGGCCTACCGAGTCGTCGACGACAGCCTGTTCCTAATTCCGGCTAGCACAAGCGGCAGAGAGGCCCGTGCCACCTTAGGCACCGCCTCCCGCTGGAGATCCTCCTATGATCTGGGACTCCTTGGCCACTTGCACTCCAAGGATATGTGCCCCCCATAGCCAAAGTGGATGCATAGCGGCGGGAAGGTGCAGTCATCCTGGCGGTGGCCCTCTTGAAAGCACTTGAAGCATAGGCCAAAGAGGTTCGACGGGATCTCCCGCCGCTCCTGCGACGAGGATGGCGAGTGAGGCATGGATCTGTCTGCCGCCACTTGCTTCCAAAAAGACTTCCTCTTGCCCCGGAGACCCTTGCGCGAAGGACCTGGCTTCCTCCAAGGCGCCGCCGTGCAAGATGCCGTTCACGGAGCACGGTCATGGGGAGCTTCGATGGCCCCGGTCGAGGATGCAGAGCTCGAAGAGGCAGAAAGCCCCAACCCCGATACCACCGGCCGCAGCCTCGAAGACACCGAGACCGGACTCACAGATCCAGTGGCCATGGCAGGGGACCGCAGAAGCGCCGAGGCGGGGGATGGATGCCGGGGATCGGGGTGGTCACCGACGGGGAGGGGGAGGGTGGATGCCGGAGCCGGAGTGGCTGCCGGCGGGAGGGGGAGTGGAGCTAGAGGGAGCCGACTTGCGGATAGTGGTAAAGCGAGAATTCCTACTAAGCTAGCTTAATAAACGCATTTTTTTTACGATCCAACATTTTGAGAGAAGCTGAGTGTAGGTTCGATTCTTAAGATCGCCAATAGAACAGTGTAGATGCTGAAAACGTACGAGCTCGGAGGAGACCTGTTAGGATACACTTGGGAAGATCTCGATTTCTAGCAACAATTCCTCACAAAGAAAGGATTTAGTGGTGATTACAAGGAAGAATACAAGAATGGATAGCTAGGGTTCATCGCGAGTGGGGAAAGGGGAAAGAGTCATGCCGCCGCTGCCTGGTCCACTGGATGTCGATGCCCTCGTGCGCCTCCCCTGAAGTAGTCATGTTGTGTGGGCTTAGTTGATCCACTCCGGACCATGGACACGCTGGTTGGGCTGCTTGACCCATGTGGTCCGCTGGGCAGCTGATGTGTTGATGTGGTTGCTACCCAATGGGTCATGCTCGTCAGGGACGCTAACATCCCCCTCTCCTTGAGATGAGGCTTGTCCCCAAGCCTCTACATGCGGGAAACGCGCCATGAGGCTGACCTTGTCCACCCAGGTGGTGCCCAGAGATGCAGAGTTGGACCATCGCACCTTTACTTTTTATTGCATGCTGCCATTCTTTTTGTGGTAGCGAGTTTAAAAAACTGCCACTAGCACAACAAGATCGTTAGAACAATGAGGTAACTGGGATTCCACTGACATACCGGGGAGCAGAGCGCGGCGAAGGAGTGAGACATGAAACATTGGGTGCACCGTTGCTTCAGGAGGTAGTTGCAGTTTATAGGCCACCTCGTTGATCTTGTCGATGATGAGAAATGGTCCGTAGAACTTGTAGGCTAGTTTGTGGTTCGCTCGCGGTGCTACTGACGATTGAATGTATGGTTGCAGCTTGAGGAATACTTGCTCGCCCACTTGGAATGTTCTGAAGGATCTTTTCTTGTCGGCTTGGTCTTTCATGAGCTATCGTGCCCTGTTCACATGTTGTTGCAGCAAGTCTGGAACTATAGCTCGTTCGTCCAGCCATGATTGAAGCGCTGGCACCGAGCATATACTGTTTGTAGAGATCCCCAGTCGAGAAGGTTCATATCCAAACAACGCCTTGAATGGAGTCATGCCGATAGCGGAGTCATGCATGTTGTTGTACCAAAATTGAGCGAGTGGAATCCAAAAGCTCCAACTTCTCGGACATGCTTGAGTGAAACAGCGGAGGAAGGTCTCGACGCACTGATTGGCATGTTCTGTTTGACCGTCGGTCTGGGGGTGGTTCGTTGTGCTTAAGCAGAGCTCGCTGCCTGCACGGCTGAAGAGCTCCTGCCAGAAATGCCTCATGAAAACTGGGTCCCTGTCAGAGACGATTGCCTTGGGCACACCATGTGTCCTGTAGATCTGGCTCATATATAGTTGTGCTACCAAGGCCGCCGTGTATGGATGAGCCAAAGGAAGTAAGTAAGCAAACTTGGTGCGTTTGTCGATGAGGACCAATAAATAGTTGAACTTGCTTGACTGAGGCAGACCATCGACAAAATCCATGGAAATAAGGTCCCATAGTTGTTGTTGGATCGGTAGAGGTAGTAGTAGTCCTGGGGATGCAGCACGGTCTGGCTTAGCTTGCTGACACGCCTAGCAACATCGAACATACTGCAGGATTTGTGGCTTCATCTTAGGCCATTCAAAGTGGCGTCTAATGCGATGGTAGGTAGCAAGGAACCCTGAATGGCCGCCAATGGGACTATCATGGAAAGATGATATGATCTTCTGCTGCATTTGGGTGCTCCCCCCCCCCCAGCCAAATCCTCTCGCAAAAATAGATTACTCCTTGCTGAAGAGAAAATCTGCCTTTAGGGTCCTCTCTGATAGCAAGCCGTGACAACAGATGCGAGGCATGGCCGTTGATCTGGTAGCTGTTGATGATGTCCTCGAGCCACGCGGGACAGCATGGCGTGGTAGAGAAGAGCGTGTCACTCGGATTGGCGTGAGACAGGGTGTCTGTGCCGGCATTCTCAGCTCCCTTCTTGTAGCAGTTGCGATAGCGCATGCCAAGCAACTTAGTGAACAATTTTTGCTGCCACATAGTTGTTAAACATTGGTGCTCCAAGTGAATCAAGCTCTTCTAGTCGGTGAGTATGTCAAATTCGGCAACCTGCAGGTATGGACGCCACTAATCCACGGCTACGACGATAGCCAAGTACTATTTCTCATATGTGGACAACCCTTGATAGCGTGGACTAAGCGCTTTGCTCATGAAGGTGATCAGATGCCCCTGCTGGTGTAGGATGGCACCAATACCATGGTCACTTGCGTCCGTCTCAATTGTGAAAGCTTGCTCGAAATTAGGAAGAGACAACACCGGAGCATAAATCAGCTGTTGCTTGAGCACTTGAAAGGCTGTCTCAGTGGTAGAAGTCCAGAGGAATGGAGTCCCTTTCTTGAGCAGATTGAACAGTGGATGTGCAATGACACCAAAGTTTTTGACGAACCTCTTGTAATATCCCGCGAGACCCAGGAAGCTGCTAACCTCCTTGACGTTCGACGGAGCTGTCAGGTTGGTGACCGCTCCTATTTCAGATGGTTCAGTAGTGACACCTTGGGAGCTGATGACATGACCGAGGTAAGAGATTTGTTGTTGTCCAAAAGCACATTTGCTGAGTTTGGCTTTCCAACTGTCTTGGAAGAGAAGGGTAAGCACTTGTCTCAGGTGATTGACGTGTTCTTGGAGTGTTGCACTGAAACCCAGAATATCGTCGAAGAACGACAGAACACATACATGGTTGTTAGGCTTGAGAGTGGTGCTGACTGCCCTGACGAAAGTTGCTAGAGCACCAGCGAGGCCAAATGAGACCACCTTGAATTCGATGTGACCTTGGTGCGTCTGGAATGTCGTCTTGTATTCTTCCCCGGGAGCCAAGCGAACTTGATGGTAACCGGCGCGGAGGTCTAGCTTCGAGAACCAAGCTGCACCGTGGAGTTCATCCAGGAGTTCTTCAATGACAGGTTCATAAAACTTGGTGACGACTGTGAGAGCATTGATGTGGTGGTAATCGATGCACAACCGCCATGTTCCCATCTTTTTTCTTGACTAATATGACTGGTGAAGAAAAATGACTCGTACTTCCTTGTATCACCCCTGATCGCAACAGATCTTCGACTTGTTTCTCGATCTCTATCTTATGTTTTGTCTTGTGTATGTTGTTGGGGAATGTAGAAGAATTCAAAAAAAATCTACGCTTCACCAAGATCAATCTAAGGAGTCATCTAGCAACGAGGGATAAAGGAGTGCATCTACATACCCTTGTAGATCGCGAGCGGAAGCGTTCAAGAGAACGTGGATGATGGAGTCGTACTCGTCGTGATCCAAATCACCGATGATCCCAGCGCCGAACGGACGGCACCTACGCTTTCAACACGCGTACGGTGCAGCAACGTCTCCTCCTTCTTGATCCAGCAAGGGGGGAGGAGAGGTTGATGGAGATCCAGCAGCACGACGGCGTGGTGGTGGATGCAACGGAAATTCTGCAAGGCTTCGCCAAGCACCTGCGGGAGGAGGGAGAGGTGTAACGGGGGAGAGGGAGGTGCCGGGAGCAAGGGTGCCGCTGCCCTCCCTCCCCCCACTATATATAGGGGCCGGGGGGCGCTGGCCCTAGGAGATTCAATCTCCTAGGGGGGGCGGCGGCTAGGGGGGAGGCTTGCCCCCCAAGGCATGGGGCGCGCCCCCCACCCCTAGGGTTCCCAACCCTAGGCGCAGGGGGGAGGCCCAAGGGGGGTGCGCCAGCCCACTATGGGCTGGTTCCCCTCCCCCTACGGCCCATGGGGCCCTCCGGGATGGGTGGCCCCACCCGGTGGACCCCCGGGACCTTTCCGGTGGTCCCGGTACACTACCGGTGACCCCCGAAACTCTCCTGATGGCCGAAACTGGACTTCCTATATATAATTCTTTACCTCCAGATCATTCCAGAACTCCTTGTGACATCCGGGATCTCATCCGGGACTTCGAACAACATTCGGGTTACCGTGTGCATATATCTCTACAACCCTAGCGTCACTGAACCTTAAGTGTGTAGACCCTACGGGTTAGGGAGACACGTAGACATGACCGAGACGACTCTCCGGTCAATAACCAACAGCGGGATCTGGATACCCATGTTGGTTCCTACGTGTTCCTCGATGATCTCATCGGATGAACCACAATGTCAAGGATTCACTTAATCCCGTATGCAATTCCCTTTGTCTATCGGTATGGTACTTGCCCGAGATTCGATCGTCGGTATACCGATACCTTGTTCAATCTCGCCATGGCAAGTCTCTTTACTCGTTCCGTAATACATCATCCCATGACTAACTCCTTAGTCACATTGAGCTCATTATGATGATGTCTTACCGAGTGGGCCCAGAGATACCTCTCCGTCATACGGAGTGACAAATCCCAGTCTCGGTTCGTGCG
The DNA here is from genome assembly GCA_902687465.1 of Secale cereale. NCBI lineage: Eukaryota > Viridiplantae > Streptophyta > Magnoliopsida > Poales > Poaceae > Secale > Secale cereale. Next base: position 252,936,579 of record LR738714.1, read on the forward strand.
AACCCTACAGATACTTTTGGAGATACCCATTGCGTACCTTTATAGCCACCCAGTTACGTTGTGACGTTTGGCACACCCAAAGTATTCCTACGGTATCCGGGAGTTGCACAACCTCATGGTCTAAGGAAAAGATACTTGACATTGGAAAAGCTTTAGCTTTACGAACTACACGATCTTGTGCTAGGCTTAGGATTGGGTCTTGTCCATCACACCATTCTCCTAATGATGTGATCCCGTTATCAATGACATCCAATGTCCATGGTCAGGAAACCGTGACCATCTGTTGATCAACGAGCTAGTAACTAGAGGTTTACCAGGGACACGTTGTGGTCTGTGTATTCACACATGTATCACTGTTTCCGGATAATACAATTCAAGCATGAATAATAGACAATTATCATGAACAAGGAAATATAATAATAACCATTTTATTATTGCCTCTAGGGCATATTTCCAACAGTCTCCCACTTGCACTAGAGTCAATAATCTAGTTACATTGTGATGAATCGAACACCCATAGAGTTCTGGTGTTGATCATGTTTTGCTCGTGGAAGAGGTTTAGTCAGCGGATCTGCGACATTCAGATTTGTATGCACTTTACAAATATCTATGTCTCCATCTTGAACATAATTCCGGATGGAGTTGAAACGGCGCTTGATGTGCTTGGTCTTCTTGTGAAACCTGGGCTCCTTGGCAATGGCAATAGCTCCAGTGTTGTCACAGAAGAGAGTCATCGGGCCCGACGCGCTTGGAATGACTCCTAGGTCGGTCATGAACTCCTTCATCCAGACTTCTTCTTGCGCTGCTTCACAAGCAGCTATGTACTCCGCTTCACATGTAGAATGCGCCACTACGCTCTGCTTGCAACTGCACCAGCTGACTGCCCCACCATTCAAAATATACATGTATCCGGTTTGTGACTTGGAGTCATCCAGATCTGTGTCGAAGCTAGCATCGACGTAACCCTTTACGACGAGCTCTTCGTCACCTCCATAAACGAGAAACATATCCTTAGTCCTTTTTAGGTACTTCAGGATGTTCTTGACTATTGTCCAGTGTTCCATACAGGGATCACTTTGGTACCTCCCTACCAAACTTATGGCAAGGTTCACATCAGGTCCGGTACACAGCATGGCATACATAATAGAACCTATGGCTAAGGCATAGGGGATGACACTCATCTTTTCTGTATCTTCTGCCGTGGTCGGGGATTGAGCCGTGCTCAATCTCATACATTGCAATACAGGCAAGAACCCTTTCTTGGACTGATCCATATTGAACTTCTTCAATATCTTATCAAGGTATGTGCTTTGTGAAAGACCAATGAGGCGTCTCGATCTATCTCTATAGATCTTGATGCCTAATATGTAAGCAGCTTCTCCAAGGTCCTTCATTGAAAAACTCTTATTCAAGTAGGCCTTAATGCTCTCCAAGAATTCTACATCATTTCCCATCAGCAATATGTCATCCACATATAATATGAGAAATGCTACAGAGCTCCCACTCACTTTCTTGTAAATACAGGCTTCTCCCCAAGTCTGTGTAAACCCAAACGCTTTGATCACATCATTAAAGCGAATATTCCAACTCCGAGATGCTTGCACCAGCCCATAGATCGAGCACTGGAGCTTGCATACCTTGTTAGCATTCTCAGGATCGACAAAACCTTCCGGCTGCATCATATACAGCTCTTCCTTGAGGAAGCCATTAAGGAATGCCGTTTTGACGTCCATTTGTCATATCTCATAATCATAGAATGCGGCAATTGCTAACATGATTCGGACGGACTTCAGTACCGCTACGGGAGAGAAAGTCTCGTCGTAGTCAATCCCTTGAACTTGTCGATAACCTATAGCGACAAGCCGAGCCTTATAGACGGTCACATTACCATCCGCGTGAGTCTTCTTCTTAAATATCAATTTCTTTTCTATGGCGTGCCGATCATCGGGCAAGTCCGCCAAAGTCCATACTTTGTTTTCATACATGGATCCTATCTCGGATTTCATGGCTTCAAGCCATTTGTTGGAATCCAGGCCCGCCATCGCTTCTTCATAGTTCGAAGGTTCACCGTTGTCTAACAACATGGTTTCCATGACAGGGTTGCCGTACCACTCTGGTGCGGAATGTGTCCTTGTGGACCTTCGAAGTTCAGTAGTAACTTGATCTGAATCTTCATGATCATCATCATTAACTTCCTCCCTAGTCGGTGCAGGCACCTCAGGAACAATTTCATGTGCTGCGCTACTTTCCGGTTCGGAAGGGGTGACTGTCACCTCATCAAGTTCTACTTTCCTCCCACTCACTTCTTTCGAGAGAAACTCTTTCTCTAGAAAGGATCCATTCTTGACAATGAAGACCTTGCCTTTGGATCTGAGGTAGAAGGTGTACCCAATCGTTTCCTTTGGGTATCGTATGAAGACGCATTTTTTTGATTTGGGTTCGAGCTTTTCAGGTTGAAGTTTCTTGACATAAGCATCGCAACCCCAAACTTTCAGAAACGACAGCTTAGGTTTCTTGCCAAACCAAATTCATACGGTTTCGTCTCGACGGATTTTGACGGAGCCCTATTTAAAGTGAATGCGGCAGTCTCTAAAGCATATCCCCAAAAAGATAGCGGTAAGTCGGTAAGAGACACCATAGATCGCACCATGTCCAACAGAGTACGATTACGACGTTCGGACACACCATTACGCTGAGGTGTTCCAGGCGGTGTCAATTGTGAAACAATTCCACAGTTCCTTAGGTGCGTGCCAAATTCGTGACTTAAATATTCACCCCCACGATCCGATCGTCAGAACTTTATTTTTCTATCACGTTGATTCTCAACCTCATTCTGAAATTCCTTGAACTTTTCAAAGGTCTCAGACTTGTGTTTCATCAAGTAGACATACACATATCTACTTAAGTCATCCGTGAGAGTGAGAACATAATGATAGCCTTCGCGAGCTTCAACACTCATTGGACCGCACACATCGGTATGTATGATTTCCAATAAGTTGGTCGCTCGCTCCATTGTTCCGAAGAACGGAGTCTTGGTCATCTTGCCCAAAAGGCATGGTTCGCACGTGTCAAATGATTCATAATCAAGAGACTCTAGAAGTCCAGCTGCATGAAGCTTCTTCATACGTTTGACACCAATATGACCAAGGCGGCAATGCCACAAGTATGTGGGACTATCATTATCAACTTTACATCTTTTGGCATTCACACTATGAATATGTGTAACATCACGTTTGAGATTCATCAAGAATAAACCATTGACCAGCGGGGCATGACCATAAAATATCCCTCATATAAATAGAACAACCATTATTCTCGGATTTAAATGAGTAGCCATCTCGTATTAAACGAGATCCAGATACAATGTTCATGCTCAAAGCTGGTACTAAATAACAATTATTAAGGTTTAAAACTAATCCCGAGGGTAGATGTAGAGGCAGCGTGCCGACGGCGATCACATCGACCTTGAAACCATTCCCGACACGCATCGTCACCTCGTCCTTCGCCAGTCTCCGCTTATTCTGCAGCTCCTGCTTTGAGTTACAAATGTGAGCAACTGCACCGGTATCAAATACCCAGGAGCAACTACGAGCGCTGGTAAGGTACACATCAATAACATGTATATCATATATACCTTTGACGTTGCCGGCCTTCTTATCTGCTAAGTATTGGGGCAGTTCCGCTTCTAGTGACCCGTTCCCTTGCAATAAAAGCACTCAGTCTCAGGCTTGGGTCCATTCTTTGGCTTCTTCCCAGCAACTGGCTTACCGGGCGTGGCAACTCCTTTGTCGTCCTTCTTGAAGTTCTTCTTACCCTTGCCTTTCTTGAACTTAGTGGTTTTATTCACCATCAACACTTGATGTTCTTTCTTGATCTCCACCTCCGCTGATTTCAGCATTGAATACAATTCGGGAATGGACTTCTCCATCCCTTCATATTGAAGTTCAACACGAAGCTCTTGTAGCTAGGTGGGAGCGACTGAAGGATTCTGTCAACGACCACTTCGTCTAGGAGATTCATTCCCAATTGAGATAAGCGATTGTGCAACCCAGACAATTTGAGTATGTGCTCGCTGACAGAACTATTCTCCTCCATCTTACAACTGTAGAATGCGTTGGAGACGTCATATCTCTCGACTCGAGCATGAGCTTGGAAAACCATTTTCAGCTCTTGGAACATCGCATATGCTCTGTGGTGCTCAAAACGCTTTTGGAGCCCCGATTATAAGTTGTAGAGCATGCCGCACTGAACCAGGGAGTAATCATCACAACGCGACTGCCAAGCGTTCATAACATCTTGGTTTGCCGGGGCAGGAGCGTCACCTAGCGGTGCTTCTAGGACATAAGTTTTCTTGGCAGCTATGAGGATGATCCTCAGGTTACGGACCCAATCCGTATAGTTTCTACCATCGTCTTTCAGCTTGGATTTCTCTAGGAACGCGTTGAAGTTGAGGGTGACATGAGCGTGGGCCATTTGATCTACAAGACATATTGTAAAGAATTTAGACTAAGTTCATGACAATTAAGTTCATCAAATCAAATTTAATGAACTCCCACTCAGATTGACATCTCTCTAGTCATCTAAGTGATACATGATCCGAATCGACTAGCCCGTGTTTGATCATCACGTGAGACGGACTAGTCATCAACGGTGAACATCTTCATGTTGATCGTATCTTCTATACGACTCATGTTCGACCTTTCGGTCTTCCATGTTCCGAGGCCATGTCTGTACATGCTAGGCTCGTCAAGTGAACCCTAAGTGTATTGCGTGTGTAAATCTGGCTTACACCCGTTGTATGCGAACGTTAGAGCCTATCACACCCGATCATCACGTGGTGCTTCGGAACAATGATCCTTAGCAACGGTGCACAGTTAGGGGGAACACAATTCTTGAAATTTTAGTGAGAGATCATCTTATTTACTACCGTCGTTCTAAGCAAATAAGATGCATAAACATGATAAACATCACATGCAATCAAATAAAGTGACATGATATGGCCAATATCATTTTTCTCCTTTGATCTTCATCTTCGGGGCACCATGATCATCTTTGTCACCGGCATGACACCATGATCTCCATCATCATGATCTCCATCATCATGATCTCCATCATCGTGTCTTCATGAAGTCGTCTCGCCAAACATTACTTCTACTACTATGGCTAACGTTTAGAAATAAAGTAAAGTAATTACATGGCGTTATTCAGTGACACGCAGGTCATACAATAAATAAGACAACTCCTATGGCTCCTGCCGGTTGTCATACTCATCGACATGCAAGTCGTGATTCCTATTACAAGAACATGATCAATCTCATACATCACATATATCATTCATCACATCTTTTTGGCCATATCACATCACATAGCACATGTTGCAAGAACAACTTAGACGTCCTCTAATTGTTGTTGCAAGTTTTACGTGGCTGCTATGGGTTTCTAGCAAGAACGTTTCTTACCTACGCCAAAACCACAACGTGATATGTCAATTTCTATTTACGCTTCATAAGGACCCTTTTCATCGAATCCGATCCGACTAAAGTGGGAGAGACTGTCACCCACTAGCCACCTTATGCAACTAGTGCATGTCAGTCGGTGGAACCTGTCTCACGTAAGCGTACGTGTAAGGTCAGTCTGGGCTGCTTCATCCCACGATACCGCCGAATCAAGATTGGATTAGTAGTGGCAAGAAAATTGAACAAATCTACACCCACAACTACTTTGTGTTCTACTCGTGCAAGATGCTACGCAAAAACCTGGCTCTGATACCACTGTTGGGGAACGTAGCAGAATTCAAAAAAATTCTACGCTTCACCAACATCAATCTAAGGAGTCATCTAGCAACGAGGGATAAAGGAGTGCATCTACATACCCTTGTAGATCGCGAGCGGAAGCGTTCAAGAGAACGTGGATGATGGAGTCATACTCGTCGTGATCCAAATAACCGATGATCCCAGCGCCGAACGGATGGCACCTCTGCGTTCAACACACGTACGGTGCAGCAATGTCTCCTCCTTCTTGATCCAGCAAGGGGGGAGGAGAGGTTGATGGAGATCCAACAACACGACGACGTGGTTGTGGATGCAACGGAAATTCTTCAGCGCTTCACGAAGCACCTGCGGGAGGAGGGAGAGGTGTAACGGGGGAGAGGGAGGCGCCAGGAGCAAGGGTGCCGCTGCCCTCCCTCCCCCTCGCCCACTATATATAGGGGCCAGGGGGGCGCCGGCCCTAGGAGATGCAATCTCCTAGGGCGGCGGCCGCCAGGGGGGAGGCTTGCCCCCAAGGCATGGGGGGCGCCCCCCACCCCTAGGGTTCCCAACCCTAGGCGCAGGGGGGAAGCCCAAGGGGGGTGCGCCAGCCCACTATGGTCTGGTTTCCCTCCCCCTACGGCCCATGGGGCCCTCTAGGATGGGTGGCCCCACCCGGTGGACCCCCGGGACCCTTCCGGTGGTCCCGGTACACTACCGGTGACCCCCGAAACTCTCCCGATGGCCGAAACTAGACTACCTATATATGATTCTTTACCTCCGGACCATTCCAGAACTCCTCGTGATGTCCGGGATCTCATCCGGGACTCCGAACAACATTCGGGTGACCGTTTGCATATATCTCTACAACCCTAGCGTCACCGAACCTTAAGTGTGTAGACCCTACGGGTTCGGGAGACACGTAGACATGACCGAGACGACTCTCCGGTCAATAACCAACAGCGGGATCTGGATACCCATGTTGGTTCCTACATGTTCCTCGATGATCTCATCGGATGAACCACGATGTCAAGGATTCACTTAATCCCGTATGCAATTCTCTTTGTCTATCGGTATAGTACTTGCCCCAGATTCGATCGTCGGTATACCAATACCTTGTTCAATCTCGTCATGGCAAGTCTCTTTACTCGTTCCGTAATACATCATCCCGTGACTAACTCCTTAGTCACATTGAGCTCATTATGATGATGTCTTACCGAGTGGGCCTAGAGATACCTCTTCGTCATAAGGAGTGACAAATCCCAGTCTCGGTTCGTGCCAACCCAACAGATACTTTCGAAGATACCCGTTGCGTACCTTTATAATCACCCAATTACGTTGTGACGCTTGGCACACCCAAAGTATTCCTACGGTATCCGGGAGTTGCACAACCTCGTGGTCTAATGAAAAGATACTTGACATTGGAAAAGCTTTAGCATTACGAACTACACGATCTTGTGCTAGGCTTAGGATTGGGTCTTGTCCATCACACCATTCTCCTAATGATGTGACCCCGTTATCAATGACATCCAATGTCCATGGTCAGGAAACCGTGACCATCTGTTGATCAACGAGCTAGTAAGTAGAGGTTTACCAGGGACACGTTGTGGTATGTGTATTCACACATGTATCACTGTTTCCGGATAATACAATTCAAGCATGAATAATAGACAATTATCATGAACAAGGAAATATAATAATAACCATTTTATTATTGCCTCTAGGGCATATTTCCAACATATGTATGGTCTGATGTTGACAGGTTGCGCCCCTAGAATGAGCGGGATCCCGTGATCACAAGCACACCGAGGAGGAAGGCCTGCTGGTTCAGTGAAAACATTTGCGAATTCGTCGACCACTGTCTGGATGCATTCTGGGAAAGGTGTTGTTGAAGCTGTGTCTGGCGCAATCATACATAGATGAATTATATGCAAGACAGCTCCTTTGCTACAGAGGCTTTGTAGTTGGATGCTATTTATGGTTTCGCAAGCGACAGATGCTGCATCATCTCCATTCAGCTGAATTGGACCTGTTGGGGTGAGTGTCTCGATGAAACGGGCGCGCCAATCAACGGTCATGAGACTGTACTCTTCCAACCAATCCATCCCTGGGATGGCGTCATAGGTACCAAGAGGCGGCACCTTTAGATCCATGAAGAATTCATGACCTTGCGCGTACCATGAGCAGTGGGGAATGTAAGTAGAGCTGATCATTTCGCCGCCATCCGCGACGTGAACATGGCCCGGTTTGCCCATTGCTTGGACACCCACGAGAGCAGCAGCCAATTGTTTGTCGATGAAGGAGTTGGAGTAGCGAAATAGATGAGGACGAGCACTTCACGCCCTTTTATCCAGGTGCGCAACTGAAACACCTTGGCTGAGACGCCATCGGTCACGGCTAATAGAGAAATTGCCATGACCGTGTCGCTCATGCCCTCGTCTTGCTGAACTTTTGTGTCAATGAAGTTGTCGAGGCCGAACATGTCGAGGAGTTCCTCAAAGACGTACAGTTGCACCGAAGTGGGGCATGCGTGATCGTGGCCCCACCTCTCGCCGCACTTGAAATAGAGGCCGCAGACGCGTCTATAATCTGGTAGTGCCTTGATTTCGGGTGCGTCCGCGCGCGCGGCGTCTGTTCTGCGCCGATCGGTGGCGACTGCTGGAGTCATTTGGTGCGCCGGAGGCGGAGGTAGTGGCAATGGCACTGCTGCTCTTGCAAACATGTCGGTGGCCGTGGTGGATGTCCCTGAGCTCCATTCGCCACCTCTTCTTGGAGCTGCGCAAGCACGCACGCCGTGTCCAGATCAGGGGGTCGCTGCACCATGACAACCGCCCTTATATCGGTCCTCAAGTCATCGACAAAACGTGTGAGAAAATAGTAAGGATGAATTGTCTCTGAATATGAGTTCAAATGGTTGATAATAGACTCAAATCTCTCAATATAATCTGCCATGGTATTGGTTTGACGAACAATATAGAATTGTCGTGTCAGAGTTTGGTGGTGATCGCGGGCAAATCGCGTGCAGAGCAGCGCTATGAATGAGTTCCAATCGAACTCACCCAGGCGGCGTTGGATGGACTGCAGCCAAATTGCTGCTGGTCTGGAGAAGTTCTGAGATGCCATAAGAGCCCAAAATGAAGGCACAATCCCAAACATGGAAAAATACTGCTCACAGAGAGTTTTCCATAGATTAGGATTTTTGCCACAGAATTGTGGAAAGGAAATGGATGGATACGCTTGGCCAAAACCCGTGAGCATCTGACTGGCATGCGAGAAGGGGCACAGAGGAACCGGAGTGACGGGCGTTATGGTCATACCGTTTGCCGGGAGCGGCGGTGGCATCGTAAGAGACGCCACCAGTGGCCCTCTTGAATCTTAAATTCGATGTGTCCATCGAGCCCTTGAGGATTGAGCGTTGTGCCAGCACCCTCAGGCACCGGATCCGTGTCCGTCCTCTTCGGTGGAGGCGCATGCGCCAACTGCAGCGCCGTGATGGCGTCGCCCAGATCCGCCACACGACGATCAAGATCGGGGCGCCACACGAGGAGATCGTAGATCTTCGTCGCCATGGACTGCTGGGCCTTGGTGAGGCCGCCATCGATCTTGGTCTCGAAGTGGTTGAGGAAGGCGGATAAGCTGGGATTCATGGCTTCGCGAGGTTGCTAGATGCCGCACATCCAATGAGACGCGCCAGGGTGGAGCGGCGACGAGTGGTGGTTGGTGTCTCTCATACCAGATCTTAGGATACACTTGGGAAGATCTCGATTACTAACAACAATTCCTCACAGAGAAAAGGATTTAGTGGCGATTACAGGGCCGAATACAAAGAATGGATAGCTAGGGTTCATCACGAGAGGGGAAAGGGGAAAGACAAGAGCCGTGCCGCCGCTGCTTGATCCACTCGATGTTGATGCCGAGACCTCCTATACAGCGCCTTCAGTGCTTGCTATTGCAGCTGGCGCTCATGCGTCGTGGAGCTGTGCCGACCCAACAATAGAAGCAACCACGCCGCGAAAAAAATAGAACAAAACTAATTCTCTCGGAGTAGTAGAATTCGAACTCAGGACACGGGCGTAGATAGCGGAAACTCATAACCACTAGGCTGCGATCATATGTTTTGTAAAACTAGGAACTAGTTCTATTTTACCTTTCCTTTAGTTAACATATATTATATATACCCAGTATACATTATTTAGAAAAGAAAGTATAAATTTGAAAAAGAGGTTCAGAGAATTACTGTTTAAAAGTTCGTGAATTTGAAAATGTACATGAAGCTATCAAAAAAGTTCACAAATTTGAAAAGAAGTCTATCGGATATAAAAAATGTTCATTAAATTTGGAAGAGTTCATCGGACTTGAAAAAATTTCATCCGATTTAAAAAAAGTTCATCACATATGAAAAAAGTTCACCGAATTTGGAAAAAAGTTCATCGGACTTAAAAAAAGTTCATTGGATTTGAAAAAAAGTTCATCAAAATATGAAAAAAGTTCATCGGATTTGAAAGAAAGTTCATCCGTTTTGAAAAAGTGTTCATCGAATTTGAAAATTTTCATCGGATTTGAAAGAAAGTTCATCCGATTTGAAAAAATGTTCATCGTATTTGAAAGAAAGTTCATCTGATTTGAAAAAATGTTCATCGGATTAGAAAAAGTTCATTGGATTTGAATAAGGTTCATCAAATTTAAAAAAATTCATCGAATTTGAAAAAAGAGGTTCATCAAATTTCGAAAATAGATCACAAATTTGGAACGAAAATTTATTTATTATAAAAGAAGTTCAATAAATTAAAGTAAAAATGGAAATGAATAAAAATAGAAAAAAAGAACAAAACCGTTCGAGGAAAAAAAAGTCAGAAGAAAAGAAGTAAAAGCTACTGCTAAACACGTCAAGGGCTGGTGGATGGTTGGTTAGGGATGTCCTAGTAAGTGCCTTAAGCCGAAATCACTAGTTGAGGAGCGCTCCCCGTAACGATTAGTCGGGAAGTGCTCCGGGCGTCCCTGAGACTTTTCTGGGGTGCTCCACGTGCGACACTTGTCGCGCTCTCGGGCACTCCCGTGATTCCGGTTTCCGGTTTTTCTTTTTGGTTTTTCCTTTTTTTCACTTTAGTCCTTGTGCTTTTATTATTTTGTATGACACTTTTGATCTGTTTTGAGATCTGTTTCTCTCTGGTGTCGTCGAACCGTCGCCGCAGACTGTTCTTTTTTTGCCGTCGTAGCCGCCCGTCGTGCCC
>LR738714.1:252947593-252984325 GCA_902687465.1 Secale cereale
CCGCTCTTGGCGCGTGCTTACGGCGGCCACCGTCGCGTCTGCCGGGCTTGTCGGCTCCTTTACCGTGGATGGCGCTTCCCCTGTTCGCCCGATCGTCGTTTCCTACCGGTTGCGTCTATGGGTTCCCGGTTTCCTTTTTGTTTCTCTTTTTGTTCCCATTATATTTCCGGGATATGGAGATTTATGGGGTACTTATGGGTGGGGGCTTCCTACACTATCAGATGTCAAGTTTCAACTCGGTTTGTGGAATTAGTTCTTGATAATCATTGTGTTCCTTGCAGGTATGGCTTGTCCTTTTTGCCGTATGTCGGGTGGCATGTGTTCTTCTGTTGATACTTTTGTAGATGGGTTTAGTGTGGTTTTGGATCAGCGTTGTTCGAGACATGCTGTAAGAATAACATTTTACAATTGTTTAATTTTTGGCACACATGCTTTTTTCTTTTAGTGCTGTTTTGATTTTGATTATGATTATTGTTTTAACTCGGTGTGCAGTATGTTCCGTGCAGTGTTAGACCTCATATTGCTCGTTACATCAAGGACTGTAGGGCTTTAGCCATAAGGAGGGGTGACAAGGATACTGATCTTGCTCTTCACTGCAGTGAGGGTAATTTGTATGGTGTTTTGTTTAGTCATGGTCGGGTGAGCAGCAAATTCCATGCTTCTTCCTGGGAATGATTGGTCAGTGACTATGGCGTTCGTCCTCGTGATATAATGACCATTAGGCTTGAGCATTATGGAACATGGATTGGTGTTGATTTTTATCGTCTTGGTCGTGGAGATGCGTTGTCCCCTTTACCATTTGTTGGTAAGGTTTATTTTTAAGGAAGTTTGTAGCTTGTTTCATTTCACATGATTTTTCTGTTCCCTTGAAGCTGTGTAATTTTATTTTGTAGCTCTTGATAGTTTGAGTGACTCCGAGAATCAACTTGTTGGTAGTTGTTTCTACACCCGTGGTGTTGATCTCAATTATCAGCAGATGCATTTCATGATGTGTCCACTCTTTGATGACGAGTACATACCCTGTCGTCCTTTTATTCACAAGATTCATTCCATGAATGTTAATGGTCATCATATGGTCAGATTTATTTTCCACTGTTTTTATTTGTTTATGTTTATTTATTTTTATTATAATTTCTTTCGTGTATAGTTTTTAATTTTTGTTTTGTTTCTAATAGCTTTATGTTTTTGTCAGGTTATTCCTGGTAGAGTTGTGAGTAGTTTGAAAGAGTTTGTGAAATTTCCCAGGACTGGCGTTTTAACTCTTGAAGTTACTTTGGAATCTCATGATGATGATATATGTGTAGTCACTCCTTGCTCCTACTTCATTGGCTTGGGTTATAGAATGGTGTTCAAAAAGGAAGGATTCAGTGATTTTCTCCAGGCATCATCTATTGAAGTAAATAGCTTGGTGCTCATAACTTTCAAAAAGCGTGATGGGAGGCTTGTTGTTATATTCAATGTTCTGCCGTGGTGATGTCAGTTGTAGCCTTTGAACATAATGGATTTTGTTTAGAAGTCTATGATGTAGTGTAATGTTATCTAGGTATACGAAACGATATGAACCTTAGTATTCTTTGTTGTACTTCGTTTTTAGCAGAGGCATGGTTGTGCATCTCTTTTTTACATCTTTTCTTGGATGGATGTTAGCTAATTAGAGGCATAATTGTACATAGATTAGAGGCATGTGTGTGCCTTTGTTTTTTCTATGTTTCCTTTGACAGGGTTGTAGAGACAGGAACGTCTCTGCAGCAGCAAAGAGGCACGGGCGATCATGCTTAAATGGCTTGTAGAGTCACGGTGCGTGTTATGCGAGGCACGGGTGTGTGGGCATCAGAGTCACGTGAGTGAAGTCTTTATAGGCAGGAGGCACGGGTATAGGTTGGTGGCATCCGGCAGCATACGGCTCTACTAAGAGGAACGTGTGTGTAGCACCAAAAGCTGAACCAGCAATCACACGTGCGGGGCACGTAGGTTCATTGTGGGTATCATGTGAGGCACGGCATTTAAGTATGTACAGGCATGGAGGAGAAGTAACTACATGCACGTTTCTGTGGCCTCATGAGGCACGTGTAATAAGTGTCTTGATGTACAAAAGGTGTGAAGTTCCTAGAGGCGCGGGAGTTTGGCGGGAGAGGCATCAGTGTTAATACTTGGTTAGAGAGGCACAGTTGTGGATGCACTTGTGCGAAGTTTGTAGGATCACTGGCGTGTGGCAAAGTTCTTGTCCCTTGTGTCTGTGTACGGAATGTTCTGAATGGACATAATAGTGTTTAGAGGAACCTGTATGCAACAACAAGGATGTTCTGAATGGACAGAGCAGTGTTTGATGTGAAATGGTTGTTTTTGTGTTTTTTTCCCACGTGGTTAAGTTAACAAAGTTCTTGTCACTTGCGTGTGTGTACGGAATGTTCTTCTGCAATATTTATGAATTGTTCACCCCGAAAATTGTGTGGTGATGACCCACAAGTGTAGGGGATCTATCGTAGTCCTTTTGATAAGTAAGAGTGTCAAACCCAACGAGGAGCAGAAGGAAATGATAGGTTGTTTTCAGTAAGGTATTTTCTGCAAGCACTAAAATTATTGGTAACAGATAGTTTTGTGATAAGATAATCCTCGGTGATGACCCAGGGGGGCGCCCCCCACCCTCGTGGACCACCTGATGACCCCCCGATGCCCATCTTCTGCTATATGAGGTGTTTTGACCTGGAAAAAATCATAAGGAGGCTTTCGGGACGAAGCGTCGCCGTCTCGAGGCAGAACCTTGGCGGAATCAATCTAGGGCTCCGGTGGAGTTGTTCTGCCGGGGATACTTCCCTCCGGGAGGGGGAAATGGGGCGCCCCCACCCTCGTGGACAGTGGGTGGGCCCCCTCTTGTACCTCTTTCGCCAGATATTTTTTATATTTTATGAAACGGAGTTTCGTGGAGTTTCAGGGCTTTTTGAGTTGTGCAGAATAGGTCTCCAATGTTTGCTCCTTTTCCAGCCCAGAATTCCAGCTGCCGGCATTCTCTCTCTTCATGTAAACCTTGTAAAATAAGAGATAAAAGGCATAAGTATTGTGACATAATGTGTAATAACAGCCCATAGTGCAATAAATATCAACATAAAAGCATGATGCAAAATGGGTGTATCATGTGGCTATTTGTCCTTCTATAATTATGGATACAACATATGTTTGTTCAATACAAGGAGATATCTTAGTAATTGCATTTAGATATGCAAAACGTACTATGCATATGTACATGAGCACAACACTGTGTTCAAACGTAAAATAGCAATACAGTACACACATCATCTTTGAGCAACAACAATCATATTTACAACATAGGTTCATTCAATCTAAATTATCATAATATTAGTTTAATGTAGACATCCATTTTCTCGCAATTTACCATCCACCGTTTCCTTTGCGACGCTTCCAGTCGTTGGAAGATTCGTCTTCTTTGTCCTTACATGGGCGGAGTCTTTCCTTCAGTTGTTGTTGGTGGAGGTGACGTAGCTCGTGCTTGATGATTAGGATTCTACGGTACAACTCGTAGCTAACATACCCGTCTTTTGCTGTGTACTCAAGGTGTAGCGGGGAGAGCGGCTTCCATTCCCAGAACGGGTGCTTGTCCTTTGGGGATGATTTCTTCTTGTTCTTGTAGGAGGGGTCGATGATGGCCGCTGCAAGGTCACCCATGGAGTCCCTTTCTCCACCACCCTTGATACAGAATTGTGTCTGGATGTCGATGTGGTGCTCGTTTGGAATTTTAATCCATGCACGGGCAAGCATGGTCTTGTCTCCCCTAGTGTCAACGCTAGCGAAAGTTACCGCTTTGTGTTGCAGGAAGTCAAGCAACGACTGGGAGCACTCGGACATGCAGTAATGGTATACGAGGACATGCTCGTGCATCGCAAGTTGGATGATGGCGATCCCTTGTCATATGTAACTGCTCTTACGTGTGTACTCGAGGTCGAGGCCGATGAACTTGTTCTTCTCTTCCTTTAGCCATCCCTCGTACTTTTTGATGATCACCTCCACGGTCTTTGGGTCGTTGGTGTACACCAACTCCGGCACTGTTGTATCGTGGGTAGTGAAGTGTTTGGTGAGTGTTGTTAGTTTCCCATCGTCCATGGCTGCAGGTGTGCGGTGGGGTATTGTTGCGGCCAACGAGAAACTTCCAAGGAAGAAGATGCAAATGGACTCCGTAAAATGAAATGGGCCTTTACTTTAGCGTGCAAAAAAGGAAACCATAAAAGAGCAGTTGGTAGTCACCCGGCAGTTCCAGGGGTAGATTTACGGAAAAAAGCGTTTGTTGGATCAGTTTTTTTAAGATTTCCACATATCTTGTTCATTGAAATGTTTTTATTCGTCATGTGCTGCCTGCGTGACCCATGTGTGTGTATTTCATCTTTGGTTGTGTAGGTAGTCGTTCAACGGTGGAACACTCAGCAGAGTCATGGTCATGCCTTTGTTGTCGAAATGTTTTTTTCGGTTAATAACATTCCTTGGTCAACGAGGCACTATTGTTACGTTATTCGGTGCACAACGGTGTGCTTAGAAAAAGTTGATGAAGTAAACATAGTTTGCACTTGAAAATGGAGTATTGTTTGGTGTTTAATTGAGATATGTTTCACTAGATGGTTTGAATAACTTTGATAACGTGGTATTGCTATAGATTTTGATGCAAAAATTGATTGTTGATTTGTTTGATTTTTGAACTAGAGTTCAACAGAAAATGTTTTGTTTTTTGATATTTTGGAATTGTGAATATTTTAAAGGTTAACCAGCTACTTCAGTGTCCGTAAGAACTACATTAGTTCGAAAGGACCATTTCGACAGTTCAAACAGCAAGTTGAGGGTCCATAAGTGCTACATAAGTTCCAAAAGATCATTCTGATAGTTCAAGCAACCACTTGGTCCATAATAGTTACATTACTACCATTCTAATAAGCAAACTTATAGTAACCAGTGATTTGTTCATGTGAGGCATCATCATGTAACGACAACTGAACATCCTAGAAGATGCACTGTTTCTTCCATTTTAAGTGCTGGTTCCAACGAAATCTATGGAATGCGCTGAATGATGATGGACACAGAACGATCATGGCGCTCTTTGAAAGTGATCTGAACACCATTCTTTTTAACAAAGGATGTAGCTGAAATGAAGTCTCTGAAAGAAGACTTTTCGATTACCATCATGTAGTCTTTTTTGGAAATGTAGTACGTCGAAGGAGTGATCACATGGGTAGGTTCATTAGGGGCTTCAAGGGTCAGCCTGGCATTGGTTGGTCTGTCCACCCATCTCTTCATTGTCGACACGACACTCCTCGTAATTTTCTAGAAGAAAGCTAAATTAAATAGAAATCAAAACCGTTGATTTGCCACTTGGACATTAAATAAAAGAACGACTGAATATGGTGAGTGCACAATCATTAAGAAATTCCATATTGGAACTAATATATTTCTTGGCGAGTTCAGTTTTGTGAGTAAACAGATAAAACAATATATTAAGAGAGCAACAAAAGTTTTGTTGTTTTAGGACTAATAAATAGATTCTTTATAATTATATGTATAAGCAAGATTACGTAAAGGAACCTAGCGTAGGTGCAAAGGGGTATAAGTAATAGTGACAATTAATATTATGTTGTAAACAACTAATAGGTGTAATTCTACCAAACAAACATTGTTTAAGATAAAAAAATATAACTATATGTTAGAAATGCTTACTAACCATGCGGCTCTACCATTTCTCATCAAGAATAAACTCAAACTGCTAGAGAACATCAAGGTGTGGTTCGCAAGGGCCGCCTGGTTGGCGGCAGGTAGGGAAAATCATACCTAAATAATTCAGAACAACTGTGTTAAGAAAACGAGAATATCATAACAATTTAAAACAAGCTTCAATGTTGAAGGTAGACAAGAACTACAAATATTGGTACGAAGGTAAATAACAACAACTACTACTACTACTACTACTACAATTTAAAACAAGCTTAAACTATCTTAGACATATTAAAAATATCAGTAGTAAGGTACACAACAACTACAAATTTTCTAGAAATCTTCTCATCTACTCCTTCCAGAAAAGCAGTATGACAGATTTTAGATCACTTGTTTAGATTTGGAAACACTTTTTATATTGCTTTGGAGAATGAAGTCGTCGTAACGGATCTAATACTTCAATGACTATCAAATGAAAATCCTAGACGTAAAACAATAATAATTTAAATATCATTTTCAAAATGTAAATATGGACGAAGCATGCTTTCACATATGCCTTTTACCTGGGAAAGAATAATAGCGGCCGTCGACGAACGGAGATTGGGGTAGTGGAAGCTTAGGGCAAGCACCCACGAGCAATCTGCCAGAGAAGTTCAGCTTAGAAATTAATCGAGAGATCCAATAAAAACTCTGTAAGAACATGCCTGAAATCAGATTGTGTGCGTCAAGGAAGGACGAACCCTAGAAGCATGCGACGGAGAAGGCAGATGGGTTGTGATGTGGCTGAGGGAGTCTGAGTTGATTGAAATATAAAGGAGACGCGAGAGAGCAAGAGGAGTATTTTTTATTCTGCGAAATGGAATGAATGCAAGTTGTACATGGTGTCTGCATTCGTAGGTGTTATGGGCACACGAGACGTTTGACTCGTCCAGCTGCCTCCCACTGGAGTTGTCGAGCTGTGCTGCCTCCCTCTCGACTTTTCTACGTGCTTATTTTGCATCAAAGATATATGTGAGGCACGGTTATACAAGCTGAAAAGCATACTCGTGCTTCTATGATTTAATTGTTTTTAATCAGATAGGGTTGGGTGTGTCTTTATGAGAGGAACGGTAATGACGTTATTAGATGCACCGTCGTTGAAGCAGTAGAGGCATGATCAATAACATCGGTGGAGGCAAATTCAGGAGAGGCATGATCGTTTCCAATGAGATGCACTGTTGCATCTGAAGTGGAGTCACGGTTCATGACTCTGCGTTTGCAAATGTTTTTCAGCCACTTGTTGATGTAGAGAGTCACTGTTTTTCAAATGTTTGTTGGGTTCAGGAAGGAATATGTATGTTAGTCCATAGTTATGCGTATGTGAGAAGCATTGTTTTGGCAATGTTTTTGGTGGTACGCCTACATAGAGGCGCAGGTCCGTCGATATCACCGAGGTTTCTCTTTAACAAAGTGGAGGCACATGTGTGGCTTTGCTGCTAGCCGAACCGTGCTTCTATTTGGGTTCACTCCCTGTTTATTATATGTATTCCAGAGATCTAGGTTGGACGTTAGGGTCATCCTTTGCCTACTCGCATTCTTTTGTCGGTCAAGAGATGTGCTGGTGAGTGGTGACCGATGGGATGGCTATTGGTTGTTAGTATTCAATATAGCAGATACCATGCTGGAGTTAATATAGAGGCTCCTCGATTACTGCATGGTAGCCGTGACTTTTGAAGTGCATGGTTCCACAAGCTGCATAAGCACAACCGTTTATTCAAGGTTCCCGATGCAATTTAATGGGCGCAAGGTAACTGAGTCGTCTCTCCGCAAGGTTAAATACTCATCTATTCCGAGAGATTACCATGTTTTATTCTTGCCACAGAACTGCAGGAAGTTCCCATTATCCTCGGCACGTACGAGTGACGCCGGAGAAGCACAGCCGAACTCCATTTTCACTCTCACCCTCGTTCCCATGGACGATTCCAGGAACACCACTGAGCGTCTATTTATTGATGCCGACGGTAACACCAGGCTTGAGGTGTGGTACACCAACGAGCTCTACAAGGTGGAGGAGTCACTTTGTCTTTATGAGGACTGGCTGCATGAAGACAGGTACAAGTTTGTTGGTCTTGATCTGGAGTACACACGAGAGGATTATTTTGATCGGAGCAGAAAAGTCGCCGTCATGCAACTAGCGATGCGCAAGCATGTTCTTGTCTATCACTTGTGCAAGGCCAGGATGGAGTGCCCTGCTCTAAAGGATTTCCTTCAGAACAAAGGTATAACTTTTGCTAGTGTCGATGTCAGGAATGATAGAGATGTTCTTGCAAATAGTTTCCTCAAAATTCCAATAGAGTATCACATCGACCTTCAAGAGGAGCTCATGATCAAAGGAGGCAATCTAAGGGACTCCATGGCAGATTTGGCAGGAGCCGTCATAGACAAATCTTACTTGAGGATGAATTATCATTTCCACGAGGTCATCATGACTACTAGGAATGGAAGCCGCTCTCCCTTGACCACCTGAAATAAGCGGCAATTGTAAGTGAAAATTTTGTTTTTGTGGATTTTCTGTCTTTATATTTTTGTTTCATTGCAACAATAGTACTTTTTTCCCTTGACCTATACCTTTATTCTTATCCGCTTTTTGTTGTAGGATGGGTATGTCAGCTACAAGCTCTATCGCCGAGTTCTGTCGATGAAGGACATGATGCATCCTCGTTGTCTTCCC
Organism: Secale cereale; assembly: GCA_902687465.1. NCBI lineage: Eukaryota > Viridiplantae > Streptophyta > Magnoliopsida > Poales > Poaceae > Secale > Secale cereale. Next base: position 252,956,010 of record LR738714.1, read on the forward strand.
GACCACAGATGTGGTGGATATTTGTATGCAGAACTCCAACTGAGTAGAATGGACATCATGGACGTTTATGTGGACATTTGTGAGAAGAATGGATGCCTGGAAGGCTTTCATTTCTTTTTTGTATAATTAATGAGTGCTTTTAGTTCATTCCTACGGAGTACCATATGGATTTGGTATTTTAGTTTTGAATGTTTCCTTCGCAATTGTGCTTTTCGAACTGAGTATTCTCGCCTATGCCTCTGCCACCACTGTTTTGTCCATCCAACAGGTTTGTACCCATGCCTCGGGAACACCAATTCCATGGCCTTAGCCGTGCTTCGCGAAGTCATATTTACGTGCATGTAGGGGCTTTAGTTACGTGCCTCATGTGGTTGTATTCTTGTGTCTCGGGTGACACGCTGGCTGTGCCTCTACGTGCTTGTGGTACTAGACCATCGTGCTTCAGGCAAAATGCTGACTCTGACTCATCATGCATGTGGTGCCACACGCCAGTGCCTCAGTAGACTTCCTAACCGTGGCTTTGTGACTTAGTAATTGGACCTCTCCTAACACAATTTTGTGCACCTAGAGTGTTGATACCGAGTGAAGTCTCGAAGAGTCCTACGCCCGTGCTTGTGGACTTTACACTTTTGTGCATCCCATGCCTAGATCCAGGTGCGTTCCGTGAAACCCGCCTAAACTGTACGTGCATGCGGTTACACACACGTGGTTGTTGAAACTTCACTTCCGTGCCTCTCTAGTTTAGTAATCGGTCCCATGCCTCTGCCACTACTCTTTTGTGCGTCCAGAGGGTTTGTACCAGTGACTCAAGAATGCCAATTCCAAAGCCGTACCTGTGCGTCGAGAATCTGCAATTCGTTGTCTGTATAGGCTTCAGTTATGTGCCTCCTCTACCTACATTCACGTGTCTCAGGCGAGATGCTACCTGTGACTCTACGTGCATGTGGTGCTAGACGCCCGTGCCTCATGCGACGCACTGCCTGTGACTCATCGTGCCTATGGTTATATATGTCCATGCCTCAGGGGACTGCAAAATTGTGGCTTACTGACTTCTCTCGTGGCTTCGCTCCCTCTATCCATGTACTTCACGTGACACACGCCATGACTCTACGTGCTAGTGGTGTCACACGGCTGTGCCTCTAGAGACTTCTCCACCGTGTCTTTCCAACTGAGTATTCTCACAGATGCCTCTGCCACCACTCTTTTTGGTATGCAAATGCTTCAGTTCCGTGCTTCCTCGGCCTGCATGCATGTAAATCATGGGAGACACGCCATGACTCTATGTGTCTGTGATGTTACACTTTTGTACCTCTAGGGACTTCTTAATCGTGCTTCTCCAACCGAGTATTTTCACCTATGCCTCTCCCATCACACTTTGGTGCATCCAGAGGGTTTGTACCCATGGCTCGAGAACGCCAATTCCAAGGCCGTACTTGTGCCTCGTTAAGCCCTAACTCGGTGTGTGTAGAGGCTGCAGTTCTATGCCTCCTCTGCCTGCATTCACGTGTCTCAGGAGACACGCTTCCTGTGACTCTGCGTGCATGTTGTGGCTGACTTTGACTCGTCGCGCCTGTGGTGCTACACGCGCGTGCCTTAGTAGACTTCATAATTGTGGCTCTCTGACTAAGTAATCAGACTTCTCCTAACACAATTTTGTGCACCCAGAGTGTTGATACCAAGCGAGATCTCGAAGAGTCATATGCCTGTGCTTGTGGAATCAACACTTTTGTGCGTCCAGTGCTTGCATGCATGTGCCTCACGTGAAACCCTCTTTGACTCTATGTGTCTGCGGTTACACACACGCGTGGTTCTTGAGACTTATCTTCCATGCCTCTCTAATTCATTAATCGGACCCATGCATCTGCCACCACACTTTTGTGCATCTAGAAGGTGCCTCACGTATCCGCATGTACATGCTTTACTTTCGTGCCTTTGCCTCGTGTGACTTTACGTGCTTGTGGTGCCACCCACCACTGTCTCTAGAGACTTCACAACCGTGCCTTTCTATTCTAGGAATTTGGACGGATGCGCCTGCTACTATATTCTTCTGCATGTGGAGGATTAGTACCCGTGCCTCGAGAAGCTCCACGTGCGTGCATGTAGAGGCCACAATTCATGCTTTTTGGTTCTTGCATTGATGTGCGTGTAGTGTGCTCAATCCTTTATCTTTTTTTAGCATCCGAGCGACTGACTTCAGATGGTAGTGACTATTGATGCTCAAAACAAACGGTCAAAGATTAGAGACGGTCAAAGTTTAGAGATGTTCGTTGCGTGCCTTATTATTCGATGTGTGCGTTGTTATTAGGACTCTTCATTTGCCTCATTGTATTCTAATATCGGTGATATTTGTTCAAAGGACGAATTGATGGCCAATGTGGCGGCTGTTCGATGTGGCTATTCAGTTTATCAGTTATCGTTAAAAAATGATAGAGGCTCCTCAATTTCTCCACGGCATCAAATATTTTTCACAGCGGTGACTCTAGGAAGTGCATGGTTCCACGAGTTGCAGAAGCATAATCGTTTGTTCACTGTTCTAGTTGACACGTTAATGTGCATGGAAACTAAAACGTCCTTTGCCGAGGTTAAATATTGGTCGTGTTTTTAAGGTCACCACGTAGCATTGTAGCCACAGAACGTCAGGCAGTTCCCACCGTCCCCAGCACTCACTCCCCAACGTCATCACAAAGTCTCTAGAATCTACATTGGCACCTTGCTGCTCGCTGCCATGGACGACTTCTTGAACACTACCGAGTTCCATCCGATAGTTTTCGGTGGTAACACCAAGCTCGACGTGTGGTATACGAACGAGCCTTACAAGGTGGAGGAGACCATTGCCTTGTACGAGAGTTGGTTGCGCGAGGAGAAGTACAAGTTTGTTTGTCTTGGCATGGAGTTCACACGAAAGGATTGTTATAGGCGTAGAAAAGTCACAGTTATGCAACTGGCTACGCGAATCATGTTTTGGTCTATCATTTCTGCAAGGCCAGGATGGAGTGCCCTGCCCTGAAGGATTTCCTTGAGAATAGAGGTATAACTTTCTCTAGTGTGGACGTCAGGAATGTTAGAGATGCTCTTTTTCAAGATTTCATCAGAATTCCTGTAGAGTACCACATCGACATCCCAGAGAAGTTCATGATCAAAGGCGGTGAAGAAAGGGACTGCATGGAGGACTTAGCAGGAGCCATCATTGACGAATCTTACTCGAAGCTAGAGTCCTCTTTTCTAGAACTTCTGCATCACTACTGGGATTGGAAGCCACTTACCTTTGATCACCTAAAATATGGATCTACTATAAGTGAAGATTTCATTTTCGTTAGTTTCTGCCTTTGTCGCTAGAACAATATGTTTTCTTTTTTGTTTTTTTTTGTTTTCATTTGCTTTTCCTTCATGAAGGGTATGTGAGCTATGAGCTATACCGCCGGTTTCTGTCGATGAGGGACATCCTGCATCATCGATGTCTTCCTTATCTCAGATGGCGAGGACGTTTTTGAGCAGGACTCCGGGTGGAAGTGATGCGAAGATGGATCATCTGATGAATTGGTTAATTGATAGTTATTGTATGGGGTAATATTACATCGACTGATGAATTATAACTGTGGTGGTTCTATTTTAAACCGGATGGAGTTGACTAGTTTGGAAATTTAAGTTTATTTTCGTTCTATTATGTTTTTCTTGTTTGTATGCCTTCAAAAATATTTTCCTATGATTCGATCCTACGTGTTGGTAGAAGATTAGATGTATTAAGAGGATCACTCAGATGTGCACGTTCGTGAATCTAGGCAGCGCACAGTCGTCTGCTCAGGGGGGCATTGTCCGTGTTTTAGGCAAGGCACGCTCCAGTGTTATCAATAGGCACGGTCGTGGGTTTGTGTTCATGTTTCTTTAGTTGAGTCGTCTATATCAGTGTGGATAAGAATTGCGTGTTTTCGTCCATGGTTTAGATGGCTAGCTGCTTCAGTTCTTCTCTCAATGTGGTCACACAGACATGTACGGGCATTACTTTCACTTTGTGTTTGTACTATGTTTCGCACGGTTATTTTTATATCGAATATACGGTTGTGGTTGTGTGTTTGAAATGTTTTTATGCAGAGCTTGAGTGTGTTTAAGATTCATCAGATTTCTTCTATGTGCTCTCTGTTTCAATATATGATGTCTGTTTTAGGGACGGTTATCCAGTGTGAGAGTTGTTGTGGGAGTATTGTGTTAGCGACGGTTGTGTTTGGGTGTTCCAATTATTGTGGTGGTACTTTGATTGGGAAAGGCAGGGCCGTGAAGGTAGTGGATGCACTGTCGTATGTTTGGCAGAGGCATTGTCCTTCCTTTGGGTACTAAATTGAGAGAGGCATTGTGTTATGTTAGTATGAGTCACTGTCATGGTTGTATGTTCTGTAATATTTCTAGTTAGTCTGCTAGTGGAGTCACGTCTGTACAGTTAGTGGAGGCATGTCCTATGTTATGTTGAGTCAGAGTTCTGTCTATCGTTCGCAAATGCTTATTCTAACACGTTCGCTCGAACAAGCACGTTTACGATGTTATTCACGGCACGGTCGTGCCTTTCTTTCGAAATGTTTGCTCTCACTACTTTGCTGAGAGAGGCTCGTCGGTGAAACTTGTGAGGTCACGGACCTTTTCGATTTAAATCACGGGCCTTTTACAATTTAAGTCACGGACCTTTAGTTGTCTATCCTAGAGGATGGATCTTCTTTCGTTACCTTGAGTCGCAGTCGTGCTTCCCCGACTCGTTGGCTTGGAGAGGGACTGGTGTTAAGTTATCGAGGGGACGCTCGTGGTGGCGAACTCGTGTGTGTGTATGTGTGTTGTTATTTTTTAGCTTAGTTGTCTATATCAGAGAGGCACGTTATATGTGTATAAGAGGCATTGTCATGCCTTTGTTACCCGCATTGTTGGAGGTGAGTCATTTACCACCTTCGTCAGATGCTTACGAACAGACAGTGTTGTTCCTCTCTGTTCCAATTGTTTCTTTTATTGTGTCTACTCGAAGTGAGTGGTGTTCTAGTGCAAGGATGTGATGTCTTGAATATCATGTTTACAAATTCTTCTGGAAAAAATATGACTTTATTTATAATGTTTGCTATTCAGATTTTAAGAGTTGAACATTGAACGCACAGCTGTGTATAATGGGATCCATAATAGATATCTTGGACCGACATAAAAATAGATGAAACACTGTTGTGATTACATGAGTCAAACTAGCTGAAACAATGTTCGGATGGCTCCAGCTAAATTAAAGCACAATTAAGAAGTAGTCATCTTCTTCCGACTCTTCTTCTTTCGTGCGCGATATTGTGTTTCTCGAGAACGATTCTCAGTGCCTCAAATACATGGCCTATGTTGTAGTTGGATGCTATCATTTTGAAAGTTAGTTGTTGTCTCATCGGTTTCACATAGACCTGCAAACACATAACCATACAAAGTAATAAAATTTATTGCAAAACATAATGTATAGTTGGCTCGGATGAACGTATGTTGATGTCTTATCAATGAGAGTGAACTCACATTATTGATAATAAAAGAATTATTATTCAAATTAATGAGCAGCATCAAATGCATGGTGTAAATAGCACTGTCATCCCTGAAAATTGAGAGCATTATGTTAGTGATTAGAAGGTGAATAGTAGATATATGATATGTAGTGGAACAAAAAATGATGGTGAGGTAGAGCTATAGTTACAATAAACTCACTCTCTATCTGAGTTACATACACTCTGCACAGGTTTAGCACGAAAGGACGCTATGGTGTGCGGATGGGTGTTGTAAGCAGAATTGGTAAGCTCTCTTGAAGTTTTCAATGACAATGTCTGAGTGTTCCTTTATACCGTCACAATTGATATAAGTACATAGAATTTTGAAGAGACGCATAGCAAGATTCACGATGATGAGGTAGATAAAATGTGGTTTCTTTCTCACAGGTATTAAGACCTAAAACAATGAACAGGAAATAATATCAGTGTAACAAGAAAAACTGGTGGAAATGAAGACGAACACTGGACGGATAGAGTGAGTAGTGTCAACTCACGATGTTACATTTGTTGGGCAGCCTGTACCCAATAGTTTTTTCTACAATGTGTTCCTTCAGTAGTTCAATGCATGTTCCTAGAACTTGAAATTTATCCTGCAGAAAATTGAAGTTGTGTCACTCAGCGTGGTAGTAGTAGTATATGTGATTTATTATTATTATTTATGAGAAGCAAGAACTTACAGAAGTGTCCATGTACATTATATGCTTGTTCATAAATGTTGGCGGTCCGTGAAACTATTCTTTCATCAGCAACGCTAAGTAAGCGTCTACCACGAATGAGTTGATATATCCATAGATCTTCATTGACAAACCTAAAGTTCAATGGTCGGCCAAACGTCGTTCGACGAAGAGTATCATCTTGCTGCCAAAAAAATAAATGCATTTTAAATTGTATGATTTTGTTATTTAACATTAGAGGTGATGGGTATTCAATTACAGTAGTAGAAGAATCGAGCCGAAATACTTGAATATGATAGCTTCTAGCAGAATACATTATAGTAGTGATGGTCAACGCCTAGGCAGGAACAACCAATTCATTACCTATCATTTTGACCAATGCCTGGTGTATTGTCAACGATTGTTTCATACACGTCTTTCTCCTCCATTGTAGAATCTCTTATTTCCAAAACTTGGCAGTGATCTTGATGGTCATTCGCTTGGTCAGTGAATCGAGTCTATTCTAGCTGAGAATGATGTTGACGAGGCTGGAAGATATGACCATCGAAGTTCATTTGACCAATATTAAGTTGCAGATGTCCCTCATTATAAATGTTGTTTCTTTGGACCATTAGGCCTTGTGGTTGGTGCTGCTTGTGCGGTTCTAATGTTCTGACAGTTGGATGACTGGTTGAGCTCGAAGGAATATCTATTGGAAAATGCTGCAGAGGGTGGCCGGAATACTGCATGCTATTGAACTGTAGTTGTAAGGCAATGTAACTTTGCTCATGAGACTCGCCTCTACGTGGTTGTTGATGGTTCTGCTCTTCAGGTTGGTGTTGTTGGCACCGTGGAGTGCTGTTATTCTGAACATCATTGTGTTGGGGGTAGTGGACATTAGAGACATGGGTTTGTTGCTGGTATTGTTTGTGACTTTGGTTGTTCTTTGCATAAGGTGAGGTGAGTGTTGGTTGTTGTTTGAACCGCCGTTATTCTAACCACTAGGACGTTGATAGAAGTGGGTTTTGAAACTAGGAGCTGGTTGGTGGTGGTGTTGGGACAAAGCAGTAGCTGGCAACCTTTTGGACAAGACAGTTTAAGTTAAAGTTGTAGAGTATGACGTATCAAAAGCATGTGAGAGGTGAGTACCGCGTCACATTGAGCCTGTTCTCTTGGGCAAAGGTGGCTCTGGACAGTAAGAAATGGAAGATCTCATTGATGAGCTTGAATTCTTCGCCTAGTGAGAGAGAGTATCAGGTTGGCCTTGTTGGGAGGGTACATGGCTAGAAAAGGTTGCTTCTTCTTTTGTTCAATGACCATGTCCAGTTGTTCATAGATAGATGGGTCGGACCATATTTTATCATCATCAATGAATCAACAATCGAGGCAACTGTCATTATCAGCATGTAGAGACTGATTGGTTGCGGTTTCTATTGAATTATGTGGAGGGTCCAGTATCCTAACTCTTTTCTTAGGAGGCGTCGTACTCTCGTTTCTTAGATTTTTGACTGCTGTAAGGACCTCTTGTGAGTTGCCGTTTGTGCTTCCGGTTTTGGCGGATGCGCGCTTGTGGTAACATGGACACAGTCTGTGGGATTAATACATGCTTGCTTGGTACATTGTCCATGTTCTTGTGTAATGATATTGTCTATTCCAACGATAGATGCGGCAACAATGAATGGAGCATCACTAGTAGGTGGAAGTGCTTTTCCCGTGTCCAGTACTATGCCAGAACTGCTGCCAGGATCACTGGGGACGGCTACTGTAGGAGCAAGGGAGGAACTTTTTCTGGATTGTTCAATTTCAGTAATGTTCTTCTCATCTCCCAAAGTTGAAACAATATGGAGCTTAGCTTCTAGCAGCGAAGAGGAACATTTTTCTGTAACATTGTGTAACTTTTGTGCAGATTGGGATACAGTGAGGCTCTTTTTGTTGGTTGAAAAGTTGGTGTGAGTGCTATCAAAACCGTTGGGCCGTGTAGTAGTTGGTGATGTTTTTGCAATCAGATAAGCAGGTGCTTCAAGTGTCTCTGTTGACAGACCTGTCAGTAATTACTTGTCAACCGTAGAGTGCGAAGTTGATGGTTCAGTTGCAGTAGATTTTGTTGTTTTTTCCAAGAGCTTCACCAGTAAGTTTGTCAGAGAATTAGGTTCTCCAGATTGTCCAGAATTGCGGGTTTCAGCCGGTACAAAAAACTCGGACGAATTTTCACCTGTTAGTATAATTGCCCTGCTCTCCAACATCTTAGATGTTGGCACAAAGGGCTCATGAACCGGCAAGCCATCAAGGTAGTTATGCAGATGGTTATGCACTTTATCGAGATGAATCTTGGCTTGTTCATCAATGCCCTCTTTGTTGTAGTCGAAGTCGTTCACCTCCAATAGCAACTTAATCTGAGTTGATGACTTTAGGAGTGAAGATAGATAAAATTGGGAATGCTCCTTGTCATACGGATTCTGTGAGTTTGAGTCACGAGTATCGCAGCAACCCTTTAAATTTTGCACGGAGTATTGTCGGCGTTCTAGGAACGGGGGTACCCAGACTTGCCTGCCTGCGGCCCGGAGCATGGCTCGTCCAACGGCCTGGTACGGCCCAACCTCGGCAGCAACGACTCAAGACCCTCGCGAGGGGCCGAGCCTCGCGAGGGGCCGAGCCTCGCGAGGCGGGCGACACAAGACCGCCCTTGGGGCGGCCTCACTAGGCTGGCTCCCGAGGAGTGGAGATATCAAGGCGAGGGGCACCTCACGAGGTCCTCGTGACATGAGCCATGACGACCAAGGCCAGGCGGGCGCCAGCGGGCGCAGGATGCCAATTTCCTCTTTGGTGCTAAAGGAGCAGGCGCAGGTGAGGAGTCCCGAGGCATCAGGCAAAGGTTTCTATATCGGTGCAACAACACCAAGATCAGTAGGACGGTAGAGCGGAGGTCAACGCAGAGCCCATGGTGGCGTCACCACCAGAGCCTTTGGTAGGCGAAGACCACCTTTTGTCAAGATAGCTTGTACTAGTAGTCCCCCTTCAAACTTGGTTGTTGTGGGATCCCTTCCCACTCAATATTTGGGAGGAGGACCCGGGGCACAATAAATATGACTAGCCACCACCATAGAAAGGGGGCGAGAAGAGAGGAGGAAGAAGACCCGACACATCGACAAGCTCATCCGAGCGCAAGAACACTTCTCCTCACGAGGCTGTTCATTCCCTGTACTAGTTCTTCCCCAGCCTACAAGGCAATGCACCACACCACACTGGATTAGGGTATTACACCACAACGGTGGCCCGAACCAGTATGAACCCATGTGTCTCTTGTTATTTGAGTTCGACGAGCCAGGCTTAGGAATCGGTGAGTAGATGAGCTAGGGCGGAAGGAGAGATCTTCGTGCACACCCCAGTGTTTGAACCACAAGGGTTTTGTCGGAACCTGAGATCAGACATTTGGCACGCCAGGTAGGCATGTGTCGAAGCTTTCCTTCCATTGATCCATGCTCCATCGTCCCACCGGTTCCATGGCCGACGCTCGCAGAGCCAGTGCTGAGCGACGGGCCACCCTTGCCGCCCGCGTTGCTTAAACAGCTCCTGCCGACAAACCGCCTCGCCGTTCTCCATCGCCTGCTGTGTAACATCCCAAAATTGTAAATTTTGGAATGTTATAATAAATAGATAGATTTGATTGTTGTTTGATGTGCTGAGTGAAATTGAGTGAAATTTGAAACTTTTGAAAGTTAAATGAGAGGGAATAAAATGACTTTCCCAAAACTTTCACTTTGCTTTTGATCTCCGAGGGAAATTCAAATTCTTTTCAACACAAAACCCTAGATCTAGATTCGTTTTTTTAGTTATACAGTGAACGTTCGCCAGTTAAGACTAGAACACGAACGTTCGCTTGATAACTTTTTCCTTTTCTGTTTAGTTTCGGCCAGGGACTTATCTGTGAAGTTCTTTTACAGTTTAGCCCCTAAACTTCAAACGGCCATATCTTTTTACCTGTTAGTCCAAATTCAACGAAACCAACGCCCACGTCTTCGTTACGAAGCCCTCTTTCCAGTAATACAACTTAAACATGTTTTTGAAAATTTTAAAATTTGAATTCAACTAGTTTTAGATTCAAACTTCGTTTGATCATAACTTGAGTTTCGTAACTCCGTTTTAGTTGATTCTTTTTGCAAATCGAAGCTCTGGACCTAAACTTTTCGATAAGGCCAAATTCACATAATATTGTACTGCTGGAAATTGTTTTGTGTTTCAAGAGTCATTCGTTTGTTTTCAAAGTTTTCCGAAGTGTTTATTCGCTTTGTCTGATCTTTCTGAGTGATTGCTTATGTGTGGTTACTATTGCTTGCTTACGATAGATTGACCGGAGTGTGACGAGTAGATCTATCAAGAGTTTTGAGTGTAAATCATCTTCATCAACATTGCAGGCAAGTTCACACTTTGATCATATTTTCCAATACCGAGTTTTCATTGCATTAGTTATATCCTCAAACACATTGCATGAGTAGGATCTATTAATTTGTGGGACTGGGAAGTAGATTGAGGTAGAACCTATTACCTGCATTATTTTCAAACCCTTGGGAGTTACTTCTACGTTTGCTTAGGTTGCCATGCTATGCTCGTAGACGTGGTTTGGGTTTGAGTGAAATCCATGACAGGTGTGAGTTGTTAATTAATGGTTCAACTTAAGGTGGCTACTTGAATACACATCTGGGTGGATTGGTTTGGGGCACCCTGGGAGTGAACCAGTGGATTGCCCGGACACCTGGTGATGCCAGTGTTGTCCTAGGAAATCCCGGGGTTTCCGTGTGATTGTCCTATTGGAATGCCACCAAGGCTCAAAGGGATCATATAATATTTTCATGCCTAGAAACTTCCATGTGCAACCACATGCCAATATGGGCTCTAGCATAGTTGAGTAAGTTGTGGGAAACCTTTCCATGATGGGCTAGCAGATGTAGGGGGATTGTAGGTGTACCGGCCTATCTATCTGGTTAAGGGGACCTCTTCGGAAAGACTGTGTCTCGGTCATCCGTTTCTCAAACATCATGCAGTGCGAGAAATCCAACGGAGGTGATCGAGTCTTGTGGGGAAAGTGCACAAACCTCTGCAGAGTGTACAAACTATTCGTGAGTAGACGTGTCCCCGGTTATGGACATCTTTGAGTATCTAGAAGTGGATTATTTGCTGATCTCATCACTCTCTAATTTAATATTGTTGGGTTTAATGATTATTTTAATTGGGGTTGAGAGGATGTCTATCTTCTCAACAATGTTTCAACTACCATGATAGTTAATTAAAATATATTCCTTTGCAGTAGGGAAAAATTGGCTTTACGCAAAAACTTTAACCTTACAGCCTTCACCAGCCAAATATGCATGTAGTTGTAGGCCTTATTCATCATTATCATTACAGTGTGAATTTGCCAGTACATTCAATGTACTGACCCTCTGTGGCTGCAACGTCTCATGTTGCAGGATTATCTTACGACGAGTAAGTGATACGTTAGGGTTACGATTTCTACACTCAACTTTGTCGTTGGTGTTGATGGGAATCCACAACCTTGTTGCTTCTGCTATGATCGATTGAGGTAATAATATTTATGTTACTTAATACATGTGATTTACCTCTGTTATAAATCATGTTTGTACTGTGTGTGTGAGCATACCGATCCAGGGATGACACAGAACACGGAGACTTCGGTCCATTCGGATCGTGGTCGCTACAAGATGGTATCAGAGCACATGTTGACTGTAGGACGTGACCCTAGAAACTAGCCAGACCATAGGAAATGATTTCTCCAAAACTATCTTTTTAAAAAGATTCTTATCTCTCTTCTTCTCTGAGCTTTGTCAAATCTTCCCTGTGACCTTAAATAGTTAGACAATACCCCTTTTCCCATTTGGACCACTTCGGAGTAAAGAGGATTTTACTGTGTATTGGAAGTGTTGAAGCTACAACAATGGATACTCCGAAGGTTTGAAGAGTTGGCAACCTTGAAGAGATGATGACCTTTAGAAGACCAAACCCCTGTTATGTATTTACGTTAGATGCGACGATTGTGAGCCGTCTTTTGTTTGATGTTTCCTGACGGCCACAAACTAAAACCGTCTCTTCAAAACTATTGTTTGTCTTGAGTGTCCCTCTCTATCTCTTCTGAATCTCATCCCAAAAACCTTTGGACCCAATAGAGGATGACTGAAGGTAGATTTGATGTCTCTGGACCAATGACCCAGCCGGAGGCAGAGTTATGGATACAAAACATGGAAAATCACTTCAGGAAGAATTTGGTAGCAAGGAAGTATGAAGTTCAATACGTTCTCCAGTACTTTACAAAAAGTGCTGCAACAAGGTGAAAGATGCTTCAAACCATACAAGGATGTAAAAGAGCAGAAAATTGGAAGGAATTCAAGAAGACTCTGTTAGGATCCCGTCTCATCCGAGAGCGTGGAGACAAGCCAAAGAAGAAACTTTGTGCCTGTAGGATTTGTGGAGAAATAGTACACACCCAGGAGGAGCATAAGGATGAATGCCCTAATTGTGAAGGAAGTCACCTAGCTGAAGAATGCCCAACTAGGCATATTACTTGCTTCTTGTGTGAAGGGACTACCCATTACCATGCTCAGTGTCACATTTACCCCATGGTGCAACAAACTGTCCAGCAGAAGAAACAAGCAATGAAAGAAGTCCTCGAGGAAACCTTAAGGGAATCCACGATGGAGGAAGATATTGATGACCCTGATGGAGAAGGACTAGACAGATATTACTCCCGTGCTTGCTACTCATGTGGAGAGAAAGGACATCTTTCACAGCAATGCACGAGGGAAAGCCAAAAGTATCTGGGAGACTTCCCGACAGAAGAAGTGGAGTTTGATCCACAAAAGATAGAAGGATTGGTAGGAACGAAGAAGTCAAGTAAGAGGAAGAACATGTGTCCCCAGAAGAACCCAATTTCTGCGGAAAAGGGCCTGGGTGACATCACATGTTACTGGTGCAAGGATTTAGGTCATTACGCTATCAGTTGCCCAACCAGGAAACGGAGAATCCAGTGAATCAGGATAGTCGCCATGAAGTCCTTAGATCTGCCTTATGACATTAGTTTACACTACAAAGAAGTAGAGCTTTTGCCAAGAGAAAGTTCAGACCGGAGGAAAGATTGATTAGAGTAGTCGAGATCTGAATATTAGAATGAAGCATGTAGATAAATATGGAATACCCTTTTACAATGTTGAGTTGAGTATGGAAATAACATTGTAGTAGTTCGTGAAGCAATGGAAGTTGAGATGTTTGGAATCTCATAGTTATGAGTTGTTGGATGATTGTGAGGGCCTCTCTTGTGATCTCACCCAGACCAAAACCTAGAGCCCATGGAAGTTGACCCAAACCTTTCTCGGACAAAAGACCTCTTTTTACCCAAGGAATGTCCGTATGTTGTCCTGAGAACCCCTTCTGTCTTATGGCTACAGATGACAACCCTTTATGAGTCTTTTCTCAAAGGCTCGGAAACCATCATGACCCTGACTAGCGATCAAGATTATCCAAAGATCCTGAAGGACATGATGAAGCATATTCAACTGGAAGGAGATGCAGTTTACAAGGGTTATCCCTTCATGGAGAATGGAGTTGAACTTTGGTACGTGGAGGTACACCTCCATCGTGTGAAAGGAGTTTACCCAAAGACTATGGGTCAATACTTTTTCATCTCCCGAGTACTGCGAACAACATTCTTTGATTCTGTTCGTGAAGCTGCTATGGAGGCCATACGTCAGATTGGAGAAATACTTGAAGCAATACCTCGTTTTACCCAGGGATGCCTGAGTACGATGCATGCGGAGATGGTGGAGATGAAGCACACGACCAATAGGATGAAGCAAAAGATTGGTGATTTTAAGAATCACATTGCACAATTCCGGTGGGACTGAAGCATCCTTAGCTAGGACGAATGGATATAGATGGAAGAAATTCTTGACCATACCAGACTATCTGGATAGTAGCAATTGTAGTGATGCACCTTTGGAAATTGGAGTATTGAATACTGGTTCAAGAAGTAATAAAAGATTTGATATGAGGAGAATAAGGACTATGGGTGAACCAGTGCATTTTGTTTAGTGGTACCTCACTGTGTGAACCTTGGACCCATAGGAAGGAATGTGTTGCCCCAATTAGTGGAGTTTGCACAAATAAGTTGGAGTTTATTTTGATATGAAGCTTACCCCAAGAGTATGAAGGAAAGAAGTATGATTGGATTTTACGAGGGTGTAATGCTGGAGTATGGAACTACAGTAACCCCAAGGATTGAGTTATGGATATACAAGTTCTGACGTGGACCCTTTAGCCGAGGACCTAAGGAGGCTACGTAATTATAAGGGAACCACGAGACTTGTCTATAGTTATGTTTCTGCTGTAGTAAAGCAGTGCATTTTGCTATAGATTGAACCAAGAAGAAGGAGTTTTGTGCAAAGTATTGGAGTTGAAGCCTGCAATGGAAATGTAGTAGACTGTGGCAGGTTGAGAATCGATGAAGTCAGCAGCCTGGTATCGATTTTGGATTTTATGAGTTGTTACTCTATAGTGATGAGTGAAGACATGATGCATTGAAGGAGATTTTGAAGAAACTAGTGTTATTCATTTTAAGTGTGGTAGAATCCAACACCGTTACCCGAATACACTAACTAGTGGTTGGTTACATCAGACTTGGAGTGGATTGCCCAAAGATGAGTCTGAGTAATTACATCGTAGTTTTACCCACAGAAAAGTAAGGTATAATTGCATGGATTTAAGAAAGCCAAGGAATGTGGATGTTGGAAGTATGACAGTTGCAGCCCAATGATGAGACCAAGTGTTACTAGTGGTGATATGGGCCATAACCCACAGGCCCCAGGACCTGTCAAGAAAGCAAGCACACTCTTGCTGAAGGAAAACCCCTGAAAGAAGTTACGACTTGGCCAACATACGATTTTATAGGTGGTTACGTTAAACCCGAGGGTTGTGAAGAAACGTTAGATGTTTTCCTTGGCTTGCAGAATCAATGGATTTCTCCGAACTCAGTTCGTCGACAAGAGAAATTCTGCAATGCTTGTGAGGATGACCGAGTGTTAGAATGCGAGATTCACTAAACCATATACAAGGTAATGATTTGGGTGCGGGATGGATTGATCACCATACCGACTTACTCTTATTGTTTGCCTCTGTTATACGGGATGGTAAATCTGAGTGACTTACCTATAGTAGAGAGACGACGATGTCAAAACTTTGTTTAAGCCCTAGAATGGTATATAAATTATTCCCTATACACGGCATGCTGTTGCCAACCGTAGGTTATACGGTGAGGAAGAAGCCCAAACCCGTTTTCTGCAGGGACCCAGTAAAATTGTTCGATGACCTCCAAGAGATATCGATATTTGTTTAGTATTGGCGGCAGACCTGTCAGCTAAGAAGAGCTAGACACAGAAAGAGCCTTACCAAGAGGAAAGGATATAAGGAATTGAGGACGGCAATTTTGCCACTACCGAAAGAGCCCTAGAGAAGGAATTATCCCGAAGATTTGAGAAGACCGACGCCGTCAACCCAAAAGGATTGAGTACCTGAGTTTTGATGGAACCATAACCATCATTATAAGTGTGGTAGCACCCTAGGCCACACCAATCAATGGATTTGCTAGAAGACCCCCAAACCCTAACCTATTTCTTGCTAGCCTCTCCGAATCTCGAGGACGAGATTCATTTTAAGTGTGTTAGGTTTGTAACATCCCAAAATTCTAAATTTTGGAATGTTATAATAAATAGATAGATTTGATTGTTGTTTGATGTGCTGAGTGAAATTGAGTGAAATTTGAAACTTTTGAAAGTTAAATGAGAGGGAATAAAATGACTTTCCCAAAACTTTCACTTTGCTTTTGATCTCCGGGGGAAATTCAAATTCTTTTCAACACAAAACCCTAGATCTAGATTCGTTTTTTTTAGTTATACAGTGAACGTTCGCCAGTTAAGACTAGAAAACGAACGTTCGCTTGATAACTTTTTCCTTTTCTGTTTAGTTTCGGCCAGGGACTTATCTGTGAAGTTCTTTTACAGTTTAGCCCCTAAACTTCAAACGGCCATATCTTTTTACCTGTTAGTCCAAATTCAACGAAACCAACGCCCACGTCTTCGTTACGAAGCCCTCTTTCCAGTAATACAACTTAAACATGTTTTTGAAAGTTTTAAAATTTGAATTCAACTAGTTTTAGATTCAAACTTTCTTTGATCATAACTTGAGTTTCGTAACTTCGTTTTAGTTGATTTTTTTTGCAAATCGAAATTCTTGACCTAAACTTTCCGATAAGGCCAAATTCACATAATTTTGGTACTGTTGGAAATTGTTTTGTGTTTCAAGAGTCATTCGTTTGTTTTCGAAGTTTTCCGAAGTGTTTATTCGCTTTGTCTGATCTTTCTGAGTGATTGCTTATGTGTGGTTACTATTGCTTGCTTACGATAGATTGACCGGAGTGTGACGAGTAGATGTATCAAGAGTTTTGAGTGTAAATCATCTTCATCAACATTGCAGGCAAGTTCACACTTTGATCATATTTTCCAATACCCAGTTTTCATTGCATTAGTTATATCCTCAAACACATTGCATGAGTAGGATCTATTAATTTGTGGGACTGGGAAGTAGATTGAGGTAGAACCTATTACCTGCATTATTTTCAAACCCTTGGGAGTTACTTCTACGTTTGCTTAGGTTGCCATGCTATGCTCGTAGACGTGGTTTGGGTTTGAGTGAAATCCATGACAGATGTGAGTTGTTAATTAATGGTTCAACTTAAGGTGGCTACTTGAATACACATCTGGGTGGATTGGTTTGGGGCACCCTGGGAGTGAACCAGTGGATTGCCCGGACACCTGGTGATGCCAGTGTTGTCCTAGGAAATCCCGGGGTTTCCGTGTGATTGTCCTATTGGAATGCCACCCAGGCTCAAATGGATCATATAATATTTTCATGCCTAGAAACTTCCATGTGCAACCACATGCCAATATGGGCTTTGGCATAGTTGAGTAAGTTGTGGCAAACCTTTCCATGATGGGCTAGCAGATGTAGGGGGATTGTAGGTGTACCGGCCTATCTATCTGGTTAAGGGGACCTCTTCGGAAAGACTGTGTCTCGGTCATCCGTTTCTCAAACATCATGCAGTGCGAGAAATCCAACGGAGGCGATCGAGTCTTGTGGGGAAAGTGCACAAACCTCTGCAGAGTGTACAAACTATTCATGAGTAGCCGTGTCTCCGGTTATGGACATCTTTGAGTATCTAGAAGTGGATTATTTGCTGATCTCATCACTCTCTAATTTAATATTGTTGGGTTTAATGATTATTTTAATTGGGGTTGAGAGGATGTCTATCTTCTCAACAATGTTTCAACTACCATGATAGTTAATTAAAATATATTCCTTTGCAGTAGGGAAAAATTGGCTTTACGCAAAAACATTAACCTTACAGCCTTCACCAGCCAAATATGCATGTAGTTGTAGGCCTTCATCATTATCATTACAGTGTGAATTTGCCAGTACATTCAATGTACTGACCCTCTGTGGCTGCAACGTCTCATGTTGCAGGGTTATCTTACGACGAGTAAGTGATACGTTAGGGTTACGATTTCTACACTCAACTTTGCCGTTGGTGTTGATGGGAATCCACAACCTTGTTGCTTCCGCTATGATCGATTGAGGTAATAGTATTTACGTTACTTAATACATGTGATTTACCTCTGTTATAAATCCTGTTTGTACTGTATGTGTCAGCATACCGATCCAGGGATGACACAGAACACAGAGACTTCAGTCCATTCGGATCGTGGTCGCTACATGCTGCCAACGCCGCCACTGGCCCAGCGCGGCACGAGCAGCAGGCCTCGTATCTGCACCCCTCCATGCGGCGAGATCGACGCACCATGACCCCATCACTGACCCTGGCGATCTCGTCGTCCCACGCTCGCCATGGACCCGCAAACGCGCAGGCTGCGTTGCTCATGGCACGTGAGCTCCTGTGTTACCGCCCTGTCGACCACTTCTACGAAGAGTTGCTCGACCGCATCGCCGAGGTCGTCAACACCGCTGGGGGCTCTCCAGCACTGCCCCTCTCGTTGCCTCGTCCGCCTTCCCAAGCGGGCGACGCGGCCCATGAAGCGCCTCTACCACCTCCACGTCAAGGCGGCATCCACGACCCAAGGCACGTGGCCCCGCGGCGTGACCACCCTCGCGCGGCGCCAGTACACAAAGAAGGAAGCTGCCAAGAGATCCAGTGGCGCCGAGGAGGAGCGCCAGCGCTCCCTCCACCGCCGCGTCGAGACCGTGCACCACCCGTCTTGGTGGCGCGCGAGGACCAAGACCAAGCTCCGCCTACCCGACAAGCTCTGGTGTCGACAATAGGCTGCAAAGCCCTCGCCCTGAGCTGTGCAATGTCAACTAGCCTGGGAAGTTCAAGACCGACCTGCCTCCACGCTACGACGGCACCCCCGACCCTGCTGAATTCCTGCAGCTCTACGAGCTGAGCATCGAAGTGTCCGGCGGCAACGAGAAGATCACGGCGAGCTGGTTCCCCATGGCTCTCAAGGGCGGCGCGCGCTCGTGGCTCCTGAATCTACCCGCGGGATTGATCTCCACCTGGGGTAAGATCCGTGAGCGGTTCATTGCCAACTTCCAGGGCACCCGCGACTGCCCCCCGGCCGTGGGTGACCTGCGGCGCATCAAGCAACAACCAGGAGAAACCCTGCAGAAGTTTATCCAGCACTTCAACAGTGTTTGCATCAAGATCCCCAAGGTCACGGATGAGGCCATCATTTTAGCATTCTTAGATGGCGCCCGTGACACCAAGATGAAGGAGGAGCTCGGCATCCACGAAGATCTATGCACGTCCCCTGAGCTATTCAACCTCGCCACCGGTTGTGCCAGAGCCGAGGAGGGGCGCCTCTCCCTCGTCGAGCTCCCCGCTACTGATCCTGAAGACAAGAAGTCCAAGAGCAAGAACGTAAAGCGCAAGGGTGTGGTAGTACTTTCAGCTGAGCCAGAGATGAAACGCGACCGTGACTACCCAGAGTCATCCAAGAACAGCCGTCCGTTCTGTACCTTCCACAACGTGCACAGCCATAACACCCATGACTTTCAAGAGCTCAGGGCCCTCCGTGAAGGACGCATCAGCCAATGCCCTGAGCGTAGCAACCGTGACTACAGCCGTGCGGGAAGTCAAACCGGGAAATGCTCGGACAACTGCGGCCCCCGCCAGGAGTGGCATGATCAGCCTCGTGAGGATGCATGGAGGGACCAGCCTCGTGAGGATGCCTGGAGGGACCAGCCTCGCGAGAACCGGCCCCAGGGCAAGGCTGGCCTCCCTCCTCTTCCACCACCAAGAAGGAATGACGACCAGGACGAGGGGGCTGGGGGCTTCCAGGAGCCTCGCGCCATCGCCTGCATATTGGGCGGAGCGCAGGCCCCAGCCTCTCAACGCCTCTTCAGGCAGTTCGCTTGAGAAGTGAACGCGGCTCTCCCCAAGCTCGAAGCCACGCGCCCACTCAGGTGGTCCAAGTGCCCCATCACCTTCAGTTCACCAGACCAGCTCAAGTGCGTGGCGATGGCTGGCGCCCTCCCGATGCTTTGTTCACCCGTCATCAGCAATGTTCAAGTTACCAAGACCCTCATCGATGGCGGCGCCGGGCTTAATGTCCTGTCCGTCAAGACATTCGACAGCCTTCAAGTACCGTATGATTAGCTACTACCTACCAAGCCTTCCTCCGGAGTTACTGACGACTCCACCACCCCCATAGGGCGGGTCCGCCTGCGTGTCACCTTCGGCAAGCGCGACAACTACTACACCGAGCACATCGACTTCGACGTCGCCTACATTCATCTCCCATATAACGCCATCCTCAGGTACACAGCCCTGGCCAAGTTCATGGCGGTGACTCACCATGGCTACAAATGTCCTCCAGATAGGAAGCGGCGGCGGCATCATCGTCGCTTGTGAAGAGAAGGACGCAGTGTGCTCACTCAAGCGCGCTTACCAAGCAGTGGTGGTCAAGGACCCAGACAACAATGGCACCGCCTACCCTCCTGAGGTCGTGCCCATGAAGAGCAGTTATTCTGGTGGCCGCACCTCAGGACCCGCACCCAGGGATGGAGCACCACCCTCCCTCGCATAGGAAGGCGCACCCGGCGCTCCCCTCAGGCTGGGCTCGGGGCTCTTCTCTGGAGGGCCTCTGACCTAGCCAATATCTCGAGGGAGGCGCTCGGGCACCATGTGGAGGCGTGCTTCACCGTGCATTTCCCTTCGGAGGCCTCAAGGTGTGAGGCACCGAGCGCTCAGGAGTTCATCAGCCTGACCATCGAAGACTTGCAGGTGCCAAGAGCAATGCGGGGCAAGCCGCTCAGCACCTCAGAGTGCAGATGTCGCCCTAGCCTCGGGTGACAGGCTGTGCGTCTACATCAACGTCCGAGAACTCAATAGGATCACTTCTCAGGAGCTCTACGGCCCTCTCAGGTGGGCCAGTGCGAGGGCCCCCCTCACAGCTACGTTCGCATGCCCTTCGGCCTGCCGAACTGAGCAACCCTGCCCTAGCGCCACATGCGGGAGGTCCTAGCGACTCGTGAGGCCAGGCATCAGGAGATCTTGGCGGAAGTGGCCTCGGTTCTCTGGGAACCTCTGAAGCCTCGCGAGGTCCCGGAGTCAAGCGGCGTGTAGGGATCGGCATCTAGATCAAGCGTCTTCAGCTGCACCAACACTACTTCAGCAACTCTGCCAGGTGACATTTTCCTGTTTTGTTCAGCTGGGAGTGCCCCTCGGGCTGCATCATTCCAAGGTCGCACGGGCCTGACCCTGCGGCATGTATCCTTTTGCATCTTAATCTTACTTTGTTGGGGGCGCCCCCTCGGGCCACATCATCCCCAAGCCGCGCGGATCCATCCCAGTGGCTTGCATCGTTCTTGCATCTTACCTAAGCTAGCGATTACCTTTTCTATCAGTTGCATTAAAATCATTTATCTGCCTGACCGGCACCTCGATGCCATGAATGTTGTACGCCCTGACTAACCTGCTTGCGCCTGCCTCGTGACTAAGGACAGGCATGGTGTCTGTGCTCGGGTTCGTCCCTGCAGCGTTGCCAAATCCAAGCGATCGAGCTCTGGCTCGTAGGCCAGCCCCGTGTATGTCACCTCCCGTAATCCTTGGTGCCACGCCCTCGCATGAGCTGGGTGCAGATAGGCGGGTAAGGACGCACAACATGGTACCTCATCGCTAAGCGGGCCGCACGCCGGTTGTCTGCCCTCAGGGTATCCGCATGAGAAGACTAGGCACGGCGTCTATGCTCGGGTCCGTCCCTGCAGCATCGATAAACCCAATGGCTGAGCTCTGTCTGGCGGGCCGGCCCCATTCATGTCATCTCCTGGGGTCTTTGATGTCTGGCCTTCTCACATGGCAACCTCGAGAGATTCACTCGGCACATGTTTCCTAACCATCTTGCAAGATCACCTCAAGCACTTTCACTCAAGACCAGGTGCAACCCGCCTTGAGGTAGGGCCCCGTGAGTCCCGCACTGGCTCACGGGTGCCCAGATACACCTCGTCCAGCCCTACCGTGCAGGCCACGTGTCAGGGCGGGGCTGTACACGCCCCGGGGGCTCTCCGCAATAGGGAGTCCCCTCCCACGTTCCAGTGGAAGCACCATGCTCCACGCTGGCAGTCGACACAGTTGAGGAGCGGCTATGCCCGTGCAAGAACAATAGCGCCATGCTCCGCACTGGTGTTAAACAACTGGGGGTGGCCTCACGGCTGCATTAACCTCAGGGAGCCACCCGGCTCGGTGGCCAGCCCCACCACGTTGCACTCCCCTCGGGAGGGTAGCGCGAGGGGGCTGGGCACGGGGGATGCGCTTAGGTCACCCCTAGCGTATGCCCCGCCCGGTCCCCGGACCTGGTCGTCGCAACTCTCCCGAGCGAAAGCCCGGCGAGGACAGGTATGAGGTATGTTCGTACGTCAAGGGGGACCCTTGGGCATCGCGACCCAAGGGCCTAACTGGTCCCGTAGCCCCTCACTCCCTAGTCTTGTCCTGGTGATCCGGACAAGCCAGCGGCGGCTGAGGTACGCGCGGGGCCGGGCCCTGCCGACGCAGAACGCTAAGGCCAGCTCTTGCATTACTCTCCTAAGGGTTGTTCGTACGTCAAGGGGGACCCTTGGGCATCGCGACCCAATGGCCTAACTGGTCATGTAGCCCCTCACTCCATGGTCTTGTCCTGGTGATCCGGCCAAGCCAGCAGCGGCTGAGGTACGCGCTGGGCCGGGCCCTGTCGACGCAGAACGCCAAAGCCCTGCTTTGCGCTTCCTTCCTAGAGACCGTTTGCATGTCAAGGAGGACTCCTGAGCATCCGACTCAGGAGCCTAAATGGCCACATAGCCCCTCACTCCCTGGTCTTGTCCGAGTGATCCGGACAAGCCAGCGGCGGCTGAGGTACGCGTGGGGCCGGGCTCTGCCGACATAGAACAACAAGGAAAATAGGAAGGGAACAGCGAATATCTAGCAATTATTACAAGCCAAATTATCCTTCGAGCATCAAACAAAAGTTTTAACGCCTCCGCGAGGCACGTCGCATGTCGCAGGAAAACAAAGATAGGGAGGAGCACCGTCACTCACCAGCAGGCCCCTCCTTCAGCCTCGGGCACCGCAGCCATGAAGCACTTATCTATCTGCAGCATCGCCAAGCCCTGCGGAGCAGGCCTTGGCCGCAGGGACGGCGGCGCGGTCGGCTGGAGATGAAGGGTTGATGGCAAGGAACTTCTGCAGCAAGGCCTCCACCCAGCCCCTCACGGCCTCGGCGGCGGCCTCGCAACGCTCTTCGTCCACATGCTCGAGCAGTGCACCAAGGTCACCGGAGGGATCACGAAGATGCAGGTGGCTGAAGACACGCGTCAGGGCTATGGAGGACAACGCGTGGGCTTCCCCTTCCACCATGGGGCCGATCTCATCAACGACACCCTCGAGTGCCATAACGAGATAGGGAAGCAGTTGGGCGGGGCCTTCATCGTTCGTCACCAGCGGCTTCTCCAAGCCCTTCTCGTAGAGTGCCCTCAGCGCTTGCCGGGACCTTTCCTCCAGGGACTTGAAGGCCGCGTGGTCCTCAGCCAGAACCTTCGCCTTGGCCTCCAGCTGGGCCTTCTCTGCTTTCATCGGCTTCCTCAACCTCCCTAGGCGGCTGCTCTCTGCAACCAGCGTCTTGGCCAACTACTCTACCTCGGTGTCACGGCTGGCCACGACATCTTCTCGGGCCTTCATCTTCTCCTCCTCCGCCGCGCACTTGATGCACATGATCTGCAGCTCGATCTCCATTTACTGGCATCGCTCCTTGATGACCTGCACATCCTTCAGCGCCGCCTCGCGGGTGGCCGCGGCCTTGTCAGCGGCCTGCTTGTCCTTGTCGGAAGCCGCCACGACTCGGCTCAGCGCATCCCGGACAGACGCGTTGGAGTTCAACCAGCCCGAGACCAGCTCCAAGCACCCTGCCACGAGACGACAATCGGTGCCCTGGAGGTCATCCTGAAGCTGCGTTAATGCGGAAAAGGCCTCCTTCAGGGTGTCGGGTGAAGCAGGGGGGCACAAGCTAGCCGTACGACCGGAGCGAGAAGTTGTGGCATGTTCAGGACCTCCTGGATCGTTGAACCATCCGCATGCAAGCTGGAGGTGAGCGCCTATGGGGCCGGCTTGACCAAGGAGGCCATCCCCTCCTAAGGTTTGTCTACCGGCCCTCGCAAGGACACCTGGGAAGGAGAAGGTGAAGTCAAGACGGACCGCTGAGCCTCTGGTGTGGTCGGCTCCTCCTTCTTCTTCACCGACGGTGTTGGCCTAACAATACAAGGGGAGGCATCAGGAATCAGCAACAAGATCAAGGATGGAAACAAGACCAGGCCAAGGTACTTACTGATCCATGGCGGCGTAGTCCCGCGGCCTCTTCACCACGGAGCCCAGGGGCCTCGCTGCCGACAGCGCAGGCGCTGATAAGGCTATAGCGGCTGGCACAGCAGCAGCGTCAGGCGGTGCCGAAGCTGAGGTGCCGCCTCGAGAGATCAGCACCGACCTGCCCTTCGTCGGGACCCCAGATGGCAGCTTCTTCGAGGGGGTGAGCTTAGACCTCGTGACAACCCCACCTGGGGATGTCGCCTCCTTCACCGGGTGGTCATCGGTATCATCATCATCAGGCAAGGCGCGGAGGAGGTCGGCCTTGCGTGGAGGGGAGGACTCCCTCGCCCCATCCGCGGTCGCCTGTGAGTCCTCTTCCCCGCTGGAGTCGCCTGAAGACAGCTCCACATGATTAGTTGCCACCAGAGCTTCAGGGGGCGCCGGAGGCACGAGACCGCGTCTGTCGAAGGTGGGCATGGAGGCCACCACTGTCGCACCATCTTGGCAGCAGTACAAGGGGACATGGGTAACAGGCGGATACCCCAGATCGTCCTCAACCAGGAGACGGAGAGCTGCCCCAAGTTGCTTGTCGGATAGGGTGTCAAGGCGCAGTCGAAGGTTGTCCGTCTCATCCCCGAGCGTCCACAAGGGGCGCGAGTGCGCCTGGAGTGGAGCTACGCGGGGTGCCAGGAATTCCTTAACGATCATGGCCCCCATCAGCTTCATCGCCTCTGGGTTGTCAGGCTTCAGGTTGGAAGTCATCTTCTCCAGCACCTTCTTCGCCCAAGGGTCGGTAAGCTTCGTGCTGAGCCACCTGTCGCTTGACTCGGGCATCTCCGTCGGTAGCACCAACCGAGGATGGGAGCACTTGGCATCCACGAGGACCCACTTATTCCTGAAGTTCTTAGCCTTCTTCCCGGCCTTCGAGATCGCGTTGGTCCCGTTGGCCGCGATGAAGTTGGCACACCCAGAACAGAGCTTGCCCTTGTTCCGAAGATAGAAGAAGTGGTGAAGCAGCGCTATAGACGGTATCACACCAATGAATGCCTCGCAGTAGAAGGAGAAGATTGACGGGAGGAGGACAGAATTGGGATGAAGATGAAGGGCGTGCAACTTGTAGTAGCTAAGGATGACGAAGAAGAAATCAGAGAAAGGGGGGCCAGCCCCGCAACTACACTGCTCATAAAGGGATAGAAGGTACTCCTGGAGTCCTCTGGCTTGGCGGAGGCGGCTAGGATCGCCGTCTTCCCCTTCTCGTTGGTGTCCTCCGCCATCATCAGGAGCACGGCGGCGTGGTTCGTCTCTGAGACGCTAGGCGCGCATAGGGCCGGCTCGTACCAGGCGGGTAGAGCGGCAACCTTCGCCTTACCGGACACCATCAGCCACGATCTCGGAGGGGAGACGGCACGGATCTAGAGTCCTTTGGAGGGGAGGAGCAAGAAAGGGGATCTGGAGCAAGGCGAAGGCAAGCAATGAAGGTGTTGGGCGCGCGCTTACCTTTTGTCAGCCGTGCAGTTGCCGAGGCGGCATGGGGGAGTGCAGTCGCCCACGTCCCATCAATCTCCATGCGTCAATCGAGGCCGCATGCTTTTGGGGCATGCGGCACTCCGCACTTGACCCTTGGCTTCGCCGCAAAGCCAAGTCTAACCGCGCCTTGGGCCCGGGGGCTACTGTCGGCATTCTGGGAACTGGGGTACCCAGACTTGCCTACCTACGACCCGGAGCGTGGCTCGTCCAGTGGCCTGGTAGGGCCCAACCTCGTCAGCAACGACTTAGAACCCTCGCAAGGGGCCGAGCATCGCGAGGCGGGCGACGCAAGACCTCCCCTGGGGCGGCCTCACTAGGCTGGCTCCCAAGGAGCGGAGATATCATGGCGAGGGGCACCTCACGAGGTCCTCGTGACGTGAGCCATGACGACCAAGGCCAGGCGGGGGCCAGTGGGTGCAGGATGCCAGTTTCCTCTTTGGTGCTAAAGGAGTAGGCGCAGGCGAGGAGTCCCGAGGCATCGGGCAAAGGTTTACATGTCGGTGCAACAAGACCAAGACCAGCAGGACGGCAGAGCGGAGGTCGTCGCGGAGCCGATGGCGACGTCACCACCAGAGCCTTTGGCAGGCAAAGACCACCTTTGTCAGGATAGCTTGTACTAGCTGTTCCCCTTCAAACTTGGTCGTTGTGAGATCCCTTCCCGCTTAATATTTGGGAGGAGGACCCGGGCCACTATAAATAGGACTAGCCACCACCATAGAAAGGGGGTGAGAAGAGAGGAGGAAGAAGACCCGACACACCCACAAGCTCATCCGAGCGCAAGAACACTTCTCCTCAGGAGGTTGTTCATTCCCTGTACTAGTTCTTCCCCAACCTACAAGGCAGTCCATCACACCACACTGGATTAGGGTATTACACCACAACGGTGGCCCAAACCAGTATAAACCTTTCTGTCTCTTGTTCTTTGAGTTCGATGAGCTAGGCTTAGGAATCGGCGAGTAGACAAGCTAGGGTGGAAGGAGAGATCTTCGTGCACGCCCCAGTGTTCGAACCATGAGTGTTTTGCCGGAACCTGAGATCCAATAAGTATGATGTGGCGTGAAGGACACTGGTTGAGCCCCTGCTAGAAGAACTTTGACTGCTTGTTCTGTTAAAAGGAAGTGATGAAAAAAATTCTTTCTCATTTGAGTTGTCCTTTTGCAAGTTACAATAAGCGCCCCGGTCGCAGGTCGTGATTTATATTGCACTAAGATCCCTTCCAAGAGAGAGTACCTTCCCCAATTTCTCCTCGAGAACTGGTTGAAACAGGGAGAAAAGTTTTGTGTACATTTCATTAACTACTTTGCCATTTTTTTACTTTGCCTGGAATTGAAAAAAAAACATCAGAAATTATTAGTATCCAAATTGAAAAATAACTTCTGACCTACACGGTAGGTTTTGTCAAGAATAGCAGAAAAGGCATGTCTAATGTGCACAGAAGCACACATGATGTGCTGCGGGAAGCACGGGTAACAAAGTCCACGAATCATAGTCAACAAATTCCTTGAAGGAGCAAAACAAACGTATTGGATGAAGCAGACACAATGTATTGTATGAAGCATGGTTGACCTACCATCGCAGGGAAGCACTGGCATATTTAACACAAAAGCACAACTAACGTACTATAGGAAGCACGCCTAATACGCTGGAGCAAGCACAGGTTACATTTTCCAGCAGTCTCAGCAAATCAAATGGACAAAGACTCATAGCCTACTTTATGGAGTATGTCTAACCCGCCACAGTGAAGCGGAGCTATGAGCATCATGGTAGCACACATTAGCTAATGCAGTGAGGACATCTACCTTTTTCGTAAAAATTTAGAGAACACCATTTCAAACGTAAATGAAGTGCATAAGTTGGAAATCACTTACGGAACAAAAAAATCTTGGGGCACAAATTCTTCTATGAAGGCCTCTAGTCTGGGACTCATTTGAAAAAACGGCCCCTCGAAGCCAGGCGGTGGGTAGAAAGGTGTGCACCTAATATATTTCAGCTACCATGAGGAAGGAAAGAATGACAACCAAGTCAAATTAAAATATGGCAGCCAAAACGTTTTGTTGGGTTGAAAACTTCACCAAAGGAAAATGTTGGAAACTTCACTCACCGTGTGTTTCCCAAAAATTCCGTTCTCTATTCACAGGTTGTCTATGGTAGCATAATTCTTAATGGCCTCTGTATCCCATATAACAAGCCTTGCAGGAATATCACTTTTCAGGTCCATAATCTTCGTATCCAGGTACTCAAAATATGTTATCTGCAAGGTGTTAAGAGGTAAAAATGAATCATGTTCTTGTAGCTACTTCAGGGTATATAGAAATATACAAGTTAATGGACCAACCACTAGAATCAGGAGGCAGCCACACAGGGCGCCTGTGAATCCTTTTTCCTTGAAGGTCTGGAGTGATGCCACCAATTTCTCTATGACAGCATTGGACCAATCATACGATGATATGTTACTTGCCGATCCTTCGAGAGCAGCTAAGTAGTCGGGACTAACGCAATCGTATGTCGTTGGGCATAGAAATACCGATGTCGCAAACATCACGAAAACCTGCTGAAGCACTTCTCCTATCAGCTTCGGGGTCATGAGATCAGTTAACTCTCTGATGTTTGGAGCGTGCCCAGCACACCGAGTCTCAAACTTAATCTGAGATCTGGAAGTTTCTGAGCATTTTCTAGGGATGATCTGCCCCCCCC
>LR738714.1:252984388-253014713 GCA_902687465.1 Secale cereale
CCCCCCCCCCCCCACAGTGGAATTCCTAAGATCCGTTGCACAGTGTATGAGTTGATAAGGAATCTGTATCCACTGGGCAGTATGAAACACCTGATGGGCAATCAAAATAGCGGGCAAGCCAGCGAATGAAACATCTCGGAAGCTCGCGGAAGCACAGATCGAGAAGGTATACAAAACCAATATTTCTGAGAAGCTGTTTCTATGGTTCTGTTAGCTTCTCACACACATTAATGAATTTCTGCAAACTCAGGTTTGTGCTGAACTCTTCTTCGTACTCATCCATTGCAGCCATGTTGACAAAGATAAGAAATGACCTTTAACAAATGTATTGTTGAAGCACATGCTTTTCTGCGAGAAGCTTATATATAAATGTCGAGTCAGGAAAACAGACACAATATTTAAGCCGTGATTAATAATGCAGCTAGACTGAGAGGCATTGATTTCCAAAGAAATTTCAACGACACACATGAGATGAGTGAAAAAAACACCTACTTCGAGGCAGCAAGTTGTTTCTTCCTGTACTCCTCAACAAGCTTTTTGTGTGTTCTACGTTTTAACTTGATCCTTAGTCTCTCTGACACTAGTTGGTCATGAACCATGAAATCTTGTGTGACAATCTCTGTGCCATCGACTGACTAAGGCTGAGTCTCTGGCAGCTGCGAGGTGGAGTCCATCTCATCGAACTCTACATAAGAGGTCATGAGACATCACTGTTATAAGGTCAGCTATGTAAGTTGGTTGTTAGCAGACCATGCGAGACCATCATCCACACCTTGGTTAGCTAAGACCGATTCTAACTCTGAGTTAGTAACTGCTTTGCAAAAACGAACGTAAGTCCTTTGGATCCCTCCTCTAATTTGTTGATTTATACAATCATTTGACCTGTGACGTCATTATAGGGATCATCATAGTGAATTTTGACTGTAGTCTTATTGAGCTCTGCAGCTAATTTAATATGTGGTCACGAGAGTGCTTAAGTTTTGCATGGGTGGAGACATAACTAATCCTAGCAAAACCACGGCGGCAACATGCAGCTCGCAGTATTAAAGTGGGGTCAGCTTAGTCCGAATTTTAAGTCCATAACACTTCTCCCGTTAATAATGCGCAACAGTTTGAGCACGGACCAGCTGAAAATAATTGGATCCGTAAATCGTGCCCGACCTGTCGTGTTGCGCACATATGATGTCAACTCAGCCCATGGAATTGCTAGCACCTAATTTTTTTTGTTCAAGCAATGAATCGGTGGGATAATCACGTGGAGTAAGCAATGGATTACCTGAGGAGTAGATCCACGGCGAGTGGGATGAAGGAAACCGATGATTTTTCAGGGAAGAGTGAGGGATGTGGAGGTATCATGACGAGACTGTAGGTTATCACCGAAAATTCATTATCCTGTCACCACCGACGCTAGATGGAGAGAGATCTGGAACTCATCGGGCGACGAGCCCACAAGTTAGTCAAATACTTGGGGGAACTATTTGAGAGCCGACATGTCAGTACGACAATCAAGTCCACCTACCACATCTTCTCACGCCAGATGGAGGTAGTCCTAGAACTCATATACGGTCGACCCCACATGTTAGTGAGATATTTAGAGGAAGTAGTAATTCAGAGCCCACTTGTCAGTTGGGACGATGAAGTGAAGTTGACCTACCACATCTCGACACGCCGAAAAACATGTGCATATCTCAAGCATTGTAAAACTTACCCCACCTATCGGGTTATTCCTTTGCTGCACGCAAAAAATTGAAGCACTCTCTCTCTCTCTCTCTCTCTCTATATATATATATATATATATATCTTTTCCAGATTCAAAATTATCCAAGGAGATCGCTTACAAGCTGCAGGGAAGCCGATCCCCCACAAATTTGGAAGGTGTGAGTTCCGAACAATCAGTGCATAAGATTCGTCAATCAAAGGTTAGTAAAAAATATCAACGCACCTCGCATTGCGATTCCTGGTACACGAGATTCAATTTTCGAGATGCTAGTTTTGGGTCTATGCCGAAACCTCACTTCATTATATCTATGTTGTTGTGTTACATGCTGGATGGTTTTTGAGTGTCCGGGTCCTTCCTTTACAGAAGTAGGTACTGTGTTACTGTCTAAGTTGGTCCTCGGGAAGCTGTAGACAAAAATTGTGTTCCCTAACTGTTATTGCTTAGAATCGTTGTGACGGTGTTGATGAAATCGCTAAGGTTTGAATGCTTAGTATAAAACTACTTGGTTCTACGTTGTTGATGAATTCTTTGTGGTTGGGATTCATAGAATAAAAATGTTTGGTTTTACTCTGCAGCTCTGACTTGAGTTTGTTCTTTGTTTTTGTGTACTCTCATCCTTGTAAAATCAGCTTGTTCCTTTTGTTAGGATTCATTGTTATCTTTGTGTTAAGTGTTGGACAACCAAACTAGCATCAGCATCTCACTTTGGTTGAGATTGCATTGTAATAAAAAATTAAAAATATGTAATTACAACACTATTGTTGCAGGTGTATAACCTTTATTTTTATTACGTCTCTTTTTCCGGCAGATGTTCAGGACTGTGTCATCTGATCAGGACAACATGGATGGTCGGTGTTTGAACGACATTGACAAGGATTATGGGAGGAAGGTAATACTAAAGCAGTTGAACATTAGCGTTTGGGGTTATTTGGTATTTCATTTCTGCAATGGATGTTGTCAAAGTGTCACCACTGAACACCAAATACTAGATCAACAACAACAACAAAAAGAATAACATCTCCTGGTTGAATGTTGTAATGTATGTTTATTCTGTGCATCTACTCTGTAGTTGAGTCTCGAGAGGTGGAAGAAAAAGAAAGTACTACAGAGCGAGAAGAAGACAAAGGATGCAGTTGTCGTCCAGCAGGCACAAGCCATGTGTGCTGGAGTAGTTGGAGTCAAGAGTGAGATACAAGTTCGTGGCAAACGTCCCAACCAGGAGCATGGTGTGCAACAGACACCTGCGAAGAGGAGCATTCTAAGCAGCAGAAACTCTACTAACCAGACTGTGCAGGTAACGACAAATAATTGAAACCCTTGTTTGGAACGTGCGTGGAAGTTTTACGTGCTAATTCTTTGTAATACTCGCACGTGCATCTAATTATTTTGTGGTTTCAAGGCATAGATGCCCGCAAAGGCGCCGAGCAGGTCTTGTGACGGCCCAATGTTTGAAGGCGGTTAATGAAGATGTACAGGGTAATAAAATTTCAATTGATGCAAGCAAGGGGATCATTGGCAACAAAGGCATTGGTGTTGAAGGATTGAGTATGGTTTGTACAAACAAGAAGAGCCCAATGACAAAATCAAACATAGGAGGAGTAAAATTTACCATACAGCAGCACCAGAAAGCAATACAGGTGACAGCAAATACGAACACGCAACAATATTTAAAGCAAACATTTTTTTGAGCAAATTTTTCTGTGTTTTTGCATAGTGTATTAGATTATAATATATTGCACATGCAGGCGTACGAGCATGGAAGCAAGCATCACAGTAGTCCACGGTTCACTGAAAACCTAAGGCAAGGGCCTAGGAAAGGATCACCTATGTCGTTCAAAGCGACCTTCCAAAGGATCTCCGATGGCATTCAGAATTGTCAGCGAAATCACCATTGCACGGAGGATGTCGTCGAGATTTTATGGACAAGAGAGTCATGGGAAAACAAAGGTGACGTCGGAACTATGTGCTTTTTCAATTCACCACACAAACAGTTTTCTCCAAGAGCATGGTAAAGTGCAAAACAGGAGCATGGCTGTCCGTCTGGTCCGGTTGTATGTGTAGTTGTTCTCCTGTATGGGATGCTACCGGAAGCACTGTTGTGCCTCTCTGGTTGTATGGTGCAAACAGAAGCACAGCCGTTCCTCTGGTCCAGATGTATGTGTAGCATGGTCACATCTGTGCTGCTGGGTATAACTTGAACAGTGCCTTTGGTATACCACTTATACTTGGAGAAGAGGCGCGGGTGTGGTTTTGGTATACCAGGGATGAGCCCTGATGAATCATATAAATCTTTCGTTTATAAATTTAAAAAATGCATATGCTTCAACGGGCTCTGGACATTAAATTTTGTTTCATGTCATGTGTTCGGGACTTGGCGGAAGGGATAACAGATGAGTCAAAGAAATATGATAGTCCTCCATCCATCATGAAAAGATCACAACGTTCACAGCAGCAAGTAGTATACAGCGACAGCACAGATTGCATGGTAGAAGCAACACAATCTCTTGGATGCACAAGTGCTAGAGAAACAGGGAGCAGCATTCCAGAAGGCGGCAGTGGAGAAGCAGAAACAATTATGGATTTGACCATTGCATGCAGAAATGGCGCTCCTGCATGTGACAAACAACAGAGCAGCAGCAACTCTGTGGTAAATGGACCTGTGGTTGGCGATGAAACTGACGTCGTCAGAAGTGAATGTGATCATACGAACGAAGACACGGTAGACAACATCATCATGGCGCCGTCGATGATTGAAGAGAAAGAAATGGACGACGTGTTCAAAGAAGGCATATTCCCAACTACTCCCTCCGTCCGAAAATACTTGTCATCAAAATGAACAAAAGGAGATGTATCTACAACTAAAATACATCTAGATACATCCCCTTCTATTCATTTTGTTCATTTTGATGACAAGTATTTCCGGACGGAGGGAGTATTCAGGAAGTCATCGAAGCGCTCGAACCAGAGTGTGGTATGCCATTCAGATCATTGGATGAAGCCTTCTTCTTTTTTTGCAGATATGCGAGAAGGGTTGGCTTTCCGGTGAAGTGGTCAACGAGCAGAAGATCGACACTTGATGATGAGCTTGACAAACAGGTGTTCCAGTGCACCAAGGAAGGGCAGAATAAAACAACCAAGAGACTTGTTAAAGATAGAAGGAGCAACTGCTTGATCCGGAGAGGCTGCCTTGTCCAAATAATAGCGAAGAGGGATAAAGATAAGAGGAAGTGGTACCTGAAGAACGTACGCCTAGAGCACAACCACCAAGTTCACCCATCTGATTGGATGCTAAAGTTCATGAGGTGCTATAAGAATATGTCACCTTAGGAGAAATTCTTTATACAAGTGCTACAGAAGGCAAGGTTAGAACCAAGGAAGGTTATGCAGATTTTTACAGCAATGGGGAAACCAAGGCAAGAAATTATGTTCGACACGATTGACATAAGCAACATTGCATGCCGGGACAGGGCTAGAGAGTGGAATACTGATATCAAGGACACAATGAAATTGTTTGCCAATATGCAGAGGAAGAGGGCGGGGTTCCACCATGTGGAAGAGACAGACTGCAACAATACAGTGCGGAGCCTTTTTTGGATAGACTCCTTGTGCAAGATGAATTAGAATCTATATGGAGATTACATGTCTTTTGAAACGACATTCTCTACGAATATATATGGCTTGCCATTTGCACCAATTATAGGTGTCGATAACCATGGGTCCACCGTCCTGTTTGGAGTAGGCCTTTTAAAGGACGAGAAAATAGGGTCATTCAAATGGCTCCTAAGTACGTTTGTCGAGGCAATGGGAGGAAAAGAGCTGAAATGCATAATAATAGACCAGGACCAGGCGACAAAGACTGCAATAAAGGAGGCTCTTTCCAGAACGAGGCACGGGTTCTGTTGGTGGCATATTAGGAAGAACATGAAGGAGAATAACGCAACAGTGTTTGCACAGCACCTAGGGATGTCTGATGATTTATTTCGAATCGTCAAAAACTCACTTGATCAAGATGAGTTTGAGCATTCTTGGAAAGCAGCAATTTCTGTGCATGAGGCAGAAGACAACAAACACCTGAACACACTATAGGAACTCCAAAACTTCTGGGTGCCGGCCTACTTCAAGGACTACTTCTATCCTTTCTCGTCAACAACCACACGCAGTGAGAGCACAAATTCGATGTGGAAGAACTATGTCAACCACAAGGACACTATAACAAGGTTTGTTGGTGCGTATCACATGATTAAGCAAACTTGCCTTGCCACGCTTGACAAGAAAAGACACCGAACAGTCTAGAAGACGCCATCATGAGAGATGGGTTTTCCGATTGAAACGGAAGCAAGCGAAATATACACGAATGAAATTTTCAGGAAATTCCAGCTGGAGCTACGGAACCAGACATACTACAAGTTCTCTCACCTGGCAAAGGGGAGGCAGTATTTTTTAAAGGATTATTGAGCCAGGAAAAAAATGTGGAAACCATATTCGGGCGAGGAATTTGATAGGTCAAAGTTCAGGGTAGATGTGGATGAGCTGAAGGAAATATACAGTTGCACCTGCAAGAAGATGAGTAGGGATGGCATTCAGTGCTGCCATGTGCTTAAGGTGATGGACCGAACAGGCATGGTCGGTCATCTTCCAAAATCCTTCATCATCCCCAAATGGACTAAGAATCTATTAGTGGGCTTGAAAGTCATGTCTACAAGTCAAGATAATAGCATGATCCTGCAAGATGAAGAAACTATGAGATTCGGCCTCGCTTATGCTGAGTTGTCAGACAGCTGTTCACATGCTTGCAGAAAAGACAAAGCATACATAGTGATGCGTGAATGCACGGAAGATATGAAAATAAAAGTCATGGAGGCACTTGCTGAGGAACCAGAGACAGATATTCTTGCCAAAACTCCCAAGAACCCTCCCATGAGTGGCACAAAGGGCACGAAGAAAGGAGATCGAATCAAAGCTGGTTCTGAGAAGAAAGGAAAAGGAACAAAGCCACATCCAAGTGCGGGCGTTGTGGAGAAAAGGGTCACAGGAAAACAAAATGCCCGGGAAATCCAGAAGTCCAGGAGAGGATGAGGATTGGAGAGGAGAAGAGTAAATTGCAGCATGAGAAGAGGGCAAGGTCAATGAAATGGCCGACAACCCCATCCAGGACATCAAACGGCTTAGGAGAATGCACTCCAAGTCCAGGAGGAAGACGACAAACGCTAGCAACTCCAACCACCCCACTAACAATAGCGAACTTTTACCAAAGTCTCGCATCTACGCAAGAATCTAACATCACACAAGCCAGGCAGACAGAATGCGCGCAGGGAAGCCCGGGACAAGGCACGGAATCTGCCCAGTTCACTTCTAGAAAGGAAAGATCTGAATGGATACTGTTTGGTACCGGAGAACAATATGAATAAAAAATTAAAAGGTAATAATGCAGCTTAAACAGGACTTAAGCAAAAATAGTGATGACCGTCACCTTTCTCATTGTTTTTTGGTTCTATTGTATATTAATTTTATGGAAATAGGTTGAATAGTTACGTACAAGGGTGGAGACTGGAGAAGGAAGAATGGATTGTTGAAGATTCAAAAACAAGACCGCATGTGGAGCGATGAAACATGAGAGTGATCGATGAGGAGGTTGGGCGGGTGTCGAATGTTTATTTTGTCGTGATGTGCTTATAAGAACGACTTGTAAGTTAATTTGCTGCAGTTATAGATACAAAACAAATTTAAATATGAACACATTTTGCTTTTTTATGTATTTTTCCTCAGCGGATAAAAATATCAGAGGCACAGGTTTTGTTATTATTTTCCGCAACTGTGGGTTTGTGAATGTGGATGTTGTAAGTATACAAGCATGCTTCTCTGCTACGATACAGAGAAAAAAAAATGGCAGGCAGCCACGGCCATGGCACTGTTAAGTGTACAACCGCAACTCTCATGGTTTCATGGTCACGCCCATCGTCGTTGCACGAAAACATTTGAAGCACATAATCTGGGTCGTGCTTCTGGGGTGAGCATAACCGTGGCTTTCTTGGTAACCATGCCTCGCGTGTTCTCACGCGCGTTCTTTTGTTACGAATGCTTTTTTGTAAGTAATTGAAATACAGTGCAGATAACCGTGCTTGCGATGCGTGTAGAACCGTGCCTCTTGTGCATTGACGTCGTGCTTCTGTGCTGCAAAGATTTCGAACACAATGGGTCACGGTTGTATTTGTGTTTGTGTTTCACAAATGGATATAGTGTCTGGCAGCATGTTCACGTCTTTACATGCTACTGAAGCACGGGGAATCATGATTGCCTGTGTGGCATATAGAACAGTGTGTCTCGTATCTACAATGTGTGTGGTACGTGACGGTGCGTCTTGTAAATAAGAAAAACCGTGCTTGCGATGCGTGTGGAACCGTGCCTCATGTTTCAAACACAATGGGTCACGGTTGTGTTTGTGTTTCTGTTTCACAAATGGGTATAGTGCCTGGTAGTAGGATCATGGCGTTTCCTGTGAGAGAATCACGTCTTTACATGCTACTAAAGCATGTGGAATCACGCCCATGCCTGTGTGGCATGTAGAACAGTGCGTCTCGTATCTACAATGCTGAAGGTAGGACTGTGTGTCTGGTTCGTGACAAACCGTGCCTTGGCATCACCTCGTTTTCTTGGTTCTGTCGGTGAGCGTTTCAACAGAATCATGTGCAAGGCAGAGGCACGGCGTTGAATCTTCTAGTGACTTCATGGTTAATGTGCCCATGGAAACTTTTGAAGCTCACAGAGGCGAGATGATTGTAGAACCGTGCTTCCGGCGTCGAACAGATCCTTCTAATGAATGTGTGCCATGAATAATAAAAACACGCAGGGGCATGCCCGTGCCTGGTCTGCATGTACAATAGTGGATCTCATACCATCAAAGTTGTGGCTATGTTTAATGTTTGAAGCATCATCTTCCAAAGAGAGGTAATTAATTTGGACCCCTCCCCTCACTTCGTTATTTAAGTCATTTCGTGGATCGACATGCTGTAATCCGTTTTTCCAGATCCGCCTCACTGAGCACTGGTCGTGGGCGGCGCAACCCCACCAATGGAGGTGGAGATGGAAAGCGGTGTTCTTGGGGAATGTAGCATGCAATTTCAAAATTTTCCAACGCTCATGCAAGATCTATCTAGGACATGCATAGCAACGAGAGGGGGGAGTGTGTATACATACCCTCATAGACCGTAAGCGGAAGCGTAATATCAACGTAGTTGATGTAGTGGAACAACTGCACGATCCAACCGATCAAGTACTGAACGTACATCACCTCCGAGTTTAGCACACGTGCGGCTCGATGTCGTCTCCTCCTTCTTGATCCAGCAAGCGGGAGAGGAGAAGTTTATGGGTTCACAACCAACACGATGGCGTGGTGGTGATGGTGGTGGTGGAGCACCGACAGCACTTCATTAAGCGTCGGCGGGACAAGGCGATGGAACTATAGAGTAACGGGAGAGAGGGGGGCATCAAGGGCTTGGTGTGTCCTCTTGGGGTGCCCCTTGATGACCCACAAGTGTAGGGGATCTATCGTAGTCCTTTCGATAAGTAAGAGTGTCGAACCCAACGAGGAGCAGAAGGAAATGATAGGCACTTTTCAGTAGAGGTATTCTCTGCAAGCACTGAAATTATCGGTAACAGATAGTCTTGTGATAAGGTAATTTGTAACGAGTAACAAGTAATAAACGTAAATAAGGTGCAGCAATATGGCCCAATCCTTTTTGTAGCAAAGGACAAGCCTGGACAAACCCTTATATAAGGAAAAGCGCTCTCGAGGACACATGGGAATTATCGTCAAGCTAGTTTTCATCATGTTCATATGATTCACGTTCGTTACTTTGATAATTTGGTATGTGGGTGGACCAGTGCTTGGGTACTGCCCTTCCTTGGACAAGCATCCCACTTATGATTAATCTCTATTGCAAGCATCCGCAACTACAAAGGAAGTATTAAGGTAAACCTAACCATAGCATGAAACATATGGATCCAAATCAGCCCCTTACGAAGCAACGCATAAACTAGGGTTTAAGCTTCTGTCACTCTAGCAAACAATCATCTACTTATTACTTCCCAATGCCTTCCTCTAGGCCCAAATAATGGTGAAGTGTCATGTAGTCTACTTTCACATAACACCACTAGAGGAAAGACAACATACATCTCATCAAAACATCGAACGAATACCAAATTCACATGACTACTTATAGCAAGACTTCTCCCATGTCCTCAGGAACAAACGTAACTACTCACAAATCATATTCATGTTCATAATCACAGGGATATTAATATGCATAATGGATCTGAACATATGATCTTCCACCGAATAAACCAACTAGCATCAACTACAAGGAGTAATCAACACTACTAGCAACCCACAGGTACCAATCTGAGGTTTTGATACAAATATTGGATACAAGAGATGAACTAGGGTTTGAGAGGAGATGGTGCTGGTGAAGATGTTAATGGAGATTGACCCCTTCCCGATGAGAGGATCGATGGTGATGACAATGGTGATGATTTTCCCCTCCCGGAGGGATGTTTCCCCGGCAGAACAGCTCCACTGGAGCCCTAGATTGGTTCCGCCAAGGTTCCACCTTGAGATGGCGGCGCTTCATCCCGAAAGCTTCCTTCTTATTTTTTCCTGGGCAAAAGACACCTTATACCTGAAAATGGGCATTGGGGGGCGTCAGGTGGCCCACGAGGCAGGGGGCGCGCCCCCACCCACGTGGACGGTGGGTGGCCCCCCTCTGGTGCTTTCTTCGCCCGATATTTTTTATATATTCCAAAACTGACTTTCGTGGAGTTTCATTGCTTTTTGAGTTGTGCATAATAGGTCTCCAATATTTGCTCCTTTTCTAGCCCAGAATTCCAGCTACCGGCATTCTCCCTCTTCATGTAAACCTTGTAAAATAAGAGAGAAAAGGCATAAGTATAATGTGTAATAACAGCCCATAATGCAATAAACTTCATTATAAAAGCATGATGCAAAATGGACGTATCAACTACGTCAAGCTTAGACCTCGCTTGTCCTCAAGCGAAAGCCGATATCAAAAAATATGTCCACATGTTTAGAGATAGAGGTGTCGATAAAATAAAATACGGACATGAGGGCATCATGATCATTCTTATAACAGCAAAATATATATTGCCATATGATTTCTAATGATAAAGTAATAATCTATTCACAATGTCGAGTATGAATTAGAAACTTCATTGAAAACTAACAAACTATGATCTCGGTCATTGAAGCAATTGCAATTTATCATAACATTGGGAAGAGTCAATATAAGAGCTTTTCAGCAAGTCCACATACTCAACTATCATTTAGTCTTTCACAATTGCTCACACTCACGCAATACTTATGGGTATGGAGTTTTAATCGGACACAGAGAAATATAGGGGCTTATAGTATTGCCTCCCAACCTTTTACCTCAAGGGTAACGTCAACAATAATAGTTTATGATAACTTACATCCAATTGGGTATATATGTCAGGATCTTTCCAACACAATGTGCTTGCCAAAGGATAAAATGTAAAAAGGAAAGGTGAAGATCACCATGACTCTTGTATAAGGTATAAGGCAAGAACAAAAGATAGGCCCTTTGCAGAGGGAAGCGGAGGTTGTCATGTGCTTTTATGGTGGGATGCATGAAATCTTAGTGCAAAAGAACGTCACTTTATATTGCCACTTATGATAGGGACCTTTATTATGCAGTCCGTCGCTTTTATTGCTTCCATATCACAAGATCGTATAAATTTTATTTTCTCCACACTAATAGATCATACATATTTAGAGAGCAATTTTTATTGCTTGCAACAATGACAACTTACTTGAAGGATCTTACTCAATCCATAGGTAGATATGGTGGACTCTCATGGCAAAACTGGGTTTAAGGATATTTGGAAGCACAAGTAGTATCTCTACTTGGTGCAAAGAGTTTGGCTAGCATGAGGGGGAAGGCAAGCTCAACATGTTGGATGATCCATGATAATATACTTTATTTCGGATATAAGAAAACATAACCCATTACAATGTGTTCCTTGTCCAACATCAACCTTTTAGCATGTCATATTTTAATGAGTGCTCACAATCATAAAAGATGTCCAAGATAGTATATTTATATGTGAAAACCTCTCTTTCTTTATTACTTCCTATCAATTGCAACAATGACCAAAACTATGTTTGTCAACTCTCAACAACTTTTATTCATCATACTGTTTATATGTGAAGTCATTACTCCCCGTAAGATCAATATGATCTCTTTGATTCCTTTTTTTATTCTTTCTTTTATTCCCTCTTGATCATAGTGAGATAATCAAGCCATTGACTCAAAGCTAATCTTTATTATATATATAGCTCACGGACTCGATTACATATATAAGGATCATAAAGCAAAGCTCACAACTAGATCACTAAACTTTATTCTACTAGATCAAGATATTACCAAAAGGATCGAACTAAGAAAAATGTAAAGATAGAGGTGTGATGGTGATATGATACCGGGGCACCTCCCCCAAGCTTGGCAGTTGCTAAGGGGAGTGCCCATACCCATGTGATTATGTCTCTTTCTTCGGGGGTGGTGATGATGGAGTGTCATACATCGAGCGTAGGAGATCCTCCAATTTGCGGATAATGCCCTTGAGTGCAGTGATATGCTCCTTCAACACAATATTTTCACGTGTGAGATACTTGTTTTGTATGCGAGCTAATTCAATCATCTTGAAAGCTTCAACCTCAGTTGGGGTAAAAAGATTTTGATGGGGTTGAAGGATGTCTTCTTCCTCTGCTGTCGGAGCTTGATCCTCCAGGGCCTTCTTGATCCTATCATCCTTGTTGATCTCCCCGGGTTATTCTCTCTGCAGCTCTATCTTCATTAGCGAAGCATCATTGTACTCGTTGTTGGAGGAGGGGGACGACATGATGCCTGGCCTTGACAACTCTGGCAGAAAACATCTCGAAACAAAAATAGAGGATTTTGTCGT
This sequence comes from Secale cereale, assembly GCA_902687465.1. Classification (NCBI taxonomy): domain Eukaryota; kingdom Viridiplantae; phylum Streptophyta; class Magnoliopsida; order Poales; family Poaceae; genus Secale; species Secale cereale. The sequence goes on from LR738714.1 coordinate 252,997,104, forward strand.
GGTACCGTGGTCAAAACCTTTGGGGGATTATATAATGAATTTTTACCGACTAAAAGAAGTATTGTGCAAGAAAACGGAGTCCGGAGGGCACACGAGGTGCCCACAAGGCAGGAGGCACGCCCTCCACCCTCGTGGGTGCCTCGTGTCCCTTCCGGACTACTTCTTATTTTCCTATTTTCTTAAATATTCCAAAACGGAGAAAAATTGCCATTAGAACTGTTTTGGAGTTGGTTTACTTACCGTACCACATACCTCTTCCTTTTCGGAGTCTGAATCGTTCTGGAAAGTGTCCCTTATGTATTCCTCCGGGGTTCCGGTTTCAATAACATTGGTTTCAACATTATGGGATTACCTAAGATATAATGTTTGATTATTTGACCGTTCACCACCTTCGGATTTGTGCCTTCAAAGTTGTTGATTTTTATGGCAACAGAATGATAGACCTCCTCGATAACGTAAGGACCTTACCATTTAGAGAGAAGTTTTCCTGCAAAAAATCTTAAATGAGAGTTGTATAGCAAAACATAATCACCTACGTTAAACTCACACTTTTGTATCCTTTTGTCATGCCATCTTTTAACTTTTTCTTTAAACAATTTGGCATTTTCATAGGCCTGGGTTCTCCATTCATCAAGTGAGCTAATGTCAAATAACCTCTTCTCACCGGCAAGTTTGAAATCATAATTGAGCTCTTTAATGGCCCAATATGCTTTATGTTCTAGTTCGAGAGGTAAGTGACATGCTTTTCCATAAACCATTTTATACGGAGACATACCCATAGGATTTTTATAAGCAGTTCTATAGGCCCATAATGCATCATCAAGTTTCTTGGACCAATTCTTTCTAGATCTATTAACAGTCTTTTTCAAAATTAATTTCAGCTCTCTGTTACTTAGTTCTACTTGACTGCTAGACTATGGGTGGTAAGGGGATGCAATTCTATGATTAACATCATATTTAGCAAGCATTTTATGGAAAGCACCATGAATAAAATGTGAACCACCATCAGTCATTAAGTATCTAGGGACTCCAAACCTAAAAAAATAACTTCTTTAAGCATCTCAATAGAGGTGTTATGATCAGCACTACTAGTTGGAAAAGCCTCTACCCACTTAGTAAGGTAATCAACAGCAACTAAAATATGTGTATACCCATTAAAGGAAGGAAACGGTCCGATATAATCAAAGCCCCAAACATCAAATGGCTCAATAACAAGTGAATAATTCATAGGCATTTCTTGACGTCTACTAATATTACCAATGCTTTGACATTCATCACAAGACAAGACAAACTTACGGGCATCCTAGAAGAGAGTAGGCCAATAAAAGCCGGATTGCAATACCTTATGTGCAGTTCTATCCCCAGCATGGTGTCCACCATAAGCCTTGGAGTGACACTTGCGTAGGATCTGTTCCTGTTCATGCTCAGGTACACAACGTCTAATAATACCATCTACTCCTTTATAAAGGTGTGGGTCATCCCCGGAGTAATGTCTTAAATCATAGAAAACTTTTTTCTTTTGGTGGTATGTGAAACTAGGTGGTATAAATTTAGCAACAATGTAATTAGCATAATCAGCATAGCATGGAGCAGTACGAGAAGCATTTATGATAGCTAATTGTTCATCAGGAAAGTTATCATCAATAGGTAGTGGGTCATCAAGAATATTCTCTAACCTAGACAAGTTGTCTACAATGGGGTTCTCAGCTCCCTTTCTATCAGTAATATGCAAATCAAATTCTTTTAGCAAGAGAACCCATCTAATAAGTCTAGGTTTAGCATCTTTCTTTTCCATAAGATATTTAATAGCAGCATGATCAGTGTGAACAGTTACTTTAGAATCAACAATATAAGGTCTGAACTTATCACAAGCAAATACAACTGTTAAAATTCTTTTTCAGTAGTTATCTGGGCACTATCTAGAGTTTTACTAGCATATTGGACAACATTCAATTTCTTATCAACTCTTTGTCCTAGAACAGCACCTACAACATAGTCACTAGCATCACACATAATTTCAAAGGGTAAATTCCAATCAGGTGGCTGGACAATAGGACAAAGAGTTGATAAGAAATTGAATGTTGTCCACCATAAGCTTTCTTAAGTATTTCAAATGCTTCTACACAATCATCATAAAAGACAAAAGGAACATCTTTTTGTAAGAGGTTAGTCAGAAGCCTAGAGATTTTTGAGAAGTCCTTGATGAACCTCCTATAAAAACCAGCATGACCAAGGAAACTTCTTATACCTTTGATGTCCTTGGGACACGACATCTTTTCAATAGCATCAACTTTAGCTTTATCAACTTCAATAGCTCTTTCAGAAATTTTATACCCCAAGACAATACCTTAATTAACCATAAAATGGCACTTCTCCCAGTTCAAGACAACATTGGTTTCTTCACATCTCTGCAAAACTCGATCAAGGTTGCTGAAACAATCATCAAAAGAAGTTCCATAAACGGAAAAATCATCCATGGAAACCTCAAAATCTTTTCAAAAAAATCAGAGAAAATAGCTATCATGCATCTTTGAAAGGTAGCAGGTGCATTACATAAACCAAAAGGCATACGTCTATAAGCAAAGGTACCGAAAGGGCAAGTGAAAGTGGTATTTTCTTAGTCCTCTTTTGACACAGGTATTTGAGAGAAACCAGAATAGCCATCTAGAAAGCAAAAATGAGTATGTTTGGATAATCTTTCTAGCATTTGATCAATAAAAGGTAGAGGGTAATGATCCTTTTTAGTAGCTCTATTTAATTTGCGGAAATCAATTACCATTCTATAGCCTGTAACAATTCTTTGTCGGATCAATTCATCTTTATCATTAGGAACAACAGTAATGCCTCCCTCCTTAGGGAAACAATGGACAGGACTTACCCACTGACTATCAGCAACTGGATAAATTATACCTGCCTCTAGAAGCTTTAGTATTTCTTTCCTTACCACTTCTTTCATCCTAGGATTTAACCGTCGTTGGTGATCAACAACCGGTTTAGCGTCTTTCTCCAATTTTATTTTGTGCTGGCACAGAGTGGGACTAATGCCCTTAAGATCATCAAGAGTATATCCAATGGCAGCACGGTGCTTCTTCGGAGTTTTGAATAATTTCTCTTCTTCCTGCTCTGAAAGGTTAGCACTAATAATGACAGGATATATTTTCTTTTCATCAAGATAAGCATACTTAAGAGTATCAGGTAATGGATTGAGCTCAAACACGGGATCACCCTTGGGTGGAGGAGGATCCCCTATAATTTCAACAGGCAAGTTGTGTTTCAATAACGGTCCCTGTTTAAAGAATATTTCATCTATTTCCCTTCTCTCATTCATATACATATAATTTTCATGGTCTAGAAGATATTGTTCTAAAGGGTCGTTAGGAGGCACGGAAATAGAAGAAGACCAATAATTTCATCCTTACTAGGCAATTCTTTATCATGGGGTTGTCTACAAAATTTAGCAAGTTTAAAATCATGAGACATATCCCCTAAACCAATAGTAACAACATCCTTTTTGCAGTCTATCTTAGCATTAACAGTATCAAGAAGGGTCTACCAAATATAATGGGGCAAAACTCATCTTGTGGGGAACCAAGAACAAGAAAATCAGTAGGGTATTTAACTTTACCACACAAGACTTCAACATCTCTAACAATCCCCATTGGTGAAATAGTATCTCTATTGGCAAGCTTAATTGTAACATAAATACCTTCTAACTCAGCAGGTGCAATATCGTGCATAATTTCTTCGTATAAGGAATGAGGCATTGCACTAGCACTAGCACCCATGTCACATAAACCATGATAGCAATGATCTCCTATTTTAACAGAAATAACAGGCATGCCTACAACAGGTCTGTGTTTATTTTTAGTATCGGGTCTAGCAATTCTAACAGCTTCATCACAGAGGTAAATAACATGCCCATCAATATTATCGGCCAAGAGATCCTTAACCATAGCAACACTAGGTTCAACTTTAATTTGCTCAGAGGGTGTAGGTGTTCTAGTATTACTCTTACGAGCCACAGCTGAAGCTTTAGCATGATCCTTTATTCTAGCAGGGAAGGGTGGTTTCTCAATATAAGCGATAGGAACAATAGGATAAACATTATAAGTGATAGTCTTTTCTTCAACTTTAACATGTTTAACTACTTTTACTTCAATGGGAGGATGATATTTAAACCACTTCTCCTTAGGGAGGTCAACATGAGTAGCAAATGATTAACAGAAAGAAGCTAATATCTTAGAGTCAAGTCCATATTTAGTGCTAAATTCACGGAAAAGATCGGTATCCATAAAAGATTTAACACAATCAAACTTAGGTGTTATACCTAACTCCTTACCTTCGTCGAGATCCCAATCTTCAGGGTTGTGTTTAATTCTTTCCAGTAAATTCCATTTGAATTCAATAGTCTTCATCATAGCCAGTGCAAGAAGTATCGAGCATGGAGCGATTATCGAGAGAAAGTCGAGCATATTTTTTTTATAATAATTTCTCTTGAAATCTCATGATTGGGGCATGAATATAACATTGACTTAAGCCTCCCCCAAGCTTGAGCGATGCTTTCTCCTTTGCGAGGCCAAAAATTATATATATGATTACGATCACGATGAACCTGATGCATAGGATAAAACTTCTGATGAAATTCCAATTTCAATCGGTTGTAATTCCATGATCCAATATCATCGCATAGCCTAAACCATGTCAATGCCTTTCCCTTCAAAGATAAATAGAAGACCTTCTTCTTGATAACATCCTCAAGCATACCTACAAGCTTAAATAATCCACAAACTTCATCCACATAGATTAGGTGCAAATCGGGATGCAATGTTCCATCCCTTGTAAAGGGATTAGCTAGCAGTTTCTCTATCATACCCGGAGGAATTTCAAAGTAAACATTTTCAGTAGGTTCAGTAGGTTGAGGAGCAACTCTTTGCTCTACTGGTCGGGGTGAAGACACCCCGAACAAGCCCCTCAAAGGATCATATTCCATCGTAACAAGTGACAGTAAATTTCAGCACACTATATAAATTTTTCCTTACCAAATTCCACTTACCAAATGCGCTTCACTCCCCGGCAACGGCGCCAAAAAAGAGTCTTGATGACCCACAATTGTAGGGGATCTATCGTAGTCCTTTTGATAAGTAAGAGTGTCGAACCCAACGAGGAGCAGAAGGAAATGATAGGCAGTTATCAGTAAGGTATTCTTTGCAAGCGCTGAAATTATCGGTAAGAGATAGTTTCGTGATAAGGTAATTTGTAACGAGTAACAAGTAATAAAAGTAAATAAGGTGCATAAATATGGCCCAATCCTTTTCGTAGCAAAGGACAAGCCTGGACAAACCCTTATATAAGGAAAAGCGCTCCCGAGGACACATGGGAATTATCGTCAAGCTAGTTTTCATCACGTTCATATGATTCGCGTTCGTTACTTTGATAATTTGGTATGTGGGCGGACCTGTGCTTGGGTACTGTCCTTCCTTGGACAAGCATCCCACTTATGATTAACCTCTATTGCAAGCATCCGCAACTACAAAAGTAGTATTAAGGTAAACCTAACCATAGCATGAAACATATGGATCCAAATCAGCCCCTTACGAAGCAACGCATAAACTAGGGTTTAAGCTTATGTCACTCTAGCAACCCATCATCTACTTATTACTTCACAATGCCTTACTCTAGGCCCAAATAATGGTGAACTGTCATGTAGTTGACGGTCACATAACACCACTAGAGGAAAGACAACATACATCTCATCAAAACATCAAACGAATACCAAATTCACATGACTACTTATAGCAAGACTTCTCCCATGTCCTCAGGAACAAACGTAACTACTCACAACTCCTTTTCATGTTCATAATCAGAGGAATATTGGAATGCATAATGCATCTGAACATATGATCTTCCACCGGATGAACCAACTAGCATCAACTACGAGGAGTAATCAACACTACTAGCAACCCACAGGTACCAATCTGAGGTTTTGATACAAAGATTGGATACAAGAGATGAACTAGGGTTTGAGAGGAGATGGTGCTGGTGAAGATGTTGATGAGAGGATCGATGGTCATGACGATGGTGATGATTTCCCCCTCCCAGAGGGATGTTTCCCTGGCAGAATAGCTCCGCCGGAGCCCTAGATTGGTTCCGCCAAGGTTCCGCCTCGAGACGGTGGCGCTTCGTCCCGAAAGCTTCCTTCTTATTTTTTTTCCAGGGCAGAAGACACCTTATACCAGAAGATGGGCATCGGGGGGCTGCTAGGTGGCCCACGAGGCAGGGGGCGCGCCCCCCACCCTTGTGGACGGTGGGTGGCCCCCCTTTGGTGCTTTCTTAGCCGATATTTTGTATATATTCCAAAACTAACTTTCGTGGAGTTTCAGGGCTTTTTGAGTTGTGCAGAATAGGTCTCCAATATTTGCTCCTTTTCCAGCCTAGAATTCCAGCTGCCGGCATTCTCCCTCTTCATGTAAACCTTCTAAAATAAGAGAGAAAAGGCATAAGTATTGTGGCCTAATGTGTAATAACAGCCCATAATGCAGTAAACATCATTATAAAAGCATGATGCAAAATGGACGTATCACCCCTCCCCTCTATATATATGTGGAGGGGCGTGGCAAATAGCCCCTCCAAGCCCAAGGGCACAGCAATAGGGGAGAGGACTTGGACTCCAAATCCAATTCTATTCATATTAGGAGTCCTTCCCTTTTTGCCTTCCCTAGCCACATGGGCTTTTGAGGACTTAGTGCGCCTGGCCCAATAAGGCCAGGGCGCCTCCCCTTAGCCCATGGCAGCCCTTGGGACATGGTGAACCCACTTGTGGACTTCCGTACCCCTCCGGAATCCTCCGGAACCTTCCCGGTACAATACCAAAAAAAACTGCACTTTTTCCGGAACCCAAAATATGACTTCCCATATATAAATCTTTACCTCTCGATCATTCCGAGACTCCTTGTGACGTCCGGGATCTCATCCGGGACTCCGAACAACATTTGGTTACCACTCATCAAATATCCCAATACTACTCTACCGTCAATGAACGTTAAGCGTGCGACCCTGCGGATTCAAGAATTATGTAGTCACTAGCACATATGCCCGTGCGTTGCAACGGGAAAAATGATGTTTCGTGAAAGCATAATGTTCCACAACATTGTATTCACTATGAAGAACATGCTGCAATGCAACATCCTTCCACAAAATTAACACAAAAAATAAGATGCAATTCACCCTTGTTACATTTTCTTTGCCCGGTATAATCGTCCACTGATTCCATTTAAGTATAATCCTTCCTTTAATTACCATGATGTCCTTACCCATTTTAGTCGGGAATCAAATCATTCATTTTCTAATTTAGTAGCCCCAACACATTGAAGCCTACAGATCCTTCCTTCTAATTATCCTACCTTTTTACCTCAAGTCCTTCATTTAATTAGCCTCATCTATTTGAATATTCTATTTATTAAGACAACAATCTTCCGTTTAATTATTCCACCGATTTACCCATAATCCTTTCTTTAATTAGCCACATCCGTTTAACTATTTTATTTAAGCCCACAATCCTTTCTTTAATTAGCTCACCCTAAACATGGTGAATGTCACTCGTATATTTAGAGCGAGTTGGGATTTGTAAATAAGAATGGTGCATAGGTTCTTTGGTTGTTACATCCAAGATCTAGTCATTAGGTTCTGTGTTCAATTCCCACAATGTTAATTTTTTTACCCAATTATTTTTCACGATCTCTATGAAAGCTCGTAAAAGGCCCATCAACATACAAGTACATGGCCCAGATCGCTTAGCCTGTTTACGAATCAACAATACGAAATTTTAGCGTCCACTCAAACCAAACAAAAAAGGACTGAACCAAACCAAGAATACCTATTCCCTTTAATAGTAGGTATAGATGACCGAGACACCTCTCCGGTCAATAACCAATAGCGTAACCTGGATGCCCATATTGATTCCTACATATTCCATGAAGATCTTTATCGGTCGAACCGTTATGACAACATACGTAATTCCCTTTGTCCATCGGTATGTTACATGCCCAAGATTCGATCGTCGGTATCTTCATACCTAGTTCAATCCCATTACCGGCAAGTCTCTTTACTTGTTCTGTAATACATCATCTCGTGACTAACTCATTAGTCATTTGCTTGCAAGGCTTATTATGATGTGTATTATCGAGAGGGCCCAGAGATACCTCTCTAATACTCAGAGTGACAAATCCAAATCTTGATATATGCCAACCCAACAAATACCTTCGGAGACACCTGTAGAGCATCTTTATAATCACCCAGTTACGTTGTGATGCTTGATAGCACACAAGGTGTTCCTCCGATATTCAGGAGTTGCATAATCTCATAGTCAGAGGAATATGTATGAGTCATGAAGAAAGCAATAGCAATAAAACTTAACGATCATTGTGTGTAACGCCCCGGACACACCCGCCGGTGGTCGTTACTCCTGGCGGGATCTAGACTGGCCTCACATATCAATACTAGTCTTTTCTGCGCACTTTGTCCGCACTCGTGCGCACCCGGGAGCAACTTCTCGGTCGGTCACCCATCGTGAAACTACTCCAAGCTGAGCACGCTTAACTTTGGAGTTCTTTCTGAATGGGCTCCCGGAAAAGAAGGAATTCCTTATTGATATGAGTAGTCTATCATCCCTATTTAGCCAGGCTATCACATACACCCCCACTCAGAGGAACCGATGTCCTCGTCGAGCCACAGGAACGTTCCCTCTTGGCACATACGTCTGTGCATCCATTCCGGTACATGTGCCATGTCGTGTGTCATGACGGGTCACAAACGTCATGAATAACATGACCACACACATGTCCGCAAACATCCGTGTAACCGCGAGGGTCGGCTCTGATACCAACTTGTAACGCCCACCGGACACACCCGTCGGTGGTCGTTACTCCTGGAGGGATCTAGACTGGCCTCACATATCAATACTAGTCTTTTCTGCGCACTTTGCCCTCACACGTGCGCACCCGGGAGTAACTTCCCGGTCGGTCACCCATCCTGAAACTACTCCAAGCTGAGCACGCTTAACTTTGGAGTTCTTTCCGAATGGGCTCCCGGAAAAGATGGAATTCCTTATTGATATGAGTAGTCTATCATCCCTATTAAGCCAGGCTATCACATTATGCTAAGCTAACGAATGGGTCTTGTCCATCACTTCATTCTCCTAATGATGTGATCCCATTCATCAAATGACAATACATGTCTATGGTTAGGAAACTTAACCATCTCTGATTAACGAGCTAGTCTAGTAGAGGCTTACTAGGGACACGATGTTTTGTCTATGTATCCACACATGTATCAAGTTTCCAATTAATACAATTCTAGCATGAATAATAAACATTTATCATGATATAAGGAAATATAAAATAACAACTTTATTATTGCCTCTAGGGCATATTTCCTTCAGTCTCCCACTTGCACTAGAGTCAATAATCTAGTTCACGTCGCCATGTGATTTAACACCGATAGTTCACATCATGATGTGATTAACACCCATCATGTGACCAACACCCAAAGGGTTTACTAGAGTCAATAATCTAGTTCACATCGCCATGTGATTAACACCCAAAGAGTACTAAGGTGTGATCATATTTTGCTTTGTGCGAGAAGTTTAGTCAATGGGTCTGTCACATTCAGATCCGTATGTATTTCACAAATTTCTATGTCTACAATGCTCTGCATGGAGCTACTCTAGCTAATTGCTCCCACTTTCAATACGCATCCAGATTGATACTTAGAGTCAGCTGGATTAGTGTCAAAGCTTGCATCGGCGTAACCCTTTATGATGAACTCTTTATCACCTCCATAATCTAGAAACATTTCCTTACCTCCAGTTACTAAGGATAATTTTGACCTCCGTCCAGTGATCTACTCATGGATCACTATTGTACCTCCTTGCCAAACTCATGGCAAGGTACATAACAGGTTTGGTACACAACATGACATACTTCATAGAACCTATGGTTGAGGCATAAGGAATGACTTTCATTCTCTCTATATGTTTTTGTCGTGGTAGGGCTTTGAGTCTTACTCAACTTCACACATTACAAATCAAGCAAGAACTCCTTCTTTGACTGATCCATTTTGAGCTACATCAAAATCTTATCAAGGTATGTACTAATCAAAAGTCTTATCAAGCGTCATGATCTATCTCTATAGATCTTGGTGCCTAATATGTAAGCAGCTTCACCGAGGTCTTTTATTGAAAAACTCCTTTTAAACAATCCTTTATGCTTTCCAAGGAATTCTACATCATTTCCGATCAAAAATATGTCATTCACATATAATTATCAGAAATGTTGTAGTGTTCCCACTTACTTTCTTGTAAATACATGCTTCATCGCAAGTCTGAATAAAACCATATGCCTTGATCACCTTATCAAAGCGTATATTCCAACTCCGAGATGCTCGCACCAGTCCATACATGGATCACTGGAGCTTGCACACTTTTTTAGTACCTTTAGGATTGACAAAACCTTATGATTGCATCATATGCAACTCTTCTTTCATAAATCCATTAAGGAGTGTAGTTTTGACATCAATTTGCTAGATTTCATAAAATGCGACAATTGCTAACATGATTCGAACAGACTTAAGTATCGTTACGGGTGGGAAAGTTTCATCGTGGTCAAATCCTTGAACTTGTAGAAAACCTTTTGCGACAAGTCAATCTTTGTAGACAGTGACATTACCATCATCGCCTGTCTTCCTCTTGAAGATCCATTTATTCTCTATGGCTTGCCGATCATCGGGCAAGTCAACCAAAATCCACACTTTGTTCTCATACATGGATTCCATCTCGGATTTCATGGCCTCAAGCCATTTCGCAGAATCTGGGTTCATCATCGCTTCCTCATAGTTCGTAGGTTTGTCATGGTCTAGTAACATGACTTCTAGAATAGGTTTACCGTACCACTCTAGTGCGGAACATACTCTGGTTTACCTACGAGTTTTGGTAGTAACTTGATATGAAGTTTCATGATCATCATCATTAGCTTCCTCACTAATTGGTGTAGGCATCATGGGAACAATTTTCTGTGATGAGCTACTTTCCAATTCGAGAGAAGGTATAATTACCTCATCAAGTTCTACTTTCCTCCCACTCACTTCTTTGGAGAGAAACTCCTTCTCTAGAAAGGAACCATTCTTAGCAACAAAGATCTTGCCTTTGGATCTGTGATAGAAGGTGTACCAAACTGTTTCTTTTGGGTATCCTATGAAGACGTGTTTCTCCTATTTGGGTTTGAGCTTATCAGGCTGAAGCTTTTTCGCATAAGCATCACAACCCCAAACTTTAAGAAACGATAGCTCAGGTTTCTTGCCAAACCATAGTTCATACGGTGTCGTCTCAACGGATTTAGATGGTGCTCTATTTAACATGAATGCAGCTGTCTCTAATGCATAACCCCAAAACGATAGTGGTAAATCGATAAGAGACATCATAGATGGCACCATATCTAATAAAGTACAGTTATGACATTCGGACACACCATTACCCTGTGGTGTTCCAGGTGGTGTGAGTTGCGAAACTATTCCACATTGTTTGAAATGAAGACCAAACTCGTAACTCAAATATTCGCCTCTGCGATCAGATCGTAGAAACTTTATTTTCTTATTACGATTATTCTCTACTTCACTCTGAAATTCTTTGAACTTTTCAAATGTTTCAGACTTGTGTTTCATCAAGTAGATATACCCATATCTTCTCAAATCATCTGTGAAGGTAAGAAAATAATGATACCCGCCGCGAGCCTCAACACTCATCGAACCGCATACATCTGCATGTATTATTTCCAATAAGTCATTGGCTCGCTCCATTGTTCCGGAGAACGGAATGTCGGGGAAACTGATCCACGAACACCTATGGGGACCGGCGGACCGAGCCCCTTTCGGTTCGGAGGGGGCGGAGATCGCGCGAAGAGCAGATCGAGGCGAAGCACACGAGCAGTTTACCCAGGTTCGGGCCGCACGGATGCGTAAAACCCTACTCCTGCTTTGTGGTTTGTATTGAGTTCTTGCTCGGGAGCGCTCGGTGCTACAGTATACACCAGCAGCTAACGAGACCGAGCGTGAGAGTGTTCGAACCCCCCTCTATGTTGTGCATGGGCCTCCTTTTATATGCTCAAGGGGTCACCGACAGGTGGCAACGTAGGCAAGGGTAAAAATGGAAAGGTGTTGCGGTTGGTACAACTACCTATACAGTGTATCATACCTAACCCTGACGGCAGGGGACAAGGGCATTAAATGCCCGTCTGCGTCGCCCAAACAGTGCAAAAAGGGACCGTCTGGGGCGCCACCGCTCGCCACGATGGCGACCTTGTCAGCGCCGCTTGCCAGCGCGTACCGCTGGCTGCACAGCCTCCCACCACGTACGCCTGGAAGGGTCCCAGGGCGACACGTTGGTGGATGTGCTCGAGCGCGGGTACAGAGTGGAAGCTTGCCGCGGCAAGTGCCTTGCCGCGGTCGCTGTTTTGTCGCGTCCGGGAGCTTGCCGCTCACCGGGCCTTGCCGGGACGCGTGGCGCGTCGCGGCAAGTTCCTTGAGATGCCTTGGTTGGCCTTCCCGGCAAGCTCCTCTTGCCGGGGTCTTGTGCCATGAGTGGCCTTCCCGGCGAGCTCCTCTTGCCGGGGCCTTGTCTCCTTGGCTTGAATACTTTGTTCTTGAATGGCTCCAAAGGAACCACGGAGGACCTTGGCGGTCACCCGGCAAGCCTTGTCGCGGGACGCTGCGACTGCCCGTGCACAAGTTCGGGATACTAGGGTACCCCTACTCTAGTACACCGACAGGAGCCCCCGGGCCTGGGCCATACACGGTGCCGAGCGCTGTTGGGCCAGGCCCAAAACAGGGCACGGGCACGCGCGACCTGGTTCACGCCGTATCTTTCTCCGTATCCACCGCGCCCTCCCCTAATGGCACGCGTTGAATGCGGCGGCGTGGGAGAGATCGTGGGTGGCTTCTTTATTCGGAAAGGCGGAACGTCCGCCCCCTCCCTCCTTATAAGCAGGGGAAGCAGGGGCAGTTCGCCCATCCGCCAGTTGCTACTCCAACCTCGAAAACCTCCGCCGCTCCCCTTCTTCCCAAAGCTGAAAGAGAGCAGCGCTCCGCTCCCCATCGCCACCAGCACCACCAATGCCGTCGACCTCTCTCACCACTTCCGCCATGGCTCCGAAAACCGACAAGGGGAAGGGCGCGAAGTCGTCCGAGGCACAGCGGCTCGCGGCGCTGCGAAAGGAGCGGGCCGTCTTCCCCCCCAAGCTTGCCGCGAGAGAGCTGAGGGAGGCCTACTACCTCTTCTGGTCGGGGGAGACGCGGGCGCACCCGCGCACGAAGGTACTTCCAGCCGTTGCTTGGAAAATGGCCCCAACTGGATACCCTTTCTTCGCCTTGTTCTTCTACTGCGGGCTTTGCCCGCCTTTCTCTGAATTTTTCTGTGATATCATGAACACCTACGGGTTCCGCCTCCTTGACTTCACCCCCAACGCCGTTCTGACCATGGCAGTTTTCGCACATCTCTGCGAAAATTTTGTCGGAGTCCATCCCAATGTAGCGCTTTTCCGCCACTTCTTTATGCCTCGAGTTGAGAGAGGAGAGCCCTTATCCGGCGGAATCGCCTGGATCTTGAGAGCCCACAAGAAGGAAGCTTGTCTGGAGGGAGAGCTCCGCAGCAAATGGGAGGAGTGGAGAGCAAACTGGTGCTGGATCGTCGAGGAGAACCCGCAGCCATTTACCGCCTGGCGCCAAACCCCAGTAGTGCGCGGCAACGATTGGAGCAACGTGGCCCCGGAAGATGACAGGCTGAAGATTGCCGTCACCTGGATCCAACACCTCAGGCTTGCCGGGCTCACTGTAGGCGCAGTTGGCGCAGACTTCCTTCGCCGCCGCATCACCCCCCTGCAGGAGAGGAAGAGACCCGCCTGGGAGTTCGAGAATGCGGCGGACATCATGAGGCTGCGCCCAGGCCTCAACTTCAACTTCACTGTCCTGGAGCTCAACGTGATGCTCCAGGAGCTGTTCAAGTATGACCCTCAGCATCCCGAAGTGTTCAGGTTGCCGCAGGGTGTCGTTCCGCTGTGCAACAACTCTGCTCAGCCGCATTCGCGCAATGATGCCGCTGTGCGACTCGCATGGGATTGACCCAACTTAGCAAGAGCCTGCAGATGAAGCCATGCAGGAGTTCTTCGATAGCTTGGAGGAAGTGCCGATTCGCTCCGATGAGAAGAAAGGCCTCACCCGCGACACCACTGATACGGAGCTGGCGTGCATCGCCACTAGGCTGGTAGAGGCGGCGGCAGCCGCGGCCGCGGGCGAGTTCGGATTCACCGTGGAGGAGGCAGAGGCAACAAAGGCGGCAAGCCTTGCCGAGCGAGGGGAATTTGCCGGCGAGGGAGAGCTTGCTGGGCATGACGCTGAGTCGAGCAAGCCCGCCGGGCAGGGCATCGAGTCGAGCGAGCCCGCCAAGGATACAAGCGGCTCGTTGGAGATCGACTCCTCCTCCTCCTCTTCAGGCAGCTCGCCGCTAGCAGAGCCCCCAGCTCCACCAAGAAGGCGTCTCCGCAAGGCCGGGGACGTAACGGAGCGGCAGACGAGTCGATAGCAGCCGCGCCGCGCGACACGCTCCACCGCGGCAAGCACTGTTGCCGCGGGGGCACCTCGCGCTGCTGCAGCAACTGGAGCGGGGTCCTCCCGGACCACCGCTTCTGCTCATGCCGCTCCTCACGCCACGGCGGCAGCCAGAGCGGGGTCGTCTCAGACCACCACCACTGCTCCCGCCAAGCGGCCAAGGGAGCCTACTCCTCCACCTCCTCGCGCTGGGCATGAGCCGGACTTCGACTTCTCCGCGCTCAGCTCCGATGAGGAAGAAGAAGAGTAAGAATCTTGTTGTGCTTGTATTTCTTCAATTCTTGTTGTTTTTGTCTTGTATCTCATTTGCTTTTCTCCGAACCTATCCTTTTTCAGGACTCTGGCCCAGAGAGCGGCGAAGAGAGCCAAGGTCCCGGCGAGGAGAGAGGAGGTGATCATCGTCGAGGACGAAGCCACCGAGACCACCTTGCCGAACCCGGCAACTAATCTTCAGAGCAGCCCCCAGCGCAGCCCCCAGGGTAAGTGTATGGTTCACTTTCCGTTGTTAGGCGCGCGTGGGTGTTCTTTCTTTGCTGACATCTTGATTGTTGGTTTGTGTAGGAGCAGAGCAGCCACACCAAGAGCGCCCGGAGACCGCCCCCGACGTGCCATCTGCTTCAACTACGCCGCCAAGGGAGGGTTCTCCGGCAAGGGTGTCTCCGGCAAGGGAGAGTTCTCCGCCAAGGGAGAGTCCTCTGGCAAGGGAGAGCTCTCCGGCAAAGGAGAGTACCAGCGGCCCCCCGCCGGCGGAGACTACGACTGCGCCGCCAAGGGAAAGCTCTCCGGCAAGGGAGCCTGCCGAGGAGCCGGCTCGCGCAGGTAATCCTCTCGCTTCAAACTTCCCTTGGGTTCTTCTTCTTTTTGGATATTTGCTTGACTTATTTTCCTTTTTCGGCTGTCAGATCCATCTGCTGCTGAGCCGATGGAGACCGAGATTACTGCTGACGACGCCGCTGCCATCGAAGAAGCAGTTGGCGCTGACGATCCCGCCGGCGCAGAGGCTGCCAAGGCTGCCACCGCAGCAGCTGGCGAGGGGTCTGGCGATCGCACTGACGGCCCTGAGGCCGCAGGAGCGCCAGGCGCTACACCGACCGCCGAGCCCTCCGCCGCTGCCGCAGCCCCAGGCTCCGAAGAGCCTGAGCCAGGCGCCTACTTAAAGGCCGGCGACGGCGTCTTCATCAAACTCCCCTGGGCGTCAAGCTCCAGGATGCCGGTTGAAGGAGAAAGCTTCGACGGAGAGGTGCTTGCCTCCGCCGGGCTGACGCTGGTCGACGCGCCGAGCAGCAGCGGCGAGCCTGAGGAGGAGCGGCTGCTGCGGAAGCTGCTGTCGCTCTACCGCGCTCGGCAGGCCAAGCTGGAGTCCCGGGAGGCGCTTGCCGCGAAGGCGGGAGCTGACATTGAGAAGCACGCGGAGGAGCTCCGGGGCCTTCACCAGGCAGCACTCCGGTCCTTAGCAGAGGAGCGGGAGCAACTTGCCGAGGAGCAGACGGCCTTCTTCCTCGAAAAGGCCGAAGTCGAAGAGCAGCAGCGGCTTGCCGCTGAGAAGCTATCCGCGCAAGAGGGCGAGCTGGCGCAGCGGAAGATTAACCTCAGCAGCCACGAGGAGGAGGTTGCCGCGCGCGAGCAATCACTTGGCGGAGCCCTCAAGCAAGCAGAGGACACTGCCGCAGCTGCCGAGGCCGCCAAGAAGGAGCTGGAGACGAAGGTGGCGCAGCTGGAGGCCGATCTCAGGACGAGAGGTGAAGAGCTTGCCGCGCTCAAGCATGAGCGGGAGAAGGACGCCCACAGCAACTCAGAGCTGCAGGTCCGTCTCGCCGAGAAGGGCAAGGAGCTCAGCGCCGCCAAGGACTCCAACACAGATCTCGAGTTGAAGCTGACCACTTTGACCAAGACGCTGGACGGCGCCAGGGAGCGGGAGGCGGCCTTGAAGGAGGAGATCAAGGCCGAGAAGGCGCTGCTGGCGAGTGCTCCTGTCGCCCAGAACACCTTTAGGGAGACTGTGGAGCACTGGATGAAGGGTCTCGTCAATGCTGTGGCAGATATCGACAGGGAGCTGGCGCAGCTGGGGACGGAGTATCTCGGGTATTCCTCCGATGAGAACCTCCACCCCAGCGCCAAGCTCACCCTGTTCTTCAAAGGCGTGGCGACGGCCCTCCAGCGACTCCGGGAGAGGATCCCAAAGCAGCTGGCCGACGAGTCGCGCAAGCTCTGCGCGGGAGCCCTTCAAAAAGTGTTGGTGAAGGTGGCCTTCCGCAATCCAGGCCTCAACCTCACCAACGTCCTCAAGTCCCTGCCGCCGGATGCTGATCTGGAGGCGCTCAAGGCCCTTGTCGCACCCATTGTGGACAAGGTGAGCGGGATCAAGAGGGTTGAAGGCGATCGCGTGGACTAGGCCCGTTTTCTTCTTTCCTTGTCGCTGCTGATCATGTTTTGAAAACAATCTATTAGAGCTGCGACAAGCTACCTTCTAATATAACTCTATTTTGGGTAGTGATTGCAATGTTATTTCCTTTACTAGATCCCTTCCTTTGTATGTTTTTGCCCTACGCTTTTAGGGAACTTGCCGGCACAGGCACCTTTAGCCGCGAGCGCTGAGTGCGGGACGTCAGCAGCCTGCTGGCGGTGTCGCTACCGACAAGAAACCTTGTCGCAACTAGTTGCAGCACACTTAAGTTGTTGAGCGGACTCGAAACAAAGTAAGGGCGCGACTCTAGTCGCAGCGCACTTAAGTTGTTGAGCGGACTCGAAACAAAGTAAGGGCGCAACTAGCTACGAATTGGTTCCTCCGCGCACAGGTTTTCCAAACAAAGCACGGTCGTTCAAGGAAAATAACTTAAAAATTTTAAAAATCTGATTGCTCAAACTTTGGCAACTTAGATTTTATGTTGTTTGCTTCCCGGCAAGGCGAAACTTTCTTGAACGATGCTTGGTCCATACCGTTATCTTCCCCTCCCCCCCCCC